>JAULUF010000009.1:13270000-14470000 GCA_031834385.1 Semotilus atromaculatus | reverse complement strand
CAAACACAGAAGGCAAAACAAAGTCCAAGACAGGTGTCACAGTGACAACTTGGGGTAACACTTTATTTTTTACGGTGTCCTTATTACATATGTTACATGTACTTACCGTAGTAATAACAGTAAATTATGCATAATTACATGCAACTAACCCTCAACCTAATCATAATCCTACCCTATCCCTATAGTAAGTACATGTAGTTACTTAATATTACTCTGTACTTAAATATATAATTACACTGTAACAAGGACACCTTAAAATAAAGTGTAACCCAACTTGGTTATTGAAAGGAAAGCATGCAGCACATATTTACAAATTCATCTAAAGGCTGATCTCAGCAGTGTGGGTCCAAGGCGGATCCGGGGGGACGAGGGAGCCTGGTCAAACTGGTGAACTGATGGGCCACGGTGGAGATGGAGCTAGAAGCCAAGGGTGAGCTAGTGGATTGATGGGCCGATGTGGAGTCCTAGACGCGGTGGCTGGAGTAGGATTCCAGTCATCCAAAGTCCAAGATGGTGCTGAGGACTGAAAGCCCCTCAGCGAGCCCACCATTCCACTATCGTATAGAGGGCGAGTGATGGGGCTAACAGGAGGCATAGGAGATGAGGATGATGGTTGAGACGAAGGCTCAGGTGTGGCGGTGGCCACCTTGGCCGGAGATGAAGGCTCAGGCGTGACAGGTATGACGTGAAGATGCTCAGGCTTGATGTGAAGAAGCTCAGGCTTGACTGGCATGACGTGAAGAAGCTCTGGAAGAGTGGTCTCGTCAGGACAAAACTCTAGACTCTGGACAAAGATAAGAGGTCTGGCGACGAAAATGGCTGACGGTGGTTTTGTGGTGATGTCAGAATTAGCCTCACCCACGGTGAAGGCTGAATCGCTCAACCAAAGCACATGATCCAGGTTTATTCTATTGTGCCTGGGATCGCTGCTGCTGGAGCTTGCTGGTGCAGATGATCGTTCAGTCCGTACCAGAATACAGTCTTTAGGATGTCATCTGCCCAGTCCAAGAGGTGAGTAATTTCGAGGAACCTCTCGACATATTTCTCGATCTATTGGCCGTCCCGGAAACAGGTTACAAGCCGATCTGAAGGATTCAGCAGGATATGGAGAACGCCCATGTTCTGCTTAATACAGTCAGTCAAATAATTACCAACTTTTTAGGTCCTGGTCAGTATTTCTGTCCCGCTTTGGCTGCGTGAGCCATGTTCAGGAAGACAAAGAAGACAGCTAACGATCAAACTCTATTTATTATTTATGAACAAGACACGTGCCAAACATAGCAAGCAGTAAAGACGTAGAACCGACCAGGAAGAACTGAAACTAGGGAGACTATGGCTGCGTCCCAATTCGCCTACTTATACTACGCCCTAAAAGTATGTACTCTTTTTGTGAAGAAAAAGTACATACTTTTGAGTGTGTAGCAAAGGAGTAGGCAAGCTTTGGGACATACTACTTTGTCATCTTTAACGGACAGATCTGTCGCATGATCCTGTCACCGTAAACTGCCCTGTCAATCATCTTGTCACAGTTAAAATCCTCCGTTCAATCTAATTTAATTACCTACCGTTTCGGAGAGAAATGTTGTATCACGTTGATCTGCCAGTCGCGGGTCTTTCATGCGGAGACTCTCCTCATGTGTTTGCAATTTGAATGTAATGATGCATTTAAAAGTTAATGGCTAAACATATCTTTACAAAAGTTCACAATGCTGCGGCAGATGCAATATAATATAGACAACATTGAATAAATACATTTTCGTCAGGTTAGATACGGATAATTAATCCCTCAAACCCCTTTATCTAAACCTCTCTACATAACCGCGGGACTCGCGCGTCCTCCATGTCTGTAGTTTTTAACACTTTCCACTCGTGTTTGTAATTCTAATCGAATCCTCGTCCAGCGCGCGATGGGTTGTGGGCAATATCAGCCGTTAGAGTGCGCATCGATCTGCACTTCGGATTCTGACCGGAAATAGTAGACCATCCGGGTATTTTTGGAACACTCATTTCAACATACTACGATTTGGGACGTACTAATTCTATTTTCGAATACTATTTAGGACGGATAGTATGCGAATTGGGACGCAGCATATATACACAGACAAATGAGGAGACTAAGTGACAACAGGTGCACACGGTGAGTGATGATGACTGATGAGGATGATGACAGGTATCAGGTGAAACTGATTAACAAGAAAACACATGGTGCACAAACACAGAAGGCAAAAAACAGGACAGGTGTCACAGTGAACACTTGGTTATTGAAAGGAAAGCATGCAGCACATATTTACATATGTGTGGGCGCCGTCGGATGTTCGCTAACAGTATATCACTGCTCACATATTTTGAACTTCGTTTTACCCCTAAACGAAGAACGAAAAAGAACTTTGCCGTGAGTAAACCTCAAGGGCCTTAAGGGAGACAAGTCTCCTCTAATATTTTATATTCTTGATGCTGCTCTGCTGCACTCCATTACACACCGCTCTGTTTAATGTAAGGATGACAATAAGTTTAATTTAAAGTTAAACTTGTAGGCCTCAGCAGTGCTCATCAATGTCAAAATGATCGAGATGGCCAATCAAATCAAAGGAGGCGGGCCTTACTGTTCATGAAGACGAGTGCAAATTCCAACTCCAAGCCTTTAGCAGTTAAGAAGTGTGTGTGGTAAGATGTAAATAGCTAAACATTGAATATCTGACAACTGTTTTACAATATACATTTTCAGCGACAGGCAGTATTATCCACCAGTGATGCAAACAACTTTTTTAATGTAATTTCACTGGTTTAAATTGAACATCTACAGTATCTCCTGGAACACATCTACATCAGTGATTAGTTACAGTAGGCTATACATTTATTTTGTAGAGACTGTTGTGGAATCACACTTATAGACATGACTTTATTTTGCAAATTTTATTATGAGTAGCATAAGTAAATTCAGTTTAATGTGATTGTTTCCCACCATAGTAAACTCATATGATGTATTACTGACTAATTAAGAGACTGAAGGCTATATCAATCATATTGATCATCATATCACCGAACTGTTCCAGTTCAAATGTGATGAATTATCTTGATATAAAAATAGTTTAAGATGAGACACTATTTCCAGGAAGTGCTTTCCGAGACCTACTTTTCTTTCAAATATTGGTCCCTCAGAAACTTTGGTGTAATTTGATGTTCTGTAGTTAAGAGTAGACAGCCTTAAAATAACACATCTACATATCAAACTTGACCTTAATACCAGTTTCAGTCTAAGTCTAGGTTTGATATGGAAAAAAAATCAACAAATAATAATCACGTTTGAAGAGCTGATGGTCACAAAGACATCACTGATTTTTTCCTTAAAGACATGCTTTAATATGATCAAAGACAGTTATACACATTATTAAGCAAAATGATGTAAAAGCTATCTCAGTGTAACTTTTTTTCTCCAGTTAACAGCATTTTGTTGATCACATGATTTTTTATTCGTGTGGTGTCACGCTACATTGTTCCACCCACTATGAAAACTCATTAGTCCCAAATCACACTCCTCATAACTGTTTATTACAGGGATGTAACAATAGATTGATTTGAATCAATGTATCAATCAAATGACTAACAATATGATATAGATGAAATGCATTAAAAAGAGGAATATATATTTTTAAGATGAACACTCTCATTTTAGCCACATCTGCACACATTGTCTTAAAGAAAAACTTCTCGAAAGAGATCACTAGTCTAGAAGGCGTGTTTGTATGTTTTAAACAGATATCACATTTATTCAAATGTCAAAGATGTCAAATATTTGATACGGTTTAACAACTTTAAAAATGTAACAACAAATTTTACATGTATTTTTTCAAGAACTGTTAGGGTTAATACCTCATTTTGTTGTGTATGTCCTTGTCACGGTGTGGGTTTTGTCTTGTTCCTTGTTTTGTCTGTCATGTGATTCCCTGTTTGCCATGTGTCTTGTTAATTGTCTGATCATTGTTCCCATGTGTTTCTGATTAGTTTAGCTTGTTTGCTTGTATATTTAAGCCCTGTGTCTTGTTCAGTCTTTGTGAGTTCTTAATGTTGTAGCGTTTAATGTTGGCTGTCCTGTTCCTGAGTCTGATGTCTGAATCTGTTCAGTTCCTAGTTTATTTAATAAAAAACACACTGCACGTGGATCCTGCTTCTGCCTCTACTTCAGCCTAATGCTGATCCTATATTTGTACATTTTACAGGGTCTTAACGTCTTTATTGAGTATTGTCATTGCTTATCAAAAGCCACTGATGAGCTGTCATCAGACAACTGACGATCTCATGTGCGCCTTGATTACTTATTTATATATATTATTTAAAAGACTGAAGTGTATTTTTTGCTGTGGATTTACACATTTGGACAAAGGATTTGTATATCTAAAAAAATTTAAAGTTATATTTTGGTTGTATTTTTTTTCAATGTGTTCATGAAACTGTAACTGGTAGTGAAAAAAAGGCACATAATATCGTAATATTGATACACCGATCGGCGGCCACTGAATCGAATCAAATTGTAATTGTATTGCGTTATGTTTTGAAGTAGGCCTATTGTCAAATATTATATCGATGACTAAGAGAATCAATGTCAGATTGTATCGTGATGAAAAATTCACTTTACACCCCTACTCCTCTAGTAAATTGAACATTAAATATCTTCTGATTGGCTGAGATTGTGTCACGTTTCTTCTGCAGGGTAGACAAAATTATTGTTTTTGTATAGAACATGGTGTAATAAAATTGATCCATTGATCACCCATACAATACTATATATATACACCACTTAACAGTTTAACGCTTAAGTCTAACTGTCATCCTTTTGATAGTTTTTACCATTCTTCTGCCAACAGTCAAGGTGCACAAGATTACACCTTCCTTAGGTCATGATCAGAGAGCCAAGAAACAGCATAATTGTAGCCAAGAACTGCACCTACAGAGCAAAAATAAATAAATAGTTTTAGCCTTAAGCGCAAAACTGTGATCATGCTCATAGTGCGAGCATTGTTATGCCTCTTTCCTTTTGTCTTCAGTGTTTTCATGGGTCCTCGTCCCTGGTGTAGGTGTTTGATGTGTGTGGGCTGTTCTTTAGTCTGAGCTGAGCCATTATGACAGGCAGGAGGGACTTAATAACAGTGCTTTCACCCCAAGCATGCTCCTGACAAATTACCTGTGTGGAGACCTGGGTTTAGAGAAGGGTCAGTGGAAAGATCATGCATGCACACACACACACACGCACACGCACGCACGCACACACACACACACACACACACACACACACACACACACACACACACACACACACACACACACACACACACACACACACACACACACACACACACACACACACACACACACACACACACACACACACGGTACAAGCACAAGCACAGACAAGCACACAATGCCTTTGTCTCCCTTGAAAAGGGAGTCTCTTCACTGGCCTCTGCACTTTCACGCTATCACCTAGACATAATAGATGCTTAATGCCTATTCAAAGTGTTTGATGTGTGTGGGAGAATATTTCCATATTTCACATGTGGAGAGAAAAAGGCAGAGAGTCTCTGTGAGATGTTACAAGCTTGCCTATTGGCAGTGGAGCTATCTTAAAGGGATATTCCATCCAAAAATTATTTACTCACACTTTGCTTAATTTGCAAAAGGATGTATTTTTCACAGGTTTTTGGCCATACAATGACGATGCAGTGGTCAAATCTATATATATATGTATAGGAAATATCACTCATACGCTATATTTAAATACTTTTGATATCTTCCAATAGCTTTCTGAGGATAAAAATGAATTTAAAAGTCAAGTGGAGTCAAGTCACCTTTATTTGTATAGTGCTTTATACAATATAGATTGTTTCAAAGCAGCTTTACAGTGATCAAGAAAACAATGATTCAATGATACAAACATGGATCAATTTGACTGTAAAGCAGCTCTAAAAAGAGAAAAAGTGTCTTTTTTCAGCTGAAGTCAGTTCAGTGTTGATTCAGTTTCGTTGTAAAGATCATCAATTATTGAAGTATAGTTTAATTCGTCCATGAAGCAGCTCTGCAGGAAACAGTGGCGTCATTGTCCAGCTCAGTTCAGTTCTCATCAGTGTCAGTGCAGTCAGATCAATAATATTGTTGAATATTAAGTTTCCCACACTAAGCACAGTGGCAAGGAACAATAATACAAATAATACAATAATCTAGCCTTGAGGTCATGAACGCATGAACTAACTGTTCAGCATCTGACATTGAGGGCTGTAAACCTCTCTGACGATTCGACGACTGACGAGGGTGAGCTGCAGGTCGATGAGGAAGACTTCTCGCCTACTGTTCCTGCAGCTAGCGCTCTTCAGGACGGGTAGGAGGTGGCTGAGGAGGTTTATAATCAGGTAGATCCTGAACCCTCTCAGCCACCCTGCCCCGTGTATGCAGAGCTGGTGGACGTTATGGAGCGCGCCGCCAGCAGGCTGCAGCTGCCATGGCAGTGTGCTAGAGGAGAGACTGCTCGCGGCAGGCTCGACGATCGGTTTCTTCCCGGCCATAGACCACTGGTTCAGGTGAGCCTTCCATTTCTCCCCGACCTTCACACTGAGGTCAAGAAGGCATGGAAGAACCCATACTCTGCCCGTATCAGAGGATCAGAGAATTTGGGTATGTGTCGATGCCGCCCATTGACGAGACGTTCGCAAACTATCTCGTGTCTGGGCAGGCGTTGACACATAGAGCTCCAACCCTGCCATGCAAACTGCTGAAAACAACGGCTCTTTTGAATGGCAAAGTATACACGACAGCAGGTCAGGCCGGTGCTGCCCTGCACACCATGGCGGTGCTGAAGGCATACCAGGCCGACCTGCTGGGGGATCTCGACCAGGGGGCAGGGATGTCCCCTGAGGTGGTGGCTGAGCTGCGCCGCATCACAGATCTGGCTGTCCGGGCCACCAAACAAACCGCTGCCGAAATCAGTCAATTGATGGTGGTGATGGTGGCCACGGAGAGACATCTGTGACTAAATCTAGTTGACATCAGGGAAAAAGAGAAGGCGTTTCTCCTCGATTCGCCGGTTTCGCCCTCTGAACTCTTTGGCACCGCCGTAGAGGCAGTGGTGGGGAAGTTGAGCGAGGCAAAGGCACGCTCAGCGGTATTCAAGACTTGTATACCGCTGAGATCCGGATCCATGCCCAGGCAGGCAGGAAGACCTGGCCCTTCATGGTCTGAGGACCATAGACCGGGCCAGCGAGCCAGCGTCACCCCTCGTGCGTCCCCTCCACGGAGGAGCAGGGTCCAGAAGAGGCGTGACTCCCGCAACAAGAGGGACTTGAGGGAGGTTATCCAGCGGAAACGCACACAGCGTCAGTGATGGATAATCTCCCTGGAGGGTCATGAAATCTGCCCTCTCCTCTCTTTCCGACTCCCCAGGCGTTCATTACATCAGGCCTGGGGCTGGGCCTATGATGAGAACAATTTTCTGATGGCCCGCCTAGGCTTGGTTAGTGAGAGCGCCCCTTTCAGGCATTTAAGGTGGTGGACCCCAGGTTCATAAAAACGATCTGGCGAGTCTTCACATTTCGCACACTGCAGGTGAGCTGTCTGGTCCTCTTAAGAGTCATTTTTGTGAATTAAACACTAAAATGCATCTCTCTACTATAGACCTCGTTCCCTGTATAGAGCTATGGGGTCATGTCAACATCATGAGTAAAAACATTTTTTATTATTGGGGCCCTGAAGTTCCCCTTTAGGTGACTAGAACGATAGGAAAAAGCAACAGTTGTTTGGGACTCTTGTGAACTATGTTAGCCTTTGGGCTGTTAGCCACCTCAGGGTAGAGTAGTTGGTCTCTCTCTCATAGGATTTTTTATTTGGAGTTTTGACTGACGCTAGAGCTTCAGATAGATCTCATGTCCGGCCCACGGGACCGCCTGACTTCTTTCCTGAGTACATCGCCCCCTTGAGCTCTGTTTGGGTTTTCAGTGGGCTGAGCGATTCTGCAGCCCCTTGTATGAAATAATATAAAAAAATTCTAGTAAGGCTGTGGCTCCTCCGAGCCCTCAGTTAGATCTATGCTTGCAGGCTGGCCCTCACCGGGGCCGCCTCTGTAGCTGGCCTAGGCTGTGCCAGGGATAGTGGAGGTGCTCTGCCTAAGCATTCCTGCCTCAGCCAGCCTCATTGGGGTCTATAGCACAACATCTCATGCGATACTGTAGTAGACTGTAGTAGACTGAGAGGCATCATTTGTTTTCAGCGCGAATGCCGCGAAAAACACACAAAACACTGTACAACTAGATTTCACAAGAAATCTGAGGTATATTTTTACAGAACAGAGAAGCAAATGGATTGCTGCAATTCATAGAAACAACTGGACTCCAGGCAACGAAAGGTGGATTTGCAGTTATAATTTTGTGTCAATATGCTAAATTAAGGGGTAAAATCCTACCCTGTATATTGTATTGTTAGATATTGTATTGACGACTCATCAATTAAATATTTACCATCGATATTCTGCATAATTTGACTTTTTGTAATAAACACTGTCAAAAAACTATAAAAGTTTTAAGGCTGGACGTTATGACGATTATTTAACATTGATATAAGTCATAACATGGATTTAGAGGTTGTGACTAGACACTAAACTCACGAGACGAACGAGATTGGGTTCACAAGAATGAGATGAGATTTGTGCACAATATTTTATTGAAATCCTCAGACAAAATTTATGACTGGAAAAATAGTCTGCAGGTGCATTTTGAAATGTTTTAACTAATAATCTTCTAATGAATGTGATTTCAGTTCTACTTTATTATGAGTATGAATTTTCAAATGCATTGAAAGACAACAATAAACAAGCACTGTGAAAGGTTTTGCCACAAACTCAACTGACTGGCCTTTCTCCTGTATGATTTCACATTAGTCTCTTCAGACCTTACTGTACATTATGAGCTTCCAGAACTTCTGATTGAGGCTCTGTGTTACCCAATTAAACTAATTTCTGATTGAAACTAAACTAATTGAACATAGCAATAAAAACTGTATAAATAACAAAAATAAATAACAGTTTTCTCTTAGTCTTTAGTATCAAACAATAATCAAAGTACTGTAGTGCACACACTCTTTATAGGCTAATTGTTGTGAAATCACTGTTCCCTATCAGGGAACTCGAGCTGCGTGAAAACGCTGTGGGAACGCCCCTGTGTGAGTGCGTCATGAAGCACGTATGGAATCAGTCCAATGGCGAGGCGTCATAGGCAGGTGACGTCATCGACCAGGAAACTATAAAGCACCCCAAAAACACAAGCGCGTCAGCTTCTGTTACTTCAGCAAGCTGTATTTTTGTCTGTCCTTAGTTGCTACTAGGCAGGAGTTTTTTTTTAGGTTTGCGCCGCGCGAGGACGTTTTGTTGCTTCGTCGACCAAAGCCCAAGAGCAGTGGCGTGCACACCGCGGTCAAAATTCGAAATAGTTCAACTTTTGCCGCTGTGACGATTACCAGCGCGGCCAATAGAAACTTTTTGGCATCCAAAAAGTTTTGAAAACTGGCGTAGCGCCATGCATTTCACGTCCTGTCTGAAAGCTTCTAGATCTAGCTAGACCACGAACCACAGACTTGTTTGGGCTTGCGAGGATGCGAACCGACCAAATAGTAGGTTAACATTACGTTTTGAGTGGATGACGAGCGCGAGACGCCGAAATGGATGCCAGTAAGAATGGTTCCATTGACAAGACCAAAGTGATCTGTGTGTTTTGTCGTTGTGAACTGACCTATATCATCATCACAGGACGTCCAGTCTGAAATACCACTTGATGGCCAAGCAAGCGCGCACAGTCGCACACACACACACACACACAGCTGATGCGCCTTCTCCGCCCCCTCGTCAATATCAGGACCTCATCAGTATTTTTTTCACCCTTTTATTGGTGGACAGTGTTACATTGTGTGAGAGATTATTTGCTCCAAGTGAGAATGTTTTAGTGTGAAAATGAACACAGTATTGCCAATGTTGTTTTCAATAAAAAACATTTGCACAAAGCAAGCCGATCTACTTTTCCATGTTGATAAGAGCATTAAAATGAGAAAAAATAATTGGACAAAAAGAAATCAAGAGACATTTAGAATAGATAAAAATGTGTGTTAAATATTTTAATCGTTTGACAGCACTAATATATATATATATATATATATATATATATATATATATATATTAGGGATGTGCATCTCCATAGCTGAGGCCGATGCGATACGCATCTCGATGCATAGCCAACGATTCAATACATTAAAGATACATTATAAGCATCTACCGATGCAATGCGATACGATTCACTACTATAACAATGCGGTGCGACCCGATTTCGATTCAACGCGATGCGTTTCAATGTAATACGATGCAATGGAGAAAAGTATGATGCTATGCAATTCAATATTGTATAGATAGTTAACTTTTATTTCTTTTGTTCAGACATACAGCAAATCATAAAGTAGCTTAAGTGCCATATATCTGACTTTTAACGCATGGCTCTTTCACAAACACAAGATTAGGCTAAATAAAAACAGACATTCTTTTCCAGTTACATTTTTAACAACTCACACATTTAACAGTGAAACAATCTAAGGATGCTCAGGGATAAACATGTAAGAAATGTTCCTAATGTGATTTCAGCAGGTAGGCTAACAGTGACCAGAAAGCAGGTGCTGTTTTAACATAAACAATAATAAAAATAAACATTCACTAACAGGTCTTTCATAATTGTATTCAAATGTAATATATATATATATATATGAAAAACTTATTATTTGCAGTCACAGGCTTCTGTAAACCAGATTAACTTAAATGTCCTACTTTAAGGTTTAAATGTATAGGTGACTCTCAGGACACGCCTCGGTCTCCGTAATGTTGTGATCCGTCATATTCACGTATATCAGCGTCAGCAGTGGTGATGAGAGAACGTGCTTGAGCAACAGTTCAGAAAGAAGAAATTAATCTAGTCGAACTGGACGCGCGAATGAGGCGAAATCGCGTCTATCAGGACCTCCAGACCCGCACCAACGCGTCTTTACATTGACTTACATTGACCCGCTACAGACGCTTTATCTGCGTCCGGTGTGAACGCAGCAGTTACATAATAAAATATTGGTCACAAATGATTGGTCACTTTCTAAATAGTAAAAGTATAACCCATCTACTAATAATTATATATGAATAAATCGTTTTTTTATCGATGCAGATATGTTAGAACCGATGCATCGCGATACAAATGTCAACTTGTATCCGATGCACACTTATTTAAAGCGATGCATTGCATCGTTAGCTTTTATGCCGATGCACCGATGCGAATCGTTGAATCTTACCATCCCTAATATATACACTACCGGTCAAAAGTTTTAGATCAGTACGATTTTTTATGTTTTTAAATGAAGTCTCTTCTGCTCACCAAGGCTGCAATTATTTGATAAAAAAAAAAAAAAAAAAACAGTAATATTGTGAAATATTATTACAATTTAAAACAGCGGTTTTCTATGTGAATATATAGTGAAGTGTAATTTATTCCTGTGATCAAAGCTGAATTTTCATCCAGTCTTCATGTGTCACATGATCCTTCAGAAATCATTCTAATATGCTGATTTTATGCTCAAAAAACATAAATTATTATTTTCAATGTTGAAAACAGTCGTGTACCATTTTTTCCCCCAAAATTCTATGATGAATAGAAAGTTCAAAAGAACAGCATTTATTTTAAATATAATATTTTCTAACATTATAAATGTCTTTACTGTAACTTTTGATCAATTTAACTCATCCTTGATGAATAAAAGTATTTTCTAATTTCTTTCCCCCAAAAATAAAAAATAAATTCTTACTGACCCCAATCTATGGTAGTGATTAATGTTACAAAAGCTTTCCATTTCAGATCAATTCTGTTCTTTTGAACTTTCTATTCATCAAAGAATCCTGAAATAAAAATGTAAAAAACTGTTTTCAACATGGATAATAATCATAAATGTTTCTTGAGCATCATATTATAATAATTTCATATTATAATAATTAAAAAAATGTGACACTAAAGACTGGAGTATTGATGCTGTAAATTCAGCTTTGATCACAGGAATAAATTACACTTCACTATATATTCACATAGAAAACCGCTGTTTTAAATTGTAATAATATTTCACAATATTACTGTGTTTTTTTTATTTTTTATCAAATAATTGCAGCCTTGGTGAGCAGAAGAGACTTTATTTAAAAACATAAAAAATCTTACTGATCTAAAACTTTTGACCGGTAGTGTATATATAAACTATTATCATGGTGAGCGAGCAGCAGTATAGGAAGTGTGTTTTTCCCTGCACTCGATATCTCACGGGTGGGGATACACATCAACTATCCGTTGCTTGTTTGGGAGTGCAGCATGCCGAGGGGGCTGACTGTGAGCATTGTGACCGTCTACCATTTCAGACGCTGTGCTCCCGGCGGTTCGGTTCACGCTACCCACGGCTCGGGTCCCGCTTCTGCAGAGGCAGAGTGGCGACTCTTGTTGTGGGGTTCGTAAATGGATCTAACAGAGGGGTCTGAGACGGGCTCTGCCTTTTCTCAACCTTTACCTGTTAGATCCAGTGCCTCAGTCCCGGGTGTGAAAGCACACGTTGCGGTTTCTTCTGCCCAGGTTGAGGCACCAGTACTTCAACTATCCAGTTCTGAGGAGGTGGATGTTGAAAGTATTGACACAGGAGAGACTGGGGACTCGTCACTTCAGTCTCCCGCTAGTGCTCACTCGAGCTGTTGAGAAACTAAGTATTGAGTGGCCAGCTGACAGGCAGGAGTCTCATTCAAAGAGCAAATTAGATGAGGGATTACCCTCCTGTACAATGCCTCCACGCCGGTGTCTGCTGTTCTTTCCAGACCTCCACACGGAAGTGTTGAGGTCCTGGAATTGACCGGTTTCTTCCAGTATATTTAGTCATCAGACCTCTACGTGTTCCAGTATCGCTGGCGCTAAATGGGGGAGCATTGTTGGAGTGCGCGTGGGAGTGTGTGTGTGTGTGTGTGTCTTTGTACTTATGTGTTTGGAATTATCCTTAATATTTTACTCTGTATCATCTTGTTTTGTTTGTCATTATAGTAAGGACCCCCTTGAAAATGAGATGGTACATCTCAAGGGGCTATCCTTGAAATAAAGTAAAGTAAAGTAAAGTAAAGTAAAGTAAATCCTTTGGGTACGGGGTGATGCCTAAAGCTGAAGAGACCCTTGCGTGTCATCTCTCTCCTGAGTCAGCATCATCCTTCAAGTCACCAGCACTCCCCACCAAGACATTAAGAAACACCTCTGCTTTGGTGGGCAAAACTTATTCGGCGGCAGGTCAGGCCGCGGCATGCCTTCATACAATGTCATTATTACAGGCATACCAGGCTGATCTATTAAAAGATGTGAGCGAAGGGGAGGAGATTAGTGCTGATGTTATCAGAGAACTACGTCAGGCAGCAGATCTATCTCTCCGTGCGACCAAGGAAACGGCCAAGTCAGTGGGCCATTCTATGGCAGCCCTGGTGGCCACAGAGAGACACCTGTGGTTAAACCTTTCCACTATGAAGGAGAAAGAGAAAACCTTCCTTCTGGATGCCACACTTTCAACTGCTGGCCTATTCGGTGACTCAGTAAATTCGGTCATCGATAGTTTTTGGAAAGAGAAAAAGAAGGCGGCGGCGTTCCAAAAGTTCCTCCCTCTTTGCGTTCATGTCTCCGGGACTGCTTGACTAGCTCCTCACACCGAGTGCAACAGAAACAGAGCGTCACGTTTCGTGCTCCTCCTCACCAAAACTGGGACGAGACGCGTCGCTCTCAGGCGAAGTCTTCGAGGGGTAAGACTGATTTGAGGACAGTCATTATTGCAAAGAAGGCTTTGTCCAAAAAGAAGTCCCTATGCCATCAGCGTCAGGACGCTGAGGGTTGTCTCCACCGAGAGAAAACTTAGTTCACCGCATCACATGGTGCCTGTTCTCTCTCTGTGCCCTCAAGGGTCCGTTCTACCAACCCTGCCTTTATTCTGGGGCGTAGACGGTCCCAGCGAGCGTTTTCCCGAGGTGCGCTCGCCCCCTCCAAGGAGGGGTCTACAGCAGTCAGACCAGTTGTTCCCTGCCGGTGCACCGTTACAGGCCGCTGTGTCTGTTGCTCAAAATATTCCTTGAGAGGCTGGTACCCTTAGTAGATTTTTTGGCAGAGTGGAAAAGCTTTCCAAATGTATCTCAGTGGGTCCTGCAGACAATCGAACAAAGTTACACTATTCAGTTCAGGTCTCGTCCACCTCGATACAAAGGGGTCCTGTCCACTGTGGTGGGCCCCGAGCAGGCTCTGGTAATGGAACAGGACGAAAAAACTCTTCTGCTGAAGGAGGCTATAGAATGGGTTCTTCCTCCCAGCAGGGAGTCGGGTTATTACAGCCGGCACTTTATCGTTCTGAAGAAGGATGGGGGTTGCGTCCAATTTTAGATCTGCGCCTGTTAAATCGCATAGTAGGGAAGCTCAAATTCAAGACGCTCACTCTCAAACAGATCGTGTCACAAATCAGATCCGAGGACTGGTTTGTCACGATAGATCTAAAGGACGCTTACTTCCATGTGTCTATCCTTCCACAACACAGGAAGTTCCTGAGGTTCGCTTTCGGGGGCGAAGCGTACCAATGTTCTGCCTAGCTCTCTCTCCCTGAACGTTCACGAAATGTATGGATGCAGCTCTGGCTCCGCTGTGACTCCAGGGCATCCTCATTTTGAATTATATTGACGATTGCTTGATTCTAGCTCAATCGGAGCATCAGGCGGTTCGGCAACGAGATGTCGTTCTCGCCCACACCAAGAAACTGGGGTTGAGGCTCAATGCCAAGAAAAGTGTGCTATCTCCACTACAGAGGACCACTTTTCTGGGTGTATTTTGGGATTCGAAGACTATGCAGGCACGCCTGTCTCCTGCTCGTATCGCTTCGATTCTCACGGCCGTGAAACAAGCAAAGCTAGGCCAGTCACTCACTGTGAAACAGTTTCAGAGACTGTTAGGTCTGATGGCAGCAGCAACCAACATTATACTGTTATACTGCGGCCTGTTGTACATGAGACCATTGCAGTGGCGGCTCAGGGCCAAGGGGTTCTCCCCGAGGGGAAACCCGTTCCGCATGATCAGGGTCACGCGACGATGTCTTCGTGCCCTGACATGTGGAAAAACCTTGGTTCCTATCCCAAGTGCCCGTGTTGGGAGCTCCTTGTCATCGCGTAATGCTAACGATGGATGCCACCCTTACGGGCTGGAGGGCAATCATGAGTGGTCGCCCAGTTCGGGGTCTGTGGCAGGACCATCATCTCTTGTGGCACATAAATTGTCTAGAAATGTTGGTGGTGTTCCAGGTTCTGAAACACTTCCTCCCAGACCTGAGAGGCCATCATGTTCTTGTCTGGTCAGACAACGCATCGGTGGTCTCCTACATAAACCATCAGGGGGGTCTGCGTTCGTGCCCGTTATACAAGCTGGCTCGTCATATCCTCCTATGGTCCCAGGGGAAGCTTCTTTCATTGAGGGCGATTTATATCCCAGGGTAACTAAATCAGGGGGCAGACACCCTGTTGAGGCAGGGGCCGAGGCCCAGGGAATGGAGACTCCACCCTGAGGTGGTGGAGCTCCTTTGGAAACATTTCGGTCGTGCCGAGGTAGACCTGTTTTTGTCCAGGAAGTCATCACACTGTCCACTGTGGTTCTCTCTAAACCATGCTGAGGTCACGTCTGTACGAATTTCCCCCGATTGCTCTGCTCCCAGGAGTTCTGGAGAGGGTTCGCCGGGACGGTCTATTGTTAGTAACCCCGTTCTGGCTGGGACGAGTATGGTTTGCGGACCTAGTGTCTCCTTGACGGCTCTCCTCTGGAGACTCCGATCAGGAGGGACCTTCTCTCTCAGGCGAGTGGGTCGATCCTCCATCCCCGCCCAGAACTGTGGAAACTGTGGGCTTGGCCTCTGTGGGGGCCCAGGTCATAGAATCTGGTCTCTCGACTGAGGTTGTTGAGACCATCCTCCCCTCCAGAGCTCCGGCCACTAGGAAATTATATGCCTTGAGGTGGAAACTTTTCACTTCTTGGTGTGGAGAACACAGTTGGACTCAGTTAACTGCCCGGTGGGTGCAGTGCTGGAATTCCTGCAGGAGCGTTTCTCCACAGGGTTATCCCCCTCCACACTGAAGGTGTACAGTAGGTAGCCAACCAGAATGCCTATTACCGCCGCGAGTCGTGCCGCGGCAAATCCACCGCGGTAAAAATAAACTAGCCGTATTTCAAAGTCGTTCGCGAAATGACCGCCAGGTGGCGCAAAGGGGCATTTAGCAAAACAGCCGCAATTGCCGCATTTTTAAACGTTAGTGCGGGGCTATGTCAATTAACAGTAAGGATGAAATACTACAACTATGGCAATTTCCAAATAAGCAACAAACATGAAAAATTAAAACAATAGCTATTTGCATTTTCTGTAGGCTACAATAATGAAACAAACAAAGATTTGGTGAAGTTGAAACTGCATGTTAAAGTAATAATTTTATTACTAATTAAAGACAAATTAAAGACAAATTTCCCCCCTCCACAGTAATCAATGCTATAGCCTAATTCACCAATAGACCATATCAAATATATTACATATTTTTAAAAATATGCAACACGCATGTTTAAACAACAAACAATAGCCTACAATCTGAACCGGCGCTTCTGCTCCTGTATTGAGAGATA
Source organism: Semotilus atromaculatus (assembly GCA_031834385.1). Lineage (NCBI taxonomy): Eukaryota > Metazoa > Chordata > Actinopteri > Cypriniformes > Leuciscidae > Semotilus > Semotilus atromaculatus. Next base: position 14,453,252 of record JAULUF010000009.1, on the reverse strand, counting down.
TCATGCGGCGCGTTTCAGTTACGATCCTGGTTCCAGTGACCTTAGTACATTCACGGCTTTTCAAAATGTCACAAAGCGTTTTGAGATGTTTTTGAACGAAATATTGATGTGTATAATTAAGTGTTTTGGCACACCGAGTGGCGCTACGCATTGTTCTAAAATTGGGTTTTATTCTGGCATGTTGAACTAGAGTTCGACAAACGCGGCGGCGCTTTCACTTGAATTGATTTTTTCAGCTAAAAGAACTTAAAAGGCTAGCCTACGCCGTAATTTTTGGTCATACAGATAATATATCATCTTTTAAAACTGTAAAAGGTCTACAATATGCTAACGATAAAACGTTTTCTCGCTCATGTGAACGAACACACTGGAGAAACAAACGTTTGATCATTTAACAGAGTAAATTCATGGCCGAGTGGTAGAACTTACCACTAAGAATAGTCATTTAGATGACACGGGTTCAAATCCCGAACAAACTTGGGACTTTAGTTAATTTTGTATTAGCCTATTAATGCATTTTATATCCTATTATTAATGAAGAGAGATTTGTCTAGTTCTAAAACTGTGTAACAGCATAGGCTATAGTTTTTGCTTATATTTATGAAATAAAATTGCCAAGCATTTCCATTTTACACTGGAACAAAATGTGGGTGAGTTAAAAATAAAAACATTTTTTTATAAATAGGCCTATAGAACAAAAGATAGAATCAATTTTAGAAATGAAAAATAGAATCAAAAGTTAAAAATAGAGATAACAATAAGCTTAGCCTATTCCTATGGGGACCAGCGCAATAACAAACAAACAAAAGGCTACACCAAAAGACCGTCATATCTGCACTCAGTGAAAATAAAGTAGGCTAGGTGCAATAACGCTGAATATTTGTAGCCTACTATTCTATTGAGGAATGAAACGAATGAAGAGCGCTTCTCTCTCGTGAGCGATATAATTTCATAGTAGCCTATAAAGGCTTCTTATAGCCCACTTTGTGTTAATTTAATTTGTAGAGGATTTATTAACTCAAACATTAACACTGAAATAAATGAAACTAAATTATTGTAAATTAATTCAAACATTGGCTTGACTTGCTATTAGCTAAGTTAGTCAGCAGCATTTAGGTTTTGCGTTCTTTATGATATAAGAATGAAATATAGTAGGCTACTACGTTGTTATGATCAGCATCATTTTCTTTAATAAAAGAAATATAGCCTACAATTTAAAAACATTTCAATAGAAAAATTAAAATTATGAATTACATTCCTTTGTGTAACATAAGATGCGATATGGCCCTGAATGTGTTTTATGAAATCATGAAAAGTGTTACCGTTGCCGCTCGTCTAAAATCACAACACCAAATGCACACTAACGTGTCCCTGTTCGTGATATAGAATTATTGATGAACATCTTTACCTTTGTAGGCTACACACACGTTAAAACAAACACACACTTTTCGCCATTTAATGTAACACTTTCGGAAACAAGACTTTGGAAAAATGTACGTTAATATTAATATGAGCATATGGAGATCCTTCATTCGTGTGCCTCCGGGGAAAAAAACAACAAGCCTCATCTCATGAGCTGGCTTGAGTTAGCTTAAAGTGGGGGAGGGCGCATATTTTGCATTTGAATGGTGTGAGACATTCTAAAACATTTAACGCGTGACACAAACACACAACTAGTCAATGTTTAAAAGATAAATGTCTCTCAACCATTAAAGAAAAACGTTAGACGGACTTGACACAACTGAGAAACATTTTTATCTGATCATAAACATTGACTAGTTAATATGTTTATGATAAGATAAACTCAGTTGTGTTTGTGTGCGTCACGCTTTAAATGTGTTAGAATGTCACACAACATTCAAATGCAAAATACGCGCCCTCGCCCTCCGACTTTAGATGCAAAAGCCTCTAACTAAGTCCGTCTAACGTTTTTCTTTAATATTAACATTTTTTTCAGGCTCCTATTTATAGGTTTCTACCAAAGTACCGGCATGTCTGAATGGGCTGAGGCTGGGATTTAGTGAGTTTAAAGTCAAAGTATTGGAGAGCATGCATTCAATATAAAATTTTTGGCTTTTAGAGGCTTTTGCATCGGTTGGGTCTTATTATCAAATCTCTCTGCATTAATAAAAAAGTAGACCATGTTTGTTCGGGATTCAAACTTAATCAATTTGAGTGTTCTTTTACATTTTCATTTGTTTTTATATTGAAAGTAATACTATTTAGTTAGTCTGTCAAGTCAACAAAATCAGTCTTTTCTGGTTTGTTCAATGTATGGATCTGTTTTGAAAAAATTCTCCCGTTGCTATGGCAGGGATCACTGTCAGTCAACTTCACAAAACAATAATTTAGCAGATTAAAGACGAGCATCATTATTTTCATTTTCTGACGCGATCAGCTTTCTTTTTTTATTTATTTTCATTTCCCTCATCAGTTTGGTCGTGCAGCGGCTCTACATGGAATGTAGCAAATTTACGTTAATGTGGCATTGATAATTAAACAAAACGCTTGACATTAAATAAACAGTTAATGAACTCGCTAATAAACAGTTACCTATTTAAGCATCAAGAACGGTAAAACACAAATGAAGTCGGCCAACAGAATGTTGGCTACAGTGAGATTCGATCTCGGTTCGTTAGAAGCGCAGTGAGACTCATGTTGTTGCTTTAACCACTGAGCTACCGTCTGAACGCTATTAAATTTCGTCTTATGCTCTTCCTTAGCCCCATTGATAGCCTAATATATATTCTGTTGCAATGTTTTATGTTGTAATGTTTTCACTATTTATTCAATTTAATTTCAGTATTGTGATTATGAATTCGTTTATGTTTCACTTGAATTCATCTGTTACCAGCTTTCAATTGCTCTGAATGAGCCGCGGCGCGGCGTTAGATTACGCAATAGAGAGAATAAACGAACACCTTTCAAAGTCTGTGATTGTAGCGCCTCTTAGCGGTAAAAGGCAGCAAATACAGATCCGCGGGAGCGGCGGCGGTAAAAGTATTATTCTGGTTGAGTAACCACTGTACGTGGCGGCCCTATCTGCTTACCATGTCCCTTTAAGTGGAGCCTCTCTGGGGAGACACCCACTTATAACACGTTTCCTTCATGGCAACTTTGAGGCTGAGGCCAGCTGCTCGCACGAGGGTGCTGACTTTGGACCTGGCCATTGTATTAGAAGGCCTCTCCCTAGCTCCATTCGAGCCCATTGAAGAAGTTTTTGAGAAATGTATTACTCTCAAGACAATCTTTCTGCTTGCTATTTCTTCTCTAAAAAGAATTGGGGACATTCAAGCTTTCTCGGTTTCTCCCTTGTGCATGGTAAAAGCTTTCCTCCATCCTTGACCAGGCTATGTTCCTAAGGTTCCAACTAATATTGTTAGGCCTTTTGTACTCCAAGCATTCTGTCCTCCCCCTTTTCCGACGTCGGACCAAGAGAAACTTAATCTGTTCTGCCCCGTTAGGGCTTTAGATGCTTACGTCCACAGAGCTGCCCTGTGGAGGAAATCTGAACAGTTGTTCGTTTGCTTTGGATCCCCCAAAAAGTGGTGTCATGCGTCTAAGCAGAGGATGAGCAAGTGGGTGGTCGAGGCCATCTCACTTGCTTACGAGTCGGCTGGTCAGCCTTCACCTTTGGCTGTATGAGCTCACTCTACGAGGAGTATGGCTGCCTCTAAAGCTCTCTTGTCAGGAGTTTCACTTCTTGAAATCTTCAGATTTTACCATCTTGACTTCAGCTCCACTCAAGGGGTGCAGGTGCTTTCGTCAGAATGTGGGCCCTGACTTTACACGACGGACGCTTGCTCGTATGGCGACGTGGGTATTAGCGTTCCCACAGCGTTTTCACGCAGCTCGAGCTCCCTGATAGGGAATGTCTCTGGTTACGTATGTAACCCTAGTTCCCTGAAGGGAACGAGATGCTGCGTGTCTATGCCATACTCCCGGCATACCTGAGATCACTTGCTTCAACCTATCAGAAGCTGATGCGCTTTTGTTTTTGGGGTGCTTTATAGTTTCCCAGTAGATGACGTCAACCGTTCCGTCTCGCTATTGGGCTGATTCCATATGTGCTTCATGACACACTCACGCAGGGGCATTCCCACAGCGTTTTCACGCAGCGTCTCATTCCCTTCAGGGAACTAGGGTTACATATGTAACCAGAGACGTTCTATTTAGCAGCGGCAGTTATAGGGTTTATGCGGCAAGTTTGGAAAAGGCAGAGAGAAACAAGCAATTGAGTTAGGCTGGTGCTTTTGTGTATTGTTCTTGCGTTCCGATTAAAAGTTCAGAAACGGAGCCTCCCTAGTCTGTCGTTCTTCAGATGTTGCAGTACTCTCTCAATATTCAAAGTGCAAACAGAGACCAAAACAGATACCAGAGCCACAACTACACGGTCCAGAGATAGCTTTGATATTGGGAGACAGACTATTGTATGCAGCCTAATTTGCGGATTTTCGGATTGGCGATTGCCCATAATCTGTGTAAAGGGAGCGGCGGTGCTGAGCGCGCATTCTACAAGATAAGACATTTATCATACGTCTAGGCTCTGTTGCACAACGAATCCTCCACCATCGTCACGCGATCAGTGAACCGTGATTCCTGCTTCACTGTGTGGGTGGGTGTGTGACACGTGACTGCAACTCGTGCTGAATGACAAGAGCAGACGTTTAAAAGTTTACCATGTTTTTATTTATTTATGAAAACAGCAAAACGACAATGAAGGCGGTGCCGCAGTGGGCATCATAATGTAATGTGAATGTAGCGGTGGCATAGTTTATGCTAATTTCACCCTCACACTCGTCTCCGTCATCACTCGACGAGAAATATTTTAGTCTTGCGATCTCGTCACACCCCCAGACCTACCTATATTGTATTTATAAAAAGCGTTCACAGGCAAATTTGCTTTATGCATTTACCATTATATAAATGTATTTATTTCCATTTAAATGTCTGGAAACACGATTCCTGGCTGCTTGTCAATATCCACTGGATCTTTAGTTGTAAAGAACAATATATCGAGTCCAACCTTTAGTTTAAACCTTTCTCAATATTAAATCTTAAGTATGATTATGACACATGTTGTCTAACTCCAATAGAGTTAAGAATGTCTATAAATGCCAATCCCATGCATCTTTTTCATTATCTACTTAATTAAATGACCAACAATTAAGACTTTGCCTGCAACCAGTACTAACTCTGACAAAAAAAAAAAAAACTGAAATTCTTTGATAAAGTCTATATGGTGGCTTGTTTACTGTAGTTAGAACAAATGCCAAACGGGATTTATTGTTTCAAACATGAAACTTCAGGCATGTTGTTCCTAACTTGAATGACTATTTTCTTCTGTGATATGTAGAAGAAGATATTTTAAGAAATGTGTAAGTAAAAGGTAACCAAAACGATTTGGTTACCAGCATTCCTCAAAATAAGTCATTCAGGTTTGGAACTACATCAGAGGGAGAAAATTATGACATTTCAAGTGTGGGTGACCTATCCCTTTATGATAATATTCATTACAGTGAGCTGTTAACATGAAAACCACTGAGTCTGGATTCAGAAGGAGAGTTGAACTTGAGCATTGGGCAAATTTGTGAATGAACCACTGATCTATATAGAATGACTGGATAGCTCATGACGTTCTAAACTGCCAGCAGTCAGTGAAGCCACCGGAAGTGTTCGAGTGGCCATCTTACGATTCCCTACCAGCAGAGGGCTCCAATGGCGTTATACAGAGATTGGTGGCTCCGAATATGATCCGCTGTGCAACATACAGTAAAATGACGTTCACAAAAAGGATTGCCCACAGGTTGTAATTCAAGCCCTAGAAGTAGTAATTTATATGCACAATTGTCGCTATTCCAGTGTTGTTTTCTCCGAGGCAAGATCAATGCTTCTTCAACAACAAAAAAACGGTAAAACCGTCAAAAATAGCCTATAAGAAACCTCCAAGCAGCAATAATCAACACAATTAAGTGTCCAATAGCGGCACATTTGACAGCTTCAAAAGAGCTTCATGCATAGTCCGTTTACCATTACTTGCATTTATCCATACAATTTGTATTATGCATTTCCTGAACATGTAACAGTTACTTGCTAACTAATCAAACACTTTATTTGAACAAACTACTTAAACACAATCGGTTTTCCGACCTTTTACTATCGTGTCGCGAGGGAGAGAGAGAGAGCAATACAGTGCTCGTGTTGTTTGAAGACGGTGAGAGAGGTATTCGTGGCTACGAAACGATATATTCACCTGAATATTCACCAATTCACAAAAATATAGGTCTTTAGCATTCACTATGAAATTAATAGTATCTGTTTTTCTTACCTGTGAAGATCTTAAGTGAAGGGTGACTAGTGTTCTCGTACAGCTTTTTATTCCTTTTGCAAAGAAATTGCCGTTTTAGTTAACGTTTTGGGGTTTTATAACCAATAGGCCTACCACTGATCTTAAGCTACACGGAAGTCCTATAAGTGAATAATAACGAACACTCACTGGCCACTTAAAAAATAAATATTATATTTTAAAGTCCCCATGAAATCAAAATTGACCATACTTACTTTGTTTGCCTAAATTGATCATTTTGTGGTGAACAAGTCATCCGTGCAAGTCAATCCACACAAAAAAAAATTTGGCTTCGTAATCTTTAATCAAAGTCTGAAAATGCCCCTCCCCTCTGCCTTGGAGGACCTTCCCTGATGACGTAGGTTTGACGGTTTGGATGTCTGCTTAACATCCATAACCACGCCCGTCCAACTGACAGTAGACAGGCTACTAGAAACACCTACTTTTCTAGATCCAATCAGGTGCTAGTTGAAAAAAAAAGCCATGCCCACTATTTTGCCTCATTTAGTATTCCGTTTCTCTCGGAAATACGTCACAACACTGGAGAAAAGTCGGTTGCAACTTCCGGTTCACGGGGACTTTAATGTGGAGATAAGCGGCTTCTTCTTCATTCAAAGGGCAAATCACCAAATAAAACACTTCTTCATTAGCTACTGCCACCTGCTGTTAGCCTAGACAGACACTCTCCAAGCTCCTCTCCCCAGTATCAAAGCAATTTTTAATAAGCAGGAAAAATTTCCGACTTTAAACAAATACCCATTTAAATGCTTAGGGTGTTTGCGTTGTAAGAATGTACAGGGAGACTTTAAATTTAAAAACGGTGTCTCGATAGGCAATGTTTTCTCAGTCAAATCATAAAATTTCCTATTGATTCAATAGAACGAGTGAGCTGACTAGGGAATACCAATATGGCGGCGCGGTGGCTTCACTGTTTATGACGTCATGAGCTATCCAGTCATTCTATATAGATCAGTGGAATGAATCAGTTTTCATAAAAAGTTTGATCAACCAGGTTTATTGGTTTAAAAGAATGATACACGTTTCTATTTATATTAGAACAACGTGAGGTAGATTAAATGATGACAGAATTGTGACCTGCCTTTAATTTGTGCAATTGACATTTGACCATATCTCTTCTAGGAGAATCCTATCTCTTTCTCACTTTGAGAGGTGCATCAGGGACAGCTAAGCTGGAATGCAAAGCTGAGCAAGTCTTGGTTGTTTTAGGAGAAGCTTTCAGCATTCAAACAGTGCTCCACAATTCTCCATTCGGCTTTGTTTGGTTGAGTATTGAAACTTTGCAGTTGCTGCAGTCAATTTTCTTCAAGTCTGTCTTTTGTTTCAGTGGCTGAGCTCAGGTGCACAGAACAGACCTCTCTCACTCTCTTCCCCTCATCATCTCTTTATGCTTCCCATTTTCACTCAGCACAGACTGGATATCAGAACTGCTAATTTGCATATGAAATTGGGTGGAAAGCAAAATTAGTCGAGCTGCATTGAGTAAAAGCAGTTACACACAAATTTACACACAGACATGTTTGTCCCTTTCGCAGACTGTTCTGTTTACAAAATTTCAAACCGCATGATCCATAGGGCAGAAGAGTTCCAGTTTTGTTTCATCGCTCCACAGAACAGAATCCCAAAACTTCTGTGGCTTAAATATGATTTTTAGCAAATTGGAACAGACATTTCTTGTCCTTTTAGGTCAGTAGTGGAGTTCTGGCATGGAAACTGCATGAGTTTAGTACGTGCATTACTGTGCAAGCTGAAACTTCAGTGCCTGCTGCCACCAAGTCTTGCTGCAGGTCTTTTGCAATCACTCAAGGGTTTTTCTGAACCTGCCTTCTCACAAATCTGGTTGCAGCCATTGATAGCTTCCTTTTTTTGCCCCGTCTAGGAAGTGTAACCACTGTTCTTTTACACTGTTCTCTTCCAATGGTGTCACTACGTATATTTAGCCTTTCGCTATCTTTTTGCATCTGGTTCCTTGTTTGTGAAGGGCGATGATATCTTCTCTTAACTTTTTGGACCATTTTTTTAACTTACTTCTAACATGCAGTCAAACGTGACACTCAACAAACCTATCCAGCTCAGATATTTCATGTGACCTAAAGCTCAAACACACCTGGTGCAACTAATGAAACTGATTTGAGCCATAATGAAATGTACATGTTGCCAATAAACCTGATTTGCAATGGGGGTCGAATAATTTTGATTACAATTGTAGCACTTTTAGAGCAATGAAGAGCGGGATGATTGTTCTCTCATGGAAATCCTCCAAGCTGTCCACAATGTCTTTCATCCAATCATAAATGGATATGCAGAGCTTAATTCTTAATGACACTATGTAACTTGAATATTGTGAGAGAGGATCCGGTTGGAGATATTTAAGTAGATTATCTCATAAACGATTACATGACCTAACGACATTGACTAAAACCTCATTACAAAGTGGCAGTCAAACATCATTGAAGACTTGTGATTGCGCTTTTAAAGTGCCATTGACCACCACATTCTGCCCCATGTTATTGTACCGGCCTCTATAGCCTCTTCCAGCCCTGCCAGCTCGCCGTACTCCTCTGGGACAGGCGCAGGATGTTGTTTGATGGCTTTTATCCACAGACCACAAAGGAGGCTCTGTGCTAAACTCTGCGAGTTATTGCATTTAGAGGGAAGTTTTACAGAGAGGAGATTCTTTCCTTTTTTCCCCCAGAGTCTTTGTTTTGGGATGGATAACTTGTTTCACAGGGATCCCTTTGAGGGTCTCTCTGTTTGGCAATCCCCATGAGGATTCCAGCTTGTTTTTCTGTGCTGGTAGCAGGTAGTGAACTTGCCTCCCTTTAGAGACACTTCACTGTGCAGATGGTTAAACAACAGCGCCACTCAAAGTTGGTTAAAGGAAGTGAAGCTTACAAAAAAAATTCAGGCTGTTCAGTGAATTCGCACAACTTTGGGTCATTCAGGGGCATAGCAATCATTTTAAATGCTAGGCTATCGACTTCTATTGTGTCTTTATGTCTTTTTATCTTTTATTTATAGCCTACATGTTTTGTCTTAGGCTATATGTGTTGAGCTAAATAAATTAAGGAAAACATTAATGCACTTTAAGAAGTGGTTTAAAAGGCCTCGTGTTTGTTAAATTGGTTGTGTCAGTAAAATATCACATACCCTACAGTAAATTGATGATCTAGACTGGGATTGGGTATATAATAAATATCCAAACTATAGAATTAAAGACTATTCTGTAAATATTGATGTGAATATTGACTGTTTAACGTTTAATACAACATTTCAATTATGTAATATCTAAATACTATGTGGCAAATAGCTGTATATTTAAATTGTAAATGTAAAAACATTTTGTTCATTTAAAGGTTTTAATACTTTTGTAATGCTTATTTTTATTACATTTATAGTTTAGTTCAGTTTTTAGTTTTTATTCATTCAGACAAATCTGTGTCCAGAAATTCATGCTTCATTGTTTAATAAACTAACTAACCAACATACATCTTGACATGTAGTCACTAAAGACATTGTGTGTTTTGTAGGTGATCTTGGTGAGCTCCAGCATCAATGAACGTGACCAGATGCTCTTCATCAGCACAGATGAGGGTTCATCCTTTCAACGGCAGCCTGTCTCCTTCACCGTGGAAACACTCCTCTTCCATCCATCTGAGGAAGACAAACTTTTGGCTTACAGCAAGGAGGCGAAGGTCAGTCATAAAAGTGTTGGCCAACACAGAACAATACAGTCAAGAAAATGACTATTAAAGACACCAATTGAAGTCCTTGTTTTTTCAAACCGGTCTCTCACAAGATCATAATAGGCTATGTCTTAATTCCAGCTGCATGTTTGTAGCTTTTCTTGTCAGCCTCAACTGCCTGAATTAGTTTGTGTTGTTGTTTTAGTGTTAATGATTTAGGTCTCAGCTGGATGACTTGACCAACTGTTCTCAACACATTTCTCTCCCAGCTGTGTTTATGGTAATGCTTTTTGCTCTCCAGCATATTGGCATCCTCATTATTAGAGTTATGAGCAGCACTGTTGGCCTTCAGGCCATGGTTGTCTCTCGCTAAAGAGCATGTTTACATTGTTAACGGCTGGGTGAGCAACAAGGCAAGAACTGTGTGTGTGTGTGTGTGTGTGTGTGTGTGTGTGTGTGTGTGTGTGTGTGTGTGTGTGTGTGTGTGTGTGTGTGTGTTTTTGCAGTTGATGAATTGCTAAAACCCTTAGACACTCCTTGCAACATGCTGCATTTATCATCTCTGAGATTAAACGGAAAAGACAATGAAAAAGCACATGACAGGTTGGCTGTTTTGGCTATGAGTGTGTGTTTGTGTTGTTATGGTGCAGTTTGGTGTGCAAGTGGTGATCAATATAATCTCATTATAGAGATGATCAATTAGAGACAAATGCACACACACAAACACACTCAACATTTCTGATTTTAATTACTTTATATGGACAGTTTCCCACAACCTAATTGCTATATACATTATACAATGAATCGCTCATCTAATTATCATGATCCTGAGAATTTGCAAAGTGTGCTTTAATCTAATCCAGCCTGAAAATCAATGTATAACTTGTGATTTATTTATGTTTCTCTGTTTTTCAGCTGTATATCTCCACCGATCTGGGTCACAAATGGACTCTGCTACAGGAGCGCGTTACTAAAGACAGAATTTTCTGGTGACTTTTTTTCTTCTTCTAAAAGACACTCTACACTACTTAAAGAGAACCTCATGTTGTTTCAAATCTGTATAACTTTCTTAACTTTTGTGGAACATCAAAACAGATGTTTAGCAGAATGTCTGAATTGATGTCCATACAATGGGACCAGTTCCAGAAGCACCCAAGAAACATTGTAAACATGGACCTGTATGATTTCTGACGCCATATAGAGAACTGTTATTCACTGAAAATATTGCTTGATGGCTGTGATCGCCATTTACTTTCATTATATGGAAAAGAGCAACTTGGACATTCAGCTATAAATAACTTATTTTGTATTCCACGGAAGAAAGAAAGGAGTTCTAGGAGTTAATACTGGTTTACTTTACTTTACCTTGCCCTCTAAGACTTTCTCTTTAATCCGCCCCCTCCATTTCCTCTTTCTCTTCTTCCACCTTCTTGGTGGAATTCAACCCCTTTTTTATTTTCCATTTCTTCATTCCTTGGTTATGGTTCACTGCTACCACAGCTGGGATTGAAATCCTGGACAGAAGTGATTTATTTCTCCACCCCATCCAGTCATTCTGTCTGACCCTCTCTTTCTCTTTTTTGATCTCTCCTTCCTGATCTTTCGCTCTCTCCCGCTTATGTGCCATCCTCCCAGCACACTTTACAAGATTCACTTACAAAGCTCTGTACAGTTTGTGTGTGGTTGATAGTGATAAAAGATGAAAAAGTCAGCTCCCTGTCAGCATCTGCCATAATAAACCCCATCCAGGACGTTTTATTTGGCTGGAGGTTTTACAATGACACTGTAAATCTGAAGCTGTTTTTACTCTATTCCTCGGCTGCAGGGGGTTTGATAAGGGTCGTACCCCTTCCCTCTCCTGTCTCCAAACCTCTTTATAACATCTTAGAGAATTGCCTCAGAAGACGTGACAGAATCAGTTCATATTGAGGGTTGCGGCTCTCTTGTCCTCCCCGTCTGCTGCCTTTCTCATAAAACAACAGAAGGGCAGGTTTGGAGAGGAGAGAGCATAAATCAGTGTGGCTTTAATGGACAGGGATGTTGTCTGGGAGGGTGGTCCGTATCGTGTGGTTAGGACAGGAGATTTGAGCTCATTTTGACTCATCATGTGATGTTGAGACTTGATGGTCAAGTAATCTGCCATAAATCAATGTAGCATTATGGTGCTGTATATATTTGTTTGTTATACCTTTAATTCTATATCGCTTTTTACAATATAGATTGTTTCAAATCAGCTTTACAGTGATAACAGGAAAATAATGCAACAAAGTTTGTTTCTGCTGTACAGCAGATCTAGAAGACAATAGCATCATAGTTCAGCTTAAGTAAGTTCAGTGATGGTTCATTTTTGTTGTAAAAAGTTATTAATTTAGTTCATTTATATATACACTCACCGGCCACTTTATTAGGTACACCTGTCCAACTGCTCCTTAACACTTAATTTCTAAGCAGCCAATCACATGGCGGCAACTCAGTGCATTTAGGCATGTAGACATGGTCAAGACAATCTCCTGCAGTTCAAACCGAGCATCAGTATGGGGAAGAAAGGTGATTTGAGTGACTTTGAACGTGGCATGATTGTTGGTGCCAGAAGGGCTGGTCTGAGTATTTCAGAAACTGCTAATCTACTGGGATTTTCACGCACAACCATCTCTAGGGTTTACAGAGAATGGTCCGAAAAAGAAAAAACATCCAGTGAGCGGCAGTTCTGTGGGCGGAAATGCCTTGTTGATGCCAGAGGTCAGAGGAGAATGGCCAGACTGGTTCGAGCTGATAGAAGGGCAACAGTGACTCAAATAACCACCCGTTACAACCAAGGTGGGCAGAAGAGCATCTCTGAACGTAACAGTACGTCGAACTTTGAGGCAGATGGGCTACAGCAGCAGAAGACCACACCGGGTGCCACTCCTTTCAGCTAAGAACAGGAAACTGAGGCTACAATTTGCACAAGCTCATCGAAATTGGACAATAGAAGATTGGAAAAACGTTGCCTGGTCTGATGAGTCTCGATTTCTGCTGCGACATTCGGATGGTAGGGTCAGAATTTGGCATCTACAACATGAAAGCATGGATCCATCCTGCCTTGTATCAACGGTTCAGGCTGGTGGTGGTGGTGTCATGGTGTGGGGAATATTTTCTTGGCACTCTTTGGGCCCCTTGGTACCAATTGAGCATCGTTGCAACGCCACAGCCTACCTGAGTATTGTTGCTGACCATGTCCATCCCTTTATGACCACAATGTACCCAACTTCTGATGGCTACTTTCAGCAGGATAATGCGCCATGTCATAAAGCTGGAATCATCTCAGACTGGTTTTTTGAACATGACAATGAGTTCGCTGTACTCAAATGGCCTCCACAGTCACCAGATCTCAATCCAATAGAGCATCTTTGGGATGTGGTGGAACGGGAGATTCGCATCATGGATGTGCAGCCGACAAATCTGCGGCAACTGTGTGATGCCATCATGTCAATATGGACCAAACTCCCTGAGGAATGCTTCCAGCACCTTGTTGAATCTATGCCACGAAGAATTGAGGCAGTTCTGAAGGCAAAAGGGGGTCCAACCCGTTACTAGCATGGGGTACCTAATAAAGTGGCCGGTGAGTGTATATTTACACAATCGCTCTTGAGAAAACCGTGATGTCATCGTCCAGCTCAGTTCAGTTCTCATATAATGGTGTCAATGCAGGCAGATAAACAATATTGTTGAATATTAAATGTTAAATGTCCCCAACTAAGCAAGCCAAAAGCCAATGGCGACAGTGGCAAGGAACCAAAACTTGCTATTACTATAACTAACTATTAACTATGTCTTTTACCTCAATAAACTCCAAATTATTGCTTATTAATAGTTAGTAAGATAGTTGTTAAGTTTAGGTATTGGGAAGGATTAAGGGGTGCAGAATATAGTCATGCAGAATAAGGCATTAATATGTGCTTTATAAGCACTAATAAACAGCTAATATCCTTGTAATATGCATGATAATGAGCAACTATTAGTGAGAATTGAATCCTAAACTAAAGGGATATTCGGGCAGGTTTACTGAGCTAGAACTTCACTGAGCTGTTTAGGAACCTCCAAACTATTTTCTTTAACACAACTGGACACAAAAGTACACAAAAGGACAGTGAGGTGTCTATATTCCTTGAAACCATGAACTTTGTGTGTGTGTGCGTGCGTGCGTGCGTGCGTGCGTGCGTGCGTGTGTGTGTGTGTCTATGGGTGAGGAGGGATAGGTCCCCCAAAAAGTAAATTCATCCCAGCATAATTTATACAGTATGATTTATGACTATTCTTCAATGGAAAACAAAAAGTGAATTTCTAAAGGCTGTCAGAGAACAGTCTGAAATATAAGCTGTTCACTGGTCATTCTTTTGTATACGATTATTTATTTATTTATTTATTTATTTCGAGCAATATATAATTATACATGACAAAGGTAATATAGAAGCACTATGATTAATCAATACGAGACTTTAAATTCATACTTTAACAAACAACTTTAACAAACTATTTCCATCTATTGCTCGAAACGGAGTGGGTAGAAGTCGAACTTATTTGAACCCACCCCGGTTACCATTAACAGGAAAACAAAAACAAAACAATGGTAGCTGCTTCCTTAAACATTATCATGACACTCAATAAATTTTTTTATATAAATACATATGAGAAAACATGAGAAGGGAAAGAAGGGGAACCCCTTCTCCCTCGCCAAAAAAGCAAAACAATACCATAAAACAAAAACAAAACACAACATATCCTAAAGCACACCATATATGCCCATAGGTAACAATTATAATAATACCAACAATGGTAATCAAATACCTACAAGGTAGAAGAAGACAGATTATGAATACATGGATACATCTATACTATTATGATCATACCAACAATGGTAATCAGACTACCTATACAGGGTAAGATAAACAAATTATGAATACCTGGATATAACACCACAAAATTAAACCATGCCCACCATGTAGTGTGACAAGACCTTCTGTTTATAGAGTACTTTAAATTGATGAATGGTTTGACTTTGTTTAAGTTCAAGCCCCAGACTATTCCATAGTTTAACCCCACATACAGACACACAAAAACTCCTCCTGGTAGTTCTAATCATTGGTATTACAAAGTTCCCATAACTCCTCAAACTGATTAAAGAGTTTTAAAAAGCACAACAGGACAATAAAGTATCAATAGTTATGCACTGTATTTGAGGTCTTTCTGTGAGAAGATATCTTTCAGAGTTTCCCTTTTAAATAAAGTCATTGAAACAACATGAGGGTGAGTAAATGATAACAAAGTTAAAAACAGTGTCCTTCTGATCCTCTCAGTGTTACTAACTGTATGCTTTGTTTAAGGGCTGTGACGGGGGTGGATGTGGATCCTGATTTGGTTCATATGGAGATTCAAGACATCGGCGGTGGTAAGGGAGGGCATGTGTTTATAGAACAGTGCATTTTCATTCAATTCTACATAAAAAACAACTACGAAAGAGGGCAGATGGGATGTTTTGAGGCTTTAGTTTTGTCTCATTCACACAAACCTCTTTCAGTGAATTCCTTCTAGCTGAGCTGTTTTGTGATGATTGTGTGTGTGTGTGTGCAAACTGTTGCACAGAGCTCCATCACACACAGTCACATTGCAACCTACAAACACGTACATTCAAACCCTAAGGGAGGTGAGAGTTGTGTCTAACCAGTATAAAAGATCACACTGGACACATACATCCAGCCCTTCTCCTGATAAATGAACTTTAATTTCCCTATATTGGTTGGGTTTGTGTCACACAAACAGATGCAGACCTCAAGTGTTTTTGCTTCAGCTCAGTGGCTCCCTCAACTGTGTGTGTGTGTGTGTGTGTGTGTGTGTGTGTGTGTGCGTGTGCGCGTGCGCATGCGTGTGCGTGTGCGTGTACGCGTCTGACCTTGTGTGTCAGAAGACAGAAGCAAAGCGCTCAGCCATTCTAATTGCTTTTTAATGAATTTCTCTGCTGTACTGCTTTGATTAACCATTCGTCCTCTTCACTGAAGTAGTCTGTCCAATTGTTTGCCTAAAATTAATATAAAAACATAAAACCACAGAGAATGAGAGGAAACAACATTATGAGAGCAGCAATTACATTCCCTACTTTGACCTTTTACCTTTTTTAACCTTTGACCATGATTTTTGGAGCATGTATTCTCCTATCATTTTTTCATCATTTTCCAATCGGTTGTCATTTGTTATTCACGCTCAGAGAATTGATAAGTGTGTGTGTGTGTGTGTGTGTGTGTGTACATACATGTTTATCTATCCCAGTGGGGACTTCAACCTGAATGCACACAGACGCATGGGGACGTGTCACTGTAGGGGCCTACATTGAGGTCCCAATGAGGAAACAAGCTTATAAATAATATTTTTTTTATACGTAAAAATGCAGAAAGTTTTATGTAATGGGTAGGTTTAGAGGTATGGTTATAAGGGTATAGAATATACAGTTTGTACAGTATAAAAAACATTACGTCTATGGAGAGTCCCCACAAAGATAGTAAACCAGACGTGTATGTGTGTGTTTTTGTAGAGGTTGCTGAGCCAGCTATCGAGTGAGATTCTAAACAGAAAGGCCACGTCAACAGGGCACCTCGGCACTGTTTTCCCATAATTAATTTTCTGTCATTTTAGAGCAAAGCAATGTGTCCTGTGAGGATCAGCTACAGCTCATTTTGTTAAAAGCTCCCTTTTTTTGCAGATATCTTTTGCTCCATTCACCTCTGGAATGGGGTCCAAACACTCCCTTACAAAAGCCATATGATTAGACATAGAAATAAAAGTTCCTTCAAGCTTTTGAAAGTCAAATTTCTTCTAACCCTTTTTTGTTCCCACCAGGATACCTTTATGTGACGTGTCTCATCCAGAACTGCTCTGATAAAATGGTGACAGCACAGTTCTTGGGGAAGATTGACCACAATTCCCTCTCAGTGCAAGATGAATACATATTTGTAAAGGTAAAATGATGTGTTAATGATGGCGTGAAATATTATTACAATATAAAATATCTGTTTTATATTTAATATATTTTAAAATGTAATTTATTTCTGTTGTGCAAAGCTGAATTTTCAGCATCATTACACCAGTCTTCTTCAGTGTCACATGATCCTTCAGAAATCATTCTAATATGTTGATTTGCATTTCTTATTATCAGTGTTGCTAAATTTCTCCGTTTTTTTTTTCTGGATTATTTGATAAATAGAAAACTCAAAATTCAAAGGAAATTAATTGATTATTTTATAAATTATAAATTAATATTATAAATTGTTTTACTATCACTTTTGATAAATTGAAAAATTGCTGAAGAATATACAGTATATACACACATGTAAGGAATAATGTACTTTTAGCAAGGCAAAATCAACCCTGGTCAGGGTCTTATATTACCCTAAAGGTTTTATCTTGTAATAATGACCTTCTGAATGCACATTATGCCACTTATTACACAACCGCTTGCCAGTTAAATAAATGGACATTGAGTTATTATTAACGAGCACAGCCAGGAAATCTGTTGCCAGGGACAATAGTTAGTTATCCAGTTTTCCGATTGTTTTTAAAAAATAACTGACTGCAGTATTGACCGATCAGAATAAGAAATTCCAGGCAGCCATACAGTTGATACCAGTTGTGTATATATAATTTATTTTACATTGCGAGGACAATCAATGCACCTGGAGGAGGACTCTGGGTGTTTAACCAACAATAAAAGCATGACCATCAATTAGCCTTGTCCCTTTGGCTGATATTGAACGAACTGTTAAGTGATAGACCTCATGGGCAATTCACAGCTCAGTAAATGTTTTCAGAAGTGCAGAGCTGGGCTTTTTTCTCAAGAGCATGGCAGTCTATATTCACATGTATAGACTGATGACATGTCTCATTTCTAAAGCAAAAGCAGCCACATCTATAGCATTTCAAATGCTGGGTGATTTTCAGGCTTTCATTTTGCTTTTGAGGAAACTTTCTCATGAACAATACACTTTATTAAGTTTAGATGCAATTCAAGATTTGAATTAAATATGTCTAGACATTTTTTGTCAAGATATATAAAATTATTGTCAATCCTGTATGTATATATACATATATACATATATGTATATATAAATATATACATATATACATATATATATATATATATATATATATGACGAACACAAATATATATAAATATATATAAATATAAATATATATATATACAAAAATTATTGCCAATTTTGTGGACATGCTGCAAATTAGCTAGTCATATTATATATATATATATATATATATATATATATATATATATATATATATATATATATATAATATGACTAGCTAATTTGCAGCATGTCCACAAATTTGGCAATAATTTTAGTCTCACATTCTTTATTTTGACTTGCAGACTTGTATTTCCATTTTTTTCTGTTTTTTTATTTTATATCCCTTCTAGTTTCTTTCCAATATTTAATTCCTTTTTCTGATCTTTAATAATTAGACAATGACTCAAGGACATTTGCTCTTGTTCTGTATTAATTTCTCTCACTCCCCCACCCCCTTTCACCTGTTCAGTTGTTGTTTCTTTGAAGGGACTGCATCTATTAAAAAGGAATTCAGATATGCCCTTGAGAAACAGGACTACAGTGTGTGAAATGTTTGTGTTCGGTCAGAGGCACCCTGATGCAGACTGGACACAGTTCATAAGAACTATAGAGAGTTTGTGCAAGAAACCAACAGACTAGTGCTAGTAGAGACCGAATCTATTGGGATAATACCAGTCAGGGAAAATCAACAGTGTGAATTAGCAAAAAGAAAGAGTGGTTTGTGTCAAAATTGCTGACGGTGAAGACATGATTCCACCATTGTTGATAATGAAATTAAAACTGCACTAGTAAACCAAATAAACACACTGTCTTTCCTTTCATTTTTTTAGGTAACTACAGGAAATCGCACCAAGTATTATGTCTCATACCGGAGGAATGAATTTGTTCAAATGAGATTCCCTAAATACGCCCTTCCAAAGGTACAGTCCTCAAGAATTACCAATATGTACTCTTAAATGCCTTGATGATTGAAAGTGTGAAATTGCTTTTATACTACAGTTCAATAAACCAGAAGTTAATATTGAGTACCTTTTGAGTTATATTTTAGAATAGCTGAATCTCCATGTAACACACAGCAGTGGTGTTTCATTACTCATCTGAAGTGTTTTTGAATTAATTGGTTGAGTAAATGATTCAATGACTCTCATAAAAAAAAACAGTCAATTGATTCATTGCTGAATGAATCAGAGAGTTTAAATAATTCAGTTAAATGAATTATTCAATGACTCATTCACGAAGACAGTCACTTGTTGCCATCTACTGGTTTACTGATGTAACCTGCAAAAATAGTCACTGAAAAATCTCCTTGCAAAACTTATGCACAGACTGACAGCATGTGTATACAAATGGAGTGAAACAAACAAAACAGTTTTATAAATGTTAAATATCCCCAGGATTTATTTAGGTGCTTCTTGAAATACACTTACTAACATTTTCAGTAACATAGTGTAACAGTATCACATGCGTGTATAGTTGTGTGTGCTTGAAGTGACTGATTTTTCTATTTATTTATGAACTATGTACTAACTGTGAATTACTGTTTGAAGGTGGTTATTGTTCTTTTATCAACTGCAGCTGTTGAGGATTTCACTTTAAAGCCAGAGACTGACTATGACGTATTGCGGCAATATGTATGAACTGAAGAGCACAGTTGGTGTCTAGCACTGAAACACTACACCATTACAACCCAGATGTGGGTTTAACCTACTGAGAAGCCGTGATGTATGGCAGTGATATGCTGGCAAAAGAAGACAGCTGGCTAAGGGTTACAGCTGATGACTGACCAGGCTGTCTGTGGCTCTAACCCAAGGGAGTGCTTCAGTAAAATGCTGGCTGACTGTAATTGAATAACATTGATTAGAGTGGAGGCCAGTGGGGCCTGCTTCATGTATATTTCACCTCAGAGAGAGAAAGGCAGGGAAAGGAGAGAGGCAGTAGGGCAGCTGCTGACAATGGTATTTGTAACTATGCCAACCACTGATTCACTGTGACAGAGTGAAAGAGAGAGAGGGAGAGAAAGAAAAGTGTAAGAGAAAGAGTATTGCTAAGAAAGATGCTCCAGATTACCAGGCATTCGCCTTAATGGCAAAGGATAAAAGCTTTGATTTAATTACTGTAGATGTTGAACATGCTATAGATTTATTCGCTCAGTGCCTTAGTGCGCATATGCAAGGGCATTTGAGAATTTTGTAACGGATATATTTATCATTTCCCTTACGTGGTGTCATTTTGAGGGTTAAAGCAATATTGATGTTTTTCCCATCTCCAGACTTCTCTGCTCTTTTAGCTGTGTTTCGCTTGACTGAGCAGATGGGTCAAATTTAGACACCTAGTTCAAGAACCCAGAGGAGAGCTGGAGTGTGTGAGAGAGAAATGGGGTTGGCTGATGTTGTGCCCATATTTTCCACAGTGAATAATTGAAAACCTTTTGAAAAATGCAAAACCCAATTCCAGTATGCACTCTCAGATCTCTTCTTTCTTTACGTTATGGATTAATGATGGTCCTTGTCTCCAGCGGGATGATTTGTTTGTTGTAACACACCTAGGGCACTGAATGGTTAAGCCCCACTAAACTTTCTACATTTTCCTCTCTTTTCCTTCTCTCATCCTTTGTCTTTCTTCTTTTAAAGCTCATCTCAATGATTTATTTTTTATTTTATTTTCATGAAATTTGCAAGAAAGTAAAGCCTGCTATATCTGAAGATTAAAATCTGAAGATTAAGGGAATGGATAGCCAAGAATTTTTTTAAAGAATTGACATATAAATAAACAATTTCAAGAATGTTGGTGACCAGTTTTGGGTACCATTGATATCTTAAAAAAATTAAGTCCACAGAATAAAGAAAGTCTTTGGAACAAAATGAGGATGAGTACATGATGACAGAATTGGATAAACGATCCCTGGATGAGCATTTACTGTAGTACTCTGTGTTTTAGGATGACGTTCATTTTAATCTCAAATGAAATCTGAGATGACAATCTAAAATGAAAAAAAAAAAAAAAATCCGAATGCTCATTTCAATCTTCTTGATCCCCAATCAGTAATTAAACTTAAACTACATCATTCCAGATAATTTAACTTTATGGTACATCTATAATATTGTAGGCCTGCTTTAAATGTTTTAACCTAGGTAAATATTGGTATTGCAGTCAAATTGCAATCCCTCCAACCACACAAAATCACTTAAAAAGGGCCCAGTGTTCTTTTACTTGAAACAGACTGTGAATAGAAACAATACTATTGATTTTGGCCAATTAAGACCTGTTTCTCCACTTCAGGAATGTGGCAGCATGGCCAGAATTCAAATGCACCACTATTGGAGCACAATGAATCCACTAGACACAGAGGAAAGCAAACATTCGGATGTGTTGATATGCCATTTCTTTTTTTTTTATAAATAGACCTTTAAGGATGGCATGTCTTTCCATCCCTCTGA
The DNA here is from genome assembly GCA_031834385.1 of Semotilus atromaculatus. Taxonomy (NCBI): domain Eukaryota; kingdom Metazoa; phylum Chordata; class Actinopteri; order Cypriniformes; family Leuciscidae; genus Semotilus; species Semotilus atromaculatus. The sequence continues at coordinate 14,431,654 of JAULUF010000009.1, read as the reverse complement.
CTATTGTACTGGGACCCATACCATCCTTTTTTCTTCTACATATACACTCAGCCAGCCTGCCAATAATACACTCAGGGATTGTGGCTGTCGGCAGACACAAATGTCCTGCAGCTGTGTCATGGCTGATAGGGGTCCTGTGCCTGCTGTCAGAGACAGATGGATAGTGCTGTCTTAAGTTCTGATAGTGCTGTTATCACTGTGTCCTGTCACACAGCTTGATAAACAAAAGCAGGACAGATCCATCCATTCAGTGGTTTAAAATTTAAGAAACTAAAAGTGCTTTACAGCGTTTTCCGTTTTAATCCTATTACTCTGTTGTTCTTGTTGCTGTTTGTGTGATGATTTAGATGATCTAAAAATCCACATTTAAAACTTCCACTTTCTCCAGGGATACTTTCAGCAGCTGTGTTTCACAGCGATGACTTCACTGTCTTGTGTAAGCCTTGGTTGAAAGATGACCTCATCGTTAAAATTTTAATTCACAACTAACTAAAAGATGTTGAGCTGTTCAAATTTGACCCAAAAACAAACAGACAGGAATTACATTGCCATTCTAGACAAGAGGCGTGTTCAGTACCATCTCCAAATCTTATTGAAAAAATCAGTCTGTCGGCTATTACAATTTGTGATAGCTTGTTTCCAGATGTTATCAGGAACCTCATGACAACTAGGATCAGTAAAAATAATGTCTCTATTCACATTTACACTCCCATAGAAGTGTAACCTATCTCCCTGGAGACTCAAGGGTTGAGGATCCAAACGCAGTTTAATGGGTTAATCCACAGACTTACACAAAGGCCAGGCAAAGGTCAAAACACAGATGAGCAGTCCAAACAAAGACAATGTCCAGGGCTAAGCCAAAACCAATGATATCCCAGGAACAAGGCTACGAAATTCAGTACTAACAAGACCTACTGAAGAGTTCCTGAATTAACCAGGTTTATATAGGCAGAAACTAACAAGCAACAGCTGAATACAATCACGGCTGATAGTCTGGCCAGTGGGTTAGGGGTAATGTAGTCTTTGCTAGAGTGATAATTGTCTGAGGTGGCGTACCCTCTGATGGTAATCAAGGGCCACTCTCACTGGTGATCATGACAATAAGAGCTTCTCTGAAATTAAATATTTGCTTTTATTTAATCAGAATAGGCAAAACCTTCTTGGAAAATTGGTAATTCCCCCCCCCCCCCGTTGGAGAAGTCGCCGAGCAAAAGTCCGTCTCCACCCCGGTTGGAGATGTTGCCGAGCAAAAGTCCGAAAGTCGCCGAGCAAAAGTCCGTTCTTATTTTTATTCCTATAATTCTCCCAGCAAACAAGTGTTGTGTAACTGACCTCTCACAGAGGGGGCTCAGTGCCACTAAACTGCTGTTAGTGGGACATAAGTGAGAAACAGCTTTATAGTTTGGTTTCTGAAACACATTAAAGCTGCTCAAAGCTTCAGGGACTTCACTAGCTCTTCACTTAAGTTCTTATGAATGAATTCAGCTGGGGGCATGAGCTTGTACCCTTCATCTTTGTGCCTAAATTAATGCGACCCACTTTCACTTTATCGGCAAGAACAACTTGGTTGCAAACCCCCCCGTCCTGACCCAGTCTTTGCCACAGCACCCGGATGTATGCTGCTAAGCTACCAAAACTCAGGAGCTTAGTGTTGATTCTGTATTTTAAAGCAAACCAAAGGATCTAATTATAGGATGGATTTATTAATTGTTCATGCTTTCATTTAATCTAAATCTGTCTCTGCACAGTTTGTTCCAACTCAGTTCTTCACAGCAGCTCAAAATAAACTTTTCATTTCAAAGCAACTAAGTATAATCACCATGGAATTATATGCAGCACTGTGTTTGTTGTTGTTTTATGTAAGCTCCAGTGAAAGCATCAAGCTTTTCTGTCTCTATTCACACAAAGACACACACTCAAAAGAATCGCTGTGTTAATTATTTGTACCTGCTGAGAAAACTGAAACTGCAATTTGCATTCAATTTATTTAATTTTTACCCTTACATGTTCTAATCTCCTTGTGTCATATCTTTCTGCTTTTCTCTCTTTTTGTGCAGGATGTGCAAATCGTGAGTGCAGACGAGAATCAGGTATTCCTGGCTCTTCAGGAGTGGTATCAGACGGACACCTACAACCTCTACCAGTCAGATCCGCAGGGAGTCTATTACTCCATTGTGTTGGAGAACGTCCGCAGCACCAAGCAGCCTGAAGAGAATGTCCTCATCGACATCCTGGAGGTCAGCATTTCACCCCACACAGTACCTGTGTAATAGAAGGCAGTGTGGGTTTTACATCCCACTTAATGCGTAATGAACTGAAAATAGCTCAGCTGTAGTAAAGTTTACATGTCCGTATGCTTTCACATTGATAGAGACCTTTACCTAACACTCTAAAAACACACACTTAAAAGTAGAGGTGTTACACACATAAAAGTGCTTGTGGTGTCTAGTAAGTCTTCAGGCGTATTCGCTCACTCATAATTCATAGCCAGTAGTGTGCTTTAATAAATATGTGATTCTAGGAAGCTGATGTCCCTGTGCTACTAAAACAAGCTGATCTAACACATATTACAGATTCTTAGACTGTTGTGACTTTGCCAGGATTTGACATTTTACAGCTTCTTTACAGGATCTAAGTGATACTGAGTAGTTCCAAAATATATTTTGTGTATGTTTGTGTATTTTACAGGTTCGTGGCATCAAGGGTGTATTCTTAGCCAATCAAAAAGTAGATGGAAAAGTGACGACACTTATCACCTACAACAAAGGCAGAGACTGGGAACCACTGGCTCCTCCTACAACTGATATGAACGGCAAACCTGTCAGTTGCAAGCAGGTAAATATATCTGCTCACATTTCAAATAGCTTTTTGCATTGCTGTTTATCTATCAGTGCTACATTAACTTTAATCAAAGTATTTTTTTTTTACACGTGATCTTATAAATACACGACAATTCAAAAGTATTTTATTCAACAAGGATGCATTAAATGTTCAAACGTGACTAAAGACTTTTACAGAAAATATTTATTTTAAATAAATGCTGTTCTTTAAAATTTTCTTTTTTCCACTAAAATATTAAGCATCACAACTGTTTTCAACATGGCAAATAATAAGAAATGTTTATTGAGCAGCAAATCAGCATACAGTATAGAATGATTTCTGAAGGATCATGTGACACTAAAGAAGTAATGATGCAGAAAATTCATGTTTGCATCACAGGAATAAATAAAAATTTTAAATATATTAAAATAGAAAACCGTTATGGTTTTGTAATAGGATACTATTTCACAGTATTAGTCTTTGATCAAATAAATGCAACCTTGGTGAGCAGACTTTTGGTAAGAGACTTTTTTCAAAAACATTAAAAAATCTTACCTTTCCCAAACAAAATGACATGCCTACAAACTAAAAACTAAAATGCAAACACCACATTTGATTTAAGTATAGTTGTGCTGATGTAATTTTACCAACAATTCACTGCATATTCATACCAACAAAATCAAGACTTTATTTCAATATACAGCTACGGATATATATCCAGCCCACACTCTTTTTTTCTCTCACACTGCTTTTTTTCCTCTTCAAGTTGATTGTACCACAACTGTCTCAGACACAGACGTGAAGTCATTGACCCCTCGATCTGACTCATCTCCCGCTGTTTGCGGTTGTGTGTTGGTGGGCAGAGCAGGCACTAGTTCTGCTGCTTTCTCATGAGACAAAAAAGAAAGAAAAAAGATCTGAGTCATCAATCTACACACACACAAATCCACAGGGCTTACTCTTTACACACACACACACAGCAAAGATAATATGTAATATATGATATGAAATGTCCATTTTAAACACCTGTAAATGGTAGCTGGCCATTAATTAAGACACAGATATGGTTCCTGGCAAACATGAGACAAGACGAGACGAGATACAAATCAGAAGCTAGCAGAGCTGAAAAGACATATATCGACTTCTCTCTCCTTTCCTGTCTGTCTAGCCACCCCTCTCACATCTGTCCCATCTCTCAGCCCTCCTTTTGACATGTCTTTTTTCCTATCGTTCTCCTCTCCTGCTCACTCTCTCTACCTTCCTCTGTCATTTTTATTGCTCATCTCCCATTTTTAGTAATTTCTTCGTCTTTTTTAATGCCATCCCTTTTGAGGTTTTTGGCACCTTAAATATGCTTTATATTCATGCTCTGATCCATCTTTTATCCCGGACGTTATGTAGTATGACTTGTGAAGTGGTTTTAAATTATGGGCTCCTTACTGTAGAATTTAGACTGTTATTTCTTTGTTAAAGCAATTTCTTTTTGGTTTTGTGTGTTTGTCAGTGAGTCCAGATTCTCTACTAAGTGCATACATTATGTAAAAAAAAATGTATGGTGGTGCATCTGTTGGGTAATCACATTGGCGTGATTGCCAAAGTGTATAAAAGTCAGAGCCTATACATATAGATACATATAGAAGAGAGTAATATGTTTCTTTGTCTCTGCTCCTCTTCCTAGCCTGACTGTCACCTCCATCTCCACTTGCGCTGGGCTGACAACCCGTACGTGTCTGGAACCGTCCACACTAAAGATTCTGCCCCAGGCCTCATAATGGGTGCAGGTCAGTCTCCATGACAACTATAACCCTTCAGTATTGTCACCATTGCGGTGAGGAGCCAAAAAACTCAAATCAAATGAAGCTCTGTACTCCTCAACTTTTCAATTACAAGAAATAATTATAGTCCAGATCCAAATCTGCACTGCAGCATGCTTAGGGAAATGATGATGGTGTGTACAAAGCAGACTATTTCTTCACACAAAAAAAGGAAAGGAATGCTACAAAGTGTTTTTAGGGGAAAATTTAAATGTGATGTACCATACAAATAAATAAAAGAGAAACCTCGGTTTTGAGACGTTTTTCCCCATTTCTGAGTGTTGTGCAAAGCCGACGAGTCCACACTGAGGCACAAAAGGAGGCAGGCACAGATATATGAAATATTTCCTCTTTATTGCCACAGGGTTCATGGGGAATTGAAGAAGACAATACATTAATGTTCTTGATTCCAAGGCTAGAGCTGTTGCCAGTTCACAAGGTCAAAAAGTCTGTCTATTCCCCCAGGGCTAGAGACATTTACACACACACACACACACACAAACACAGACAGTGTCACACTGACTTATTCACACTTGACTTATTTCACTTACTAACAAACAGCAGCTAGTTTTCACCATGTAAATATATGTGTACATACACTGCAGAGACTGAGCACGGAGTCTCCATCAAAATCCAGCTTTCTATTGCTATTATTGTGCACCCTCTCAGTAAAATGTTCAGCTCTAACTAGTTCTCAGCCTTTGATCCCCAATAGCCTCCAGTTTTCTCACAGTTTCACTCTTTTTATATGTAGCTCGCTCACGCGTACTCCTCCTTCTCTCTTAAAATCTAACAAAGTGAGGAAATTGCTGCTTTGCCTCAAGTTAGAAAGAAGAAAATTAAAGATTCTCTCTCTGTATTCATGTGAAGATATTCAGTGTGCATCTTCTCTTCAGGTAACCTTGGGTCTCATCTGGTTGAATATAAAGAAGAGATGTACATCACCTCAGACTGTGGAAAGACCTGGAGACAGGTGAGAATGAACACGGAGAAGAGACTAATGATCTGCAAAGCTGTTTTACAAGGATTATTCGCTCACAAAAAAATGCTTCATCATAGATTCTTCTGTGACTGTCACAAATTTTTAGATTTGCTCTTTGTATTCAACACCCACCTTTTCCAACAGACTCGGTTTGGTTTGCTCTTTGAATTTAGATCTCTGTTCCTCTTGTTCCCATTCTGCCCAATTTCATTTGACACCCTCTTATTTGCTGCCGTTTCACTGCTCAGTATGTGGTAGACTCATCTCTCTTAATGTCTTAATGTCCTTTCAGTGATTTTCGGGATTGTTGCTGCCTCTCATTTTTGCTCAACTGCATTTTTCTCTAACGACATTGAATCTTGATTATGATATTTATTATGATGAACTTAAAACGCCTTTAAGTGTTTGCTTTTTTTTATTATTATTTTATTTGCACACTCTAGGTTTTCGAAGAAGAGCATCACATTCTCTATCTGGATCATGGCGGTGTCATTGTGGCCATTAAGGACACTTCAATCCCTTTAAAAATACTCAAGTAAGATCATTAGTTTCTGTAATGTATTGTCTGCATAAATTATATTTGTAATCATTAGTAAGCGTAAACTAAACACAAATGTACCCAGTTGTGGACATGACAAAGACTGACTGAAGGACTTATAAAAAGAGAAGAAGAGTAGTAGTAAACACTGAGTCAGACTAGGATGAAAAACAAGACTTCAAGACTTTCCCTCCCTGGCTTTCGCTGACCTGATTGTGCTGGTAATCCTTTGAGTGAGTGCTTTAAGAAGCTCATTTGGCTTTGGAGGGCTCTTCAGACCACCCTGAGTTCCTCTCTTCCTCTGCAAAGGGTTGGTAAAAGCCAACCCTTAACCCATATAAAATGAAGTGATTCACATGCTAGATATCCAGTTCACCTTACTTCACAAATGTATGTAAAAGGGAAACCTATGAAGATCAAAGTGAAAATCATTACCATCCCTCACAAAAGCCTTGAAGCCTTTCATCGGTGTTGAGTCTTGGCAGTACAAACAACCGCTTCTGTCAGGATAAGACTAAGCTTGTAGTGCTTATGCTGGCTTGTAGCCTACAAACTATCACGTTCACACTGTGAGAATCAACGGCAACTGAGTGATGTTTTTAGATAACAGGATATTCACAATGTTTATAAAAGAGAGAAATCAATGATGTTTCACACTTATAATACATTTTAGAAGATTTTTTTTAAATGTGAAAACGGATCATTTTCATATTTGGTTAACAAATGTCTCACCTCAAAGGAGAGACTTATACAATACATGATGTATGATATAATACACAACTTTCTTATATGAGTGATGTATACTGCTAATACAACATCACATCAAACATTTTTGTCTTAGATTCAGCATAGATGAAGGACAAACGTGGAGCGTCCACAACTTCACCAGCACATCAGTGTTTGTGGATGGACTTTTGAGTGAACCTGGAGATGAGACACTGGTTATGACGTGAGTATGAGTATGTCCTCTGAAAATTAAACTGATTATTATTCCACCTTAAAGGGATAGTTCACCCAAAACTGAAGATTCTGTCATCATTTACTCACCCTCATGTTGTTTAAAACCGCTATCACTTCTGTGGAACATAAAAAAAAAAAAATATTTTGAGGAATGTTTTGGGGTCCTGTATTGTTTTGGACCCCATTGGCTTTAATTGTATGGACAAAAATTGCCATAAAGTTTTGGAACAATATGAGGGTGAGTAAATCTTCTTTTTTGGGTGAACTATCCATTTAGGACTGTGTTATCCTGTGTTGGTGTAATGGCCCTTAGGACAAAATATAGATTTTTCAGTCATTTTGTTTGTGCTGTTTAAGCATGATCCCGACTTGAAGGTCAGGCCTTTAGTCCATCAAAAGCTGGATATTCCTTGCAGAACTTAATTTAACTGACAGAAGTAGATTTATAAATTTGGACACAAATGTAGAATTTCTTCTGTCTCAGATATGAGTGCTATGCCAGATGATCAAAGCATTTTTACTCGTTCATGACACCCGTGCACTGATTTCTCAAAAACACAGATACAGGGTTCCCCCTTGTGGTGGTGAACAGTGCTTTATTTGAGATTAAGTGGAGAGCTTCTTCCCATAGACACCAAACAGCGGGTGGTCTCTGTATTATAAAGAGGCTGTGAGATTCAATGGCCTGAATTAAAGAGGCCCCTGCTCATTAGTAACATGCTGCTGATGAGCGAATCCATGTGTCTGTCCACTCGTTTGCTCCATACCCAAGATGTGTAATTGGGTAGTGAATGTGTTGTGGCTTTTTGTCAAGGTCACACTCATTTTTTGGTGAAAGGCTTTTGTTTCAACATTTGCGGTTTGAAGGATAATCGGGTGTTTATAGATGGAGGGATGGATAATTGGACGGGCGAAGGATTATGTTTATTTAGGTTTACTGTTGTGGACAGGGTATTTGGCCACATAAGTTACCGTTCGGATTGGGAGCTGGTGAAGGTGGATTTCCGTCAGTCGTTTCCCAGACAGTGCACAGAAGCTGATTATGACTCCTGGAAACTCACTGACCTACAGGTAACATCATTCTGTTTTCTCTAGTTACGGCATGCTCAAAAACGCTAGAAGAATCAGAGTGCTGTACAACTAATTTAAACTAATGAGAAGAAATAATAAGAAGACCATTTAAACAAAAGAAAATTACAACAACAGCAAAGGAAATATAATTTTTATTTGTGAATCAATTTACCACTTTGGTAAAACTTTACAGGATTTAATCTTTGTTAATGTTATTTAATCAAAATAAAACATTTCATTGTTAGTTTGTGTTAGCTCAGGTCCATTAAATAATATTAACAGATTTAAAAAAATATATTTTGATGTATATTTAAATATTTTAAATGTTGAAACATTGACAAAGATTAATTAATGCTTAAGAAGTATTTTTCATTGTTAGTTCGTGTTAGTTAATGTAGTTAGCTCATGTTAAACAATTCAACTTTATTGTAAAGTGTTACCACTACTTTTCAAATGGAAATGCATGACACGTCTTCGCCTACAGGGAGAGAAATGCATCATGGGCCAGGAACGATTGTTCAGGAGGAGGAAAGAGAAATCGTTCTGCATTAAAGGGAAAAGCTATACATCAGCTCTAACAGCTAAACCATGCCAGTGCTCAGAGAAAGACTTTGCCTGGTATGAAACAAAGAGATAACCTTTGCACATTTCAAGCCAATTGCAAATATACACATACGTCTTTGATGTTACAAGACACTCTTTACTTCACTTTCAAACCCCAGTGCAGTAAATTGTGAATTAGATCTGGGGCTAAAAATAGAGCTTTACGTGCCTCTGTGTGTTCTCAGTGACTACGGCTTTGAACGAGCTCCCAGCCTCAGGTTAGAGGGGGATCGCTGCTATCCTGACTTCTGGCATGATCCTGACGCTCCACCTGAAAATTGCCATTTAGGACACAGCTATAAGTCCAGCACAGGGTAATACACACACACACTGCAGAATGTTAGACAATGTAGGGTAAAATCACCACACCTATTGAATATGTCAGAAAACATCCACTCATGCATGCCATAGACACTTTAGATGAACACACTTTTTTTTGTACACACAAGCTTTATTCAGACAGCCAGATAAGATCAGTATCACATCCACATATGTTTTGAAATCAGATCAGATTTCAAGTACTGGTTTACATCACATGTAAATGTCATAGTGGACGATATTACTAGGAACTGTCACCATATCAATTTTTTTAACCATATTTGCTTAAGTCGTGACTTATTGAATACTGTTTCTGGGTATTCAATATCTTCTACTTTGTTTCAAGTGAGAATACTCAACAACAGCCGTTTGTGAGCACTATTTATTTATTACACACCTTTAAACAAAGCTTAAAAAAATAAAACAAATCACAGTTTACAATAAAGTCTCCAGGCTCACGGTGTCCCAGACACCAATGTTTTACAGATTATGGCCGCTGTCTGGCCAACTGAGATTTCGATATGGAGGTAAAGGTTAGGATCATGACATTTTGGTAGTATTACAGCACACTGTGTGTGTATTAGCTCTATTTGTTGACTGCTTTTGGCATTTGATTAAGCGGTTGAGCCTGCAAATGTGTGACGTCAAGCTTAACATCCGCATAGCAAACTATGTGATGATTAGCCTATGGTGAATGAGTGAACAATTCAGGGGTTTTCCATGAACGTGTTACTTATGTTGTCTCATGCTTTGTGAACACTAAGATAGACAGAGCAGAGGAGTTTCCATACTGACAGATACTCTCAATTCTGACACTATTACTATAGCGACCAAAGCAGACATGCTGTATACGGTACTGAGTGACTAGATAGAACAAACAGATCAGATTTCACTGCTTGCAAAATGATTTGTCGAAAAGATTAGATTTGTAAACCAAATCAGATTTGTGTCCATCAAATCCATATTGAGCTGTGTTAAGTAGAGCATGCCATTTTAGCAGAACCTTGTTGAGAAAAACCTCAGCTGTTTTTCTATGTTTCTGAACCAAGACATTTCTAAACACATTATATGGATGTTTTAGCCACCTATTTAGGAATGCAATGTGCCTTTTCCACAACTCTTCATTATGGCAACAACACTACAAGGATTTTCCAGTTTAAGGCAAGTAATAGCAAGTCAAGGCTAACATGTTTTGTGTTGTCTGTTGAAGTTACCGGAAGGTCATCGCTAATGTTTGTGAGGGTGGCTTGAATAAAGAACAGAGTGCAAAGCAGCATTCCTGCCCTCTGCTGCCCCCTAAAGGCCTGCAGCTGGGCATCAAAGGACAGATGTTGGCCGTGGCACCTGGTGATGACATCACCTTTATAGTCCATCAGGAACAGGTGAAGTAAATGGATTATTTACACTACTTACAATTTTATAATTTGATTGCTAAAATGTAAGACAACATGAATGATATAAATATATTAGATTCCACGTGCTAAAGAAAAACACTACTAATTTTAGGTATCTTTAACATTGATTTGTTTCATTGCATTTCCCTCCTCAGGGTGACACCACCAGCACCAGATATCAGGTAGATTTAATGGATGGGGTCAGGGCTATATATGAAAACCTGACTGTCATCGACGAACCCATTCAGCACCGTTATGAGAAGCCAGGTGTTTACCGTGTGAATGTGAAGGCTGAAAACTCTGCTGGACACGACCAAGCCTCACTTTACATTCAGGTCACAGGTCAGTGAAATATTCAGATTTGAGTGAGAGTGAACTGGATTCAAAGGCCATTGCATCAAATTTTGGAACATAATGGTTAGTATTATCTAATTCTGTGAGATTGAAAGGGTTTTACTTAGTCATAACCAATAATCAGGCCCACATAAAAAATCTGAACAAAAAGAACTCCAAAGAAAACTTATTTCAATATGGATGCTCATTATTTACAAAGTTGTACACAAACCTTCCACCATATATAAAGTTTTCATATCTCAAGACCTGAAAAATAGACTGTATTTTTTATTGGAACGTTCAATTTATCTCTATTGTAATGTCTCTGTTTTGTCCTCACTTTTCTCTCCAGCTCCTCTACAGGATGTCCATCTGGAGGTGGTCCCGATCGCTGGCAGAAATCAAGAAGTAAATCTCACAGCTATAGTGCTGCCCACTGAGGCAAACCTTACCGTGTTTTACTGGTGGATTGGAGATAACCTTCAGGTACTCTGTGGCAATTTATAACTATACACATATTAATATATGTTTTTATGCTGCTGCTTTAAATGCTTCCTATTGCAGACGCATTTTCTGACCCAATGCTCACATTTCCGTTTGATTTGTTTTTCTGTATATTATAGTTGTTTGTGTGGTTATTTTTTAAGTATTAAAGTCATTGTGCGGACTTTAAAACAAAAACAATAAGAGCTGTTTACCCATGTATTTTATGATGAAATTTTTTTTGATGTAATGAGGGTATTATTTATTCATTGACAAATTTATTGACACTGAAACTTTGCATTTAAGATTACATGCTTACATCTGTGGGACTGATGAGAAGGGTCAAGATAAATGTTTATGAGTCCTTGTGTAGTCTCACATATAAATGTTGAAGAAACTGACCTGGATTTTTTTTTTAGATGCTTATGCTTGAAGGTTCAGGTGGCTGTTGAAATGTTGCCTTTATGCAGAACGTGTCTTTCCCCTCGACAGCCAAAGCTGACCCTGGAGAACAGCCTGATTACAAGGTTCTCTGAGGAGGGCGAAGTTCCTGTGACAGTTCAGGCTTCTAATGGTCGCTCCATGGTGCAGGACAGCAAGACTGTCATTGTTTACGGTAAGATAAAACATCCCATGAAGGTGTTCAGCATCAGGGGATCGGGGGCGGACTGGTGGGCTGCTGGACAATGTGGGCTAAAACTGCTGCTATACACATTGTATATTGTCGTCAACATTTTTGAGCTGCCCATTCAAATCAAAGGAGGCAGGGTTGACTTTTCACAGTATCCCAGCAAGAATTTCAGTGCGATTAAACAATGCAAGATAAGATGTATAAGCAGCCAAACAGTATACAGTATGCCAACGACTGACATTAATAACCCAGATATCTTATAGATAGCGAATTTCACCAGTTTGAATGTCACACAATGTACAGTAATTCGTAATTGTGAATGTAACAAGCACCAGTTTTCAGAAGATCAGGCATACGATAAAGTAATAGTGTGTGCATCTTGTGAATGTTACCTGGTTTTCACTCTTAAGAAAAGTTTCTTAGAACATTTTTCACAAGTTATTATCTTCAGACTAAAGATGAACTAAAACGTGGAAAAACGTAAGACTTTCACTCAAGTGTGTTTTATGTTGTGCTTAGCAGAGTGTCAAATATTAGAATAAAAGTATTATTTGTAAATAGTTCAAATGCATTATTCTATAATAAACAAACACTATTTTATTTTATTCTTTGGACAAGGAAACATCTAGTCTTCTTTCAGAAAAGACCATGGTTCACTAAATGCAAACATTTTATTTTTGTTCAGGCATGTCCATGTCTGGTCTGTACTTAAAAAGAAGCAGCCAATTAAAGGGACAGTCCACCTAAAAATTAAAACTCTTTCATAATTGACTCACCCTTACTTCATTGCAAACCCATTTGGTCCAGTTTTTCACTAAACATAACAGAAGAATGTTTACACTCTGTTCCACAAAAGGAAAGCATAGTCTGTCAAGCTCCAAAAATGACAAATAATACAACCACTAAAGGCACCACGAAAGCAGTCCACAGGGCTTCTGTGCAGCATTCTAATTATTTTATGGACTCATTTTATGTTATAGTATATCATTAGTGATACTTAACTGAGCTGTGTAAAAATTATTTTCAATTCTATTTGCCTGGTAGCACTAAGAAAATCTATATACAAATTATAACTTGTATGGCGTTAGTATGCCAGTTGTTCATTACTGTAAAAGCAAAAATTGCATTTATGTTATATTATTGTGTTGTATTTTTTATGTTAGTAAGTGGTGTTAAATTGCTCTGCACATCAGTGAACCGGTGTGTTATGGTTTGGTGTGTTGTGAAACGGGGACAGAAAGTCCAGGACCAATTTTTTAACCCTAGTCTGTCCAGTATGTGGGATGAATAATCCAAAACCACAAGGATTTTGTGACAACCACAGATTGTATATGATTAAACACACATACACCCTAAAATAACCATCATTCAAAGGAACACTATATCAATACTAAAGAGTTTGAAACAGATTGAGAACAATAAATGTACTGGTATTGTTTCATTTCTTGATTTGTGTGACATTTAAAATCTTTCTAAACCATATTTCTTGCTTGTAATGATAGTGTTAAATAGAAATAAAATATTAATGTGATTCCAGAGCTGGATTGAATATTTATGAGTGTGGTGTGATAGGATGAGGTCATGCTTGGAAAGCAGAAATGACAGTCTTCCTCAGAGACAATGTTCAGCTTGAATGCAGAATGAAGAACTGTTGTGCACAACTGTGTCACTTCACTGGTTCATATTGTTTGTCCTCAAGCTCAAATTAAACCTGTTGGGTTACGTAATTTAATAAATTAATTTGGATGACTTTGCAAATTAAACGTCTGTAGACAAATGGCTTGGCTGTAAAATTTTCCCTGCTTTTTTTTAGATCATATATTTTTTTAACTGGTTATGACTTTTTGTCTTTTTTTACAGAATGTTTTTTGGGTCAGATGAAAAATCACCCAAAAATTTAAATTATGTCATTATTTATCTACTTAAACACCTTCATGTCCTTCCAAACCCATTTGCTTTGCTTTGCTATAGTAAAAAAAATTTGTGTGTGAGAGCCTGACTGAAAGACAGGGAGAATGCATCTTTGTCTACAATATAGAATATATAAATCTTCTGGGTGCTTTTGAACATATCAGAACCCTGTTTGTTAAAATAAAACTGTTGTTTTATGGCAAGATTCTTCAAAAAAAAATTGTGCTCCACTGAAAAAAATAATAGATTTTTGAGTAAATCAAAAAAATATTTTCTTGGTTAAACAATTCCTAACTGTTGCTGTGCTGTTCTTCTAGTCTTAATATAGAACCTGTCCTTTGTTTTTGATTGACAGCACATTCTTAATTGCCATGATTCATTATACTGTATAAAAACATCTCTTACTTTATACAGTCAGATTTTTTTTCAACTGCAGTATTAACTTTTTTGTTCATCATGATACCTTAAATGTCTCTCTTCAGATAATTTCCAGGTCATCCCATTGAGTTTCAGTCGCAATTTGGACCACTTTAACCCAAACATCCCTGAATGGAGACAAGATGTGGGACAAGTTGTAACCACGATTCTTGCTAAGGTTCTCGCTTCAATCATTAACATACACATACACACACATTAGAGCACTGTTTCTTTTTAATGCAAAACATTTGACATTGTACTCATCATATCAAACTCTTTGTCTTTTAGCTCACAGGGGTTCCTCAGGACTCTTTGGTTACCATGGTAAAGCCTGGTCTTCCCACCACTGCAGACCTGTATGTTCTTCCTCCAGTCAGCACACCAGTGAAGAGGAGTGTATTTGTGGATAAGGTAGGTGTTTCATGTTGCCAGTGATGAGGAAGCCACTCGAATGAGAAGAGATACATGCTCATTCAACAAAACATTAGTCCCGCAATAGAATTGTTGATACGGTGGCCTAAAATGGACATCCGCAAACAACTTGTCAGAGCCTGGAGATACTATCAGGAACAAACAAGATATAGCATTAGCTAAGATTAATAAATGCTGTAGAAGTATTGTTCATTCTTATTCATGTTAAGTAATGTAGTTATCTAATGTTAACATATGAAACCTGATTGTAAAGTGTTACTAGTAATGAGTATTGAAGGGATGTTTGTTAGTATTAAACAGTTTTTTTCTTGTGTGTATTCTTCATTTCTGTAGCGTGTTCCCACCATAAAGCAGGTTCTGAGTGAGAACAATGTGAGCTTCATTGTGAGAGGAGGGTTACGAGTGTTGGTGACTCTGGCAGCCTCCGATTCAGGTGAGCAAAATAAAACAGATTCCACAACCTTCAACAACCAAGAGTCACTTAATAATTATAGTTTTACAGCAAGCCCTTAATCAATACTTACTAAAACATACAATGTATTTCTAAGGACCTATAACTAGTGACGTGTCTGCCAGCACAACAGAGACTGGTGCGTCACATTCACCTCTCACTTTTAGAAGTGTCCTCTTCACTTTAAGAATATTGTCTTGCTAATGCAGAGTTATAAAATAAAAGGGGAATATAAAATAATAAAATAATGAAATAATGTCTTGTTTCTTTTCTGTTTTCTGGTCTAATCTTTACGTTGAGTTGACTTCATTTACTCTTTATGTATGTTTCTGTTGGCTTGCATTTCTGTTTGAGTTTTGAGCTTGTCAAAGTTACAGTGCTTCTTAGTTTTAATAACACGTGCATGTTTGAGTATTCTTTTTTTTGTTTTTGTTTTTACTTTAAAGATCATTTGTTGTGTGTTTATTTTTAGTTATGTTTTTTTTGTGTGTGGTTATGTTTAATTTGTTTGTTTTGTTGTCTGTATCACAGCCACACAAATGGCTTCATCCACACAAGGTGTGTACATTTGTGTGTGATTTGTGTGATTTTGGTTCTGGTTTGAGTTGGTTTTATTTGTTTGTTTGTTTTTTAAGTTTGGTTAGTTTATAAAAAGTAAGTCAGGTGACGATTAAAAGGATAGTTCTCCCAAAAATGAAATTTCTCTCATCAAGCATAAACTGTGCCTTTAATTCCTGTGGGAATGCAGGCACTAATGACAAAGTTTAGCAAAGTCAAAATTGGTATGAAATGAATGACAAATGTGAGCAACGGTTTGATAATGCTATATATGCTGATGACAGAAGCTGGTCTCCTGCAGGTTCTCGTCTGGCTGCAGCAGGTCCAGGTGTTTGGGCTCTTGCTGTATTTCTCCTCATAAGCCTGATCTCTGCTGCAGCATTCATACTCTTCAAGTTTAAAAGGTTTGTCAGTTACTTCAGTTTTTTTCTATTCATAAAATACAATTCATTTACATTTTTAAAATGCTTAAATTTTGAAAAGTATAGGCTACTTCACATATTTAGAAAACTTTCCTGTCATTGCTGATGTGGGTTATTAGGACAAACATTTTATTTACTTAATAAATCCCATTTCCAAATGAATGGAGTGAATACAGCTGATATAACTTCATATCAGAGCTGTCTGTTTTGTAGGTATAACCTGCACACACCCATTGTGTCTTGCTGCCCATCACTGAATTGCATGCTACAATACAATCCCGCACAACCACATCCACAATGTTCCCTTTCGAGGGAACTCGCACTGCGTAATTGAAAACGACTCTTTGGGGACGCTCCCTGAGCATGCGCCTCTGAAGTATGAATTAAACTATTCCAATCCTGATTGGTGTTGCGTCATGACGTAACATGTGACGGCATACCCGGAAGTATAAATTAACGCCGGCACACACACACACGCGCGTTAGCTTTCGCTCTTCAGCAAGCGCTCTCTGTTGTTGTCTGTTCTTTTGGTGTTGTTTGTCACGTATCAGAATCATATATATATATATATATATATAATATGGTGGGTGAACAATTCAAGAAGTGTGTGCACCGAAGTGTGCGAAGTGTGTGAATTGTTTGGGAGTGCAGCACGCCCAGGCAGCTCTTGAGGGGGCTGCTTGTGGTGATTGTGAAGCACTTTCTATGAGGGTGCTGCGTTCCCACCTGGATGTCTTTGATGAAGACGGCCAGGCTCGTGTTCCCTGCGGTTCTGGTGCCGCATCCGTTGAGGCGGCGGGCGACTCAGATCGTGGGGTTCGCAAAAAGATCTTGCAGACGAGAATGAGACTGCTGTGGCACCTTCTCCTTCTTCGTCTGAAGGTCATGAGGCTCTTGTTCATGGTGCAGAAGCCCATGCTGCGGCTTCTTCTGCCCAATGCTTGAGCTGTCTGTGGATTGGTCCAATGTTTGAGCTGTCTGCTTCTGAGGAAGTGGATGTGCTCAGCATCGAGGCGGTTCACGTTCCCGCTTATTGAGCTCATTGAGGTTGTGACGCGTGCTGTAGCCGGACTTAACATCAGCTGGCCACATGATGTGCAGGAATCTCAAAATAAAAGTAAATTACAGTAGATGGTCTCAACCTTAGTGCCGGGGCTTACCATTTTTCCCAGACCTTCATAGAGAAATATCCAAGTCCTGAAAAAAAATAATAATCTTCCCGCATTTCTAATCCATCTGCTGTGGATTATAGCAATGTTTTGGGCGCAAGAGAGATGGGGTATGGGAAGATGCAGAAGATGGAAGAGGCTCTCGCTGGTTACCCCTCTCCTGAAGCGGCATCATCCCTGAAAGCCCTGGTGCTGCCCAGCAAACCGTGCAGAGACACCTCTGCATTGATAGGCAGGGCTTATATGGCGGCAGGTCAGACTGGTTCATGTTTGCACTCGATCTTGCAAGCATACCAGGCCGACCTCCTAAAAGATTTGGATGAGGGTGAGGGACCAACACCTCAAGATATTGCCGAATTATGTAAAGTCACAGATCTGTCTCTCTGGGCTACTCGGGAGACAGCCCACGCTATCGGCAGCTCCATGGCAGCTCTAGTAGCCATGGAGAGGCATATGTGGTTGTTTTTTTCTGCCATTAAAGAAAAGAATAAATCCTTTCTCCTGGACTGTTCGGTGATGCAGTTGCTACTGTCGTCGACAGGTTTCAGGAGACGAGGAAGTAATCTGCGGCGTTCCAGCAATATCTCCCTCACCGCTCAAAATCCAAATCTAAAAAGGCTGTACAAAGCGGTCAGCCTCAGCCGTCATCGAGCTCCGCACACTACCAAGAGCAGAAGGAGAGCGTTGCCTCTAGAGCCCCTCCTCCGGAAGCCTGGCAACAGAGGAAATGCTCTCACTCAAAGTCCTCTAACCAGAAGGGCGACTAGAGAGACGTCCTTCAGGCTAGGAGTAGGAGGGCTTCGGGAAAGAGGTCCTAACTGGAGGGGTAGGACCTCTGAGGGCTGTCCCCCCTGCGGCAGAGCAACCGATTTTGTTTTAGCAGCGGAGCCCTCAGGAAAATGATGTCGGTTTCCCGCCGTCTCTGACGTTTCGGGCCACATCAATTTCCAGCGAACGCACAGGAGAGTCCTGGAGAGGGTCCGTCAGGAGGGCATCAGTCTACTTCTGGTAGCCCCATTGTGGCCGGCCCGAGTATGGTTTTCAGACATAATATCACTCCTGATAGGTCCGCCATGGCAGATTACTCTGAGGAGGGATTTGTTGTCTCAGGCGGAAGGTACAATATTCCACCCTCGCCCGGAGCTGTGGAAATTATGGGTCTGGCCCCTGAGTAGGGCTGAAACGATTAGTCGACATTGTCGACAACGTCGACAATAAAAAATTGTCGACAAATTTCTTTGTTGTCGAGTAGTCGTTTGATCTCACGTGACCTAATGTAAGGGCCTGCAATATCGCTATTTGACCGCTACGATGTGACCGCAGCATAATGAACAGGCTGCGATGTCAAGATTGCAACGCTGGAGTGTGTGTGTATGTGCGCGCGCGCGAGAGAGAGAGAGAGAGAGAGGCGCGGGCGGCGCGATCGAACTGTGAGAGAGAGAGAGAGAGAGAGAGGCGCGGGCGGCGCGATCGAACTGTGAGAGAGAGAGAGAGAGAGAGAGAGAGAGAGGCGCGGGCGGCGCGATCGATCTGTGAGAGAGAGAGAGGCGCGGGCGCGATCTAACTGTGTGTGTGTGTGTGTGTGTGTGAGAGAGAGAGAGAGCCGCGATCGAACAGTGGAAACATAAAAACATACTCCGTCATTTTGTTCAAAGGACATCATTCAAACAGCAAAGTGTTAACTTATATTTGTCTACACTCGCAATAAAACACAACATTGTGCTTTTGTCACACTCTAAACTCTTGTCAAACTGTAACCTACAACTGTCACCTAACCACACACACACACACTCTCTGTTTTAAAAGCAAAACATTTATCCAACCCCATTTCAAAACAGTCTGTGGGTTCCATCTTTTGGACAGTCATCATATCGTATTGGTTTTCATTTCTTGTCCTCGGAGTCGGAGCACTAATCTGTTTATTTTTAAGTTACACATTCTACATTGATTAAAAAAATAAAATCAAATGTGTTTTTATTTTATACGGAAATCAATAATTTATAATTCAGATGAGAATAAAGTTAGGGTTAATTAAAATTAAGGAAAACAAATATATTGATCTGAAATATAGCTAATTATTTTTAAATTAATTCAGGTACAATTACCAAACATATCACAAGGTCTTTTTGTAAATAAAACTATTGTCAGTGCATTACAAATAAACTGGTTCTATGCCTTTATTAATAAAACTTATTCGAAAAATACAAGGCTTAAGATATTTATGAAAATGCCTTCTGCATTTTTGTTTTACTTTTTTACTCCATTGTACCGAAACCGTACCGAGCCGTGACCTCTGTGTACCATTCCACCCCTAGTTAGAATATGTATAACTCAATGTTTTAACTAATTGAAAAAGCTGAATAATTCCAAACTTACTGATTAGTAGGCGGAATAATCGGCGATTAGTCGATTAATCGTTCTAATAATCGTTAGATTAATCGATTATCAAAATAATCGTTTGTTGCAGCCCTACCCCTGAGGGGGTTCAGTACCTAGATGCTGGACTATCAGCTGGGGTGGTTGAGACCATACTTAGCTCTAGGGCTCCGTCTACTAGGAGATTATATGGCCTTAAGTGGAATGTGTTTTCCACTTGGTTTAGAGAACATGAGTTAGATCCAGTTGACTGCCCGGTGGCTTCAGTTCTGGAGTTTCTTCAAGATCGTTTCTCTGCGGGTCTCTCCCCTTCCACACTTAAGGTGTACGTGGCTGCCATTGCGGCTTTCCATGCACCACTGAGTGATGGGCCTCTTGGGAGGCACCAGCTGGTCATTCATTTTCTCTGTGGTACATGGAGGATGAGACCGACAACAAGGTCCAGGCTCCTACCTGGGACCTGGCGGTGGTTCTCGAAGGGTTATCCCTGGCCCCCTTCTAACCCCTTCAGTCGGCTTCACCCAAGGACCTGATGTTCAAGATGGCTTTTCTCTTAGCTATTACCTCTGTTAAGAGGGTGGGAGATCTTCCCTGGCAGTAACGCCAGCCTGCTTGGAGTTTGCCCCTGGCAAAGTTAAGGCCATTCTGCACCCGAGACTTGGCTATGCGCCTAAGGTGCCTTCTAACATGGCACGGTCTACAGTCCTGCAGGCATTTCATCCTCCACCTCATGTGTCGGCAGAAGAAGAGAGGCTCCATTTGCTCTGCACTGTCAGAACTTTGAGCATTTACCTCGAGAGGTCCTCTTCTTGAAGGAGGTTGGACCAACTGTTAGTGTGTTTTGGGTCACCTAAGAAGGGACTCCGTGCTTCCAAACAAACCATTAGTAATTTGAATGTTCAGGCTATTGCCTCGGCCTACCAGGTGCGCAATTTGCCTTTGCCTTTGGCCGTAAGGGCCCATTCTACTAGAGGCATGGCGTCGTTTAGGGCCCTCCACTCGGGAGTGCCCCTCCAAGAGATCTGTGAGGCAGCCGGTTGGGCTACCCCGCACACTTTTATCAGGTTTTATAGTCTGCACCTCCCTAGTACGCCTGGTGCACGAGTGTTCTCGTCCTAGCTTTGTGTCTGTATTCAGTTTCACTCTAGGGCAGGGCTTTTTGGTGCGTGGCATAGTGGGCATTCGTTCCCCAAAGAGTCGTTTTCAAAGACACGTCTCGGGTTATGTCTGTAACCCTTGTTCCCTGAGAAGGTAACGAGACATTGCGTCGCTTTGCCCTTCATGCCTGGGAGCGGCTTGCTTCATCGCGAGGCTAACGCGTGTGTGTGCCGGCATCATTTTATACTTCCGGGTATGCCGTCACATGTTACATCATGATGCAACACCAATCAGGATTGGAATATTTCATTCATACTTCATAGGCGCACGCTCAGGGAGCATCCCCAAAGAGTCGTTTTCAACGACGCAGTGTCTCGTTCCCTTCTCAGGGAACAAGGGTTACAGACGTAACCCAAGACGTTTTTTAGAGAAGCTTTAATCTTTCACTGTCCTGTCATACCCCATCACAGAAGAATGCATGTTCAGTTCCCACATGTCTAATTGACAGCCAGCTTATATAACAGAACATGAACTACAAAACTGTGACAGGAAAAACTACAAAAACCATGGTTCCTTGCTGAGGCCAGAGGAGAGCAGCCTAACGCGTCCCTGGCTGCGTTTCAGAAAACTGCCAGGGCGAAACGTCTACGCCCAGATGCACAATGAGAAGGAGCAGGAAATGACCAGCCCTGTCAATCACAGTGAGGACACGCAGAATATCATTCAAGGCGAGGAGTTCATTGATGACGACCTTGACTCACAGACACTAGGTAACATTGGAGGTAGAAACAAATTCACAGTTACCCTAGACTAACTAGTCATTACTAACACGACAAGAGAAGTTGTGATTAATCTAACATCAGTTACCACATATTCAGAAATGATGCCATTATTTGATTTTTGTTTTGGATAACATTTCACAATAAGGTTCAATTTGTTCATATTAGGTAATGCATCAGGTATCATGGACTAAACTTTTAAAGCATTTATTAATTTAAGTTAATGTTTATTTATATACAATTATTATTGTTCATTGTTAATTCATGTTCATTCATAATACACTAATGTTAAACTGAAAGCTTAAAAATATTGTACTGAATATGTAGAATAGTTTTTATGTATTTATTTATGTTTAAATGCATAATTTTATGTATTTATTGTTTCCAAGATTTACAGTTCTTAATAAATTTACTAATGTTAAGAAATGTAACCTTATTGTAAAGTTGTTATTTTTTTGATAGGGTAAAGAGGCTTTATTACATTTACCCAACATAATAATTATTCATATTTTAATATTTAAAAAAATATGTCATTCCAACTTATTATTTTTTTAATGTAAACATGGTTTATGCATATCATTACTATTTACCACATTGCTGGATAAAAATCTAAAATCTAAATTATAATTAATCCAGTATAATCTGTAGGTATCGTTATTAAATGTTCAACAATCTTGAGTGAAACATTTTTTTCACTTGCTTAAAGGGGAACTGAAACGAAATAGGAAGTAAAGGTGATATAACAGATATGTTATCATTGCTTTTTGTGGTAGGACACTTAAAACTGCTGAAGTAGTTACAAGGGGGGAAAACAGTGATGTTAGTTTGCTGTTTTGTTACTAGGGCGCCGCCATCTTGAGTTTCAACGGTCCGTGACGTCACTGGCATGGTAGGCTAATTTGAGAGCTCCAGCAAAATTGGCATATCAAGAGCATAACAGATCGAAATAAATTGTGATCTGTCTAACAAGCGAATATAACACCTCCTATGCCATCAAGGACCGAATAACCTGTTTGCAAAATGACTGTGGCATAAAGGTGACCACGGCGGGTCCTGTAAACAAGTTCCACTCACTCACCCCTTAGTTGTTATCGTGATGTTCACCTTCACCATAGATCACCTTGCTAAATTAATCCGACATCGAGGATGTTATCCGATATAAGCAAAATCCATCGACGACAAGACACTGGTTAATTACTGTAATTTCAGCCGCTTTCAAATTGTGTATGAGAGTCGCGGAGGCGTGCCTGGCCAGTTTAAACTTGACGAGCACACACGCCTAAACCCAACGCACAGACAGCCAGCTGTCACAGCGCGTGCAATAAACTAAATTCTCTTTGTCGTCTTATTGCATTTAAAGTGTCAAAAACACAATGTTCTTCTTCTTCTTCTTCTTCTGTTGTTTAAATGGCGGTTGGCAAACCAACTTAAAGGTGCATTGTCCGCCACCTACTGGATTGGAGTATGGAGCACTACTTGGTGAATACACTTGGTGCAAAAAAAAAAAATATATATATATATATATATATATATAAAAACACAAGGTTCACATAAACAGTTGGTTTTGTCTTAAGTAAATGTAAACATCTGTAAGAAATCGTGTATGTGTGTCAGTATATTCTAAAGTGACAGCACAGCAGTAGCCTATATAAGAATCAGTATACGTTTCATTCATACAGTGAAGAATATGGAGTTTTATTATTTTACTTGATGATTCAATTTCTTACTTAAATGCTGTTTTTAGTATTAACTTGTCATAATCAGTCAGTTCAGTCAGAGTAGCAGAAGAGTAGCCTGACATAGCGTTAGTAGCAAGGGGGTAATCCATCCGCCGGAAACTGAAGCTTCCTCTGGGGGCCGCCATTGTAGCTGGCCATCACTTGCTGTTAGCATCCCATTGACTCCCATTCATTTTGGTGTCACTTTGACAGCGAATAACTTTACATCTGAGGCGTCCAAAGACTCCATTTGTTCATTATTTATTTCTAAAGAAACATGACAATGTATAAAAGGCTCCATTGCTTTGTATCTTACTTAATGGCTCCGTAGAAGCCGTTTTTGTAAAAATAGGCTAATGATTGCGTCATAACCACGGGACTCTCTGTCGCACAGTAGAGAAGTTACCGTATAGACAGAAGGAGAAGCTCGCAGCAATTTTTTACTGTCTAAGTCAGCCCATACTTCGACCTTGGAAACTTCTGATCATCATTCAAGACAATTATTGTGTTATAGGTGGTTACATTGCTCCAGGTCACGCTTCGCCGTCTCTGCAAGATTAGGTGATTCAGATTTGTCTTGGCACAGCTACTAAAAGATTTACAACTGTCAGTCAGGTTGCTCACGTCACATCTACATCGTCCAGCTCAGTGTGAGTCTGCGCAGTACGCTTGGCTATCAGGAAGTGAGTGCTCCTATCGGGCTTCAATTCTCTCCGTTGAAATCAATGGGGTCGCTGTGTCCATTTCTCTTACTGTCTATGGTTAGTAGCCTACAGTGGTACCATGCCAGTGATGTCATCGAACACGGCTGCGCTCTGATGACAATCTCAATATTGGGAAAAACTTAATATATGTTTTGTTTTAATATTATTTCTGAATTAATTTGTTTACAATTTTAATAACCAACATGTTATCGAATTATTTTTTTTCCGTTTCAGTTCCCCTTTAACAAGACCTGTTTCTGATGTTCTTGTTGCCAGGTAACCACTCAGGGGTGGTGTTGAGCATAAACTCAAGGGAGCTGCACAGTTACCTGACCAGCTGATGACCAACGTGGAGGTGCCAGTGATGAGCACAATAGACTATGCCTTCCTCTTCTCTCCCGATCTGACCCTTCAGAAGAGAGAGCAGAGACACACCTGCACCAAACCTTCTCCTCCTCCTCCTCTCTCTATCTTCTCTCTGTCTTTTCTAGCCTCCGTCCCCTCATTCCAGAAGGTGGATTTAGTAGCCATCTGCTGATGACCACGTACGCTCACATATATTTCCTGTCTGACTGTTGATGTGCGCACCCTGCCTCTCATTTGATCTTATCACGGGAGCACTTACTAATGCCCAGGGAGAAACTCGTTGACAAATGCTTTATTTTACATCTTTTTCACTGGCTTTGTGTCCTCTCCTGTGTTTTTTCTTTCGTTCTAATTAGTGTTTTTTGACTCTCTCAGGCCACTGAGTTGTCGTGGTCACTGTAAAACTCAGATGAGACTGAAAGGTGAGTGAAGGTCGTGCAGATGTGCTGCAATGCACATAGAGCAGGATATGATACACGTTTAATTCAGGGGAAGCAATGTTTGTTAGATATAGCCAAAGGGACACATAAGATATTCTCTATCACCTTCTTTTTATTCTGTTGTAAACATTTTTTAAAGAAATTTTCGTTGAACCCATCACTTTTCATATGCAATAACACATATTTTACTTTAATCAATAACAAAATATAGTACTTTGCCCTGTTTTGTGGATATGCTATGCAGTAAAGTGATTTTTTTCTGTCTCATCTGATTCTGCAACATGTTAGTCATACATCATTAATAGCTATGGTGAAATTAGTCATTGCGATGATGATCGATAACTGATTACTTTCTCCAAAAAATACAGACAAACATGTTTTGTCTTTTTTAGCAAGCAAATAATGTCTAGAATTATGTCTAAAAGGCAGGTGCAAGAAATGAGATACCAGTTACTGCCGAATCAGCGTAGCCAGAATCTTGGTGTTTCTGGGTAAACCTGCACCAATTAACAGGGTCGGTGCTTACGTTTACAAGGCCCAGGACTGCTTCCGAAATCGGATTCTTCCCTAATATGTAGTAGGTGAAAAACAGTATGTGACAAAAGAGGTGTATGTCCGAATTCACAGGAAAATGTACCCGGATTACCTACTTCATCCGACGAGATTGGCCCTGTCCCAAATGGCACACTTCATGTACTTTCAGTCTTGTGGACTAACAATGGCTGCCATGTGCGTGTGTCCGTTAAATCCACAAGACCATAGTGTGTCCCATTTGTCATTTTAGGCCTCAGAAGTGTGATCACGAGCACCCCTTTTGTGGTTGATATGTGGCCTTGATGCGCACTTTTATCAAACCCGCACTGAAGCGAGCTCCGTAGTAGACTTCTTCCCGACAGTCAAAACGGCGTTACGTCACGAAAGTGCGGACTCAGAGGAAGACCATGAGTGCTTAGGGTGTTTGGGACAGGGCCATTCTGAAATGTGCATATGATTGACACTTTACATGAGGCCACGGGAGAGGATTTGTGAATGGCAGTGAAGTGACTCAACTGACGCCGGTAGGTCACATGATAATGACAACATGGTGGATGTAGTACGTCCGGATACATTCATACTACACACTCTCACACTATATAGAACATACTTTTTTAGCGGCCGTGAAGTAATCACTTATTCAAAATAAGTACCTACTCAATTGAGCACGCGATTTCGGACGCAGCCCATGACATCTTTTCTGTGGGTGTCCCTATGATAGGGCCCGGCACATTGCCTCTGGAAATAGTCAGTTTGCCCCGGAGACCTATTCCTGTCTGTTTTCTCCAAGAACTGCAGTGCCAAATATTCATCATTTAGATTATAGTCCATCTTCTAAGGCATCTTCACTGCATAATGAAACATTATCCCCTAAAAAAAATCAAATCCCATTGTTCATTGTTGAAATCCTTTCTGAATGCTAGCTAAATTCATATGCTTGTTTCTTTATTGGACTTTAAATTTCCTCAAGCATCAGCCATCGGATCTTGACAGGGAGTCAACAACACAGGATGATTCACAGCGTAGCATGTGCTATCTGTCAGGTGTAGTGTGTGTATAAGCCTATATTAGGCGTAGAAGGGCACAGTTACGTTCCCTAGCGTTTGGCTTGTATATATAACAAAGTGTACATAGATCCTTCTGTATATAGCCCCTCCTAAATATGACACTTTCAATAGACCAAAATGTGCACTGTTTTCTCCCAAATGCCTCGCACTGGGTTTTCTTGAATTCAGGAGTTCTACGTGGATGTGAAATGATCACTTCTGCGTCTTTGTCTTTATTCAGCGTTGTTTACTGAAGGGTATTCTTAATATTTCACATCTATATCTATAACATTCACACTCACACAACAAAAGAACTGTGTGAAAAGTGGTGCACTGCGTCTGTGTGAAAACTGATTTTGTTTCCGTCATTTCAAGGGTTCAGCTATTTAAATCAAGGTGTCTGTCTGAATGGACAGTTTGATGGAATCACTAGTGTTTTATGGATGAGGGTCTCTCACTTGCACTAATCACAGTTAATGGCTTGTACAGTGTTGTTCAGGTGGGTTCAGGGAACACGTCATTTTCAACTGAGAAACGCTGTGTATCTTGCATCACACTTCATCAGAGAGAATCAGTTCGGGAAGTCTTGACCAAATATATGATGTGCAGGTTCACTGTCTCTTTAATACATTCTGTTATGGAGATTGAGCAGCCTATATTTTTCCAAGTTTGATTCAAACATTGACAATGTTTATGACGGTCTTGGGTCAATGGATTCTCTCAGCATAAACCAAAAAGACAGCATCTCTACACTGATCAGTTTATATCAATTACACAAGCTTGTTCATTTCTATACAATGCAAATGGTGTGGACTTGGTGTTGCACCAGAAGCTGAACTGTCTTTTTAACTGAACTGTCTTTTTAAGCCTGTGTATGAAAAGTTATTTAGTGGCGTCTGGTGTGTCATCTATAGTTCCATCCATGAAGTGAAAATGAGCAAAGCTTGACTGTTATTGGAGAAACATCTCATATTCAGAGATGTTTCTGCATCAGTTTAGCTTTAGTAATGGCACACTCCAGCAACAAGGACACTTCATAAATTCTTTCTGAAATTAAGACTCAAGTTTGGTGGAGAGACACAGTTGAACTGATTCTGTATTTTGTTCAATTTCATTTGTTCTTGTTCCTTTATAATGTAAATGTTTTTGACTCCACTACAACAAGTGAAAAGCACTTAATAAGCGTGTCTGAATACAAACACACTAACTGTAAAGATTTGTTTTGTTAGTTCGAGCTGTTTAATAAAGTTTTAACATTATTCATTAAGCTGCTACCTGTTTTTTTTTCTCAGTCTATGGGTTGAAACGTACATATATCAAACCTTTGTTGTTGATGCCTCCTTTTCATGACCATAACCGCAATTTATTTTATTATTATTTTTATTAGTTTATTCATTTTTGCATTTCAATTCCAGCAGTGAATAAAGTACAAAACAGTTGAATACAATGCAGTTTGGTAATTATTTTTTTAAATTTTTTTGCATGTTAAATTAAACCAAATATGTAATGAGAATTTCTTAACAACTTTAAATATTGTAACGACAGGTTCTCAGTACTGTAATCTGTAAGGCACTCTTTAAGACTCACAAACCCTGAGGTCAGATTATTCTACTGAAATAAAGTGTTAAGATTTCTGCAGATTCATGGACCTTAACATTTTATGTCATTCACTTTTCTTCTGTGGTACATGCAGGTACACTCTACCCGAACTTTATAGTGCACATATTTGACCATAAGCATTTTATTTTACAGTACGTGCACTTGCGTGTACTTACAGTGTACTTACCTAAGAAAGTACTGGTTAATATAAGGTAACTACATGAGTTAAGGTTAGGTGTAGGGGTGGTTCAGTGTTAGTACCTAGTTAATACCCCTGTTATTGCAATTACTATAATAAGTACATACTATGTACATGGGCAACAGGACTGTAAAATAAAGTGCTATCGAGGTTCCTAATCATTATCATGAGAACGGATGCACAGGCCCCTCACTGAAGACTGTTTTGCAATTGTACAAACACACTGCATAATTTCATTGGATTCTCAGTTACAATGTCAATATAAATGCTTTGGGGGGGAAAAGTAAGCCAAAACCTTTGATATTCTTTTCTTTTCTTTTTTTGTTGATATTTCAGATAATGACTTTGACTCATGGAAACATTCTTGAAATTCATTCATTTAGTTGCATAAGTAAATGCTTTGGGTGCTGACATTTTTTTTTTTCAGTGCATAGATTCAAAGCTTTGGAAGCGACATCAGTCCTTTGGCTTATATCAGGCTTGTGAACTTCCCTCACAAGCCTCAGGAGATCCCTGCTCTTGACCATTACTACTACTCAACTTAGCATAGCATTGCAATGTAACACTAAAACAATACTACATAGCTGGGCTATTAACCACATCCAACTTACAAACAAACTTACATCTTAAAGAAGTATACTCAATTGTGTTAAACTTACTGAACAAATGTGCAACATACAATGCACAAAATACAATATCTCTTGGTTCATAGATAAATGTGGAGGGAAAACACTGCACACATAAATTATCTTGGATCACAGATCTACAAACATAAGCAACATACAGTACATTATGTAAAATAATAATAATAATGTAACACTGCAAAACGACTGCTAATGTTAGAGGTTACATGACTTGGAGACAAAAACAGGCAAGAAAAGGCACTTTCAGTAACACGTCTTAACAGTGTAGTATAGCTTTAAGATTAAGACAAGACAAGTATTTGTGTAAGTGCATTGTAACGATTCCCTTGTTTTCATTTTCATCGGCAGCTTCAGATAGCTTTATTTTTGTCCTCCGGTGATCATTTGATCAGATTGATAAAGTTTTTTTTATTCTTTTAATTAACAGATTAGTTTTTTTTTTTTTTTACATTCCCATGTGGCATTGTTTGTACATTTTTTTTATTAAAATATAGTTTAGTTATTCACAATGTTTATGATTTAGGCTATGTAGAACGTTCAATTCTGTAATCTGCCACCCACATCACAGTTTTACATGAGTGATTTACCAGTGATCTGTGAATCTGTTGACTGAATCATTCAAAAGAATTGGTTCGAAGGAATAATTCATTTCCAAACCACTAATTCAAGCACCCTAATTCAAGTAACGATTCTGTCTTAAATAACTCTGAATAGTTGTAGCTTGGTAACACTCGAAACGTTTTTGCAGCAATTCGTAATACAATTCTTTCATAGTAGAGGTGATATTTGTTATGTAACAAACAGTTAAGTGAATTTAACGCTTTTCTGTGAATTTTTTAAATAATTTGCAACATTTGTTGTACAACAGACCTACACATTTCTATATTTCATATGAACTGAAAGCTTACACAGGTGGCAGTTCATGTCAGTTCACACTCAAAAGTGTATGTCTATCATGATGTAATACACTTCGCTCTCTCTCTTACATGTACCTCGTTTTCTGTCTGCTATTCATCCCTTTAGTGACAATTTTGACATTTTGGGTGGCATCTCTGTTTGTTAACATTGCAGCGGCAGCCTCCACTTGTGTCTCCAGGACCCTGAAATGAGAACGACATGAATCTCTGTTTCCAACTATAAAATCTTTACAACTAACAATGATTCTTCGAAATCTATAAGTCAAGGTATTTATTGCTTTGTCATGATAACCATCCATCGTGGCATGGTTTAACTGCCGGAGTGTAGTTTTTAGAAATGAAACCTACATTACACACTATGCTTGCTCTTTTTTTCTGAGGGATGATACCTAATGGAGCCAGAGAGTAAAGCTTATATCCCAGTCTTACTTTAGGCCCCCAGCGTGGTCCTCTGGTGACCCAGCAGATCTCGGTGTGGCAGACAGTACAGCGGAGCCAATCGCAGCCCTCCTTCTTCTGCACAATGATGCCGCACTGAGGGCAATGCATCGCCTCTCCAGAATTAACAAGAGTCTGTTCATGTGTGAGTGAGGGGACAGAAGACAATACAAAGAGAGATGAACATTTAGCACTTTCAACTGCAATAATGCAGTGGGTTTAAGATGATGTCATCTGAAGAACATGCCAAAGGACCTTTCTTAACATGGGCTTTGATATAAGAAAAGGATCTGGATTAGTATGTGTTTGACCTTCAGCAGGTCTCTTGTTCTTCGAGCTGCAGAGTCATTGATGGCGCGAGCTGCTAGATCATCCTGATATTGCTTACAGTTCATCCCTTCATGAATGGCCTAAGTAAAGGAAAAACAAAATATGTTTTTATGTTTAATATGCCAAAGTCATTTACCTCCTATTATAATGAGAACCTAATAGAGAAACAAAAACCTAGAGTAAATTGTTTTTCAGTGTGCATTTGACATGCAGACATACCTTGCAGAGCAGGCAGTTGTGTTTTTTGCACACTGGGCAGTGGAAAGAGTTGACAGTATCTTCATAAACACACCAGCCAGGACAGTCTGCAGTAGCACAGTGATAACTGCCCTCACATCGAGACTCTGCAACAGACAGACCCCTCTGCAACCAGCGCTCATAGTCGTCTACTGACACCAGCTGTGTGGGGGAGAGAGCGGAGGGATAACATGCAAGGCATAAATTGGTTAGTTTACTTGTACTCCAAAGTGGTATAAAAATACTTAAAAATATCACTCAACAGATTCATAAAAACCTTTTGTTCCATGAAGCTGTATATAAGCACATTATTAGCAAAAGAACAGGCCAAGTGTATGCAGCAGTATTATAGTAATTTAACTAATAAATAAAAATAATAAAAATAATCGTTAACTGAAATGAAATAAGAAAAACACTTAAACTTATTTCAGCAAGGAAACATTTCTCATGTTCATTTAGTTTAACTTAACTAAAAATAAAACTGAAACAAAAATTATTCAAAACTATAACAATGATAAAAAAACAACAACATAACTAAAACTTCAAAATTAACATATAAAAATATAAAACTAATTCAAAATATTAATAAAAACTGTAGTAGTGTCAGCTGTTGGAGATTATGTGGGGCTAATGACGCCAACCATTATCATATTTTTTGGGGAGTGTCAGTTGCTTGTTCCTAATAGGCAAGATATTTGCCTATTAAAAACAGAATTTACAAGTCAATTTTGAGATGACATTTCTTTTCATTTGTGAATCTTTATATTTGAGTAACTTTTCATTTGATGGGTGGAACAACAAAGATAAGAAACAGATTGCAGTTTATCCTAATAAGGTAATTACAAGAAAATGGTTAAAGCCAGAGCCACCTACAGTTGCAGAATACCATTATTGACCATTTTATGTATTTCTCCTGTAGTTTTGTAGACAAAGAAGCTAATTAAAAGCAGAACAAATGAAAGTTCTCACAGCTCTGATTTCTCTTTCTTGCAAGATGCAGTCGCAGGCGTAGGCCTCGTCTCTGTATGGACAGGCCACCTGAGGGTCTTCCGACATCAGAATCATAGAGCGCAGACACTCTCTACCCATAGAAAAACAGTTTTCTTTACTGCATGACAACATACAGGACAGTAAATGTAAACGTGCTCCAGCGGCACACTCTCACTCTTCCTCACTTGCAGAAGCAGTGAAGACACTCTCGGAGCAGGACTCCCTCGCCAGACTCAAGCTCCACATAGCAGATCCTGCACTCCACTCTCTCTGGGTTAGGAACCAGATCCTGTCCGTCCATCTGCACCAGACGTGCAAAGTTTTCCCTGCGCTCTGCTTCTCTGGCCTACAGACACAGAAAGAGAAGCTGTAAGAACTGAAGAGACAGCCTGTGTGAGGAAAACACATAGCACATGCTGTCACTCCTGAGTGACGGGAACAGGGTCTAATGCCTACTAAAGATCCTGATGACATTTCTGAGAGCACTGAGTTTGAAATAACATGCATAAAATAGTTATGTTTGAGAAATTTAGCTGACAAAATATATAAATGAAAAGTATATATATATATATATATATATGTGTGTGTGTGTAACAGTAATAATAACATCTATTATAAGGGGCATCTGCAGGATTTCATCTGAGGGTACACCATTTTAATAATACATTTTTTTTATTATATAATATTACAAATTGCTATAATTAATTACTGTACTAACAAGAGGTTTATATAATTATAAGTAGCTTCAAAAAAATAATACTAGATACAACTTAAGTATAAATAATAACTAGAATAACTAGCAATTATTTATTTATTTAAATACATGAACACCGTAAAACAACATTATAGCCAAATTACATAAAAATAAGTATATGCACTTGCAATAAATAAAATATAGCTTACATAAATTTTGTGATTAAACATATCATGAATGAAATACCTTACACTTTCATACTCTAAAATATACCAGAACTGTAAATAGAAAAAACCTCACACACCTAGACGGTATGTACCTATTAAAAGACCTTTATTTGAGTTTGTCACATAGTTTGTTTGCATAGCCATTTGTCCTTCTTTATTTCAAGGCTTTTTTACATGAGTTAATCATAAAAGAATCAAGCCCACAGTCATACAGACAAACAGGTCATGCTACATTACAGCTTTAACTCAACCAATGAAGACATGTCTTCCTCTGGTTCTTTCTCATTCACACTAGTTAGGCCTAATCATTTAGCAGATGTTTTATCCATAACGTATTAATTGCCAGTACTCATTGCGTAACATACTGAATGTTCTCTCATATTTTTGTCCTCTAAATAAATATTATTATGCTTCTAACAGCATTAAGAAAACATTCTCTCTCCCTACAACTTTTTCATAAAGTCATATCTTGAAGTGCAAAATTCTGTAGCAGAAAACATGTTTATCAGATGTATTTACTTAGCATGCATGCATTTACAGAGTCAAAGGTTTTTGCAACACTGTTCACAGGTTTAACATGTCAGACACTCACATAGGTTCACATAGGTTTAGATTTACCTAAACTATTTTGCTTCTCTTCTTCATTCCATGCTAGTTTTAACTTTGATGTAAAATTCATGTTGCTTGTGTGAACAGCTGCAATCTTGAAGTGATGCACGATAAGTTACTTCTGTGGACGTGGTAAGCAAAAGTTGGTGTTTAATGTTTAACAAACCAAAAAGTGCATTGTTGGATGACCCATCACAGAAAAAATGATGCTGGAACAGTTCATCTTAGTTCAGAGATCTAAAATCTTCAAAAATATCAAGACTAGAAAATAATTCAGATCTTGAATAATGAGTGTAAAACTATTTTACAAGAATCTGTCAAACAATATTAGACTGCGCAAGAGCTGTGCAGTCATTTCTTCATTTCTTATATCTACTTACAAAGATATACAATACATCATCGGATGCATGATTAAAAGAGTCAGTACCTGAATAAAGTTGTAAACTTTATTTTAGTTGAGACAGCTCAACAATTGGGGGTGGGGGCATCTTATTAGACCAAGTGAAGTAACAGCATCATACATTTGTTTGCCATAATATTTAAAAAATTACTCCCTGTATGACTGCAACATGGCTTATTTGCAGTGTTTAATTACATAGATGTTTTAAAAATGGATCAAAATGTTTAGCTTTTGCAAGTGGTCTGAAAAGGTGCTATTTGAATAGATGAGGTTGACATGGATCAAATTGATTAGCAGTAAATTGTTCAGGCATATACAAGTTGTGCAGTATACTGGAGGATGTTGGTACAGATGTTGCATTTGCAGTATGAGTGTGTCAAGACTATGAAGTACGAGTGTGTGTGTGGGCGAGTCAGTAGTCCTGGTCGAGGTTGTGCAGTAGTGAGTTGTTGCCCCTCAGCTCCTCTCTTCTCCCTTTCTCCTTAAAAAGAAATAGAGACAAAAGAGAAGAGATTCAGACTGAGGAGTCAATCAGAGCTCACAAACCCTAAGAGATCACTAAAAGTAACTCCTGAATAGTGGTTAACCAATATGAGCTTTTCGATGACTGATGACAATTTCAAAAAAATATGGGTCGCCGATGGGCAATACAATAAAAATAATAAAAAATATATAATATATTAAAAATAAAAAATCTTAAGGATAACAAATGAGATGAAAAAATTTACTGAAATTAAAATGTTTAAAACTTAAACACTTTAAATTTAATCTAATAAAGTCGGCATGAAATGAAAATCGTATTCCATTTCATTTTATTTATATAAATAGAAAACAAAATAACTATGGATTTTGTCCTAAACTTGGGTGTGAGTGAAGATGTAAAATGGTCCGTGTGCATGAGCTGTATAAGCCAAAAGCAAAAGAAAGATGCCAATCTCATCTGTTCTCACTGATTTACACAAGCATCAAAACAGTGGAATATTCTGGTGGAAGCAGGCAGAAGTATTGTACAAAATATGCACGTAGCTTTCTCAATTTAAACTACTATCAGCTCTGAGTCTGGGCAATGATGTGTGTATTTTGCAAGCCTCACCTGTTGGTACTGTCTTATTGCTTCTTTTTCCTGCTGAATGCGTCGTAGCTCCAGAGCGTCTGGTCTGTAGTTTCCGGGAACAGTGTAGCCTTCAGGTCTGTCTGCGCTACACATTTCACAGCCAGGACGTGTCGGTTTATTAATATATGTACAAGTTGGGCAGGCCCATCCCAGCTACATACATACCCACAAAAACAATGATTCAAATAAGCACCATTATCTCATCATACAAGTACATCTATGCATTCATAATATACTTTCTGTTTTAATGACATGTATTTTTTGTTCATTTATTTCACAGAGTTGTTTTAAATACTATTAAAGACTCAATAGTATGAAATGTTAGCGCTTTATCTTGTAGGAAAACTTATTCTGTGTGTTAACATTATTTTGAACAGCGTGTACCTGTGTGCTTGTTCTTTTGGGCGCCAGGGCTTCATTCAACTGCGGGAGCTCAAGGTTGATCAGGTCACGGATCTCACTCAAACCCAACCTCTCTGTCCCTCCAGGACTGTTGCCTGAGAGTTATATACCAAAACTGTAAATTGTGCAAGACTTTATACACAAAAGAATTGAGAATGAAATGATTGGTTTAGTAGCCATTTCTTATTATTTAGCAGAAATATTGAGTTTCCCATTTATAATCAACAAAATTTGGTCTGTGTGTAAACACATGTTATGACTTTGATTGGAGGCCTTTTGAGGTCACAGTGTGTATTAGTGTCTGCGCATACACACTCAGAGTATTATGGCTGCTATGAAGTCTCGTAGGCAGGGTGCTGTATGGCCTTGAGGCTGTGTTCAGTGCTGCTGGCCCATTGGTTGCTGCTTCTTGGTGGGGCTGATTAGACGTTGGCACCAAAGCTGGCATGAGTAAAGCACTTTCCTGATCTTGTTGGTACAGCCCTCGACTGACTCGAGCCTGACGGGCAGAAATGAGATAAAGGAACGCAGTGTCGCCATCTTGCTGAACTCCATAAGAAGCAAGAGAGCGATGATCAGAGCACAAAGACTGGCCGATGACCCAGCGCTGCACACGCGGATGAAAACCATAGTCTGTGAAGACCTTAGAGGGCAAAAACTGTGTCATTAACAAAGCTAAATGGTAATTACAGTAATTCTGAGAATCACATGGCATTGAAAAATGATTGATGAATGTTTATTTGATTGATGGTTATTAATGTTTAATGTTAATCTGCACCTACCTGCTGTTTGAGAGCACCAATTGTGGAGTGGGGGAAGACGTTCACTGTGACACAACAGGAAGAGGATGCATCCTCTACCACCACAGCCAGGCTGCATGATAAACCAATGCATCAGCTGAGATCAGAATGGCTTGGAAACATAACATATGTGCGTACATGTAAAAATGTGTGTGTTTGAGTGGTTGGATGGATTACCAAATGAGTTGGAGTAAATTAAAGGGATAGGTCACCTAAGAATTAAAATTCTGTCATTGTTTACTCATCTTGTTGTTACTTGTAAGTTACACCTGTGTAACTTACTTTCCTCAGTGGAAAAAAAAAGAAGATACCGGTATTTGGAGAAGTGTCTTAGGGTTTTGTATGTTCATTTTCAGAATATCTTCTTTTGTGTTCCACAGAACAAAAAGAAAGTCACAGTCAACAGGTTTGGAACGACATGAGGGTAAGTAAATGATGAAGGAATTTTTATTTTTGGGTAAAAGATCCCTTTAAATATTACTGATAAAATACTAAAAAACAAATTTATGAAACATACACTCAAACTGTGTCCTAACCAGGTGCAATGTAGCAAGATTTCAGCAACACGAAATGTGTCCGTCTACTCTAAAGGCAAAAACAGGGCATGCCGTGACACATTCAATTACAAAAAACTGCCAATCAAAACTGTTTCTCTCTGTTTGCCTGCACTCTCTACACTTAATATGGTGCTTTACCAGAAAGAATGGTTTTATGGTTTTTCAGGAAGAACTTTGTGTAGTTGACATTTAGTTTTCAATTCAAAACTCCCCTTGTTTAATTTATTCAGATAGGACAGTGAAAAGTGGGGACAGGATGCAAAGTGGGAGAGGGTGGTGGGCGGTATTAGAAAGGACCTCAAGCTGGGATTTGAACTCGGGTCACCCAAAGCGCAACCACTGTGGATCAAGGCTAACCATCACAGATATCGAAAACAAGTGCCTGACAAAATGTAATGCCACTTGTCGCAGCAGCAGCTGGACAGAAGCACAGATTAACATGCAACAGTCATCTTTTATCGCTTGTCGCTATGAATCTGGTTAGGACACATTGTTAAACTGATGGGTCAATGTCGGTAAACATGTATTTTACCTAATTTCAGTGTCAGTGTAATTATGTTTGGAGGGCTGAATGCTCAGAGCAGCTCTCTGTTTAGCTAAAGATGAGGCACAGACAGATGCCGCCCGAACATCACCTGCCTCTATTGCGCTAACCAGCTCCGCACATATCTCCTCTAGAGAGAAAAGAAGAAAGAGAGAAAATGAATAAGGACAAGATTGAGAAAGTTGGATGTGGGAAAGGAGTGGGATAGAGGGTAGAATCGGAAATGGAAGCAGTTGTCAGCATAATAGACAGTTGACACATTGTTTATTGTTTGGCAACAGGGTCAAGCTGATCGTGAGCAGAAAATTAATAAAAGAAAACAAATGACTACCTGTACGTGGCATGGGTGCATTGCTCTGTGAATCCAGAGGCTGGGGAGGTAGCTTTCCTTCTTCAGTGGAGGAACTAATCGCCACTGAAATAATGACCAAGAGACAGTGGTTTATAAGCACAGAACCAACAGTAAAAGTCAAAGGACAAATCAAAGTCACTATATAAAACTAGAGAAAATGAATAAACTAACAGAATTGACAATAAACAGATGGAAGAAAGCAGAAGGCAAACCTCTATGTGCTTCACGGAGCGATGACATCACCACAGTGGCCCACTCCTGAGCTTCCTGCTCACAGCGGAAGTTGAAAGTGATATGGTCATGTGGGGGTGTTGCCAAACTCAGTTCATGGCACTGTGGGGACTTGACTTCATAGCGAACAGTCTTGAGGTCAAACTCAGCAATTGACTAAGTGAAAATAAACAGTGGGAGCCACAAAAATATGATGGGGACATGTTTTACTTTAACAAAACTCAGTGATTTGACTACTGAAATGATATAGTCCATGAAATATCGATCTCTCACAAGCAAATAAATGACCTACCCCATTTAAAACTTATCATGTACTGATTCAAAATTAAGCAATTTTTTATTCTTCGCCTATTTCATTCTTCTGGTTTTATCATAATTTATTACATTCACTGGGTACATGTTGTTTTGCAAAGATCAATGAGAATGAAAGTAATGAGATTTGAAAATGTTATTAATTCTCTTTGGGATCTCAAAGACCCTGGGTATTAAACCTAATATTCAAATTAGAGGTCGACCGATTCATCGGATTTGCCGATTAATCGGCACCGATAGTTGATTGGTGGAACTATCGTTATCGGCAAAAATCCATACCGATAGTTTTTCCTGGTTGCGTCCGTTGCTGGAGCGGCTGAGAAGTGCGCGCTGTCATTCATTAACAGTACTAGAGAGCAGAGAAGGGTCTACTGGCATCATGCAGTACAAGAGTGGCCTCTAGAGGTGTAATAAACACTATCACTCATGCCTCGTGTTTATTTCGACACGTGACGCTGCGCGCTGCACTGAGAGCACACGCTGCATGCGTGGAGTGCCTGACATCAGATGCGCGTTTAAAGCACCGACAGCGAAAAGGTATTCATACAGTACATTTTGTCATATCATTATAAAGTGATTAATTTGTTGACTAGATGCTGCATTAGTAGAGAAAGAACCGCATGTTTGTTTGCCTTCGAGGCTGAGAGGACGCTAACATTAGTACCTCAAGCGGTTAAAACACGGACAAAAACAAACCTAAGTCCGACTCCGACCCGAATGTTTAATTTCACAATTGTTACCATCTATTTGCATTAGATTATAACGTTATACGGCTGCTGGTCACTTTTATGCATTCATTATGCAGCGTTGCATATTTAAAGCTAGACGTAAAATAGTAAACTGATAGGCTATGTTCAATATACAGCCGACAGAAACATATAAACAAATCAGAAAAGCATTTGATTCGTGTTCAAAAAGAACTGATAAAAACATTTCAGTGTTTGAAGTGGAAAAACTTTTTAAAGCAAGATTCTGTGACATTTACCGTCATCAATAGCAACGCATTATAACAGCGCACATCCATGTATCACAACGGACGCGCGCTCTCATTTCATCCAAATGCAACTTGCCGTCTTGCGTCTGCGTTTTTGATTGTCTTTAACATGAAATCAGAGTTGATTTATTGTTTACAGAGTTTGATAATGTTGTAATCATCTTGTATTGGATGAGTTAAACAGTTAAATTTTGAATGTAACTGTTTTTTTTTAACTTACATTTTTATTAATTCTTGACTGAGCAATGTAACTGGTTTTATTTGTTATTTAGAGTATTACTTTTTGTTTCAGTTGGAATTAATGTCTTTATTGACTTCAATATTTATTCATATTTATATATTTATTTAATTTAGCATGTTTTCATGGTTCATACAGTTTATATATATAAATATATATATATATATATATAGAGGCCTGTATATAAAGTTCAGCACTGTTTTACTTGGAGTGTTATGTTTAAGCAATAAGGTTCCAGAGGCTGTGCTGTATCGTGAATAATTGTTTTTATCCAGTATCAATTTTAAAAACTATCGGTTGATTAATCGGTTATCGGCAAGTACGGCCCAACCTAGCTATCGTTATCGGTAAAATCCACTATCGGTCGACCTCTAATTCAAATGCTATGATTTTCTGAACTTAGCAGGATGTAGGAAGTATAATTGGATGTATAACTGGTCACAGTGTCCCCAAATAATACAATTCCTGCATAACAACCACAATTTTGAAAGAGCATGCCTGCATAGTTTTAAAACAAAGGAATAAAGAATTAAACATTACATGTATTCGATGGGAAATTATAGGTGCAAAATAGGTTTTATGATCATTATTTTTAACATTAATGTATATTTACCCGAACCCGAAACTATAACGACGTCCATATATCTATAAATTCACATGGACAGTTTCACTTTCTTTCTATCAGTCTATTACAGCAAATGAAAGTCATTACAGAAATGAAACGTAATAGGTGTTGAAAGTTGATAGGTAGCGTGAAGACCGTAAAGTTTATTTATGACTCTCAGCAAACTAACAGATTTAGGGGGTGGAGGGATTTCAACAACAAAGACTGGCAAAACAACATGTGATTCACTCGTCTGAACTATATCAGCCACAGGGAAGCGCTATATATAATGACTACGCAGATATACTTCTGGAATGAATAATACTATAGATGTTGCGTGTTTTTCTAAACTTTTATCCAGTGTTCAAAACACAGCAGACTGAGACTTCGGGCAAGTTCGACATTTCCTCACCACACTGCGTCCAGCCGCTGTTCCGCTGATGTCCCGTAACGCAAGGCGGAATTCCCCTGCCTTCCCCGGGTCCATGCTCAGCTGAAGACGGAGAGATTCGTCTCCGGCGCCCGGGAGACAGAGTGGACGTATACCGGAGTGGCATACTGACACCTTCACTGACATCAAAACAGTGCTGCAGGCCGACTGTGAGGCCTCATGGCCGAGATGAGACGATGAGGATTGGGCCGGCGGAGGTGTGTGAGTCCACCCGCCTGAGCTCAGCGACATGCCGCTGCCGACTGACGGGATATATCGTGTTGACACCCCAGTACCAGCCGGGTTTTGTTCGCTAATATGATGCTAGGAGATATCCTGTAACTCTTTGATCCGGACACTTACCCAGAAGTAGCGGCCTTGTCATCTTTGTTTTAGTTTCAGATGGAGGGTAGTCCAGCCAGCGTCACAGCAGGAAGAAACGCGGCTCAAGCGGAGACAGACATTTTACACTCTATGAGAGACGCTGCGCCTCCTGTTGAAAACACACATTCAAACCACACTGCTTTCTCATCTAGGCTAGGGGATATCCCAATTTTCCATGTCAAGCTAAAAAAAAATCTCATGAAACATACCTGTAATGATTAGAGTAACATTGCACACAAATACAGTTTCGGGTTTATATGCTTTCATGATCACAACTACACAAATACCACATTTAAACCATGATTACTGTAGTAAAACCATGGTAAATATTTAACCGGCCATATGCCTGGTTTGTTCCATTTATCTATTTGTAGGTCCGTGAATTACGTAATCAGGCTACGAAACAGTAACATTAATTGATTTAGTTACAGATCTTTGCATTTACATTTTGGAATGTATTGTTTATTCATTTTGATTCATTACGAGAAAATTATTTTAAAACCACGTTAAAATAAATAATAGTAAGAAATCTTCTGCTTTATTTAGCCACTTTAACCATAAACTGGCTAACGTTACGTCCTAATTTACACATATTTCCACTTAAACAGCTGTAACAGTCTCGAAATATATATATTTTTAACATTTTACTTTTTTTCGCTCGACATAAAATAAATGCTTTACAAAGAATTCAGAAAAGGCTAGTCGCTCTTTGGATTTAAATAATGTGACCATTTCACCTGAATGTAAATTTAATTGACAGACTATACCATAAACCTGTATCGTAGGATCGTACGTCAACGGCACCGCCATATTGCGGAGGGCACCTTTCCCTAAAATAGCTAGCTATGTCTCTAGTTAACTTAGCTGTGAAAGTTGAGACATGAGTTGACATGATTTATATTATAGTTTTAGCTTATATTATATTTTATATTATAAAGTAAAATGTATAAAAATTATTTAAATTATAAATAATTTTATATTATTAATCATAAAATGTCCTGAAATCTAAATATTCATCTATATTTTCTTAAAACCGACTTTTATGACAAGTACTCGTTTCGGGTAGATATCATTTACTATTTTTATTATTGTCTATATTATTCTGCAATTGATATTACATTGTATTTGCTGTTATTATTATTATATTATACCATTTGCGATTATCAATCTATTATATGCTGTTAAATTTTTTTATTGTCTATATTCTGTAATTGATATTTCACATTCTATTACTATTATATTATAGTATTATACATAATAAACTATGCTTTTATCAATTTATTATTATTATTATATTATTGTACTTATAATTATACTATTAATTACTATTTTATTTGCTGTATACTGTATACTCACTTTATCTTAAATTTCCTATTTGCATTGCACTGTAGTTGTACCATATCATATGTATTACCATAAAGGATCCATCAGTTATCTTGTTATTGTATATTTGGAGTATCTATCTGTAAATATCTATAATTTTAGTGCTAAAAAAATACAGAAAGTAGCCTGCCGGTGTGATTTGTTTTTGCCGATTTGTTTAATTTTCTCAACGGCGGTCAATTCTAAGCAAAAGAAAAGCTAAAATCTGGTTAAATACAGAAAAGGCTTTTTCTACAATAAGAAAACTTTATTTCATTTAATGTGAAAATTAAATTATATCTCAGTATGGGGGTCTTCAAAATTCGTATCCAAGAATAAAAAGTCAAATACATGACAAGCCTGAGCCTGGACAATTCATTATTAAAAAATAATTTATAAGTTTAACTATCGAGATTTTAAATAATTTTTTTTTTAAAAATAAAAAAATAAATAACTAGGATGGAACTTTTTGTACACCACTTACAAACCACTGAAATCGGTTGATAAATGTAAACGTTATTTTTGTTTTTATCCAGAATAACCGCAGCTCACCTGTTTACTTGCATTTGTTTACGGCGCAGTCTTGCCCTGAGCAATATGGCGGACGCGTTGCCGTATCGCAGCAACGTCTATGTATTTATAATGTACATTTTACCCTCCGCGTCCATGTTATTTTACTAAACACTTAAGTGGGTGTGGTCACTATCAACGGAAACCGACTGCTTAGAGGCGTGGCTTGTACACTGTTTTCGGACATAGAGGCTGTCGTTAGATGTTTTCGAGATTTCTAAGGACATAACACAAGAATCAGAACGCATAATCGTTAACGATAGGTCACTAGTGGTAATTTAACCATCGTTAGATCAAATCGCGTGATTTAAAGCGAAGCTTATCTCGTTTTCGGAAGATACATTTGTTCTAGGTCAAATAAGGGGATGCTGCTGCAGTTGCTGTCTTGGAGCTCGACACAATCGCTGAATTATATGTTGCGTTTAGTCGAAATACGAAGCTTTGCGATAAGAGAAAACGCCTGCAGAATATGTCAGTCTCGACCGAGTCATTTTCAAATATACTAAATTCGCTCTGTGCAACGCATTTTATTGCTGCCCCGCACCGTGCGTAGGCGCCAGAGCATTTTAGCTTGTATTGTGTTTTGAGTTGGGCAACAACTCAACAGATCTTTCTGTGAACCGATTCCACTGCCCTTTTCGCCCCGATTTTTAAATCGAAAAGCAACAGGAAAGGTAAGCATAACAAAACATACTCTGTAATTTATATGTCGTGAATATTAACAACCTAACGTTAGTTCGTCAGACGTAAGTCAGTAACTTGTTGTAAGATGTTGTTTAATGTAACCAATTTGCTCTTTCATAATATTGTCCTGTTAACTATTATTTTGTCTGTAAAATGTCTCCCACTTTAGTCTTGTTTTTTTTTTTTTTTACCCAATAAGTTACGCCCAGGTCGATTTATAAAGCCGGAAGTGGGTTGTTGGGGGGAGGGGACGACAGATGTAACGTTACTGTTCATACAGTTTGCAGATGTCAACAAATAATCCGTCGTTTTTGTTGCAATGATGCTATTTTATATATGGTATTTTTTTTTGTGGTGTTCATGTTGGCTTAATGTAGTGAATGTGCCCATATTTTTTACATAACGCACTAAAACGGGAGTCAGTTAACTTTGTATGTAAATAAGGAACATTAGACGCAGCCGGACTGTTTCCTCTTGAGCATCTCCATGGCAGTTTCACTTGAACGTGATACCACTAGTTCCTTTAATAAATTATTTGTATTGAAACAGATTATTCACAAACAATGAAACACAGATACTTGGTCTCTGTTAAGTGTGTGTGCGTTTTGTTTTCCAGCTATGAAGCTTTTAGAGAATTCAATTTTTGAGGCCTTGAGCTCCCAGCTGTGTGTTGAAACTGGAGACGCTCACATCCTTGGCAGGTATGAACTTGGGGAATAATCTTGATCATTTCTGTTTTTTTTATACTTATTAGTCCAAGTGTTGTGATTTATAAAACAAGGAAATATAAGGGAAACGTGTGTTGCAGACT
This sequence comes from Semotilus atromaculatus, assembly GCA_031834385.1. NCBI lineage: Eukaryota > Metazoa > Chordata > Actinopteri > Cypriniformes > Leuciscidae > Semotilus > Semotilus atromaculatus. The sequence continues at coordinate 14,387,613 of JAULUF010000009.1, read as the reverse complement.
TGCAAAGTCAGAGGAAGAGAGAAAAAAATGAAAATAGTTACTCCCCCTCATGTCATTCCAAACTCATAAGAGGTTTGTTCTTGTTTGAAACAAAAATGAGGATATTTTAATATCAGATTTCTGTCCCTCAATTGAAAGTCCATTCATCCAAAACTTTGACTCTTAAAGTTAGCAAGAGATTGTAACTATAATTCCTATGAATCAATGTTCTCTGTGTGGCGTATGTTGGTCAACATTTATATAAAAATAAATAATTAAATCTGGTCATATGAAGCAATCATGTCTCTTCAGAAACTTTGATACAGCAGATTAATCTGCTCAATTCTTCTGGATTACATTTACGATCTCATAATGAACTCTGAGTCATTTTGAGGGAGAAGGACTTTCAATGAAGGGTCAAATCTCTCAGATTTCATTTTAATATATCTACATTTGTGTTTCGAAGATAAATGAAAACCATACAAGTTTGGAACAACATGAGTAAATTATGACAGATTTGTTTTTGTGAACTATCCCTTTTAAAAACAGTGCAATCGCTGTAAAAAATATTAAGAATCCTTATACAGTTATAATCACAAACAACTGGAAAAGTCATGGAAATTCTTTGGTCAAAAAGAAATGGATTTAGATTTTGTGTAATGTGATTTAGATTTAATTTAATGTTTATGTTCAATTGTCTGTTCTGCTGAACATCCTGTCACACATTAACAAAAATGCATGTTTCGTTCTTCCTGTGGTTATTGTAGTGTCGAATAAAGCGTCATGTGCATCAGTGTTTTAGCTTTTACTCTCGGTCTCGGTGCAGGAACCTGCATCTGATAGACGCACTCAGAAGAAAGAAAGTTGCAGAACTATTACCGCAATATTACCCACCATGTAAAAAAAAAAGTGCAAAAGTGCATCATTTTAGCCTCTGTGTGTCTCTTAATATACCAGTAGTTTTAAACTTTTAACAACTTCAAATCATCAGTCACAACTTAAGGGATATTGAACCAATTTTATTTGGGTTTTCATTATTGGAACACATTTCTTGGTTAGCTATTTGGTGTTAGGTTTAAAACTTGAAGTGTATTTTCATTCACTTTGTCAAGGTGTTATGTAGGACATGGGTGTCCGTTACCAAGATGATGATATACCCGAGACACGATTGTTGTTGCCGTGACGCAGATTGTAGAATCCTCTAACTAACACATACCAGTGTGGTTATTTATGGATGCATGTAAACACAGCTGAGTTTTATATGAGCTGCCAGCCTCTTTGGCATTTAATCATGTTACTGGATTAGTGCAGAGTATAGTACAGAGAGATCAGATGTGGCATCCCTGAGCACAGATGTCAGTATCAGTATATATCTCTTAATAGTGCTCACAATGGTATTGTCAAGCACACATAACCCATGCATTTGCCTTGGTACCGTCTCTATTTTGCAGACAGTCACCATCAGTATCTTGTTACAGGCCTAATTTCAAATTGTCTAGTTCGGTGTGGTGTTTCTTCCCTCAAACAAATCTTTACACGCAGCAGCCAAGTACTCTCACGTACACCACTGTTTGCTTTTTTCCCCACTGATTTGTGGAGGTTTAACACTGCTTGCAGTAAGCTGGTTACAGTGTCCCGAATCATATGACACTCTGTGTCCTGCTATAGCCTTTGCCCTTCACCTATAAATAAGCCTGTCTGTGGAGTGATACTGGGACTCTCTCTTGCATAAGCCAGAAAGATAAACACATACGATATTCCCATGGCCTCCCCCCTTAGCTTTACACTTGTAATATTTTAGCTGAGCCTAAAAGTATAGGTTTGAAAAAGCTCAGCAAGCAAGGCAGATGTCTTGAACAATGCAATACAACAATGTTTATCTTATCCTCTATAAAACCCAAGCAATGTATTATATAGAGCAATATTTTTGCGTAATGATTGTACAGATGAACAAACAATCAAATAATTTTCTTTTTCCCCTTTCTCTTTTGCTACCTGTAGGATCGAGAGTTACTCGTGTAAGATGGCTGGTGATGACAAGCACATGTTTAAGCAGTTCTGTCAGGAGGGGGAGCCACACATACTAGAAGCTCTGTCACCCCCTCAGTCCAGCAGCGCTCCGAGCCCTAACCTGTAAGCCTTAACACACAACCATTAGCTTTACCTCAGCTACTGCAGTTGCACTACACCGTATCTCTTGTGCGCTTTCTTTTAGATTGGGGAAGAGTGGGGAGGATGGAGAGAACCCATTAAGTGATAAGTGTTGCAGGAAGACTTTGTTCTACCTTATCACCACCCTGAACGAGTCGTTCCGGCCTGATTATGACTTCAGTGCTGCCCGCTCCCATGAATTCAGCCGAGAGCCCAGCGCTAACTGGGTTAGTATGACTAGCTTCCATTGTATCATGATAACATATCTGCTTGGGTAAAGAAAAAAAGTGCTGTATCACTGCAGCTTTTATGATGATATTATATATCGGGTACAAAGGTGATTTGGATACACTTTAAAAATGGAATTGAAATTATTCAAAAGGTCCCATAAACTGAAAGATATGTGGTTTCTTGTAATAAAACTGGATTAATTTTAATTTATTAATTATCAAATTTGTTTGAAATTTCAGAATCTGATTTCTTTGGTCTAGCTCTGCTTGCATGTTTGTGTTTCTTAAGACTCTTGTTTGTGTCCTCCAGGTGGCTGACTCTGTTAACAGCAGCCTTTATTCTGCTGTAGGGGAGCAGTTTAACTCTTTAGGCCCAGAACTGTGGAATGCCATTGACCAAGAGATAAACCTGCAGAGCTGTGACATCTATAGGTGTGTGAAGTGTGAAGAGTGAAGAAATCATTTCTCCCCTGCTCTCAGTTGTAGAGGCATCTAACAAACATTTTCAAACCTTTAAATGCGTTCTGTAAATCTATTTTAAGAAGTCATTGCTATTATGTTTGTAGCTACAACCCAGACCTTGACTCTGACCCCTTCGGTGAGGAAGGCAGCCTGTGGTCCTTCAACTACCTCTTCTACAACAAGAAACTTAAACGCATTGTATTCTTCACCTGCCGCTCAATCAGGTCAGTAATCACTCACTGTACAGTACATGCTTTATTCATTTTATTATAGTTTTTTAAACATCTACTTCTGTTCAGCGTCCTCAGTAGTTATGGTTGCAGTGGCCTTGACAATGAGTTGGACATGGAGCTGGATGATGATGAAGAGGAAGTGGACAGCTTCATGGAAGACAGGTGAGCTCATTTTCATAAAGCAATCTTTATAAACCATATAAGAGATGGTTTCCAGGACCCATAACAAGTAAGCAAGTTAGTATGTTTCAGTGTGTATTACTTGTACTTCAGCAATGAATTGTTTGCCATAGTCTTTTAAAGTGGTTTCTTTTGCTCTGTATTGCAGGGTCCCCAGAGCTCTGTGCGTCTAAAGCTTTCTCAGGGATGACTACCTGAGCTTCAGCCAAAGGGCCTCGCCGATAACTTTGCACCCACTTTCTTCTTGCATTTTCAAGAAAAAAAAAATATTTTCTGGGGATTTTCTTAAATGTGTGTGCTTAATTTCGAATTGTTCATTGTGGACTGAGGGGAAAAAATGAGGTGTTTACACCTCCTTCCCATTTACCCCTAAAGAAGATCAAAGACTGTGGCTGAGAAGAATTCCTGGAGCCTTGGACAAGGTTTGACATGGACTCGTTTAGGCTTTGGTGAGGCTGAGAAAATAAAACCAGTTCTCCCAGGAATGAAAGATACTCACATTCAAACACCAGCATTCTGACAGCAGAAATGGGATCTGTGACATTTTTTGAGCAAGCTTTGGACTACAAAGACTGCACAAGCACCATTTTTGCCCCTTCCGTTTTATTGGTTCTACTGTTTTCATAATTTGCTGGCCGGGGTGGGGGGGTGGGATTGGTTAAATGTAAGGTTTGAAGAGTATGTGAATTTTGTCATTTAATTGAATCTGTTGTCTGCTTACATGAAAGCTTTTTGTGTGTTTTTGGCAGATATTTTTATCTGCAGTAACTAACAGGTACTCCATTAATCCCATGACCCTGGCATTGTTGGCACCATGCTCTAGCAAATGAGCTGTAGATAATTTAGACTTTTATTTGCCTGATATCTTTATATATGGTTGAACTATAAAGTTTTTTTTTTTTTTTTTTTTTGTAAGCTTAATTATCTGAAATTCATCTATTTTAGGATATACTGCACTGATCTTTTTTTTATTAAATATCTGCTGGTTTCACATTTTGTTGCTGCCATTTGTTTTTGACTTTCCATAACGTTGGCTTTGACGTGAATTTACCAACTCCTGTTACTTTTGCATGGTTGAAAGGTAATATGAACCAAATATTGTTGAAGCTTTCAAGGCTGATTGTATTTGAACCTGTTCATAATCATTTCTCATAACAATGTGAAATTTCAAACAGTGTTGACACAGAAAGAAAAATGTGAATGGAATCTGTCTTTTGTAGCCATTTAGGATTTAGATTAAGGATTGAGCATCTGTGACAATAAATCTATAGTTTTGTGATTGATACCTGAAATCTTCTGCTTTATGAGCATTCCTGAATTGATACTGCCATTTAAGAAATAATGCATGATTTGAATATATTGAGGCTTCAAGGAAAAAATATTCGTTATTTCAAAATTTGAAAACTAAAATCAATAGGTAATAAGGTATTGTGTGTAGTGACTTGAGACAAATCGGACAAGATTATTTGTTCTATTCCATAAATAAACAACCAGACACATCACCCAAAAAAACTAGGTGTGTTTTTGAAATGCCCCCAAACGTCAACTAACACCCAGGTGCAGAACATGGGCCTGTACCATGATGGTAGTTCCACAAACTCGGGGTTACAGGATTAGTTTCAAATTGACAAAACCAAACACCAATTCAATTAGGATTAACACGGAGTCGAACAGGCTAGGTGATTGTGGTATTGATTCTGATACATCAAGTTACTTCAAGTTAAATCAAGTCTCTCAATATTTAGAATAAATTTTAACTAGTCATATTTTATTTATGGGCTGTGTGATAATTTTCGTTGCTCATGGGTCGTTTTTTCTTTCTAGAAAATTATAGTTGCTGGGTGCCAGGGGTAGTCGCCAAAGCAATTTTTTTTTTTGCGTCATCAAAGGGCGACTATGTTCAGTCGTAATCATAGACGGTCGTAAACGTAAACATCGGACGGTGAGTCGGAGCGGCATGGAAAAACAATCCAGAATTACAACAATTTGTAAGTTTCATACAGATCTCACATAATTGTATTTTACTAGCCGTTGCTGATGTTCCACTTCTATAAAGCAGGCATAATCATGTATAACCCGCTTATGGTTGAGCATATTTAGTCATATATGTAGGTAGGTTTACTAGACATTTAAAACGCTCGCGAGATTCAGATGCCTGTTAAACAAGTCTAATTGAATGTAACATTTAGTTATGCAGGATTACAGTGTGATCCTTTTGTAGCAGCTTTAGAAACACCGAGGTGCTTTGGAGGCGTTCTTAAAAGATAAAGGTATTTGATCATTCTTTTTTAAATGTAATAATCAACATGCGTGTCAAGTAATGATCTCGGATGCCGTCCGCAGATGGTTCTGTCGTTGGTGAACCTGTGCGCCCGGGAGGTAGTGAGCGACCACAGCTCTTCGCCGCATTGGTTAAGTTGTGTGCCGAGGGAGCTCTACCGAGCGCTTCTGGACGCCGCCTTCTCTCACCGCCGTCCTCTAGCCGTCGGCGAGCTCGTCCAGCGCTGGCCTGAGCGGACACTGATTGTGGGAGGCAGCAGAAGGGCGGGCCAGTGCCCTCCGAACCGCCTCTGCGTCCAAGCTCTGCTGCTGGCTGTGGTCAGGGGACTGACGGACAAGAGGTATGGATGTTATCTCTAAATTACCCTTTTTCATTTAAATGGCAAAATGTGCAATAAAATAGACGAGCTCAGTACAGTCAGTGCCATGCTATACATAGAAATTAATTTAATCTTCACAGCATGTCTCATGTGACATGTCTCTGACCTGACAGCATGGATAAATATAGGTAGAAATGTCACTGATGCCCCCTTTAACTACACTGGCAGTAAACATGTTAATAAAGTCATGCACATGTGGATGACAAATGAATATGGGTTATTGATTGGATGGTGACTTTTATTGTCTATTAAAAAATATATAAATAAATACACACACACACACACATATACACTCACCGGCCACTTTATTAGGTACCCCATGCTAGTAACGGGTTGGACCCCTTTTTGCCTTCAGAACTGCCTCAATTCTTCGTGGCATAGATTCAACAAGGTGCAAGGTTTATTAGGTACACCTGTCCAACTGCTCCTTAACACTTAATTTCTAAGCAGCCAATCACATGGCGGCAACTCAGTGCATTTAGGCATGTAGACATGGTCAAGACAATCTCCTGCAGTTCAAACCGAGCATCAGTATGGGGAAGAAAGGTGATTTGAGTGACTTTGAACGTGGCATGATTGTTGGTGCCAGAAGGGCTGGTCTGAGTATTTCAGAAACGGCTAATCTACTGGGATTTTCACGCACAACCATCTCTAGGGTTTACAGAGAATGGTCCGAAAAAGAAAAAACATCCAGTGAGCGGCAGTTCTGTGGGCGGAAATGCCTTGTTGATGCCAGAGGTCAGAGGAGAATGGCCAGACTGGTTCGAGCTGATAGAAGGGCAACAGTGACTCAAATAACCACCCGTTACAACCAAGGTGGGCAGAAGAGCATCTCTGAACGTAACAGTACGTCGAACTTTGAGGCAGATGGGCTACAACAGCAGAAGACCACACCGGGTGCCACTCCTTTCAGCTAAGAACAGGAAACTGAGGCTACAATTTGCACAAGCTCATCGAAATTGGACAATAGAAGATTGGAAAAACGTTGCCTGGTCTGATGAGTCTCGATTTCTGCTGCGACATTCGGATGGTAGGGTCAGAATTTGGCGTCTACAACATGAAAGCATGGATCCATCCTGCCTTGTATCAACGGTTCAGGCTGGTGGTGGTGGTGTCATGGTGTGGGGAATATTTTCTTGGCACTCTTTGGGCCCCTTGGTACCAATTGAGCATCGTTGCAACGCCACAGCCTACCTGAGTATTGTTGCTGACCATGTCCATCCCTTTATGACCACAATGTACCCAACTTCAGATGGCTACTTTCAGCAGGATAATGCGCCATGTCATAAAGCTGGAATCATCTCAGACTGGTTTCTTGAACATGACAATGAGTTCGCTGTACTCAAATGGCCTCCACAGTCACCAGATCTCAATTCAATAGAGCATCTTTGGGATGTGGTGGAACGGGAGATTCGCATCATGGATGTGCAGCCGACAAATCTGCGGCAACTGTGTGATGCCATCATGTCAATATGGACCAAACTCCCCGAGGAATGCTTCCAGCACCTTGTTGAATCTATGCCACGAAGAATTGAGGCAGTTCTGAAGGCAAAAGGGGGTCCAACCCGTTACTAGCATGGGGTACCTAATAAAGTGGCCGGTGAGTGTAGTTGTAATATTGTGAATATTGTTAAAAGTAAAAAGAAAAGTCACCCATTAGCCATTTAAATGTATTTTGATAATATATTTATACATGTGTGGGTGTATTGTATACATAAATACATACATTTTCAAATAGATTTCACTTTCATTTAGTCTTTTTTGTCTCACTCTCTTTCTGTGTTGGTTATATCAAGTGTTTCATATATTTTCTCTTTGTTTAAACATTATTTACCAGCTCTCTACCTGCCTCCCTTACCAGGTGTTGCCTGCAGGTGCTGGATCTCAGTGGACTTCAGTGTGAGGATGGGAGAGTTGAAGACTCAATGGGTGGATGGTCCCTCACTGTTGCCCTCTGCTCAATGGTGCTACAAGCTCAAGCTGCTGCCTCCAGGGCTCACAGGAGAGATGGTGAACGAGAGCGAAAAAGGGGTCTGGAAGCAGAGCGCGACCGGAGTGCTATCAAACGAGACCGGGGCACTGTAGTGTGTGGGAATAGTGGTGAAGGGAGTCAGGGAGGACACCAAGTGGAAGTAGTAGGGAAAATGGAGTGCAGAACTAACGGACGAACGTTACCAGAAGTTGAGTCAGTGAAGGGTGTCAGAAGGAGGATGGAGATCCAGAGGAGAAAGATTTCATCTGAGGTGAAATCGAACACTAGCAGTAATAACAGTAGCTTATGTGACCAGGAATGGGACGAGGTAGCTGTGCTCCATGTCAGGGCTGATTTATTTATCAATTCCCGTTCCTGGGAGCGTGTCCGTGATGCCCTTAGTCAACTGGGACAATTGCAACTCCACTGCCGCTACCTTCGTGTGGAGGAACTCTCAGCATCCTCTATAGCTTCCTTATTGGGTCTGTTGCCTCAGCAGGATCTCCTCGGGGTGGACCTCCGCTACTCCAGCCTCGGGGTGTCGGGCCTGGCTATGCTACTTCCGTTGTTAGCTCCCTTCCCTCAGCTTCACTCTCTCAGACTACATTATTGTAACTTGGACTTGCAACGCACACGGCCTGGCCAGCAGGGGGCACTACAGGACATGTCTAAAGGACTGGGTTCACTGAAGAGACTGCAGAGATTATGCCTGACTGCATTACGACTTCCAGGACACTTGCGCTTGCTGCTCAGGTACATACACATGTGGGTTTACACAGCTGTATTTGTCATACCTACTCATACACTCCTACTACACACACAGTCTTTAATAATTTTAGTCAGAGGGTCAATGGCACTGATGCCCTTAAAAAACAAAAAATTTCAAAATGCAATTCATACATACTATGATGAATACACCTCTTCTATGATGAGCATGTTTTTAATTCCTGAATTAACTATTTTTTTTATAAAGCCAATGTCAAGACGATGCAATTGTCATATAAAAAATACACACACATATATATATATATGAAAGCATTTCACATATATTCAGGGTCAAAGGATCTTATTACTTTTTGCATTATATTTTAGAGTCAATAATTAATTTGGAAGCCCTTTTTCAAAATGGTATTCAAAACCACATAAAAACAAGATTTTAATGAACTTGGCACATGGTTTCATTTTCTTGTTTGTAGCTCTCTTTCCCAGCCCCTGGAGGTACTGGAGCTGCCATACCTGTGCCTGACCTCCACTGATCTGGCCTACCTCTCCTGCAGTCAGCATGCTTCTTTCCTAAGAGAACTTGACCTGAGTGAGAACAGGCTTGATGAATCGTCCCTGCCCTCTCTGCGCCGTCTCTTAGGTCAAGCTGAAAGCTCCATGTCTCAGCTTTCACTTTGTGGTTGTGGGCTCTCAGATACTCTATTGGGAGCACTTCTCCCCTCCCTGTCCTGCTGTCGGGCTTTACGTAGCTTAAGACTGGCCTTAAACCCGCTATCTAGGATGGGACTTCTTTCCCTGGCCCGTACAGCAGCAGGAATCCCTTCTCTTCGTCTGCTTCTCTATCCCAATCCACTAGAGGATTATGAGCCTGGTCTGCCTGCTCTCCCCTCCAGTGCTCAGCTGCTGGACTGGCCTCTACTAGAGGAGCCTGAGAGCAGGGACTTAACGCTGAGGTTGCTGGATGAGGTTATGAACTTGAGAGGACGCTCCCGGGACCTTCTTGTGACCTCTGACCTTCTAAACTATAGCCCAGACTTGACTGTGGATGACTAGGCAGTGAATGTCTCAGAGCTTGCTCTCATAAGCATTTGACAATCAAAACTATGCTTAAACTAGTACTCTCAGCTAATGTTACTTTTAACCACTCATGAGAAATTTACTTGAGATTTCCAAGCTTCTTCAAGAAAAGCAAACCTAGGCTTAGACATTTTCTTAACCATACCATTATATTGTATGCAGCATCTCATATAAAAGGATTTTGATTTTTTGTTTTGTTATGCATTACACATGGTTTTACTGCCTTATATCATTTGTATGGCCTGCACTGATGGAACAAACTAAGACACCTCTTTAAAATGTTTTTTTTTTTTTTTTTAACTAAACTTGTGTCGACTTAATTTTCTCAATGCTGGATGAAAATGTTGAAAATGTTCAGGTTCAATATTCTCTGCTCTATTGCCAGTCTAATTCAATTTGTGACATGTCTCTTGAAGATAATCAAGACCTAAAGGAAATGATGGTTTACCCATGAATGAAAAACTCATTTTGTTCCAAACCTGTATGGTTTAATGGCTTGATTGGCTTCATAAAGAACATTCAGATAAGAAAAAAATACATATCGTTTTTAGGTTAACTATTCTTTAATTACTATGATGTTGTAACAAATTAGCTCTATGAAATATTAATAATCAATAATAACTTATGATTAATTATGAATTTTTGGGTCAGTTAATTGGATTAACTTGATGTGGTTAAATTAATATTACATTTATTAATATTATTTCAGAGGGATTTCCCTCTGTCTGGTCACTGTATCCCTGCCTCTGCTTAATTATTTTTATCCCCGGTGGGGAAATTCACCCCAATTTTTCTACAAATATAGAAATATCTTTTAAACAAATAAAAGAACGGGAAATGGGGCAACCTTGACATACTCCTCTGTCACAATTAAAATGCTTATTAGTTTCCAAACCAACCAGAAGAGTTGATGTCATAAAGCATTCTCACCACATTGATAAAAGTACACCTGAACACAAAAACTCTTAAGAGATTTGAACAAACATTTGCTAAAAATCATACTAAAAACATTTTCATCAAAAATTCCCCCCGTTTGTGCTTTTAAAAAATAATTAAAGCCGATAAAAATGTATCTTTTAGGGGTGACGATACACTTAGCTCACAAGACGAGAAAATACATGATGTTAGGTTCACGAGAACGAGATGATATTTTAATTCTATTTGCAAGAAATTGATGAATTTTCAAGAAAATAAAATTTATGACTGGAAAAATAGTTTTTGATTCGAGTCACATTTAGTCACAAAATGCAAAACAATGAGGGTGCATTTTGAAATGATTTAATCATCTTGTTATAAATGTCACTTCAGTTATACTTTCTGAATTACCATAAGCAGTAAAAGATAAATAAAAAAATAACTGACCAGAACAAGAACAAAAACAAGCACTTTAAAAAAGTAAACTTTTTACCTCACGTTATAATATTGTAAAACCTGGTAGCACAAGATCTCATCACACCCCTAATATGTTGTTTAACTCACAACTAAATGTAGATTCTAATTATTCATTATGGATTTGTGATTCCAGGAACCATGTTTGACATAGGGTTTAAATTCCAGGGAATGCTCAAGTTGCAAAAGCACTTCTACAATGAATGTCACAATATAATATTTAGGATACTGGAACTGTTCTCACTTCTCAGCATCTCAATTAACTGACTGCTTTTCAAAGCGCTAGCATTCACACTGTATCTTTCCACATTAAAACAAGCAGGTTTTTTTTAAACATTCAACTGTCAATTACTGCACGTTTTCAAGATGATAAAGGATTTGTTTCTTTACATTGGAGAAACAAAGTTGACTAATACATTTAGATTTATTTTATGTCATTAATGCATCATAGAGAGAATCAGGTATAGTAGTCTTTTAAAGCTTTCATGTTATGCGTTTTGAAATAATCCGGTCCTATCTATAATACTCTACATAGGAGCGTTCCAGGAAGAAGTATCTGTGTGGTGAGGGGCGTTTGAAGTTCTGAAAATCCAGAGAAAAGGGGAATGGAGATAATGTGACATACGCCATTGGTAGAGAGAGGAACCGAGTGAAACCCATCAACACAGGTCGATATGGCAATGGTGGCAGCAGACGTCCTGTTGGTTTATAATGAAGATGCTAAACAAAATCTTTGATACAGTACAGTACACTAAATTACAGTACAGTACAGACTTCAAAATTGCAGAGTGAAAGAATAATTTCCATATTCCTTCTTTGAGGCTGCTTTTTGTTAAAGTTTCCACTTGAACTGAACATTAAAAACTAACAACATATTTTATTGCCACAGACATAATGCATATAGAGTTATTATATATGCAACAAATGAATTCTGAAAGTCAACAATATATACTAACCTTGAGGCTCCCGTATCCTAGACATACTGTATGTCTCTCCCAGGCGCTGAATAGGCTTCAGTCTAAATAAAAACAGAGACATTTTTGAGCATTGCAAAGCCAAACAGCACTTCTTTTAAAGAACATTTCTTGGTTTTGCTCTTTTGGTCAACTATTTCAACACAGTATTTCAATTGTTCAGTCTTTTAATTGAGGATCTTTTTAAGTTAAACTGGGACATTAATCCAAAAAAAAGCAGCTTGTTGGTTTTCTTTAGATATTTATCATCTTAAAGGGACCTATTATGCAAAATTCACTTTTGCATGGTTTTTTAACGTAATTATGTGTCGACAGTGTGTTTACACAACCACCCTATTATGGTAAAAACCCATCCACTCCATTAGTTATTTTCCTCATAAATTAGAGACCGTCTCAAAATGCAAGTGGTGCTCACTGCAGAGTCAAATGACATCCAGCTTCCCCTCTCTGGATGTATTGGGTGGAGCTTGACCTAGTCCAGCTCTACCTCTGTGGACCTAATTGGCGGAGGTATGTTTAGCGATAGGGTTAGAATTGATTTTAAAATTGTATTATTTGTTATTATATATTATTTGGCCCCTCAGTACCTGACCAATCTACTCTATCCGTACCCATTATGCCCAGCAAGGGGAAGCTGGGCATAATGCCCAGACGTCATCCATTGTGACGGCACAGCGGAACAGGCCCAGCCCACGACTGGCGACGGAATCAGCTGTACATAGTCTGCCATGTTTATCTCCTCACTAGAGCACATTCAAGTAAGACATTTCTTTCTTATTAAAGCCACTAAAGTAATTCAGTGAAAAGCAGTGAGTGATTTTCTGTTTTTCTTTTGTTGTTTGATTCACATTAATGGCATAGAGAACAGAAGGTACTATATATTAGGCTGCTGCCACTTTAAAGGCCCCCTGAAATAGAAATGTAAGTTTTTTAGCTTTTAGTTTGAATATGTTAGCCTTAAGGTAATTAATAAACTGGTGTGTTTCAAAACAATGATAAAATTCACATTTAGGAGATACAAGCATTCAACACTTACAGTCCATCCATCACTTCCACATTTTTATGACATCACTTCAGAGCTTCTCATCACATCTTCTGTCCAATCAAATGCTCTCTAGAATCTAAAGAGTCCCGCCCCCTATGCTATAAATACCACCTGGCCAAAGCGACCATTGACACGTCATGGAGCAATATTGGTTGGAGACATATAGGTGTCCCCACCACTTTTTGCCAGGGTCGATATTGTCCCCACCACTTTTTGAAGTGGCACGGATGTACCTAATACAAATCAATAAAACATCTCCAGTTAACTAGCAGGGCATTCATTTCGTTTGTTTGTTAAATACAGTAAGAGGCGTTCTAGTGCTGAAATGTGTTGTTTTTTAAATCAAGCTGCTGAGTGCTCATTGCCGCTGCTATCAATGTCATGGATACAGTGTTCTCTTGTCGCTCGAGCACAGTTTTCACTCGGACGCGTGCTTCAAACTATCGCTTAACACTGTTGCGGAGACTCTCTATTGGTTCCGGTGAAATCACAAAACAAAATGCACACAAATGTGTCCCTGCTTGATATACAACCACTGATGAACATATTGGGTTTTAATAAAAAATAAAAAAATTAAAAAAAAATATATATATGATTGCGGATTAGAACCCAGAACCTCTGACACGTGTGGAAAAATATCAACCACTAGACCATTAAAGTACACAAGTACTTTTCACGGATCTATGAATTTATTCACGTGAAAATTCTCGGCACTAACAATATATATTAGTAGATCTCATTAAATTACAAATTAAACCTAATGTACTATTGAAATTGATTTCTGAATATAGTAATGTTATTTTTTCGGAAAATTGTTACTATACACATATATTGTACATATATCTGATTTAGCATTGTATAGCATCTTTATGTGAACTTTGTGTGTATTTGACAGTATAAGCACAATAAGACGTGAAAGAGAACTTAGTTTAGTGCTCACACGACATGTGACAGTCGTGGCTTTCTATGTGTGCGCTCAGCATATCGGAAGTTTAAAGTTTTAAAATGCATGCAAATAATACAATTTCATGATGACGAAGAACCGATCGGTCACTTAAGTGTAATCGCGATTTTTTTACAGATATTTAGTTTTTTGTTGGCGGCACAAGCTGTAAAGGCTTGTGCAAAACATGTAGCTGCTGCTCCAGAAGAGAGCGGCTTCTGGAGCAGCAGCTACACACATGAAAACATGTTTTTGCGTCCTCCCAAAAAGGGGCATTTACAGCATGGTATAATAAATGATCTGTGGTGTAATTTGAGCTGAAACTTTACCAACGCATTCTGGGGACACCTGAGACTTATGTTACAGCTTGTAAAAAGGAGTATAATTTAAAGGTACAATATGCAAAAAAATTGCCGCTAGGGGTCGCTAACCTCTTACAATAACAAAGGCGAGGGTTTATGACGCAGTGATGAGCTGAATGATGGTACTTGCTGTCAAACTGATGGATCAAATAATGTTTATGGATGAGTGAAAACATTCATGTTTTTAACATTACAGTGGTATGAAGCAGGTCGCGATTGTTAATAAGAGACATATATCACACGCGAGTCCCGCGGATATAAAAGAATGAGGACGTTTCATTCTACCTAATCCACGCAAGTGCTGAATTACTACTCAAAGGTCAGTTTATTTGACGAATTAAACTTGTGAGGGAACGCACCGCTGTTCCACTTGGTCTAACGTTAACTGTTACACTATACTAAACAGCATTATGATGTTATTCTATGTGTTAGTTCGTTTGCTATATGAAACTTGCAGTAACTTTAAACTAGATCAACATTAGAATAACATACTGATCATATTCTAACATTTCATCATGTGAGCGTCCTGCTAGGCATAACACAGTTGTCCACGTCTGTCGCCGTGGTTACCATGGCAGTACGAGCGGAAACGTACTCGGTTACTAACGTAACCTCGGTTCTCTCTAGAGAGGGAACGAGTACTGCGTAATATCTTACGCTATGGGGAAAACCTCTTTTCCACGAGATACTGAAGCCAAAAATTATCCTTAATTTTCTATTAATGTAAAACGCTTTGCAGCAGCAAGCAGACCTAGGCGAGACAGCTTGCGCGCCTATTGGCTGCTCTTGCGGCAAATGCAGCAGCCTATCGAGAGGCTATGTGTGACGTAATGACCAATGGGGGCACTTCGCGCCCATATCGTCACGTCCCGCCAGAAAGGGCGTGGCCTTGCCTTAAAAATAGGCTCGATAGGCTGATACAAACTGGTTTTCATCGCCGAAGCGAACCAGAGCGTATTTTAAGCACGGCAAGATACGCAGTACTCGTTCCCTCTCTAGAGAGAACCGAGGTTACGTTAGTAACCGAGTACGTTCTCTTACGAGAGTATCTCTCGTACTGCGTAATATCTTACGCTATGGGGAACACCATGCAACACGCCGTGCAAACAGGGATCCAACACCAAAGTCCCGGGGCCGAAGCCCGGGGCGCATATAGTGCACAATCACCATAAACTCATATAGAGCGGGGAAGAGAGGCTGGAAGCATCATTCCTTATGAATTAGCACCCAGAGGGGCTTTATTATATGTTTAACCAAAACGCGCAGCCAGGGCGAAAGCTTTCGGCCTGATCTGGGTGGTCATGCTGTGTTAACACTCGTGGGGCTGCTGTATTGTCTAATGAACAGTACGCAGGTCAGATTCAGCATCTGGGCCGCACAGGGGGGCAGATAGCACTGAATTTTAGATCGCCAGAAGCTTAGCTTGTAAGGCGGGCACCTCCAGGTTATAGTATTTTATAAATGTAGACGGCGAGGCCCAGCCCGCGGCCGTACAGATATCTTGCAGGGTAACCCCGCTGGACCAAGCCCACGAAGAGGCCACGCCTCTCGTGGAGTGCGCTCTGACACCCAAGGGGCACTGCAGGCCCTTTGAAGTGTAAGCCAGCGCAATGGCGTCCACTATCCACCTGGATAGGCTCTGTTTTGAGGCGGCGAGTCCCTTGGAACGCCCGCCAAACAAAACAAAAAGCTGTTCGGTCTGTCTGAAAACAGACGAGCGGGACATGTAAGCTCTTAGTGCCCTGACAGGGCAAAGGAGGCTCGCGTCCTTCTCCTCATTGAGAACCGGAAGGGCAGACAGGGAAATTACCTGGGCCCTAAACGGTGTGCTGAGGGATTTCGGCACGTATCCGTGCTTAGGTTTGAGAATGACCTTCGAGTCATTAGGCCCAAACTCCATGCATGACGCGCTTACTGAGAGCGCTTGTAAGTCCCCTATGCGCTTCACTGAAGCGAGAGCCGTGAGAAACACTGTTTTGAAAGACAGGTGTTTCATGTCCGACAATTGGATTGGCTCGAACGGGGCGCCTTTCATGGCCTCCAGGACCGTGGAAAGGTCCCACGTCGGGACTGAAGGGGGCCTGGGAGGGTTCAGCCTCCGGGCTCCTCTAAGGAAACGTACAACTAAGTCGTTCTTCCCCAGTGACTGGCCAGACACCGGTTTTGCAAACGTTGCTATGGCCGCCACGTAAACTTTGAGCGTGGATCGGGTCCTGCCCTTATCCAATAGCTCTTGAAGGAAGGAAAGCACTTCCGAAACCCCGCAGTCCACGGGTGAAAAGCTCTTGGCTTGACACCACGCAGAAAACACAGACCATTTCGAGGAGTAGAGACGTCTAGTAGACGGAGCTCTAGCCTGCGCGATCGTGTTTAACACTCCCTCTGGGAGGCTAGCGGGTACCCGTTGATGGCCCATGCGTGCAGGGACCACAGTTCCGGGTGAGGATGCCAGATCGAGCCCCTCGCTTGAGAGAGAGGGTCTCTCCTCAGGGGTACAGGCCATGGGGCAGTGCTGGTCACATCTGGTTAATGTTTCCCACAGCAGCTGGATCGCGGGTGCAGCGACCATTCCCCTGCTGGGACATTGTTTCTGGACAGTCTGTCTGGCCCCACATTCAGGTGGCCAGGCACATTCGCTGCTCTAGTGAGAGCAGGTTGCGCTGAGCCCAGACCAGGAGGCGTTCCGTCAGCCTGTGAAGGTTTCAGGACCTGATGCCGCCCTAGCGATTTATGTATGCCACCACTGACATGTTGTCCGACCGGACCAAGACGTGGTGGCCTTTTAACTGGGGACAGAAGCGCCGTAGCGCTTTGTCGACTGCTATCATTTCCAAGCAGTTTATGTGAAGGAGCTTCTCCCGTTCTGACCACAGGCCAGCTAGCGGTCTGCCCTCGAGCAGTGCTCCCCACCCCGAGGTGGAGGCGTCCGTGGACACCACCCTCACACTCGAAGCGGTCCCCAGACTCACACCTGACTGATACCAGTCGGTTCTTTTCCAAGGTTCCAGAGCTGAAACGCACTGTAGGTCGACCCTGAGACGAAACAGACCCGCTGTCCATGTCCTGGGTGGAACCCGCGCTTTCAGCCACATCTGCAGTGGGCGCATGCGAAGCAGGCCCAACTGGAGTACAGAGGCTGCTGAGGCCATTAGACCCAGCATTTTCTGAAACCTTTTGAGCGGAACTATCGAGCCGTGGCGGAAGGATTTCGCGACGTGCTGAATGTTTAGTCCGCGCTCCGGTGACAGGCGTGCTGTCATGGATAGCGAGTCCAACACTGTTCCCAGAAAGGAAATTTTCTGGCTGGGAGACAGTGAGCTTTTCGCCCAATTGACTGTGAGGCCCAGCTTCTCGAGGTGCTCGAGTAATGTGGTCCTGTGTTCTATAAGCTCTGACTGTGATCGAGCTAGAATCAGCCAATCGTCCAAGTAGTTCAGGACTCGCATGCCCTGAAGCCTCAGGGGTGCGAGCGCCGCGTCCATGCACTTCGTGAATGTGCGAGGTGCTAGAGACAGGCCGAACGGTAGGACTGTGTATTGATATGCCTGGCCCCCGAAGGCGAATCTCAAGAATCGCTTGTGATGGGACGCTATTTGTATTTGAAAATAGGCGTCTTTCAGATCTATTGACATAAACCAGTCCCCGTAGCGCACTTGCGCGAGGATTTTCCTGGTCGTAAGCATTCTGAACTGGCGTTTGACGAGCGCTCTGTTCAGTTGTCGCAGATCTAAAATGGGTCTGATGCCCCCATCTTTTTTTTTTTTTTTTTTTTGGTACCAGAAAATATCTGCTGTATAGACCCCCTTCGCTCTGAGATAAAGGTTCTATAGCCCTTTTGCTCAGTAACTTCGCTATTTCGGCTCTAAGTAGATGAGATACTTCATTTCTCACCGTAGTTTCGACGCGCGCCGTGTAACGGCGAGGGCGTCGAGCGAATTGCAGCGAATAGCCTCTCTTTATAGTGTTCAGCACCCATTCTGATACCCCGGGAAGCTTTGACCACGCGTCTGCGTGAATAGCTAGAGGTAGAATGAAATCCGGGCTCTGGCTGTGGCAAACTGGCAGCTCGAGAGCCCTGGCATACTAGGAACAAAACACTGTGTTTACAGCGTACGAGGCGGGGGGCGCGCTGATCACAGCGGGCAACCTGGCCGCGCTCAGTTTCTCTATGGCAGATAGTGCAGAGAAAGTGAGCGGGGCGAATCCCGTAGGATTCGTTGTGTATGCGAGAAAACGTGGGTGCGGGATTGCGGGCACGTTTACTACATTCAAAACACTGTAGGTTAGAGCCGACTGAGTGTGTGTTGGTTTCGTTTTTTTTTTTTTACAGAAACCAAGGGACACGCGGCGTGTAGTGTAAGCGGGCATTGTGGTATGGGCGCGTTCACTACATAGTGTGCACAATCGATCGGGGTCAATTTTATTTGTGCTAGCTCTGCACCGTGGCAGGCTGTGTTTGGGTGTGGGAATGGGCACTGGGGGAGTGGGCATTCTTACAACACTCATAACACCATCGGCCGTGGCCGGAACACCAGAAAATGCACTTTTTAATGGATTTATCTGGGTAGCCGTAAAAACGTCTTTTGTGCGCAGGCAAGCGGGCTGAGACACCGGCTGGCTCACTGCGAAATACACTGGAACAGTCACAATGCTTGGGACTGAACGAGCGACTGCAGGCTTCGTTTTTACAGAAGCTGTGGGGCGTGTAATGTGTAGTGTTTGTGGGCACATTCACTACACTTACTTCACAATCGATCTGTGTCAATTTTATGCGTGTGAGCCGTGATGCGATTTATCTGGGTCGCCATAAACGCAGCGTTTTTGTGCAGGCAAGCGGGCCGTGGTACCGGCTTGTTTACTGCAAAATACACTGGAGCAGATCATAGCGTCATCACAATTGTGTATGGGCATTTGATTACAGCCGTGCATGTTACATAAGCTCATTGCTGCAATATTGACATTTCCAGTCGCTCGAACTAGAGGAACTGAGAAATGTATGAGAAAAGGGAGTTGGTCCGACCTCAGTGGGACTGAAAAACTAATTTCTCATTTCGCCGGTGACGCATGCGCACGGGGCGTGCATAAATTTATTCTGCTGCGAGAGCCGGGATCGAACACGGGTCTCCCGCGTGGAAGCTTCGAGTTTTGCCACTGAGCCACAGGGGGGAACACGAGAGCTTAAGTTAGCGCGGGCATATAAAAGAGCGTCATCACAGTTTTGTGTGACAGCGTCTGTTGCAGGTGTGCGTGTTAAATCACAGGCTCATTACTGCAATATTGACATTTCCAGTCGCTCGAACCAAGAGGAACTGAGAAATGTATGAGACAAAGAGGGGTTTGGTCCGACCTCAGTGGGACTTAGAAACTCCCTTCTCATTTCGCTGGTGACGCACGCGATCACAGTTTTTGTGTGTCGGTGTTTGTTTGCAGGCGTGCGTGTATATCACAGGCTCGCTGCTGCAATATTGACATTTTCAGCCGCTCGAACTATGAGGAGCTGAGAAATGTTTGAGTAATGGAGTCTTGGTCCGGCCACAGCGGGACTAAACAACAACTCTTTCCTCATTTCCGCATAAAGTTTATCTGCTGCGAGCGCCGGGTTCGAACCCGGGTCTCTGGCGCTAAAGCTTAAAGTTTTGACACTGGGCCACAGGGAAACAACGTAAGCTTAAGTTAGCACGGGCAGATAAAGGAGCGTCGTCGGCGTTAGTTTGCGGGCGTGCGTGTAAATCACAGACACACTGCCGCAGTATTGACGTTTCCAGCCGCTCGAACTGAGAGGAGCTGAGAAAAGTTTGAGAAGTGGAGTTTTGGTCCGGCCGCGGCTGGACTAATAACACACTCCTTCCTCCTTTCGCCAGTGACGCATGCGCACGGGGTAGCTCTCTTGTAACGTAAAGAAAGCTAGCCGCGCCTTGGTGGGTTCGTCGAGCTCGTAGACGGACGCGGCGGCAGACGGCGGCCGTTGTTCGTCAGTGAGCGACTCGAGCGAAGCTGGCGGGCGAACCGGCGAGCTTTGGCGGGCTGGATAGCTCGGGAGCGCGCTGGGCGCGGCACCACGGCGGGCTGTGGCGTCTTTAAAAAGACGGACGCGGCGGCAGACGGCGGCCGTTGTTCGTCAGTGAGCGACTCGAGCGAAGCCGGCGAAGCTGGCGGGCGAACCGGCGAGCTTTGGCGGGCTGGATAGCTCGGGAGCGCGCTGGGCGCGGCGCTTCTTGCGGCGCGGCACCACGGCGGGCTGTGGCGTCTTTAAAAAGACGCAGCTCTTTTAGTGAGGAGAAGTGTAAGTCGCGTCACGTAAGCGATCTCACACTCTCAGCAGAGTAAATATACATGATATAAAGGATATAGTACGCCGGAAAGCGCAGCAGGTACGGCGGCTGAAGGCGGCGAGGCCAGCGACTCCAAAGGCTCGTCCCGCTGAAAAGCTTGCGTCGACGGCGCGGCTTCCCACTCTGGATCCAGCGATGCGTGAGCTTCGCTGAAGAGATGAAAATCAGTTTGTATCAGCCTATCGAGCCTATTTTTAAGGCAAGGCCACGCCCTTTCTGGCGGGACGTGACGATATGGGCGCGAAGTGCCCCCATTGGTCATTACGTCACACATAGCCTCTCGATAGGCTGCTGCATTTGCCGCAAGAGCAGCCAATAGGCGCGCAAGCTGTCTCGCCTAGGTCTGCTTGCTGCTGCAAAGCGTTTTACATTAATAGAAAATTAAGGATAATTTTTGGCTTCAGTATCTCGTGGAAAAGAGGTTTTCCCCATAGCGTAAGATATTACGCAGTACGAGAGATACTCTCGTAAGAGAACCATAGACGGCGGAAACCGAGGGTAACGCGGATATGACGCCATTGACTGGCGACTCCCAGCTCACCCCTGCTCACACGCCCTGTTTCCTTGGTTAAAATCGCAATTTTCTCACGATTTAAAAATAGTTGGAAACATTTGGAATATTCTAAGTTATCAACTTAACAAAATTTATAACACTGGCCTTGTGATTTTGGGATATTTTAATGCAAAAATATTGCATATTATACCTTTAATTTCTTTAATTGTAAAGCGATATGTAGATCAGACAAAACCAATTGATAGAGGGTGTCCCTGTACCAGTATGACATACCTATTCAAGTCTGAAGGCACAATAACAGCATCCTTCCTGCCCTCTGGTGGAGGTGGCAGTGGTCGGGGCTGTTTGCTTCTTTGCACAGAGCAGAAATATATGAGCACCTCCACAGGAGTGCACATACTCTGTACTCCACTCCGCAAGAACACAGACCCTTTGTGCACCTGTGAAGTACAACGGAAATGCACCTTTTGCTTTTCTCAAAAATATATATACCAATTTGATATTTTCTCATTACCTTGTACTTTCTGGTCCAGGTAAGCAGCCAATGGCTGGCCATATCTCGAAGAATGCAGTGCTGGTTAGGCTGATGCTTTGTCAGAGAGTTCCAGGACTCTAATTCGGGACATAACCACAGTTCAGCCTCCTCCACACCCAACCTTTGTAATACACACAGAACTAAAGCCCTGCCAGAGATATAATGAAAGAATGGTTCATTCCCACAGATAATAATTTTTTTCATTTAGCATATTTTACATTCATACAGTAGATTTCCAATGGCAATCGGGTGTCACTCTTTTTAGAAAGTGGTGGAAAGAGTTTTAGGTCACCCAAAAACCCAAACATAAAACTCCTGCTCAATAATTGGATGTTCTCCAGTTAATACATCCCTTTCACAAGCAATTTCATAAAGTATTAAAGTGGGCCATGAAAAAAAGCTGAAAGTACATATGCAATGGAATATAAAACTACATTGTATTTTGTATTGTGTTAAACATGCATTATTCCTTACTTAAGATCAACTTGTTTATCTGCCAACATGGTGAGTAGCTCCACAATGGTGTTAAAACTGTCGGGACTCAGATACACCATCAAATTCAACAGCTCACCAACAAAATGCTGTTCCTCCCTTGACTGCAAAACACATTTCACATATTAATATATATTCTTATACTGAATACTTATCTGTAGTGTTTATGAAGAATTCATACATTTTACATGTTCTGTATTTGTACATTAAAAATAAAAGGATAGTTTAGAAGTTGTTAACAAAATGTATTTCAGCCATGTCTGTATGTGTTTAATCTACAATCACAGTTTGATTCACCATGTTTTTGTGAATGCAATTTTCCAGGCAAACCAGCAGTCCTTTGCTGAGAGATAGTTTGTCCAACACCTCCTGCTGAATTAACATAAGTAATGCATTCACGATGCTATTCTTCTGAGCCATGCTGCAAGCCATCATGAAGTCCAACAGAAGCATGCAGAATTCCTTGGGGCCTAAAGAACTAGAAATACACTATGCAAACACATGCACAAATTAATGTAGAATGATGCAGAAATGAATTAGAACAAGGAGACTGATATCGTTGTATATCTGATATCGAAGTTCTTTTGTGTCATCTTACACTCAGATCAGGGAACATCTTTTGAAACCACTGCTCATCCATAAACTGCAGGAGGAACTCTGGCAGATAAGATGATGAGGGTGGAGGAGGCAAAGATGTGGGTTGTTTAGGTGGAGAGGGTGGGGCAAGGGGCGGTGAAGGTGCTGCAGACTCAGAGAGTGGAGTCAGAGTAGGACACTTTATTGGTGGAAGGGGCTTTGGTGGCTGTGAAGAGTGAACATAAGAGAGCAAATTAAAAGAGCAAACAATTAAGTGGTTAAATGACATCATCCCTTACCTTTCCTAAAGTGCGGTTACATTTACCATTGAATGGCAAAATATAGTAATTTCAATTGGAATCCACACAATTGGAAGTTTCAAATGAGGGCGAAAACGTTTTCAGATTTCATTAATGTTTAAGCTGGTCGCACAAATTCACCATGCTCACGAACAGAAAGCTGCTTGGTTTGAAAGTGACTTTATGTGAGGTTTTCTTCTAGTGAGTTTTGCTCCAATAGCTATGCTAATGACAATGGACAATGTCTTATTTGCCTGCAAAATTTTGCTGATGTAACTGGATTTTTATGCAAAACAGTCAGCAGCAGTAAACACTACACACAGTCAGTCACTATATGAGTTTTGTTATTTTACTCAAGAATGCATGTGACTAGAATGAATATAAAAAACACAAAAGCATCCTAACAGGATATATGAGTTTCTCTGTTGCTGTTGTGGGTGGAAGAGGACTCTTCTGTGTAGATGGAGTCTCTGTGATGGGCGAGGGTGGTACAGGAGTGAGTGAAGGTGGGGCAAGGGGCAGTGAAGGTGGTGCAGACTCAGAGGGTAGAGTCGGAGGGAGTGTAGGACACTGAATTGGTGAAAGGGGCTTTGGTGGCTGTGAAGAGTGAGTTTGCGAGAGCAAATAGAAAAAAAAAGAGATAACGATTAAGTGGTTATGTGACATCATTCCATACCTTTCTTAAAGTGCGGTTACATTTACCGTTGCACAGCAAAATTTGGCGGGCGGAATCCAGCCATTTAAATTGGATGTTTCAACTGAGGGTGAAAAAGTTCCACATGCAGATTTCGCTCATGTTTAAGTTGGTCAAACAAATTCGCCATGCTCACCAACAGAAAGTTCTGTGTGAGTTTCGCTTCATACATTGTTATGCTATTGACAATGTACAATGTCTTATTTGCCTGCAAAATTTTGCTGATATAACCACACTTTTAGACAAGAAGTTAACAGCAGTAAACTCAACACACTATCACTATATGAGTTTTGTTATTTTACACAAGGTGAAAAGGTACCTTTTTACACAAGGTACCCTAATGTGACTAGGATGAATTAAAAAAACAACACAAAAACATCCTAACAGTGTATATTTTTTCTCTGAGTTTCTCTGCTGCTGGTCTGGGTGGAAGAGGGCTCTTCTTTGTAGATGGAGTCTCTATGAAGGATGTAAGATGTATGTCAGCATCTTCCCTCCCCTTCTTCTCCTCCTCTTCAGTACACAAGAGTTGCACTTCATCAAGTTCGATCTGCTCATGGCAAGCAAAAAACAACAACAACAAAAAACAATTATTCCACTGTTATTCAATTATATATTGTGCATTCACACATAACCAGAATTTTCAGTTGTTCAAAACCTTATAAAGACATTCTTAAGGTTCATAAAAATCATTCAGATCATTTATTTCCTTTTTCTATGGAAGTGGTTTTTGATTATTTTTGTGAGAAAATATTGACGTAAAAGTGAATGGTGTTTATGAACGTACTCTTATTTTGGGGGGTTGCCTGTAAATTAGATGCAGGTAATTATTGAAAGCCTCTTGTTTGATTTGCATGGTGGCTGGTTTTCTCCTTCTGCACTCAACCTCTCCTTTTAGCAGGGATTCCAGATCTTTATGTCTTGCCATGTGTGCCGCAAAGTCCTTTAAGACAAACATATGGATGAGCTCTGACACAAACACACATCCTTACATATATTTGATACTTACTGAATATTTTATCCTGTCGAGCCTTTCAAGACCATCCTTTTTAGCAACATGGCAACTCTCTGTCCTAGAGATAGGTGTTAAAAGCAAAGAGTGAGCTTACTGATATGTATTTATGCATGTGTTTTTATTTGAGTAGAAATTTACCTGCATTTGTGGTTCATGATTGGGATCCAGGTTTTGGGTAACTCAGAGTCTGGATCACATTTCTCAGTGGGTGAAAAAGTGAATACATTCAAAATGAATGATTAATTGTGTTTGAACAGACTATAGCTCCTCTGTTCTAAATTAAACCTTACTCTACAATAGAGTACACCTAAAGTAAAGTATTTTCAGTCAACCATTATTTTGTACCGTTTTTAACATCAGTGTTTGTAGAGACATCAACCTCCTGCTTCACAGACAAGGCTTAAAGGGTTTGTTCACCCTAAAATGAAAATTCTGTCAGTAATTACTCACCCTCATGTTGTTCCAACCCCGTAAGACTTTCGTTCATCTTCGGAACACAAATTAAGATATTTTTGATGAAATGTGAGAGCTGGCTCACTCCTCCATAGGCTGCTAGGTAATGAGATTGTGTTCCGAAGATGAACGTAAGTCTTACAGGGTTAGAACAACATGAGGGTGAGTAATTACTGACAGAATTTTCTTTTTGGGGTGAACTAACCCTTTAAGCTAGTCCCAGACTAAAATGCATGTTTGAGCTGTGTTAATAGAAAGCAACTAGCACAATATGTCAGTGCCAGGTAAAAGGCAGGTTTATAAAAGCTACTTAAATGTCCAAATTGAACAAGGCCTACTAAGCCTTGTCTGTGAAACCAGGCCCAAGGAGTCTGACAACTCTTCAAGAAGGCTTGACAAAAAATGATGCTGTTTGATAGTTTAAGCTGTACTTGTGTCCTGCAGTCAGGAGGAAGTAGCTGTGTGTGTGGGATTCTGTAGAGGTCTCCTGTGATGCCTAATAGCAGGTCTCCACCCTCACAGTACGCCAAACACTCTGGCTCTGCGTTCAGTTCAAGAATTCTGAAATAAACACCACAAAAGCACAGATGCAGACATAATCAAAGTTTGAATTTTAATTTTACATAACACATTCAACTAAAAACAAAAAGTAACATCTGTCCTGACCTAAGAAGGCGATTTTCCATATCCCAGATTCGTACAGTCCCATCCTGACTGCTTGAAGCAAACACGCTGAGCTGATAACATGCACAGATCCCTGGGGACACATAATCAGACTGTCTATTATCCTAAAAGGGTCATGGTGTGGTATACTTGATTAATTAACTGACATGAATCTCATGAAATCTGTCTCACTGAAAAATATATCATCCCAAAATTATGTGGGGAGTAGGTTTTGTTTACAATCCATTTATTACATTAAAATTAGCATAGCAACTTTGGGAAACTGGCCTATTGGTTGTATTTTCTCATTTTTATTTGAGTGACAATTTAAGCTTTTTTTCCTTTTTAAATATTAGATATCTCTACATAAGTGGTTTTCAAACAGGGGTCTGGGACTATGGGGGTAGGATTGTTGCTTTATTCTAAATAAATAGATTATGATCCACAAATAAATGTAAAGAGATTCACAAAAATATATAAAATTCACAAATAAATAGATTAAGATCCACAAAGAAATGTAAAGACTTTCACAAAAAAATATAAAACTCACATATAAATAAAATGAGATTTGCAAATAAAAATATATATTTACAAATGTTTTTATGCCACAAACACAACTCTGCCTGGCATTTATTTGTGAACTGCTTGCTGCGCATTTGTAAATCCCCTCATGCATTTGTGGATTTTGAAACACTTCTAGCGTCGAGGTGCAGACCAATCCACAAATAAGTGGACTCCACCCACCGTTTCCTCAAGCCAATCAGATAACGGCCACATTGAGCTGACCAATCGTAGCACGTTCTCGCTACAACCAATCATGTTTGGTTGTATCAATGAATCATCTGCATTGGCTCAAATAGGAAGTGTAAGGCTAAGGCCCATAATATTGCTACAGTAAAATATGTTCAAAACTTGGATTTCGATAGAGTTAGACCATTAGACTGTGTATCAAGCCAAGACACATTTTTATGAGCCTTTGAAAATGCAAGAGAAACAGCGCGTCAATCTCTTTTATTGGAACAACGCGTTATGGAAGCGTCACGTTATTCATGATAAAACAGAAAAGCATCAATAAGTTGCTGCAATGAATAACTGAATTCAACCTCGTGATAAATACGCAAGTTTGTGTCATAGGTGAAATTACTGTCCCAACAGCTTTTCCCACTTCTTCAGTCAAGTTTTATCACTTCAGTCACTTTCTATACCATTCATGTTTACATTAAACATGTATCATGCATTTAAAAGTGAAATGCCCAGCAGACAAGATATTTGCATTTATTTATCCGTTAAAACACTTGATCACACAATTAATATTTCATATGAATCAGACTTAATATTTTATTAGGTGGAGTCCACTTAATTGTGGATTTGTCTGCACCTCGACGCTAGAAGTGTTTCAAAATCCACAAATGCATGAGGGGATTTACAAATGCACAGAAAGCGGTTCACAAATAAATGCCAGGCAGAGTTGTGTTTGTGGCATAAAAACATTTGTAAATATATATTTTTATTTGCAAATCTCATTTTATTTATTTGTGAGTTTTATATTTTTTTGTGAAAGTCTTTACATTTATTTGTGGATCTTAATCTATTTATTTGTGAATTTTATATATTTTTGTGAATCTCTTTACATTTATTTGTGGATCATAATATATTTATTTGGAATAAAAGTGTGCTACTTAGCCTAAGATTTAGAGTCTCTAACCTGTGATTTTGTTGTGATGCTCTTCATTTGGTTGCTGGTCAGATCGGCTTTGGCTCTCTAAACTGTACTGCACCAGGCTATAAGAGTCGTTCTCTGGATCTTGTGAAGCGAGGGTGAGTTGAGTTCCCATCAGTGCCAACAAAATAGGAGGAAGATCACACAATATGCTGAAATGGAGACTCAAACACTGCTGAGCACATGGGAACACACGCCAGACCAGCAGAGCTTTATCTTCACCTACAATATAAAGCCATCAAGATTATCATCAGTCAATCAGTGAATTCTAACAATCAGTGTGGTGATGTAGTAGAGTGTGTGAAGTATGTGTGCACCTGCAGTCAGTAGGTAGCCACTGTTGGGGTGTGCCTGCATGCTGATGATGTTTTGGTTGTTGTGAGCAGAAGTTCTGAACTGGACTTTGCCTGAAAGCAGGTTGAGCACAGACACACAACCACCACAATGGCCCAGTATAACCAGAAACCTATGAGACACACAAAAAAACCTAAGTAAGAGACAGTGAAATGCAGCCACACTACAATAAACTTGTAAAAATGACAACACACATAATGCTTATCTTATTAACATTTCAGGCATTTCATTATCATTATGAAATACTTTATTACAATTTCAGCAATATCAGACTCAAGTCACACAATCTTAAGAGACCATTTAAATGCTTCAGGACATGCAAGCAAATGCTACTAACCACACTAAATAAACGTGGATTGCATGTTCTTGCACTGACATAAGTAGGTTGTATATTGGTGATGTCTGACCCTTGTCAAAATTAGACTTTTCCTTGATTTTACTCTTCCTTGAATTTAATTTATCTTACTATATAACATTTACATTAAAGGCTACCTGTAATGAAAGCTTAATAAATAGCCTAAGAAATAACCACTTTTGAGAATAAGAACTTCTCTTATGTCTCTTATGACCAAACCTTGGTCTTTTTCTTTTTTCAATCAATGCTGGTAAAATTGGACACATCATTGTTTCACCTCTTTTGCAAGCTTGACAGGGACCTGCATTTTTTTGTTGTTGTTAACAACATAGGCTTATATATAGATTCAAATATTAATATTTGTTTGATAATTATGAATGATTATATGTAACATCTATGGACATTAAGTAATCTTTTAACTTTTAACTTAAGATTTACCTCAGGTTTCTGTCTTTTTCTATACCATTGCTTTTCCTGCTGGCGGTTGTGAATTGAGCTCTGCTATACCCCTAAATGTGACATCATCAACTTAGGAACCACAAAATATTATCTGTTTACATCCCAAAAGACAAACTGCTTATTTCCCAAAGACAAATTTAGTGATGATTTTATAAAACCATTTATGGAAGTTAATTTGTACAGTACAAGGGATCAAGCTGAACAGTCCCACTTTACCCATATTCAACTTATTGCTGATAACAGCCTGAATCAACAAATACCTGCAGCACACAAACATACACTCTACCACAAATACGAACCTGTTTTTTGCATCATGTAGAAGTTTATTCTTTTTTGGCTTCTGTGCCCTCTGCCTCTGTAATGATCTCCATTCTTCCTGTCCACATTGTGTATCTGAAACGTCACTGTATAACACCATGCAGCACACCGTGCCTATGATTGCCTCCACCTGCCCACCTGACCAATCCCAATCCTCTATCCCATGCCACTCATCCAGTATTGTTACTGGACTGGTCAAAGTACTAGCAATAGATACCACCCCGTCCTCAGTCAGGACCAATAGGCGCTCATTAGGCACACAGTAATCAGCACACCTTACTCTTCCATTGGCTTGGAACCTAGTGAGCACCTCACCGGTCTCTGCCGCAACAACTGTGACATCGCTGTTTCCATGGATACAAACTACACATGCTTGGAAGGAAGGGGGGCTAGGCGGGGTCAAGATTTGACGGATAGGACCTCCCAGGAATCTATCCAGTCTGCAGTGTAGATTGTAGAGGCAGTTGAAGGTCCAGAAGTCCACACTGTTGGTGGAGTATGAGAAAAAGGTGCCAGCACTGTCTGGGCCTCCCATGAGAAGAGGAGGTGAGCACCCGTTAGGAATAGATACAGTCTGGACCTGGTCTCCAACTTCAGGCCTCCAGCATCTCAAAGTGCCATCAAGAGAGGATGAAAACAACAGGCCAGAGAGAGGACACAGAACTAGGGAAGTGACTAGAGCTGGAAAAAGGACACAAAATACCTACTCATGAAGGAAGTACAGTCTATTCTCAATGAAGACATCATCCAAAATGGTCGGTGAACTGACAAAGGTCTAATGTGCTGCTAATTTATATTGTTCCCAGCTAACAAAAATATGTTAAACAAAAAAGTTTTGCTAATGTTCTCAGTAAGTTATGAAAATGTTATTTCTCAATGTTTTTTGAGTGTTTAAAAAAAAAAAATCTTGGTTATACGAATGTTAAGAGAACTGTGGCGACCAGGACGAGGC
Source organism: Semotilus atromaculatus (assembly GCA_031834385.1). NCBI lineage: Eukaryota > Metazoa > Chordata > Actinopteri > Cypriniformes > Leuciscidae > Semotilus > Semotilus atromaculatus. Next base: position 14,357,502 of record JAULUF010000009.1, on the reverse strand, counting down.
CGAGGGCTTTAAGAGAATGACGCAAAGCCGGTGGCGTGATTACTAATGAGCGTCGCCGGCCTTACGCCGTTCTCTCACAGCCCTTGGCCTCGTCCTCCTTGCTACAGGAACATTCCTTTATATTATTATGCAGATATTACAGGAATGTTACTTAAAACACTCCAACTAAAATGTTTCAGCAAAAAGTTCCATGAACAATGTACAGATGTTTTTGAGCTAACATTTTGAGAACATTATTCAAGACCAACATTATTCAAGACCAAACAACTGTGAATGAACATTCTTTTAACTTTAATGGAAAAATGTTTGTTCATAACTTTGAGAGAATGTTCAAAGAATGTTCTCAGTTAGCTGGGTTGACATTAAATGCAATTTCAACAATGCAATTGCAAATATCACTCATATTTCAATACTTTATTAACAGGGAAGTTTACTGATTTTCTGACCTGCATGTCCCACAAAGGCCATCTGAAGCTCCCAGTCTAGTCCCCACACTCGGATTGTCATATCTGATGCAGTAACTACAATTTCCCTGAGGGGACAGTAGACCATCCCTGTGATTTCCCTGAAAAAAAAAAAAAATAGAATGATTTAATAGGACTAAAGTTAAGTTTTTACATAGACTTCGGTTTTATTTAACCCATTTTATCAATGCAAAATACAATGCATGTATTTTACTCCTGGACAGTCCAATGAAAATAAACTGCAATGCATGCACATTTTATTTCTGTTCAAATGAGTTGTAAAAACATGGGCAGAACAAGTGAATCAATCAAACTCTTGTCATGTGACTGGTTTAAAAAAAAAGTGAAATGTGGATTCAGGGCACTTTCATTTATTGTTTACAATACAGCAACAACTCTTTTCAAAACCCTTCAAACTCAAAAGTAAATTTTAGATGTTAATTTTATTTTAGACGTAATGTTTCCACAGAGCGGGTGAGAGAAAAATATAATTTTTTTGTTGGGATTTTATATATTCCATAGCGTGAATTGAAATCAAACAGACCTTAAAGGGATAGTTCACCCAAAAATGAAAACATTCTGTCATCATTTACTCACCCTCAAGTTGTTCCAAACCTGTATGAGTTTCTTTCTTCTGTTGAACACAGAGGAAGATAAATAATGTCAGTAACCACAGTTAACGGTAGCTATTGACTTCCATATTTATTTATTTTCGTACTATGGAAGTCAATGACTACCGTCAACTGTGGCAGAAAACTGAGAAGAAAGAAATTTATACAGGTTTGGAACAGGTTGGTGAAATGTCTCTTTAATAGCTGCAAATTACTGAATTATTACAAAACATTCAAAACAAACCTTAAATGGAGGTTCCTCTTGTGCTCCATAATGCATCCCTTTGTAAGGTCCAGCACAACCACAGTTCGTCCGTATGCAGCCAGTGCTCTGCGGCCCTGCTGAGTCCTGCTAGGCACCAGTGCTAGATGTGTGAAAACAACGTGTCTCCCCAAACCCTCCACCACCCGTTTGTGACATATCAAGTGTGTAAGGCACCACACACATACATTTCCCATTCCGGCTGTGACAAGCTCATTAGAGTGCTCCAAAATCTGTGACAGACAAATGTCTCATTAATTCACATTCAGTACAAGTTCCACATTCTAAAACAAGGTCCTAATGTCTACACCAGTGGTTCTCAACCTTTTTGACTTTTTCAATTGCCCCCCACTGTCAACAACAAGTTCCTTAGGGCCCTGTCTTCCTGGTTGAGAAGCACTGGTCTACACCATCAACATTTCATTCCATTAAGAAAACATCATTCCAGATTTAATTGTGTCAACCGTGGTCTGAACAGTTTTCTTTAAAGCCACACCTTGCACACTCTCACATCCATGGGTTCCACAGCGTGAACCAGAGGATTCAGTTCTGCATCTAGTACGCTGAGAATGGCCCCAGGTCCCCAGCCAACCAGTCTGCCTGGCACATGTGTGGAGGTGAGTCCAGCATAGTCGATGGTGTGGGATCGGCAAAAAGATGGATCTCTAAGATGGCCATCAGGATAATAGAACTGAACATTACCACTACTGTGGAGACTAGTGAAGCCTGCAGCACCCTGACCACAGGTCATGTGACAAATGGGGTCTTTACAGGAAAGGTGGAGGACATGACGAAGGCCGTGGGTGAGGACATTCCCACGATTCATCTGAACAGAGGCAGGATAAAGAATGTTTAATAGAGAGTAACAAAAGCAGGATGATGGAGTAGGTCCAATGAGAAAGTGGGAATGAAAAGTGTGGCCATTGATTTGTTCATGCATTATTTTTGTACTTATGAATAAATAGGGAAATATGATATAGCTTATAGTTTGTTATATAAATGGAGGCTTTTATATGCTTGAGAACAACCAGTGCTTGAAGTGGGGGAAAAAAGGTACAGGTGTTCTGACAATTTGTGCTGCCTTGTCGAAAAATGCTACCGTAGCGCGAATCGATGACAGAGAATGTCATTCATTCTCTATTGTTTCCATAATGGTGTAAATCTCACAATATTATGACATTGTTATTTCATTTAAAACAGGGTAAGTGTATGGGGTGCATATTTTGATATTTTATCACATTTGATATAACAAGTAAAAATTACATTATTGTATATTATATGAAATACAATTATAATAAAATTCTAAGTTATGACTACTGTATACTGTAGCCTACTGTTTTTATTTTTAAAACGATGTGAAAAGTAAAAATTATCATCAAATATTAATCTTTGACTTTGACAAAGGACACCTTTCCTTAGAACCTGAAACTTTCAGTTATTCTTGTTCAGCTGGCTGACCGTACAAATATTCATATGGTAGTTAGCATTTTTTAAAGGGAAATTACAATATAACACATGAAAATGTACCATATTAAAATATGTAAAAAAAAAACTGTGAGTCTGCACATGCGCATAGCCATTAAGTAGCAAATCTCGATGGGTAGCATCAGAGCCGTTGGCTCTGGGTAGCATGAATCGTACGAACCATAGACAGGGTCAGAACACCGGCTACATGCGAGAAGTGGCGGTACGCAAGAAAAAGGGTATAACGTTACTGCGTACCGGTGAGTAACGTTACCGCTCCACTTCTAGCACTGAGAACAACACGTTTTTATTAGCCATCACGGTGAGCTCACAAACACCAGTATCACTTCTAACGTTACATCAAAACCCGCCCATACCTCATGTTATAACAAACTGGATAGAACATCATTAAGTTAGTTATCTACAGCATAGACAAACTATTACTGTAAGTTATGTCACGTGAAAATCAAGTGATTTAAGGTAACGTTAAAGCAAACCCAAGACATTCCCTTACTTTATCCACGCTTTCCTTCCACATTAGAAAGTTATCTTCTCCATTGCCTCGTCCAGGATATGAACTTTTTAACGTTAACTTAGATACTCCGCCAAGTTCTCCGTCTTTTCTTTAACCATATCTTCACCATTTCAATTCACTGGGGTGATTCAAAAACACGTCGGTAACAATTAACGTTACATCAGATTAATTTCTCTCGGAGTTGTATAAAATAATTCGACTTGTATTTAAAGCGCTATAGTTTAGATAAGTTACTAGTCAAAGCACAACAAGCCACGTTTTGTTTGTTCGTAATAGTTATATATTTTGTAACTTATGTGGTATTTTGTTATTAAAAATATTTTTACTCAACTTTCCGTTGAAGGAGCTAAGTTACTTGTAATATAACTTGGTCGCCGACTCGCCGTCTGAAAAGCGCCGTTGTTGGGCAACACAGTAACCATGGAGAAAACGACAGACAGACAACAAAATAATTGTCCACTTAATATAACTCGTACACTGTTCCTCATCAAGAGACAGTACATGTGAAGTTTTTCCTTCCCTTTTATCAAAATCAAACTTTACCCAGCAAAAAAAATTGCCTAGGTCAAAAATAAATATTTTTAATTTTGGATTTCATGAAAAATAGTTTCATGTAGAAATTTTATCTTTATCTCTATTTTTAAATGTTTTGACAAACTTCTATACTATTGCCAGTAAGTTTTACTGCAGTGACTGCATTATGTAAAAACAACAAAAAACTAATGAAGTAACGTTAGATCTGAAGTAAAACCACAGTAACGACGAAAAATAATAATACTTGACAGAACAGACGGTGTCAAAACGCAGTGGCCTCAACATGTGTGCTGCTACCCTTTCCAAAGATAACAAACATTCATAGTGAGGTTGTACAGTTGTTTATCTTGTGAAGAAAGGACACCCCTAGATCACCAATAACATAAGTTAATAACGAGAGAAACCCCAGTCTAAATGTAATCATCTTTTAATAAAAAATATCCATTAATAATTACAGTATGATAGTAACCTTGATAGTAAATAAATGATAAGGACATAAATAAGACATATATTCCTGTTTCAATGCTACTCAGTGTAAATATTCATTTGTACATATTGTAAAATAATACAAAAAAGGATATAAAGTATTTATATCCCTGAAGAACAGAAAGCTCATTTGTATGTGCTTCCTTTAGTATTTGATCTAGCTTTACAAAATGCTGCTTACAGCAAACAAAACCATTATGTTCCAGCCAACGTTGGCAAAGTTTCAGGTGTAATGAATTTTAAGCCAGGAAAGTTAATTTGTTATTTGTATAGACCAAAAAGGTTAGCCACTGTGACTAGTAAACAACAATTTCTCATCCTCTACAGTTCATGCCACAATCAATGTAGTTTTGGGTACCTTACTGATGTTACAAGGAAATATAATTCACTAGGTCCTTCCATACTGTGTATGACTTTCTCTAAACTCTGAAAAAGAAGGCTCGCTGCACTTCTGTAATCCACAATCCAGTGCAACCAGGGCAGGACAAGACAAGGGAGAAAAGGAAAAACGCCGGTGCAGTTGCACCGGTTGTTGCACATTTAAGGAACACTGTTGTACCTTAAATACATTTATTACTAAGATTGATGTGTTGCACCGGCGATTTTCCTTTTCTGCTTTCTCTAAACTCTCTTTGTGTTTTCCTTTGTTATTAGCATATTATCGATTTAACTGGATATGAATTTGAATCTCAGATCTCATTTTAAAAAGCATCGTGCAAAGCAGAATGAAGTTTGTCTTTATCAGAGGCGCTAGGCACTGTAAGTGACTTCTTGAAATACTGAATCTCCACCTTTCCGGACTGCTTGGCAAGCGCAATGCCAGAAAATGTGTTCTGTTTGGCTGGCTCACCAAACACTGCCATGGCTGTTACCCTGTGAAAAGAAGTTAGAAAACGGAAGATTTTAAAAACAGTGAAGTGCCTGAGGTACATGCTGTACCTCTGGAATTACACAGAGGAATTATCTGACATATTAGCTTACTGTATAACTTATTTCTATCATATTAAAAAGATCTAATGTTTGATGTCCTGGCTTTGTACCGGTCATTGTGTATATTCTCAGTGATGGCTGGCACATAATCCTTCTCTGTCAGGTCCCAGACAAGCAGATCAGAGGCAGCATCCAGAACACAGAACACAGCTGGCCGTGTCTGAGACCACTGCACTGACAGAATAGGAGCGCCACTGGAACATTCGGACCACTCCATCAACGGATCTTCTCTCAGGACTGAGTGTAATCGAACTGTTCCATCACTGCAGCCAACCTAAGGAAAGGAATCAAAGGGGTTCATATAATGTTACCAGAAACGCATGTTCTAAATTTCAGCTAGATACTTTGAAAACTGGGAGTTAAATAACACTTGTCTTGTTTCATCAGTAATACAAGATGACTATGAACACAGAAATACTACATAATACACATACAAAGCAATTCAAGCTGCTGTTACCAAGAAAAGGGGTTCTCCAAAAGGACTGAAGTCAAGTGATGTGACCTCCACTGGTCTACAGCTATCAAACTGCGATCTGTAGAACTTTGGAAGAACTTTCAAGCTATGCCTCGTACCATGTCTAACCAGACCCTTAGATAATAAAAGAAAATCAAGAAAAATTTCAAAACCAAGATAAAAGTCTGTGATGGGAAACACCACCAAACCAAATGTCCACTATCTTTAACTTCAACTTCATGCAACACCCACCATGTTAGTACCAATGAAGTAATGGTTTGAGTCAGAAGGGAGGAACTTTAACTGAAGGCTCACAGGAGATCCAAATCCCATTATAATGTCTTGAGGTAATCTCTCAGTGGTCTGTAGAGAGGAGCTGTGGAGTAATTTAACTTTACCGCCAGGCCTAAGACCTGCCAAAGTAGAGCGTTATTAAAGTGAGAGAGGTCAGATATGATTTCAGCAAAGATGATTTCAACTTTGTATAGCGTTTTGTTTATAATACTCATTGTTCAAAGCAGCTTTACAGAAAATAGGAAAATAAATTTAAACTTAGGCTTACCTAGGTCTGTTTGAGATCCAGAATCATTTCCTTTGGGTAGCTCGACCACAACCTGTCAGAGACGAAACATACAACTTTATCCAATCAATCAATGACACAGCGTCAAATTAAATTGAGTTTCTGTAAAATAAAGTTACTGGTAAAAATCAGACATACCCAGAGAGTTAATTCCCCATTTTCATCCAGAGATCCTAACTGAAATGACAGTCCCAGAGACTCTAGAATTTGCACAAGGAATTTCTTTTGGTGATTTTCAAAATATACATTACCGTTTAAATGTTCAAGGTGAGTACGATTTTTTGGTAACACTTTACAATAAGGTTTCTTTAGTTAACATTAGTTAACTATTTAAGTTAACATAAACTAAGAATTAGCAATACTTCTATAACATTTATTATATTAATCTTGGTTAATTTCAACATTTACTAATACATTATTAAAATCAAATGTATTTGTTAACATTAGTTAATGTACTGTGAACTAACATGGAACTAACACAAACACTAAAATGTTATTAAATCTTCTTAAAATCTCATTATATATGTATCTATGCCTTATTATCTATGTAGCCCTATGTAATATTTTTGTGAAAACTGAAATATTTTTTCAGTATTCTCTGATGCATTTATTTGAAATTGAAATATTTGGTAACAACATAAATGTCTTTACTGTCTGCTATTTGTTTCTTTCTACAAAAAAAACCCAAAAAATCTTCCTGACCCTACCTGCACTGTAGATTTTTAAAAACAATGTAAGTCAAACATATGGTTTGTATTACCCTCTATGTCTGCAGTTAGTGTGCTTTTTGAACTTGTATCGGCAGTTGCCAGTACAGGTTCAACAGACACCACAGGAGAGAGATGACCCACCCCAGAAAGTACAGCATCTGCGAACATACACACACACAAAAAAGGTCAGTTTCACTTTAACTGTGACCTGATTCCAAATATCTATATTTAAATACAAGTTAAGTTAGATAAAGAATAAACAGTTTTTGCAAACACTTGTATATTTTATCTATTATTTAAATTGACAGAACAGCAGCTGAAGCTGTGAGCATTGACTGACCCGTAGAGAAGGTCGGGTAGCGTAGTGTCCACACCTCTTTGCCAACCACCAAGTTGCAGTGAGTGCCAGAATGTTCTCTGAGATCCCATACCACCACTGAACCCACTGCTGTACCAGCAAACACTAACGTAACTTTACCAGGACTGAAACAACAACACCTCACCTGAGAGGGTAGGAGAAATGGGAGAAAAATATTTGATTTTGATTGACTTTTGGGAGAGCATTTAATTTCTGCACTTTAATCTGCATTTTAATCATACCAGTATGTTCTTCTCCATACCTCAGATTCATAAAGAAGAATTTTTTGCGGTCTGGATGGCTCCCAGATGTTCCATACACAGATGACAGTCTCGCTGTCAAGCCGAACAGCACTGGTTTTGGAAGAAGGAGGATGAACAGACAGAAGAGTCTGTCTCTGGACTTGAGAGAACTGCAGCAGACTCACCTGCCGACCTGCAAAACGGTAGACGCGCACATACACTCCTCAACGAAATCTTAAGACCGGGAAAACATTACCAGTACTCGCATTTCGCGCTGGTGGATCGTTACCGGGTTATAAGTACTGGTTCAAAATGCCAAACGAAGAAACAGGAGCAATAGATAAAAAAATAGAGAGTAGGCAATTTATTGAAAACTGTAATTAAACTCAAACAGGCCGTTCATCAGCAGATCAAAAGTTAAGACCATAGCCCAAAAATAAACCCACAACAGAACTAAAAGTGTAAAAAAGTGCATGCTTGATGGAACTGTTTCCAGGAGGCTGGTGGGAGCGTTGCTCCAAGTGGTGAAGATGGCTTCACGAAGGGGATCCACTGTCTGGAACTGACATCCGTTTTTGTTAACTTCCCTTGCCATCCATCCCCAAACATTCTCAATGGGATTTAGATCAGGGGAACACGCGTGGTCCAAAAGAGGGACGTTATTCTCCTGGAAGAAGTCCTTCGTCAGGCGTTGTGAACTGCAGCGTTGTCCTGTAGAAAGACCCAGTCATTACTGCACAGATGAGGGCCCTCAGTCAAGAGGGATGCCCACTGCAACATGTCCACATAGCCAGCTGCCGTTTGACACCTCTGCACAACCTGATGCTCCATTTTCCCATTGAAGGATAAAGCACCTCAGATCATGATGGAGCCTCCTCTACTGTGCCGCGTAGAAAATATTTCCGGTGGGATCTCCTTGTCATGCCAGTAACGTTGGAAGCCATCAGGACCGTCCAGGTTAAAAACATTTCTCAGCAGAAAATAAAACTTTCTTCCGTCCCATGGTTGGTGCTCCCTTGGAAATTCCTTATGGGCAAGTTTGTGGCGTGGGAGGAGATGTGGCCTTTGAAAACATTTTTTGTTCTTTAAGCCCTTCTCTCACAGATGACGTCTTATGGTTATTGGGCTGCAGTCAGCATCAGTAAGGGCCTTAATTTGGGTTCTTCACGGACAACCCGTCGGATCCTCCAGGTCAGTGCAGGTGAAATTCTTTTGGGTCTAGCACTTGACTTCTTTGTCCCATAACTCTCAGGATCTTTTAAGAAATGTAAAATGACTGTCTTACTGTGTCCAACCTCGGCAGCGATGACACTTTACAAAAGACCTTGCTTGTGCAGCTCAACAATCCTGCCACGTTCAAAGAGAGAAAGCCTTTTTACGTTTGCCATCAGGAGATCATGACAGTGTGACTGCCTGAAGGACAATGACATGAAAGCCATATTTTTGCGCAAATGGTCTTAAACTTTTGATCATCTGATGAAAAGCCTGTTTTGGTTTAAATGCAGTTTTCAATAAATTGCCTACTCTCTATTTTTTGTATCTTGCTTCTGTTTCTTCTTTTGCCATTTTGAAGCAGTACTTATAACCTGGTTACGATCCACCAGCGCGAAATGCAAATACTAGTAATGTTTCCCCCGGTATTAAGATTTTATTCAGGAGTGTATACGTGATTGAGCATATTCACCACCATAATAAACACAGTTTACAGTTCATATTTATTGACGTTGATCATTGAATGTGATGTTTGAAATTGTATATTGACCCATTTATTATTTTGAATATAAGCCTAAATTAAATATGTTCATCATATAAAATCTGGACTAAACCGCTCAATTCATATTGATTAGTTTTACAATCTCTATACATTTTTTGAAGCGTCAAAGTGGTAGTTTCATAGCTGTCCATGGAGGGGACAGAATGCTCTCAGATTTAATCAAAAAGATCTTAATTTGAATTCTGAAGATGAACGAAAGTCTTACAGGTTTGGAATGACATGAGGGTAAGCAAATTACATAATTTTCATTTTAATTTTCATTTCAACTAACTCTTTAAAGCACATTTATTTACATTAGTACAAAAATCCCAGAACTACCGCTAACACATTTTCAACACAAAATCATGTAATTTAATGTATACGTCTTAATAGCTGCCATTCATCAGTAAATGTTATTTATAAAATATTACCATGCAGAAATGGGAGTTTGGCATTGAGTTGAATGCAGCCATCACTGAAGGACAGCGCGTCTGTTTGAGAGCGAAGTCTTCGGACAGAATTACTCTCTGCCATATTTTCCTCTATCAGAACAGCCATCACCTGACATGCACAAAATACTTAAATAAATCACCTAGTGGATTATGGGGAATGACTGTCATGGTCCACTCGAGTTCATATGCACATATTGTTTATCTATTTCTGTGACTGAATAACGCAAGACATGAGCAAATCTTTTGAGAGCTTTTTTGCACTTTTGTGGAAAATTATTTTATATGTGCAGATCATTTTTAACTGTGAATAAGTTGATAAAAAAAGTACAAATAAACCCATAAACAATATTATTTACCTGTGCAGCAGAACGTAAAAAAGTAGTCAGACGTTGAGAATCAGTAGTTATTCTTGCAGTGGTTTCCACTGAAGTGTCTTGAGACGCCTTAGATCCTGGTTACAGTTCAGAGAAGGAGATAGCACATAATAGACTATATTATTTTTACACTTCCATTGTTGTTTGTTAATAATGACAGAGAAATTTTGAACACAATACCTCCGCAAGCTGCCTTTGCTTCTGGTGGGTGCTGTGTCCATTTGTCTGTCATGTCAACCTCTTCTGTTTGTATATCTCGATCAGTGTTGTCTTCATTGCACTGCACATAAGCCTGGAGACACAAGAATCTCATGGAAATATTTTTTTTGTTATTTAAAGAGTGCTTTAGTAGTGTGCGCTTATCTAGACCAAAGTCTATTTCAGTTGCCTCAAAATAGCAACGCACCAACAATTGCCTGAACACACCTCGTTTTCAGACCAGCATGCCCATGGGCGCACAAATGCGTTTGCTATTTAATCAACAACATAATATCTCGATGTTGCTAATCAGAGAGATAAGACAACGTTGGTTAGAGATTTCACAACATTTCTGTATTTTTCAGCCTTGCACTTCTTTCAAAATTATTAACTGCTTCAACTTTCTCGACCTGGGAAAGGGGTGTTACAATTGTCACCGAAATAACAGGAGGGACATCTACATCTTCCGTAGCACGGGCTCTTTTATAGTAAGGCTTTAGCGTATTTACTTGACAGACTCGTGTTTTCCTTCTGCGATCTGAAGTATGCACAATATAATCAGTTTCACTGCGCTTTCTTTCTATTTGATAAGGGCCATCAAATTTTGCTTTCAGTACTGAACCTTGAACTGGAAGAAAGACCAACAACGAGTCTCCAGGCTGAAAGTTGCTTTAGACACTTTTTTTTATCAAAGTGAGATTTCATCTTGTTCTGTGCTGTTACTAAATTTTCTTTCGCCATCACACACGCTCGATGTACCCTGTCACAAGATTTAGTCACATAATCCAGAGTACAAGCACAGGGGAAACAGATTCTTCAAGTAATTGTTCGCGTAACAGCACAGTATGTGCACAAAAACAACAGTATTTCCAAACACCAGGTCAGCAGGAGCAAATCCTACGGATTATTGCGTGGTCTCACGAATCGCAAACATCAGCATGGGTCCCTCGTCCCATTCTCTGCCCGTTTTCACACAGAATTTACGCAACAGGATCTTCAATATCTGATGGAAACGGTATATTGCTCCCTGGCTTTGCGGGTGGTAGATGCTGGACAGTTTAATTCACAAGCAACTTGGGTAAATGTTTTTGATGTAAAATTGGATCCCTGATCAGTTTGGATCACTTTTTGTAGCCCAAACACAGAGCAAAATTTAACCAATTCTTCGACCACCCTTTTAGCTTTAATTGTATGCAACAGAATCACCTCTGCATAGCGAGTTGCAGCGCACATTATTGCAAGAATGTATTGATGCCAATAAAGGTATTGGATGTAAAGGAGCAAGTGGTATGGTCTGATTGGGCTTATCGGTCAGTTGGCATGCATGACACGAACGGCAGTAAGCGGAGACATCAGACTTCATCCCCGGCCCAAAAAAATTGCGAAGTACTCACTCGTATGTTTTTCACTTTTTCTAATGCCCAAATGACTCGAAAGAACATGATCATGAGCAAGTTTAAGTATTTGTACGTGGTACTCAGAGGAGACTACAACTTGACAAAAGATGTCATTCTTTTTCCACCTACGCATTAGCACTTCGTCTTCTCAATAAAATGCAACTCCAGAATCAGGAAGTCTATCCTTGTAAATCACAGCTGCAACACATGCAGTCAAAAAAGGATCAGATTTCAGCAACATGGCCAATTGCTCCCTTCCTACCTGATTTTCATGATTACTGTCAGCTACAGGTAACGTCAGCTCTGGCTGAATTAAAATTTTAGCTTCCATTTTTTTACCATCAGATACCAAAACCGAATCTGACAAGTCAACAACATCCTGGAGCTTACGAGCTTGAGCGCGCATTACCGCACAAACAGGAAACACGTTAGGAGACTGTTTTGTTTTTTATGTCAATATGTCACTCAGGTCCATCTACTACGACAGGCTGCGAAAAAACTTTACCTCCAGCTAAATCATTACTCCGTATGAGGTCAACCCCCTCCACTGGAAGCTGAGATCGTACACATCCTGAAACAAGGTCAGACTTTAAACACACAGTATGCAAGGGAATTTTAATACAACCCAATTCCACACCTCGGAGCAACACATTAGCTCCCGTATACGATTCATTAGACAGCGATGACACTGTACTAAACATAAGTGTCTGAGCAGATCCCATATCACGCAGCATAGTTATTGCCTTAAAACTCGAATCATTAGACAACCCTACTGATCCAGTTAATAGAAAAGGTTCATATTTCGACAACTTACTTGATTCAGCAGGCATGAGACGGATTTTACAAAAGCAACACTTTTAGACTTAGTTGTGTTTTTCTTTTTCCATGCTTACAGTCCGCAATGAGATGACCCGAATCAAGACAGTAAAAACAAACTCTTTTTTTGTGCCACAAGAACTGGCCGCCTGCAAAAATCACTGCAAAAGATGCTTTTTTAAAAATATCCATTAGACTCTGCCTAGTATTACAACAGTGTTTCTCACTTACCCTAGAGATATACATATCAATGGAGTTGGACAAAAACTACGATAAAACCTGTTGGAAAGCATCTTTTGCAGCGATGTTTGTGTGAGCATATCAGTGAACACCCCAGACCACTCGGTGAGTTTCACGTCTTTGTAAACTAAAGTTTAATGCGTTTTATGAAGGATTGTTTCAATGCACCTATGCAACCATTGTGGAGGTGGGGGGTGCTACCACAGAAACCGAAAATTCTCGGGCCAGCAGCATGTGTCCAAATTTTAATCTTAACCGTTCTATTTCATCAGAAACTATCTTAAAACAGGGCTTTAAGTGTAAAATACCGAACTTGTCCTTTAACAGCATCTGAAAGATCTTTCCCCTGCACTGCAGCATGCGAGATCACAACTTTCTCGTGCCGAACAGCAGGGGAAAAAAACACTTAATGACTTAACACAAACTCATCAGCAAGAATAGCGGCTTCTGCGGGTAAAGATAACTTCTGCTCATTTAAATGAATAACAAGATTATCAGGAAGGCAACCCTTGAAACCTTCTAGCAACATTAGTTCACGGAGTTGTTGGAACGTAGTCACTTTGCATGCAGCACATCACTTGTCAAATAAAACCTGTTTTTCCCTTGAAAATTCAACAAATGTTTGCGTGACTGCTTCCTTATGATGTCAGAATTTTGGTTTGTAAGCCTCTGGGACTAGCTCATATGCACGCAACACAGCCGCTTTTACCACATCATAATCCAAACTAGTATCGATTGGAAGGGATAAACATACCTCTTGAGTTTTTCCAACTAATTTACACTAAAAGAAGAGCCCACATTTCTTGGCCACTGAAGGGCCGCAGCCACCAGTTCAAATGCAGTAAAATCAAATTTAACATGTTTCGCCTCATCGAAAACGGGAGCTGCAATCGAGTCTGCCACAGGTGCTGCTGGATTTGAAGTGGCAGGCACCCGGCCACGGCTGGTAGAGGAGTGAAAGAGGCTAATCCTGGAGATTGCATAAGTGCATCTTTAAACAATGTGGCGCAGGACGTGAAATTGATAACTGCGTTGGGCTGAAACAAGCAAAAAACACTTGCATTGTGCCTGGCGCTGCATTGCACCGGGTGTATGATAGGGCCCACAGAGTCAGATGTGTCATGAGATAAGTCATTAATCTCATGCTGCCTATATTGTTCACAACATGGCCAAATACTTCAAAATATCACCATTTTACTTTTGCAGGACACATAGCGTGGAAGTACCTACAACTTTCTAGATTTCTAACCTGTTTGGTATTGGCTGTTCCAAAGGTCTTGATGTACATATCATACTCATTGACAGGAGGCAGGTCCAGCAGAGAGAAGGTGATGGAGAAGTCTAAATCAATCAGACGCAGAAGTTCCTCACTGCGCTTCCTTCAATTCAAATCAAATAGCTACTGATTAATTGATTAATTACTCAACAAACGCAAATATTATTATTATTATTATTATTTTTAAATGTGTGTACTTCATATTAGATGATCTCATTAGATACTCATCAGATACTCATTAGATTATCATAAAGAGTTATGTTTCTGTTACTTCTGAAACTTAAAGTTACTTACTTCTGTTTCTTGGCCACTCTCTGGCTAACCTCTCGCTGCTTTGCTGATATAAAATCAATCATTTTGCCTTGTGTTTGACTTCTGTTAGAGTGTCTTTCTGTGAAAACACAACAAAACACTGATTTAGGTCTTCCTTCTCATGTTTAGCAGTAGAATGTGCGAATCAACACAAACTTTTGTTTAACTACCTCTCTGGGTGATAGCTGACTCTACAGTTGTTGGCTTTGATCTTGCAGAGTAGATTTTCTCATTTTCCTCATCAATGGCTTTTTGGATGGCTTCAATCTCTTCTCTTCTCCTGGGGCTCAGCTCCCTCTTCTTTTCTCTCACGTTATTGTCCTCTTTCTCCTCCTCCTCCTCCTTATCATCCTTCTCTTCACTTACATCCTCAAAGTCTTCCTCATAATCCTAAAAGCAGGAACAGCTCATCACTTTACAGCTAAATGAATAGCATAATAAAATATGGAATTAGAAAGAATAAATAAATAAGTATTTTGTTGGTTAGATTCAGCATTAAGATCATCAGGGCAATATAAACCAATAATTTGTATTTATCATAAATTCACCGAAATCTTTGATGGAATGATGACACCATTTCAAAATGACTTTGTTCTCAACAAAATGTGTTCACCATTCATAGTACTGTGTACTATCCGACTTATGTCATGGATGTAATGGGAGCACTGGGCTCCTTCACACCTCAAAATCCTCATCATAATCATCCTTATGATAATCTTTGCTTGATTGTTTGTCCTTTTCGGTATCTTCACTCCCCACCTTGAAACACAAAGGCATACAATCAGATTAGCTGTGGGTTTACTCTTTTACAAAAAATTTACAATGGGGCTAGACAGTGGAAACAGCTTAAAAAGTAAAGACATGCAACTAAACAATTGTAAATATTAGCTAGTAACTTGAAAAAACCCCACTGAGTTCTGAGACTGTAAAAGGAAGTGGTTTTATATTTAGGTTGATTTAGGCTGTTGTAATGTAGAAATGCAGCTTCTTGTGTTTATTTTGAGACCTGTTTCTGTATACTATATTATATACTATACTATACTATATATATATATAT
The DNA here is from genome assembly GCA_031834385.1 of Semotilus atromaculatus. Lineage (NCBI taxonomy): Eukaryota > Metazoa > Chordata > Actinopteri > Cypriniformes > Leuciscidae > Semotilus > Semotilus atromaculatus. Next base: position 14,341,937 of record JAULUF010000009.1, on the reverse strand, counting down.
TTCCCTTTCCTAGTAGTTGTTGTTGTTAGAGGTCTGCTACCTGACTGTTGCGTCTCAAAAAATCATCTTGTTAATGCTGGTTTTTCTTATTTAGAAAATAAATCGTTTTTATTTATTTTTATTTAACGGATTATCGAAGAAAAAAAATCATGTGGTCAAAAAACAAACAAACAAAAAAAAATTAAAAAAAATTAAACATGCACAGATGAATCATTCAAAATAAGACATTTTTTATCGAATTTTCCTTCCATGCTGACTTTAACTTATCGTTACTGAACTTCAAACAGAAATCTAACAGGGATTTTTGGACCACTCATTTCAGCTTGAATAGACCTCCATGTTATCTACGGTCTCTTGATCGGTTCCTTCACATCCACACAAACACACATATGCAATGGAAATTTATAACCTTACAAACCTAAAAAGCAAATGAATGTCATGAAACTTAAGCATTTCATTTAATTCAATTTAATTGATGATGTTTGTACCTCTTTGTCTCTAATTATACTTTCATTCATGTCATGTCCTGATGAATCTTTTTGTTTCCGCTCTCTTTCACTCTTGGAGTCTGAAGCCTCCTTGTGCCTTCTTTCACGCCTTCTGTCTCTCTCTTCCCTCTCACTGGTCTTTTCCCTATCCCCATCTTGGTGATGCTGTTCAACTTCTTGAGAGTGACTCTTGTTTGTCACCTGCTGACAACAGCAACTTTAGCAAGACTTTTAATATTTTCAATGTTGACTAGCCACAATTTTTTTATATTCTTCCGTAATATCAGTACAGTTTTACACCATGTTTTTTTTTTGTTAATTGTTTTTACAGATTTACACTACTGGTCAAACGTTTGGAATCATTTTTTTTTTTTTTTTATGTTTTTGAAATTTCACTCACCAAGGCAGAATAAATACTGTAAAAACAGTAATATGGTGAAGCATTATTATAATTTAAAATAACTTTTCTATATCACCTCGATATACATGCTCCTTTAAATTGTAATAATATTTCAAAATGTTGTAGTATTTTTTATTTTAAAAAATCATACTTATTCAAAAACTTTTGACCGGTTATGTACATTTTACTTATCAGTACAATATCTCGCTCATAAATATCAACAATCTTATACATGTCTTACATGGCTTTCTTTATCCCCTTTTCTCTTCTCTTTATCTTCTCTATCTCTTCTGTGTTCTGAAATAAAAGAGATCATATTAATAATATCATATTAAATTTGTGATTTTCTACTAAATTCAAATTGACATGAAAAAAAAAACCTTTTTCTCTAGGCACAAACTGTTCATACCTCTTTCTTTGTGTCCAGAATTGTCTTTATCCCTGCGTTTCTCTCTCCTTTCCCCTTCTCTCTGTTTTTCCTCATATTCATGTCGATTCCGATTACTTTCTCTTGCTCTGTGTCTTTCTCTTCTTTCTTTTTCTTTGTCTCTCCCCCTCTCTTCTTTTCCTCCTTCAGTTCTCTCCTCTTTCCTTCTATCTGTTTCACTTTTTCGCTCCCCATCTCTCTCAGCCCTCCTTCTATCTTTTTCTCTTTCCCTGTCCCGTTGTTTGTACATATCAATGTCCCTGTCTTTATCTCTATCCCTCAGTCTTTCACCATTTCCCTTCTCAACTTGATCATGTCTTTTTTCTTCTTCATCTCCATCTCTGTGTCTGTTGTAATCTAATGCCTTATCTCGCTCTCTCCTTCTCTCTTTATATTTATCCTCCCTGGCATCTTCCCTCTTGATATCCTGGTTTCTGTCCCTGTCTGGGTCTCTGTGTTTACTCTCCTCTCTTGTGCTTTCTCCATGTCTCTGTTTTTCTCTTTCTCTCCTTGCATCTGGATCTCTTTGTCGCCGACCCAGAGATTCTCCATCCCTGTGTTTCCTGTGCTCCTCTTCTCGTTTGGATCTTCTTCTGCTCTCCTCATTGTGAGTCTGGGAACACAATCACATTTTTACGGGTTGTGCTTTTAAACCTCTTTTTTTTGCACACAAACAAACGGCAGATTACCTGAATGTGCACTTTTAAGTCATCAGACCTCCATGTATCTTCTTTTGTTATTTTCTTATGAGAGGGCGAGGGAAACTTACATTAGATACGTTACAATTGTGCAGAATGAAGCTCATGGCTCGATTAACGTTACCTAATATAACTAACGTTAACTAAATACTGCTTACTTACAAGTTCATTCTTTATATACCAAGTGTTTAAATGATGAAGTAAACATTTTTACAGATTTAACTTGTTGGGTAATCGGCAGTTTTATTTGGCTATCGATGTGCGGCTAACGTTAATCGTGCTGTTCAGCTTTAAAATCTTCACGAAAAGAAAACTAAACAATCGCAACACAACAGCTGATTCATACGGGATAAGTGTTGCTTTACCTTCCCAGGGTACATCACTTTAGAGATCCAGTTCTCAGTTCTTCTTTTCAATCCAACAATCACAAGTTTGTGTTGACAGATTTCACCGCCATACCGCTAACGTTATACATCTACAGCGAATGCGCAGTTAAACGCTACTATGGTAACCTGACAAGCCAGACTATTAAATCGAGCAACGAACAATCGCTTCATCCCAATCTTACTATGGCAACACTAGAATTTTGAACATAATCGAAAAATCGAACTGATAAAATGCGACATAGCTCACAATAAAAATAAAAAAAACATGACATTGCTTTTGTACTATGTACATCTGCCCATGTCTACAGTCATTACCTACTTTTTTTTTAACACAAAGTTTTGTACTACATCTGCCAATAGCTATGTCATTCATTAATGCATTGTTCAGATAAATTAGTATGTTGATGTGTATGACTATGAATTATTTGTTTAAAGTCGTGCGAACTGAGCTGAAGACGACACAAATAAAGCAAAGGCGATAACTAGACACGCAGTCGACACTTGTTTTTGACACAAACTATCCATCTGAACACATTAAATAAAATATGAAACAAACAGCTTATTGACCCAAGGGAGTGGAAAAGTCTAGAGACAAACTAAAAAATAACTAATTAAATAAGATTAATACATTTAAAATATAGATAAAAATAAATGTAAAATAAAGAACACATTTAACAGTACATTTACAGTAGCCTAAGTAGAATATATATAAATTATATAGAATATATGTTATATAATATAACTTATTTAGATTTATAATATTAATTAATTACTATTAAGAATATTGATCTAAATTACATTTTCAGTGTATAAATTGGGTGTCTGATAGATGCCTTTTAAATTATGGATGGGGTCCCTGGTCGTATTTGGGGGGTCAGTATACTATAGCATCTTAAAGATCGAACCCCCCTATAGTTGACTTAACCGTTAACATTTGGGCATCGCATCGTTGTCGACGTCTCATATTGTTTGTGTTTTTTCAGTTGCAGTTTCATACATGACCTCTCGAGACCCGCTGTGTGTGTGAGCGCACGCGCGCGCGTGTCAAGCTCTCGGCTGTCAGTCACAACAGCAGCATGCGCTTCTTCACCTTCACCTTCTCAACACACCAGACGACACATACGCACAGACAGTAGCAGCGACAACTGAGTTAGGTCTCTTGTAATGCACCGCTAGATATGTTTTTAAAATTAAAGCAATGCGAACCGTCTGCGTCAAAATGGACTGGTGTACGGGCGAACTAACGTGAAACCACCCTCACTCACATTGATTTAGTTGAGCGTTGTAACGTTTCTTGAACGTGGGACGGAATAGTCTGAAGTATCGTGTTTACTCTCGAAGCTTTTACATTGAAGCACAATGTTCACGTTTGACAGCAGTGTCTAACATTTTATCAAACGCAGTTTTTGCTGAATATGACAGAGGACATTATGACGGCTGTGCGCGGAAATCTTTCTCAAACAGCAGGTGCTTCGGGACAAAAAGATAGCGGACAAACTGCTCCGACAAACGGGGCGATTCCTTCCTCCTCAGCGGCGGAGTTCAGCGAGGACTCCTCGTCCTGCACCAGCGAACTGACCCGCACGTGGCTGCAGTTCGCCAAGACCTTCGTCATTATCTTCCCCATTTATGTCTTGGGTTATTTTGAGTTCAGCTTTAGTTGGCTTTTAATCGCACTCACAATATATTTTTTTTGGAAGAGAAACACAAAGTGTAAGAACACGAGGCTGAGCAGAGCACTCTCCTTTTTTGAGCAAGAGGCTGTTAAACAGGAGCTGGAGGCAACTGAGTTACCATCATGGGTGAGTTAAACTCTTTCATTGATGACATTGGCTGTGTTTCAGAACATCAGAGTCAGCACACTAGGACACAGACATGGAAACTATAGGGAGTTTATATCTATAGTTGTTACAAAACTTTCCCTCATTAAAGCTACAATCTTGATTTGATTACCCTGGGACAACTTGCCATAACATCTTTCCATGCTTCTTTAGGGCTGGATGTGGTGCATTATGTGTTAAGCAAATTCTTATAGGAACTAAAGGTTGATATTTGACAGATAAATAGTATTTCCTTGATCAAAGTTAATTGTTTTACTTTATTTAAGCTTATGATGTTTTGTTTGCTGTCAATGTTGTGTCCAATCAGCAAACTGAGTACTTGAAACATAAATAAGTAATCCCAGGCTGTCAGGCATGAGGCAGACCAACTATTTTTGCCCATTTGTCTGTGAAGGTGTCGAGGTGAACAGTGTTTTGCTAGAGCATGTCTCTCTTGCACATTATTTCCATCTATTTTTATATTTTATATATATGTGTATCTATATATAAGCATTATATTGAGCCTCTGCTCATCTTGGCTCTAATCTAAAACCAAGTGGGTTAGGGATTGTTTATATATGTTATGTAATTAGATGCTTGAACCTGAAGGGTCAGTCTGTGTAGTTTCAAATGAGGATTCAGTGCTCTGCAATCTACACACTGTTAAAAATGTTTGTATCTGTAATTTTTACAGAAAACAAATAATATAAAAAATGTGAAAGTAAATAAATTAAGTGGTTAGTAATGATCTTACATATACTGTAGCAAAACCTGTAAACATTGCATTTTTACATACATTTTGTTTTTTTTGAAAGTAAAAACAATGAATTAGTATATAATTTACTATGAAAAACAGTAACATATGATTATTTTTATTTTAATAGTTTTAATTCTTCTAATTTTTGCTCAGTAATGTACTTTTTTTGTTACATTTGCTATCAGGGTGCAGAATGCATAAAGCAGATTTTAATAGTTCAAATACTTTGGTAATAACATCATATCTCTAAATTAATACATGATAATTAGCTTTAAAATATACAGGCACCAAAATGTCATCCCGTAATGAATGAAACATTGTCAATGTATTTTGTAAATTTGTATGGTGTATTTCTAGGAACCACAGCTGCCAGTTTTTTTTTGTTTGTTTTTTTACAGTAAATTTTACTAGATATTTTTTATTAATGTAGATCAAGATGGTATTGGATGACAGCTCCTCCTTACCCCCCTTTACTAAATTAATGGCCACACAATATGGGATTCCCAATCATAAATGTGTTTCATGTTTGCTTTCCCCATTCTTTAATTCTGGCATGAGGCAACTTGCCCGAAGGAGATCAGTTGTCTGTTGAACTGGTTTATGCTGATGAGTTTGAAGTTTTTTTTGTTTTGTTTTAGGAGAATGTTTCACAACAGTAGTGCTATCAATTCTATGATTATTCATTCATTATTTATTTCGTGGCACCAGGCACTCAAACCAAAAAGTGTCTTTTGAAACACTGATGACTTGTTTTTCCAGTTTCTCTCTGATTTCTAGGAACTTTGTGATGTGTCAGGAAGATATATTATCTTGTATCTATATCTATGTTCTCTGGAAGTGGATTGAATGCCAGTCTTCTTAAGGAGACATGTTTCTATGAAGTAAACCAATGAAAACAACGTCTTGCCTAAAACACTGTCTTCAAGCTTGTTACACGCATTGCAAAAAGTTCAAAGTATATATTGTAATGTAATGTAATGTAACCCCCCCCCCCCACACACACACACACAGTTTTATCCAGTTGACTTCTCTTTCATTAGTATGTCACGACAAATCAATATAGGTCTATTAATACAAAGACAAACCATTTACATCACAGGTTATCACATTCTCATCAAATGATGTCACTTTTACATCTCTATAGACTTTATCTGTCTAGTCAGTGAGGAGAAATCATGAGTGATCTCTAGTGACCATAGAAACATGGTTACCATGGGAACTTTCCATGGCTTTCCCACATATCATTAATACTAAACAAAATGTTCAATATTCAAGCTGCACCAACACTGTTTCTGAATAAATTCAGAGTGAGCGCACTGCAGAAGGAAGTCACACACTTCCACTTTGCCTCTTGAGATTACAATGATTTTACTTTTGTTGGACATACAGGAAGAAGTTAGCTTTATAGGGGCAGGTGCCAAAAACACAGCCTCTACTCAGGTAGCCCATGTAAAAAAAATCTGTGAAATTTACGGTAAAAAACTGGCTGCTGTGGTTGCCAGAAATGTACTGTAAAACATACGGTGGCAACATATTAGGTTCTACAGATTTTACCTAAATGTACAGTAAAAAAACGTATTCCATAAAATTTATTTTATGTTAATATACCAACATAATACTAATATCTGTTTTATACCTTTGTAATACACTGACAACCACCAAACACAGGTGGTGACAAGAGTCAGTAAGGCTAATGCAGAGTTGTAGTCAGTTACTGAGCACCACAAACAAACAGCAGCCACATTTTACAGTTCTTCCTGAACCAAAACAAAGAGCTTATGATGCATTCATGCTATGTCATAACTGTAATTATGAGATGGCAACCCGTGATATTTTACCCGGAGCTGTTCACGTCCTCAGAGTTGGATTTATGCATTTCAATGGCAACAGCAGCAGTCAGGTTGTATAAGTCCTAGCTCTGTAAGTTGTATACATTCATTATTATTGTAATGTTATGTGCTTTGAGACATGAGGTAATTTAACGCAGTCTCTCATGACGCTTTGTAGACTCTGCTGTGTGCATTTTGAAGGAGGTGTGGCTTTGAAGACGCTCTATCCCTACGTTCACACCTCCGCCGACGAGAGCGGCAAAATTCGCTCTCGCCGCCCTGCCAGCGACGCCGTGGATTCGTGATCAGCGATTCGTGGACGCTCTGATGCTCTGACGTAGATCGAATGCTTGGTCTTTTTTTTAAACTTTATTTAAAGGGGCCGCAAAGCAAAAAGAAAATTGATAAATGGAAAGAACTTAACAATTATAGTGACATGTTTGCTAACAAAATAAACCAATTAAAAACCATTTGTGTGGTGTGGCTTTTGTGTTCATGGTTAAGTGCTATTCTAATTTGCATTCCCGCTGAAAAACGAGTGTTCTAGTGCGAAAATCTTGCCTATAAATAGTGTTGCGCGCCTTCTTATCAAATTCACATGATCAACCTCTCCTCTATTTTGCTTGGGAACTGATGTGGTCGGAACCAAAGTTACTTGACTGCGTTCTCTGGAATCCTCTCAAACGGAGCACTTCTACATTCCGATTGGTTGCCGCCTCCTCACCGCTCTCACCGTCCAAGACGTGTCCATGCTCCGGCGGCGGTGTGAACGCACAGTAAGGGAGGGTGGGATCTCATCCTATTTTTGTTGTTGTTGCTGTTTTTAAGTTAGGAAATGAAAAAAAAGCAATGTTAGTGTGTCATCTGCACACCACCCGCCCCCTCCCCCCACTGCATGAAACAAATGCTGGATAAGCAAGCATTTTACTCATGCAGGGATTTAACTGCAGCTACGCTCATCACTGATCCCATTGCTGTACATATAGACATGATAATACCACTGAAGTGAAAGAAAAAGAGAGAATACACATACGTGCTACTTTTTTTGTAGAGAACCGTTCACAGGCTTAGACAGAAATTCCATTTATTTTTGTAATACATTGACTGTTTTTTTTTTGTCATACCTAAGAGTGTGATAGCCAGAGGGGTTTCTTCAAAGATTTCAGGGCATTTACAACAGCAGTCTTGTTCCCTCTTATAATAAGATACATTTGTCTATTTTTTTTCCAGGTTCATTATCCAGATGTGGAGAGAGTTGAGTGGCTAAATAAGGTGAGACAAGTAAGATATACAGTGAAGAAAATAAGTATTTGAACACCCTGCTATTTTGCAAGTTCTCCTACTTAGAAATCATGGCGGGGTCTGAAATTGTCGTCGTAGGTGCACGTCCACTGTGAGAGACATAATCTTTAAAAAAAAATCCAGAAATCACAATGTATAATTTTTTTACTATTTATTTGTAAGATACAGCTGCAAATAAGTATTTGAACACCTGAGAAAATCAATGTTAATATTTGGTACAGTAGCCTTTGTTTGCAATTATAGAGGTCAAACGTTTCCTGTAGTTTTTCACCAGGTTTGCACACACTGCAGGAGGGATTTTGGCCCACTCCTCCACACAGATCTTCTCTAGATCAGTCAGGTTTCTGGGGTGTCGCTGAGAAACACGGAGTTTGAGCTTCCTCCAAATATTCTCTATTGGGTTTAGGTCTGGAGACTGGCTAGGCCACGCCAGAACCTTGATATGCTTCTTACAGAGCCACTCCTTGGTTATCCTGGCTGTGTGCTTCGGGTCATTGTCATGTTGGAAGACCCAGCCTCGACCCATCTTCAATGCTCTAACTGAGGGAAGGAGGTTGTTCCCCAAAATCTCGCAATACATGGCCCTGGTCATCCTCTCCTTAATACAGTGCAGTCGCCCTGTCCCATGGGCAGAAATATACACCCAAAGCATGATGCTACCACCCCCATGCTTCACAGTAGGGATGGTGTTCTTGGGATGGTACTCATCATTCTTCTTCCTCCAAACACGGTTAGTGGAATTATGACCAAAAAGTTCTATTTTGGTCTCATCTGACCACATGACTTTCTCCCATGACTCCTCTGGATCATCCAAATGGTCATTGGCAAACTTAAGACGGGCCTTGACATGTGCTGGTTTAAGCAGGGGAACCTTCCGTGCCATGCATGATTTCAAACCATGACGTCTTAGTGTATTACCAACAGTAACCTTGGAAACGGTGGTCCCAGCTCTTTTCAGGTCATTGACCAGCTCCTCCCGTGTAGTTCTGGGCTGATTTCTCACCTTTCTTAGGATCATTGAGACCCCACGAGGTGAGATCTTGCATGGAGCCCCAGTCCGAGGGAGATTGACAGTCATGTTTAGCTTCTTCCATTTTCTAATGATTGCTCCAACAGTGGACCTTTTTTCACCAAGCTGCTTGGCAATTTCCCCGTAGCCCTTTCCAGCCTTGTGGAGGTGTACAATTTTGTCTCTAGTGTCTTTGGACAGCTCTTTGGTCTTGGCCATGTTAGTAGTTGGATTCTTACTGATTGTATGGGGTGGACAGGGGTCTTTATGCAGCTAACGACCTCAAACAGGTGCATCTAATTTAGGATAATAAATGGAGTGGAGGTGGACATTTTAAAGTCTGACTAACAGATCTTTGAGGGTCAGAATTCTAGCTGATAGACAGGTGTTTTGCAGCTGTATCTTACAAATAAATTGTTAAAAAATCATACACTGTGATTTCTGGATTTTTTTTTTCGATTATGTCTCTCACAGTGGACATGCACCTACGATGACAATTTCAGACCCCTCCATGATTTCTAAGTGTGAGAACTTGCAAAATAGCAGGGTGTTCAAATACTTATTTTCTTCACTGTAATAATTTCCTGTCCTTTATCATCCACCACTCTCGAATACTGTACATGTGTCTGCAGTCAATAATCTGCAATCTGATACTCTGATTCTCTCTCTCTCTCTCTCTTTCTCTCTCTCTCTCTCTCTCTGTTTACAATGGGGGTGATATAATCCAGTTCGCTATGCTCATGTTATATTACACATACATAGCCATAATTTTTCACTCTCTGTGTGTAGCTGTGTATAACTAGTGCCTTTTTAAAATATTAATTGTACATATACATTCAGTGACTCCCAGTCTTCCTAAAACATGCCTGATTTGAATATTTCTTTGGCATCTTGCCCAGCGGTGTAATTTATGTACCTGAATGGCCTCATGCTTCTGCAAAGTATGTCTGCAACATTCAAAATCATGCAAATCTATTTACATGAAACACTGCAGAATGTTTTTAAACATGACAAAAGTGAGAATGATAGAAACTCTTATTGTACTGTATCATACTAATATTACAACCTAAATATCATACACATGCATTTTGAAACACATAAATGCGATATACATTCAGTATACATTCAGTCTCTTTTTTGTCAGACTATCTACACCTCTAACTTAGTTCAAAGGCTTATAGATGTTATTTCTTTGCTTTCAGACAAGTCATTTGTCTTTCTACATTTAGTTTTAAATAATTATGTTTGTGCCATCCCATTGTGGCTACCTGTTCTGTTTTCATGGGGAATCGTTTCCAAATACTTAGAATATTTACAGTTAGTCAAGTAATAACGTCCTCAGGCCTGTTTAAACAAAACCTGTGCACCTTTGTGTGATCGGCAACCTTGTTGTGGAAAAAAAATGTTTTTTACACACAGTGAAGATTTTGTTTTTAATCAAATGCAGTCAGGAGAGTATCAAACAACAGTTAAAGTGCTTTGGTGACTAGGGAGTTTTGGGTTGACTTATTTACCATATTCAAGTCAGTAACAGTAAGGAATGAAGATGTTTTACTCAGTTGCTGAGCAGATACACTCTTTGCCTTTCAGACAGTGAAACAGATGTGGCCTTATGTGTGTCAGTTTGTGGAGAAACTGTTTAAAGGAACAATCGAGCCAGCCATCAAAGAAGCCAATGCCCACCTCAGTACATTCAGCTTCACCAAGATCGATCTCGGAGATAAGGTACCCTTACGGAACAAAAATATATGGGAATATACTGCAAAATATAATGCGATATTTTACATAATGCATTTCCATATATGAGAAACTAGTGCAAAATACTGCAATATTGCTATATACTGCATATATACTGCATTATACAGGTCCTTCTAAAATAATTTGCATATTGTGATAAAGTTAATTATTTTCCATAATGTAATGATAAAAATTAAACTTTCATATATTTTAGATTCATTGCACACCAACTGAAATATTTCAGGTCTTTTATTGTTTTAATACTGATGATTTTGGCATACAGCTCATGAAAACCCCAAATTCCTGTCTCAATAAATTAGCATATCATGAAAAGGTTCTCTAAACGAGCTATTAACCTAATCATCTGAATCAACTAATTAACTCTAAACACCTGCAAAAGATTCCTGAGGCTTTTAAAAACTCCCAGCCTGTTTCATTACTCAAAACCGCAATCATGGGTAAGACTGCCGACATGACTGCTGTCAGAAGGCCATCATTGACACCCTCAAGCAAGAGGGTAAGACACAGAAAGAAATTTCTGAACAAATAGGCTGTTCCCAGAGTGCTGTATCTAGGCACCTCAGTGGGAAGTCTGTGGGAAGGAAAAAGTGTGGCAAAAAACCCTGCACAACGAGAAGAGGTGACCGGACCCTGAGGAAGATTGTGGAGAAGGACCGATTCCAGACCTTGGGGGACCTGCGGAAGCAGTGGACTGAGTCTGGAGTAGAAACATCCAGAGTCACCGTGCACAGGCGTGTGCAGGAAATGGGCTACATGTGCCGCATTCCCCAGGTCAAGCCACTTTTGAACCAGAAACAGCGGCAGAAGCGCCTGACCTGGGCTACAGAGAAGCAGCACTGGACTGTTGCTCAGTGGTCCAAAGTACTTTTTTCGGATGAAAGCAAATTTTCCATGTCATTCGGAAATCAAGGTGCCAGAGTCTGGAGGAAGACTGGGGAGAAGGAAATGCCAAAATGGCTGAAGTCCAGTGCTGCTTCTCTGTAGCCGCCTCTGTTCTCTTCTCACTGCCTCATAAAGCAGCGAGGCAAAAGGTCAGCTGCCTACGTTTTCGGACGCAGCCACTGTCTCTGCCCCCTCTTCCCATTATTTCCTGTGCGGTCACCACTATTAATAATAAAAAATTAATTAAAAAATAATTAAAAAAGAAACCAGTAGACTAAAGGCCTCATTATGCTTCTGCGTCAACTCCATGGCGTAGCTACGCCGTCACTCCTACGGCGTTGTGGCCGTTTTATGGTTCTGCGTCAGATTGCGTTGCATCCCGTTGAATCTGACCAATCACAGCCCTTGCGTTCTGCGTCGCCTCGACGCGTAGTTACAATTTTTTGGAGGTGCACGTCGAGCTACGGTGTAGGGGTCGGAGAGGGGTTTGCGGCGACGCAGAGGGCTCTGCGGGGGTACACCGTCGATTCGACGCAGAAGCATAAAACAGGCTTAAGCCTAGCCCATTCATGCCTAGCATGCGTACACTGCTCATGTGTATTATTGAAAGAATTGTCAATTATTGTCAATGTGTTCAAACTCAACCTCAATCAGGGAGTTTATAGCCATAAAAATATTTTAGCTGTATATTTTTATACGGTGCAGAATATTCAAATATTTGAAGGCACAATGGAAGTACAGAATGGCATGTTGCTATACTCCAAAGACCTTTAATTTCAAACTTTCAAAGACCAATAATTAGATTCCATGCTCCCATCTTAGGTTAACTGCACATCAAAAGTGTTAACATTTATCTAACCTTATTTTGTATATATATATATATATATATACATACACATACATATTTTTTTAATCATATAAATTTTGTCAGCCTTTAGTCTGGAAAATGGTCAGCTACCCAATCGGAGCCAATCACATTGTGCTGGTGTTTTTGTGTGAACACCTGGGGCCTGATGTATGAATGTTGCTTATGCACAAAATGGGCATAAATATGTGGATATGCAATTTTCCACACACATATCAGGAATTATAAAGAAATAAACTTTAGACCGTGGACTGAGCGATGTAATGAAGTAAACAGAATTATCTAAAAACTCAGATTTTTTATATACACATTTAGATTAAATATTCTTATTTTGGTATAAGTGTAAAGGATCCACAGTAGGCAAGTAGTAGAGAACCCAAGTGCAGTATTTATTTACAAACATAACAAAATTAAACATAAAACAAAAGCATGGCGGACATAAACGTGACCATAGACTTACACAACAGTGGTCACAGGAAACAATACTTGACAAAGACACATGGCAGACACAAGGACTTAAATACACAGACTAATGACAAGACAAGGGACACCTGTGAACAATGAACAGACGATTAACCAATGACAAGACACATGGCAGGATCACATGACAAGCAGGGAATCACATGACAAGACACAGGAACATGACATGAACAATTCAAAACGTGACAATAAGACCATCTTGCATATTTTTTTAAAGACAAGACATGGCTTAACTACTTGCATTAAAAAGCTTCATATTGCATCAGGAGTAGGAAGGTTGACGTAAGAAATTTAAACCTTTTGGAAAAGCTGACCAGCTGTCAGATGGAAATAGTTCATGTTGTCAGGGCTCTGTGGAGGAATGCATGTGGTTAAAGAAATGGCAACCCCCCTGACGGGGCATCTGTGCTCATCTCTGTCACAGCCTCTCAGGATCAACGGGGTCAAAGTTTACTCTGAGAACGTGGACAAACGGCAGATCATCATGGACCTTCAGATCAGGTGACATCATTTTGATAAGCCTCTCTGACATCTTTTGATCATCCTGGTTGTGCCACATTTTTTATTATTTGTCCGTTCTCTTACAGCTACGTTGGAAATACTGAAATCGATGTGGATATCAAAAGGTACTACTGTAGAGCAGGGATCAAAAGTATTCAGGTATATTGTTATATTTTCTCATAAAACATTTAAGAGTGACATTCTCTTCTCTTGTGCTGCATAAAGCAGTAGGATTGCATTTTCCACTATTATTTATACACAACAGATATATATCAGCTCTGTTATGGCATCTTCCATTGAGTTTGTCTCCATGACCCAATGGATTATGCTATCCCAGGCCAGAGAATTAACTTGTTGGATACAGAGAAGCTCTTTCCTATATTGTGATGCAATCACGTGTTTCATGGAAGGAATTCTGTGAACTGAACGAAGCCTATTTTTACAGAAAGGGTGTGTGTATTTATAGGAAGGCGTGTAACCAAATACTGAAATGCCCTTGTACTGTTTGTAATGCAGGATCAGATATATACACGCATGCTCACACAATGACAGTTTTGTGCATGATTAATGGAGCTATTTCATTCTCACGCATTAAACACGTAGTAAGGTAATCTCTTTGTGTGACAGCATGCTGTGTTTATGTGAGATGTTTTTTTTTGTTTTTTTTTACTGTACAATGTCTAAAATACCTAGAGAGAGAGAGATCTGTTAGCATTCCCATTCATTTCTATGGTAGTTCTGAAGTTTGAGACCTGGAGGCTCCCATCTTTACTTCATGGACACTCAAACAATTGTGACAAACAATTGAGATATAAAAATAAAAAAATAACAGTCCATTTCATAGTTTTAAATGCCCTCATACAGTTAACAGTACAGTACAATCACTGGTAAAGATGTTCAATCATTTTAATGAAAAACTTTATTACAATGTGTCATGAAATTGTTGTAATACTTGTATTCATATTGTGTATTTAAATTATTGTGTATGTTTATATGTTTATTTATACAGCACCTTTCATACACAATGGTAATTCAAAGTGGTTTACAAATGAGTGATTAAAAATAATCATAAACAGTACCCAAACAATAAGAAATAATAAAAAAATTATTTAAAAATAAGCAATAAAAAAAAGTAGGACAATAAAACAAATAAAAAAGATATTACATTTCTGTACACAAAATATTGAACAGTTTTACAGTTCTGACATTTATTGGTTGCTTATTGTCAGTTATTTTTCACTGATTATTATAACCATCTAGTGAGATTTTCACAGCGTTATAATGCTATGACACACTAAAGCCTCTAATAAGTCAGAAAAAGCCCTTGTGTGCATTGTGTACATTGTACATTGGCTGATAAAACATCTTGCACTCAGTGTTATGATTCCATAAAGACTGGTTGAGGAAGGACATTCCCTTGAGTTATTTGTTCTCATTAGCAGCTCTTTGGCAATAAATAATTGTTCAAAACAAGCTCAAAATGGTGGTTGTAAAGGTAAATGTCTTATAGTATATCACCGAGCATGTGGAGCTCTGTCAAAAGCAAAATAAATAAATGGATCAGTTTCGAGCCTGAAACATTCATCAGCCTTAGGCGCTTAGTGGTTAGTTCGACAGTGCTGCTCTCTCACTGCAAAAATTATTCTCTTGTTTGTTGTTTTCCAGAAAAGTTAAAAAGATAGGTTTACATGAGAAACAAGTTTGCATAAGCCATCAAGACTTAATGTCTTGTCTTGTTTACTGAAAAATAAGACAAAAATATTTATTAAGAAGAAGTCTTGTCATTCCATGTGAGGATTCCTAGGCTGATTGTGCATCTGATGAATTCAAGATATTTCATGTTGCCTTAAGAGGAGTAGGATACACACAAACCTCTAGCGAGAATCTTTACTAGTGTCTCTCTCTCTCTCTCTCTCTCTCTCTCTCTCATATATATGTACATGGCCTGATGTATGAATAGCTACATGGAGTTCTGCGTGTGATTCTTGAACCACTTCTGGGGAATATGCCGCTGGTTGGTGCTCTATCCCTGTTCTTCCTCAAGAAACCAGTGAGTTTACAAACTTAAACAATTATATTCCCTTTTTTGCTGTATTTGCTGCTTGGTTCAACTTGTATTTGAAATAATGTGTGCATTTTTCAAAAAAAATCTATTTTACCATTGCAAACAAATTAGCTTTGTGTTTTGAGTTGCTGTTGTTTGCAGTTATTTAGATCTAGAAATAACATTGATTACATTTATATCATTAGCAGATGATCTCTTATAGCAACTTACAGTAACGTGTATGCGTGATCCAAGCCAATGTGATTTTGTTTACAAGCTCAAGGTGATACTCCAGGTTTCTACTCTACATACAAAGTCATGGGTGAGTGTTAGGCCTTGAAAGGATACATCTCAAGGAAGGAGGGTCTTAAGGATGTCTTATGAGAAAACTACCAGATAAGGTTGTGAATGCTGAAAGAAGAGAAGGCAAATGATCAGAAGTCAATGATGACTTGGTCTTGTTAAAAAGCAGGAAGTATTTTCAATTTGTTTTCAAAGTGTATCATAGAGTCAGATAAGGTAATGTAGAAGACAGAAAAGGTCAGCTGCAAGTAGTTTTTTTATCTGTCAAAGGGCAGCTGAATGACTTCGAGACATTTACAGATGTAGGAATACTTGGTGGATGGGAATGAGTCAAGAACTTAAGATGTGTTTCTGTGGAACACAAAAGATACATTGAAGAACAAAACACTGGAGCCCAAATGACAAAAAAAAAAAAAAACAGACATTTCATAAAATGTCTTATTTTATGTTTAAAAAAAAAAGTCAGTCATACAGGTTTGGAACGATGTGATGACAGAAATTCCATATGAACTATTACTTTAATGTCCCTATAAAACCGCACAGATCTATTGATTTAAAGATTGTCCTCACCTTCCATGTCTTTTCCCACACACTCCATGCATTTTAGTGGCCTGAGTATTTTTGATGATTTTTAGAGACACATTTGACATGAGGTGAGCCAGTGGAGGGTATCTTCTCAATCACTTCAGAAGATTCAGTGGCAACAACATTTAAGAACTTATTGGGAGTGCAACTGATACTCATTTCCTGTATAATTATAAGAAAAAGAGAAAGTTCCTAAAGACATTTTCTCTTGCAGACCTGCATGATTGAGACTATTTAAACTTTGGTTTTCTAACAAGCACAAAATGAACTTAACAGCTCTACCACGTGCGTAGCAGTGGCAGACAGTCAGCAACACAGTCGGCACTGACCCAGATTCTACTGTCTGTCAGTACCAGATTAGTAGCAGTGCTAATTTCACAGCAGGTCATCATAGCTCAGACTGATTCTTGCTCAAATTCTGCTGCTGTTTTTGAACGAAGGCTTGAATAAGGCAGGTGTAGGAAAACTGAATGGGTTTGAGTGCTGTGTGAAGTGTCCTGTGGTCTGACTGTAGTTTTTGATGCACTGCAGAGGTGGCTTCTCTTCAGATATTCGTCTGCAGTGTGGGCGACACTGAAACATCTTGCATCTGTCCCCATTTTAATGGATGGCGTCTATTCCTTTACTTATTTTCCTTCCTTCCTTCCTTCCTTCCTATTTTTTTTATGCTGACACAGATTGTTCTCATCACAGTAACTAATAGTAGTAATAGTAATACTGTAGTGTTGTTATTTATGGGCTGGCTTCACAGTGGGGCTTGACATCCATGGTGATATTAAAATACTGCCCCAGGGATGATCAGAGTTTTTTTTTTTTTTTTTTTGTGCTATTTGTCATTAGCCTGGCATGCCAGACCTACATCACGATGTTAGGTCTGGGAACTCTCCGTTGACTGGGCTCAATACGAGGGGCGGGATTAACGGTTGTCTTTCAAATTCCCCCTGCATGCAATAGGACAGCGCTACAACCAACCAGAGCAATGAAGAAGTCGACGTCTTTTGTATCTTCCTTTTATTAAAATGACTCAAGTGATGTTCTTTGTTCATGTTTCAAAGAAAAGTTTAACTTTAAATCCTCCTGAGTCGCGGTCAAAGCCGATTTGAAATACATATGTTCGCCAGCAGCAGGAGCCATTCTTTGTTTTCAAGTACCAGTGAACTGTCGCAACTCTGTCGTCATTATGTTAAGCCTGCCCGCCGACTCTATACACGATGTGATTGGCCTGACCAGAGTTTGGTTTTTCCAGCTAAAACGTCTATGGAGAGTTGCTAGACTACACTCTCGCTGCGAACATTTTTTTGCAGCCGCTAGGTGGAGTCTAGATTTCTAGGCTAATTTGTCATTGGTTTTCTTCTCTGAACAGATATACCTGTATTTTCTCTACGTTAGCAGTGTGATCTGTTTAAGTTATCTATGCCTCTCTCTCTCTCTCTCTCTCTCTCTCTCTCTCTCTCTCTCTCTCTCTCTCTCTCTCTGTCTCTCATTCATTCAGCTGCTGGATATAAACTGGACAGGCCTCACAAACATATTGGACATTCCAGGGCTTAAGTAAGTTAACATTTTCCTCCTACAATGGATTATATTTGTACTTACTAAGACAACAGTCTTATATAGCCTTTTATTTATTTTTGATTATTTTCATGTTGGTCAGACTCAGGCTTCTGTTTTGTTTGGATTTAATGGCCTCTTATCAAACGCAGAGCCTAGACTTCTTGTTTATTTTTTCTTCATTTAAGTTGTACTTTATTGTTGGCCTATACCCCATTTATTGTAAATTCAAAGATCTAATGTATGTTGACTTTAATTAACTATAAGCTTTTATGCATATTATATTTGGACTGTCTCACTATTGACTACTGTCAAGTTTACATTTTTGGCCACTTCTTCGAAGCGACTTCTACTAGTACCAGTCTTACATACTTTACTGAATTCATGTTTTACACATAAAGGTTTATGCTTAAATGTATGAAATTTGTTTAAAATATTATATTAGTTGATTAGTTTAAAACCTTTTTACCTTTTAAAAAGCTTTATTTTTGATTCTGTTTAAACCTGGTGTATTCACTTCAAATACAGCAGATACTTAATCAGATTTCACTGGATAACATGGAAAGTCTGCTTCAAACTGTTCTCAGGCTACCTCAATAATTATTTATATATTGAATAATGTTTACTCTATTGCCCTGCAAAACATACACAATTAAATTACAATAATTACATTTATGCATTATGCACGTAGATTCGGAGCACCCATTTTTCCAGTATGTGTTCCCTAGAAATTATTTAGACACCAAAAACAAATATTTTAAATGTCCACTGTAATGCCAGATTAGAAAGATCCTTAATGTGTTGGCGTAACATACTGTCTGCAGTAAAACAATGGAGCAGATTCATGAGTGTTGCACCTCAGGATGTGCTGATCATGCACGCGCACGCGCGCACACGCACGCACACGCGCGCACACGCACGCACACGCACGCACAGGGGGGAGTGATTACACAGCTCTAGCACAGTATAAATCTGTATGTATTTATTTTGCTGATTGTTTTGTGTATCATATTTTTAGAAAACTGAATAATTGCACTAGTTGGCTGTTTGGTAGGTTGATCTTCTAATAATCCTTATTGCAAGGAAATAAGCAACATTATACTGTGGTCATTAGCACTGCAGCATTGGGAGTCCTTGTTCTTGGGCTATTAAAGTTTATTGGATCTTCACTGCACAAAGGAAGTGCTGCTCCCATGTCAGCCATGCTCTTTGCATCATACAGCTAATGTAAGACTGAAGAAAAGCACATTGAGCTGAGGTCTGTCAGTCCAGGCAACCATAATACCCTTACGCAGTGTACTTCTGTGCTGTAAATCTGTAGTGTCCCACTGTTTAGGACTGTTGAGTGATTGTTGTAGTCCCAGAGAGCGCTATGCTTGCATTATGAAGATGTTTGGGGAACTGCATCTGTTAGGCAAGCAAATCAATATGAGAATTATGATCATCATTCTTGCTTTAATTTTTTTTATGGTGTTTATTATGTCTGTTCAGCGTATTGTGTTACCTGTTGGATGTTTGTGTTATTTTATTACAGAGGAAGTAATTCAAAATGAATCTGCATTTTACCACAGCACTCTAAATTTTTAGAGATTAAATGTGTTGCTGACAAGAGAGATGAGAAAGTAATTTGGACAGAAATGGGGAATAACAGATTGGAGGGGAATGTAATGGGAACAGGTGTAATGAATTGCACAAAATAGGTTTTGGTAAATGTAGAGAAAGGATTTGATGAGTGAGATAAGTTGAAGTGCATATAGCAGATGAAAGTTTTACTCCGGTAAAAGAGGAGATTTGTTTAAAACGAATTGATTTAATTTTACTTTCCGTAGGGGTCTTACAAAGATTAAGTCTTTTATCTTCATGAAATTTACTTTTGCCTTGCGCATCCCCTATACAAAGCTCTTAATGGATTTGTTTAATCGCCATGGGGTTTAGGGACATCTTTAAGAAGACTTTTATGGACTCGGGCTGGGTTTCCCAAAACCTTCCTAACGCTATGTCATTCTTAAGTTACATCTTAAAGGAGAACTCCGGTCAATTTTAACATTGAGCTCCTTTTTTTGTACATTTGGTGTGATGTCAATACAGAGAACAACGACAAAAATCGGTGTTGCCTACACCGTGTTATCGTCTTTTTAAAATCTGCTCCCTGTTGACTTCAATGGGGCAAGTTTTAAACCTGCTTTTAGCCTCTTAACATCCTTGATTTGTCATTACAAGTGCACAGCCATGTGACTGATGTTATTAAGAGTCGGGAAGGAACCGCTATTCACTCCAATTCGATCGCCGCCCTCCACGCTTTCGAGCGCGGCTCGAAACAGCTGTGAATGCAGAAGTAGCACATCTACTTCGCACAGAAATAGCGAACCTGTTGTGCAAAAGGGCTATAGAGATGGTGCCGCCTTCGCTGAGCGAGTCTGGGTTTTACAGCCGTTATTTTCTTGAACCAAAGAAAGACGGCGGCCTCAGACCCATCTTAGATCTGAGACATTTGAACAGAGTGCTTGTGAAAAGACCGTTCAAAATGTTGACAATCAGGAAACTTCTCGCGCAGGTATGCCAGAAGGACTGGTTTATATCTCTCGATCTGAAAGATGCTTATTTTCAGATTCAGATAATTCCCAGTCACAGGCCATTCTTGAGATTCGCCTTCGACGGCCGGGTTTATCAATACACCGTCCTTCCGTTCGGCCTGTCCTTAGCACCCCGTACATTTACGAAGTGCATGGACGCGGCGCTCGCCCCCCTGAGAAATCGGGGCTTGCGAATTATGAACTCTCTGGACGATTGGCTGATTTTAGCACAGTCAGAGATGGAACTTTTATCTCACAGGACAGTGCTCCTCAGTCATCTGAAAAGCCTGGGTCTCTCGGTCAACTGGACCAAGAGCTCATTACGGCCCAGTCAGTCAATTTCCTTTTTAGGAATAGAACTAGACTCGGTGGCTATGACGGCTCGCTTGTCAACACAGCGCGCGCGTCTTTTCAGAAAAACAGCCTCATTCCTTTGAAAACGTTCCAGAGAATGCTAGGCTGTATGTCTTCAGCTGCAGCTGTACTCCAGCTGGGTTTACTGTGCATGCGCCCGCTACAACGCTGGCTGAATGCTTGCGTGTCTCACCGGGCTTGGGCCGCCGGCCGCCAACTAATCAGAGTGACTCAGACCTGCATTACAGCTCTGCAGCCCTAGAAAGTGGCCGATTGGTATCAGCGGGGAGTGATGATGGGTGCGATCTCACACCGAAAAGTCACACAGGTTGGGGTGCGATGTGCTAGGGCACACCGGTTTTTGGTCTATGGTCAGACCAAGAGAAGCTCCTCATCATAAACTGTCTGGAAATGATAGCGGTCGAGAACGCGCTCACACGCTTTCTCCCTGTCATTCGGGACCACCACGTTCTAGTCCGTTCGGACAATATGTCGGTGGTATCCTACCTGAACCGTCAGGGTGGAGTCAGATCCAGTAACCTCTGCGATCTGGCAGAACGCCTTCTAGTTTGGTCTCAGGGTCACCTGCGCTCGCTGAGAGCGACGCACGTACCAGGCCACCTGAACGACGGCCCAGACAGACTGTCCAGGGACAACGTTCCCCCAGGGGAATGGTCCCTGCACCCCCAAACAGTCCAGAAACTATGGCGCCTATTCGGCAGAGCGGAAATAGACCTTTTTGGGGCAAAAGACAACGCTCACTGCCCAGTGTTCTTTTCAAAGAACGAGGACGCGCTGGCCCAGAACTGGCCCAGCCGCCCGCTTTATGTTTTCCTACCGATCTCACTGTTGCCACAGGTAATAAAGAGAATCAGGGAAACGCGCCACTCGGTGCTCCTCATAGCCCCGCGTTGGGAGAATCAGACTTGGTTCCCGGAGCTAACGCAGCTGTCACAGACAGCTCCGTGGCCCATTCCGGTGAGAACAGATCTCCTCTCTCAGGCTCGCGGCTCGATCTGGCATCCCCACCCAGAGCGCTGGTCGCTGCATGCGTGGGTGATCAACGAATACCCGTTGCTTTGCCAGAAGGAGTAATGAACACGATTGCGCAATCCAGAGCCCTTTCTACTAGAAAGCTCTATGCGTCTAAATGGTCTGTGTTTTCTAAATGGTGCACCGACAAAAATTCACAGAACCAACGTTCTCAACGGTTTTGCCCTCCGCGCCCCCTGTCGGTTCCTATGTGGGATCTTTCCTTGGTCCTCGAGGCCATGAAAGCCTTTCCCTTCGAACCGTGGAATCCGTGGACCTGAAATACCTATCACTTAAAACCTTTTTCTGACAGCTTTGTAATCAGTCAAACGTGTGGGGGACCTTCACGCGCTGTCTGTCAGCGCTGCGTGTCTTGAGTTCGGGCCAAATGACTCCAAAGTCATTCTCAAACCTAGACATGGCTATGTTCCTAAGGTGATTGGTACTCCTTTCAGAGCGCAGGTCATTTCCCAATCGGCTCTGCCAGCATCCGATAGCGAGTGTGATATTAATCTCCTCTGCCCAGTCAGAGCGCTGAGATTTTACACTGCGCGCTCCGCCTCTTTCAGACGCACGGAGCAGCTCTTTGTTTCGTTTGGTGGGCGCACTGAAGGTCTCGCAGCCTCGAAACAGACCCTGTCCAGATGGATAGTGGACGCTATCGCAGCTGCTTACGTGTCAAAAGGTCTGCAATGCCCACTGGGCATCAGGGCTCACTCCACTAGAGGCATGGCCTCATCGTGGGCGTGGTCCAGCGAAATTTCCATTCATGACATATGTGTGGTGGCGGGCTGGGCTTCCCCGTCCACCTTTGTAATATTTTATAATCTGGAAGTTCCCGCCCTGCAGGCAAAACTTCTGCCGGTATAAGTGAGATGTAAGTACTGTCCAAATGTATAGTGCGCAGGCTACTCTCACAACAATCAGCTCTCCTGGTTGCACTATTGGGTTATTGCTATATGCTTACACAGACCGGCGCCGCCGCTCTGTTGTTCCCTTTAAATGCTTATGAACATGTGCTGGCCCGCACTGCTGCTGGCCACCTATTTTTTTCCCACTTATCAGGGCTCCCCGGGCTTCCCCGGGGCTTATGTAGTGGATGCTGGCGCACACGGCATTGACAAAGGGTTCCCGTAGCGTAAGCTAACTTACGCAATACGAGAGAACCTCTCGTAAGAGAACGTATCGGTTACCTAACGGACCCTCGGTTCTCTCTAGAAGAGGGAACTAGTATTGCGTAACCAGCCGTGCTCGCGCCACGAGCGACTTTCGCTTCAGTCGATGAAAACCAGGGAAGCGGCCTCTGAACCCCGCTTATATACACTAAGCCACGCCCCTTCTGGTGGGCTGTGATGCCATGAGGGTGCGGGCGCCTCTCATTGGGCGTGACGTCACGCCAGGTTCACTGGTAGGCTGCTGCAGTTGCCGCAGGGCAGCCTATGAGCTCGCTAGATAGCCCGCTCTAGGTCTGGCAGCTGCAGCACTGCGTTGACAATAAATACAAAATTAAGGATAATATTTGGCTTCAAAATCTCGAGAAGATGAATCTTTCCCGTAGCGTAAGCTAATTTACGCAATACTCGTTCCCTCGTCTAGAGAGCACCGAGGTTACGTTAGGTAACCGATGCGTTCTCTGCCGCCCAAGCGCACCTGCTCGTCGCCGAGGGCGTTCCCCTGTCGCCGCTCTCACTGGGCCTCGTCCTGGTTGCGTATGCAACCCATTGCTCCCTGAAGGAGGGAACGGAGGACGTAGTCCCCTCACCACTACTGCTGGACCACCGCTGACTCCAGGGGCCGATCGGCTCCTCAGCGAAAAAGCAACTAGTGCGTGCATCCACTTCCGTATTCTATCTGCGCCGCGGGGGCGGAGTGTGTGATTCGAGTCACGCACGACAATTCAATTGGCTCGTTCAATAGTAATCAGAGACGATTGGCTCTCTGGCATGATCCCCATTCAGTCGACGTCAACTATTTCCTCCGTTTCCTCCTTCAGATTTGAATGCAATTTTTGGTGGTCTCATTATATATTTCTCTGTGTGCAGTTGTTTTTCAATTGGTTTGATTTTTCTTTGTGCCATGGCAAACATAATTTGTCTTCCTGTACAGTACGTCCAGGATTGCTCGCCTCTCTGTGTGTTTTAAGATGACTTTAAACCCAGGTGGCACTGACAGAAATACAGCCTTTTCAACAAAGACAGGCAGCTGCCCAGAGACAGGAGTATGAGTAAAATATGAGAGGGTGGACCTGAGGAATTTCAGCACAATCCTCAAAATGGCACTATTGCTTCTGTGTGTTTCCTCTCCATTGCCTCTCCCCCTTCTTGTGCTTGTATTTTAACAAGATTGTAGTGTTTCTGTGCT
Organism: Semotilus atromaculatus; assembly: GCA_031834385.1. Classification (NCBI taxonomy): domain Eukaryota; kingdom Metazoa; phylum Chordata; class Actinopteri; order Cypriniformes; family Leuciscidae; genus Semotilus; species Semotilus atromaculatus. The sequence continues at coordinate 14,317,535 of JAULUF010000009.1, read as the reverse complement.
GGGTTGTGTAGGAGCCCGCTGAAACGTAGAACATCTATTCATGCTAATGTTACAAAAACATACTTGATTAAACAGTGTCAGATGATCTTTGTCAAATTGTTGGTTTAGTCAGCAAGTCAACATGTGAATGCAGTTTTTGTGGTTAGCAATACATCCGGGAGGTACAGGTTTTTTTTCTATTTTTTTTTTTCTTTAAATCATCTATGTCAGTATATCTATATCAGTTAAACTTTGTTTTAAGGCAACTTTTAACTTCTTCAGTAATTACGTAATGCTTTATATTTTTAAATATGTATTTATAGATATTTGTATTGTCTGTTCCTGTATACCGAGGTTTCATTTACATCACCAACTAATGCAGAAACATTTAGACTCCATTAAACAGGTTTACATTTCTTGCTGAGTCATTGATCTCTACATTTTGAGCAGGTTTGATGTTTTTTTCAAACTATTTTTGTCTTTTGTTTTCTTTCCAGTCATTCATAACACTGCCTCTGCTTTTAACTGTCTGATGCATTTTTTATTAAACCACAAAATATCCTAATGTTGTCTTTAACATCAAAACAAGAATTTGATCATCTTTCCCCCCTACCAAACTATGCATAGAGGAGAGCGATTACAATCCAGAAGTACTCCACCACTTTAGCACTTACAAAATGAAAAATGTTTATCGTGATTTCTTTTTCATTGGCAGTGGCTTTTCAGACCACATGATCCAGGATATTATCAGCACTTACATGGTGTTGCCCAACAGGATCACTGTACCACTGGTAGGTGAGGTTGAACTGGCACAGCTCCGTTTCCCTATGCCAAAGGTGAATACACACACATACACAACTATCTCAGTGCTTATTATTTGGCAAATCTTCCTTTCATATTAATATTCAGTAATCTCTTGTTATATTTCATTCTCTCTCACACTCATTAGGGAGTTCTAAGGATTCATTTTCTTGAGGCTCAGAATCTGGAAGTTAAGGACACATATCTGGGCGGGTTGATCAAAGGCAAGTCTGACCCATATGGCATGCTGCTTGTCAGCAACCAGCTCTTTAGAAGCAAGACCATCAAAGAATGTCTGCACCCCAAATGGAACGAGGTGTATGAGGTGAACTCACACACACACACTCACACACACACACACAAATATACACAAACTAATTTACTGCACTCATAAGACTCATGCGCATACAATAAAATGTGCATTCCTGCGTTTTGTTATTAGGCACTAGTATATGAACATTCAGGACAGCATCTGGAAATAGAGCTTTTCGATGAAGACCCAGATAAAGATGACTTCTTGGGCAGGTGCCATATTTATTTATGTAGCTGAAACATTACTTATTATATACCTTTTTAAAAACTTGTAATATTTAATTTATTTTTGTTCCAGTCTAATGATCGACTTGAGTGAGCTTTATAAAGAACAGAAGGTTGATGAGGTAATACATTCGTTCACACTTTCGTTCATGTTAAGGCTAATTTATAGCTCACATCCCTCAACAAATGTCAGCACTCTCTCATTAATGAACTGACTTTGAGCTTCCAAAGTTATTGAGATTATTCTGTATTCGCAGGTATTGATTCTTCCTTTATCCGTTACCCCATATATATATATTAGGGCTGTCAAATGATTAATCACGATTAATCGCATCCAAAAATAAAGTTTGTGTTAACATAATAAATGTGTTTGTACTGTGTAAAATTATTTTGTATATATAAGTACACACACATGCATTTATATATTTAAGAAAAATGTGTTATTTATATATAAAATATTTATATTTGTATATAATATAAATTATATATAAATCTATATATAGTATATACATGCAAATATTTCTTAAATATATACAAGCATGTGTATGTATTTATATATATATAAAATAATTATACACAGTACACACACATTTATCATGTAAACACAAACTTTTATTTTGGATGCGATTAATTGTGATTAATCATTTGACAGCCCATATATATATATATATATATATATATATATTCAATCATATATAATTCAATTTCTAATGTATGCTTTAAAATGTAAATTGAATTGCATTAAATGATTTTTTAATGCGCATGTGGGATGAGGAGTGGGTAGTTGTTAGAGTCTCTGGATCAAGTTCACAGTAGGTGAGTACAGTAATGCGCGAAATGGATGTGAATCGCCCCCCCCCCCCCCAAAAAAAAAGAAAAAAACGCACGTGAAAAAGAAAGAGAGAGAGAGAGAAGAGAAACCAGCAGAGGAAGAAAACTAGACTCCTGACAATTTGAGTCTTTTGTTTTCATTCCAGTTATTCATAACACTACCTCTGCTTTTAAATCACAAAGGAAAAATATGTTGCCTTTTTACTTAAAAACAAGATATTTTTCCACAATTAATATCCAGAAGTACATTCTTGTTATCCTCAAAGGACAAGTTCGGTATTTTACACTTAAAGCCCTGTTTTAAGATAGTTTCTGATGAAATAGAACGGTTAAGATTAAAATTTGGACACATGCTGCTTGCCCGAGAATTTTAGTTTTCTGTGGTAGCACCCCCCCCCCCCCCCACCTCCACAATTGTTGCATAGGTGCACTGGAACAATCCTTCATAAAACCCATTAAACTTTAGTTTACAAAGACGTTGAACTCACCGAGTGGTCTGGGGTGTTCACTGATAAGCTCACACAAAAATCGCTGCAAAAGATGCTTTTTTAAAAATATCTATTAGAGACTGCCTCGTATTATAACACTTTAATACGTGTTATTCTCGTATTACCCTAGAGATATACATATCAATGGAGTTGGACAAAAACAGGTATGATAAAACCTGTTGGAAAGCATCTTTTGCAGCGATGTTTGTGTGAGCATATCAGTGAACACTCCAGACCACTCGGTGAGTTTCACGTCTTTGTAAACTAAAGTTTAATGCGTTTTATGAAGGATTGTTAGAGTGCACCTATGCAATCATTGTGGAGGTGGGGGGTGCTACCACAGAAACCGAAAATTCTCGGGCCAGCAGCATGTGTATTCTTAACCGTTCTATTTCATCAGAAACGATCGTAAAACAGGGCTTTAAGTGTAAAATACCGCACTTGTCGAACAAATGTCCCCAGGTTTTATTTCAGCACCCTCTAATTAATGAATTGACTTTGAGTTTCCAAAGTTGTTGAGATTATGCTGTATTTGCAGTAATTGTTTTTTTTTGTAGACATTTTTTCATTTTTCCAAAGAAAAGATTATCATCAGTTTTTTATTTCATCGTTGTTTTGGAATGAACTGAATGTTCTTTAAGCCCATAGCTGCCATTCCAGTGCTCTAAACACATTTTTCTTTCTGCAGTGGTTTGACTTGGAAGAAGTCACGACAGGCAAACTTCATCTGAGATTAGAGTGGCTTTCAATGTACCCGAGTGCTGAAAAACTAGATCAAGTATGCTCAAACTCTCTGACCGACACTGATAGAGATAATTGAAACATCACTAGCTAAACCTTTGATCATTTCATTCTCTTCTGCTCTCTTATTAGGTACTGAGGTGCATAAGGGCTAATGACAATCTCTCTTCAGCTCTGCTAGTTGTATACCTGGACTCTGCCAGTAATTTGCCGGTAAGAATAAGTATACTTTTGTGTGTGCGTGTAGCCCTGTACATAGGCTCTGCCTGAGAATCTGCTGTAGAGCGATGTTGTTTTTTATGTTCTATGATAGTCTGCTTGGATATGAGTAAAAATATGAACAAAATGCAGTTTCTCACACCCAAATGATTTTTCCTTCTGCAGAACAGAAAAGTTGATGTTTTATACAATTTATATTTTATACTATTTTGTCCATACAACTAAAGTCAATGTGGCCCAAAACAACACTGCAATTTTAATTTTAGGTTAATAGTTACTTTAAGGAATATTTTATTTTAATTTGGCACCTTTAATTATATATGACCATGATAGAATTATGTACTTAAAGGATTAGTTCACTTTTAAAAAAACTTTTGCTGATAATTTACTCACCCCCATGTCATCCAAGATGTCTTTCTTTCTTCAGTTTTTGATGAAAACATTCCTGGATTTTTTTCCATATAATGGACTTCATTGGAACCCACACGGTTCAAGGGCCAAATGAGAGTTTCAGTGCAGCTTACCAGACGATAAACGATACCAGGCGATGAATAAGGGTCTTATCTAGTGAAACGATCGGTCATTTAAAAAATAAAAAATAAAAGTTTAAGTTTTATAAGCACAAATGCTCGTCTTGCTCTGTTCTGTGACATGCGTTCGTGACGTCACGTAATACGCAATTACGTTGAAAAGGTCACGCTTCTGTCCTGGTGAAAATGTTCTTTTAGCCTTTTTAATATTACAACACCCAGGACACGCACACGAAATGGGCATTTAAACGATAAATTGACACAAAGATATTTGATTATGTGTATATGGTCCTCCTTCGTCACATTTGTAAACACTGACTCGGTACTTCCGTGTACGTCAAGCGTGACCTTTTGAACGTAATTGCGTATTACGTGAGTCGCTAACGCTCATCACAGAACAGAGCAAGGCGAGCATTTGTGCTTATAAAACTTAAACTTTTTTATTTATTTTTTAAATGACCGATCGTTTCGCTAGATAAGACCCTTATTCATCGTCTGGTATCGTTTATCGTCTGGTAAGCTGCACTGAAACTCTAATTTTGACCTTGAACCATTTGGTACCCAATGAAGTCCATTATATGGAGAAAAATCCAGGAATGTTTTCATAAAAAACCTTAATTTCTTTTCGACTGAAGAAAGAAAAACATGGACATCTTGGATGACATGGGGGTGAGTAAATTATCAGCAAAAGTTTTTTTTAAAAGTCAGAAAATTTAATTTAAGTAGTTTTCAGTTTCAGTTTCATTGACATGACATTTACATTACCAACAAGTAGTAATACAAGCTTCATTAAACAAGATCAGTTGCTTCCTGTGTCATTGATCTCTATGCAGAACATTGAGTAGGTTTGAAGTTTTCAAACTATTTGAGTTTTTTTTATTTTCACTCCAGTAATTTATTGTCAGAAAGGGAGTTTTTAGACTCTTGACCCAAACATACAGTAGTCATCCAGTCTTGCGCACTTTTTTAATGCATTGTGCCTTCCTCCTCTACTGTAAGAGTGTCTTTGAGGGCAGCTTTGGCTGTGGAAACCTAAAGGAGAGGAGGGCCTCTGGTCTAGTCTTTTGTGAGAACCCCGACTCTCTCTATAGAACGTTATTTGTGAGTTTGCCAGTAATCTGCATCCTGGTTCTTCAGAACTAGCTGTAGCTGTTTACCTAACAGTGTGAATAGACATTTCTTCCAGTCAAGCTTTTCTTCAGTAACAAGCAAACAACGCAGATTACGTTGATCTAATGCATGTGTTTTTTACCTGCTGGGCATGTGTTATGTGTAATTGTCATGCAATAAACCAGAAGTATCCAACCATGCTCCTGGAAAATTTATTTCCAACCGTCTTCAAGCCATCCTGCACACCTTGATTAGCTTGTTCAGGTGTGTTTGATTAGGTTTGAAGCCCAACTCTGGTCCCCAGGTGCAGGGTTGAAGATATACTATGAACATCACATTTCTTAGATCTTTGTCCCATTCAAAACTATCATAATCGCTCCGCAACTAAGAATGTATATTTTTTATTATATATAATTTGTGTTTTATCAGACTGTCAGAGGCCAAGGTTTATATATAAATTGTGTTCACCATTTATTTATAACTGATTCGGAAGTCACATGATTGATCTAAGTACAGCATGGTCAATCTTAGACATATGATTGACGTTTCCTGGTCTAGAGTAAGTAAGCAGTCTGAAGAGTTGGGACAAAGCCTGGTTATTTAAAGGTCTTTGTATCCCTGCCAACATTGTTTCAGTGAAAAGTTAAAAAAATATATATATGGTTTTCGATATGTATATGTATTTCACTTTAATACACATTTTTTAAGAATCTGTAAGATTGGACCGATCTAACTCATTCTTGCTCACTAACTCACTCATTCCTTTTATAATAACTTTCCTGTTTTCAATTTCTCTCAAAACTTCCTGTGGAAAGACCAATCCTCTTGACTTTAACCCTGATGGCCCCAAACCCCCTTATAAAGGCCTGAAGGTACATTGAGAATGCATGCATTTCAAACAGTGACATGTATAACAGGCACTGCACTCATATCTGGCATATTTGGAGCCTAAGCATGATTTCACATCTTTTATGATTTGTTTCATTCCTTTGTGATTGGGTTTATTTCTTAAATGCTTCTCCAATGTATTCTTCCCTTATGCCTCACTGCATGCATTTATAGTCCTTTGGATTTTGTAGATTGAAAATTTTTCTAATTTTTATGTATTTTATGGGTGCTTTTATTAATATTTAACACCAAATTCATTGAGTTAAACGTATAGTTCACCTAAAAATGAACATTTTGTCAGTAATTACTCGCCCTCATGTTGTTCCGAAGATGAACGAAAGTCTTACGGGGTTGGAACAACATGAGGGCGAGTAATTACTGACAGAATTTTCATGTTTGGGTGAACTATCCTTTTAATCTGTATACGCTTGTTTTAAACTTAATTTAAAGCTGCATTCCGTAACTTTTTTTTTCTGTTCAATATGTACAAAAATTATATAATAAGCGTAGCGAGTACATCATGAATCCATTTTCCAAACCGAGTTTTTGTTTTAACTTAAAAACTTAAATAAAGGCTTACTGAGTTCTGATATAATTTATAATCAATCTAGTACATGCAGGAAATATTGTATAATGTTACCAGAAAGCAGATAGTAAGTAGATTTGGTGACTATTAAAGGAGACAGTCATATATGGTGACTGTCATATAATACTGTACAATTGAAGTTTTCTTTGTTTTTTTGTTCAACAGTCTGGGAAGAAAGTGAGCATAGATCCAAATCCTTTTGTCAAATTGACTGTAGGACAAAAGATGTATACAAGCAAGGTAACATAATAAATCAGCTTTAACCTGTTTGAGGACTAGCAGTGCACATTTATTAAGTCCTGCTTTGCTCCTGTATTTTCAGGTTAGGTATAAAACCTCTGAGCCATTGTGGGAGGAGACCTTTTCCTTCCTTATCAACAACCCCCACACTCAGGAACTGGAAATTGAGGTATTCTATTAGGAACTACACCAAAAGCATGAATGTTAAAGTTGGCATGAAACGGAAATTGCGTAGTATATCAGAGTGAAACGGCTTCTCGAACAAGAAAAAATGTAGGGTGGGAATTGATTTTGTCCATCGGGAATTTATTGGGTCGTTGTGTCATGTGTGGTTTGCTGTTGCTATGATCTCATGTGAGTGACAGGATGTCCCGCTCCCTCGTGCCAGTAAACATGTTAAACACATCATCAGAAAAAAGAAGAGAAGTCACTGCAAGTGGGAGTGGAAATTATTTTGATTAAAGATTACAAGGCCACATTAATATACAAATAGAATAATGGTGTGCATGGATAAACCATTTATAATAAATTCCACAATATTCCATAAAAATAATAATCATCCATTTTGATTTCATGGTGTCTTTAAGTAATTATTAATGACTATTTAAAGAAATTAATACTTTTATTCAGCAAGGACATATGAATGTGATCATATACATACAATCATCAAAAAGAGACACATTTGAACACAAACAGTGTTTTGTATTTGTCAAATGACATGTATAGATTTTGTTTGTGTGTCTCAGGTGAGGGATAGTAAGCACAAGTGCTCTCTGGGTAGTGTGCGGGTGGCACTTGGTTCTCTCCTGAAGGAGGCGGACATGACGCTAAATCAGCAGTTCCCCCTGCTGAACTCTGGCCCCAACAGCACCCTCAAACTCAAAATGGCTCTCAGGGTTGGTGTGTCTGTGTGCGATTAATTATTATTATACATTTTTTTTTGTATGTTTCATTCAGCACTTCAATACGTTTTGTCCATATAAATGTTTTTGTGTAAACAGGTCCTCTGTTTGGAAAAGGAGGTCACATCCAGCCAACCATCATCTGTCCGAGTCAGACACACTAGTCAGAATAACACTTACGTGTCCCCACAATCTCAAACAGCTACTAGCACCAGCAACTCCACAGTCATCCAGCAGTCACACAACCCACCATGTACCCATCCACCGGACACCCCTCAAGGGAAAAGAGGATCGGATGGCTCCCCGGTGCGGCTTGCGGAGGTAGGCCGCAGTGTTTCCAGTCTAGTGATAAGCAGCTCGCACAACCATCAGACTCACAGAGACTCTACTCCTAGTCTGGCTTCCGACATTTCACTGCCCAGTGCCACAATGGAACTGCAGCAGCGGTTACAGCAGCTTCAAAAGTGAGTCTGTGTCCGTGTCATATGACACACTGATTCCCTATATGCAGTCATGTTTGCAGTTTGCTTTTTTTCTTGTCAATGCAATTACATTTTGTTAGAAGTCACACTACCATTTTCTGTGGTGTATGAGAAACACCAAAAGCCAAATAAGTTAGTCGCAACAGCAGCACCCAATTCATTGCAAACCATTTATCTGCATGGCCCAATGAACAACACGGCATGACTTACTGGATAACACTGAGCAGATTGGTCTCTACTGAGGCGCCCAAAACAGTTTGAACAGTGAAGCAGTGGAAAGTGTGACACGACCCATTTGTATTTGTCACTGATTACCTTTTACAAACGCCTATGGCATCCCAAATAGCTCAGCTAGTTTAAACTGTATTACACTAACTGGAGTATTTTAGCAGTAGTTTTGCATGAATATACTAAATGTAATGAAATTATTAAAATAAACCACCGTTCAAAACTTTTTTTTCTAAATTATTATTTTTTTTTAACAAGGATCCATTTCATTGATCAAAAGTGACAGTAAAGACATTTATAATGTTACAAAATGTTTATATTAAAAAGTAGTTTTTATTTTTATTTCTATGCATCAAAGAATCCTGATTTCTGAAGGATCATGTGACACTGAAGACTGTTGTAATGGCTGCTAAAAGCCTATTATTATTTGCCATGAATTCTGTTGTTTTTATTTCAAACTGTAGTTACATCTAACTGTGGTAATGAGGAGCCATGCATTGTTTTACCTCAATTGTGAAAAGTGGTTGTTAAATAACAGAATGTATCCAAGTTGTGTGAGTTAAGAGGAAAAACTAAGGAAAAATAGTTAAAAAATTATAATTATAAAGTTATAATTCAATAAGTACTTCAACTATTTTAAGTCAATTTAATTTGGAATGATGTGCATCAAGGAAGTCATGCAAAATAAGATCTGGAACATGCATTAAGAAAGGAAATATAGTCAATTTTGAATTCATGTTAACTTTAAGACATTGTTTGAAGAAAAACTTAGTCCCACACTCTGTCAGATGAACTTCTCTGTTTTTTTCTGTTTCAGCGGCTCTGGGCTTAGCCAGTATCCGCTTGGTGAAGTCCAGCTCACTATTCGACACAGCTCACAAAGGAATAAACTTATTGTAGTAGTTCATGCCTGCAGGTAACCTTCATACCAAAAATACAGTCCTCCTTTCTGTTTTTAGTACCACGTCCAATCATTTTGTTTGCGTAATTTCTTTTTTACACTGAACACGTACAGTATATTAGTGAGGTTTTTTTGTTTTTTTTTGCCAGGTGATCAGTGGTTAACTCTCTTGAGTATTAAAAACAGTGTGTGAAAATAATGGCGGACACATTTTTGCATTTGTATGTTTAAATTTGTATAAATGTGACAAAACAGGTCTCTGTGAAAATACTTCTCTTGCTTTTGTGTAAATATGTGTTGCCATGTGTCATAATCACAGAAACCTCATAGCACTGACCAGAGATGGCTCAGACCCTTACATCCGCCTGTACCTGTTACCAGACAAGAGCCGGAGTGGCCGCAGAAAAACCAGTACACTCAAGAAGACGCTCAACCCTGTCTATGACCACTCGTAAGAAACTCACTGAACACAGTCAGACACAAGACCGAGAGTACCAACCAGCAAACCTTGCATTATTTTCTTCATAATAATTGGTACAAAAGGCCTTTTGAAAAAAGAAGTACACTTTCACATTTTTTAAACATATACCATATTTTGGAAATAACAATGAAGGAATATAATTAAAAATTAACCTAATTGTCACACACATGTTAAGTTTTGTACACATTTGTAATGATAAAGGTGCAATTTAGTACATTTAAATGCTATATGTAGTTTTTAGCGGCCTCTAGCGGTGATGTTTCAGATTGCAACCTATTTTTATAAGAGAGCTCGTGCTCGTGCCCGTGCTCCAAAAACGCCGTCGCCTTGTAAACGAAAGGCACATCTGATAAAATATTTTTACGTTTTCACCCGCGAGCGTTCTCGTGTAAACAGGGCCTCAGACTCCATGTCGTTAGCTGCAGCACCGTCGCATAGACTGTATATAAAGGAGAGAGGCTCGGGAGAGCGCATACACGTCACATCCGATGGATTTCGCGATAAATCCGACCCGGAGACTTCACAAAGCATGTGTATTCGGCTCAAGTGCACTGTAGTAAAGTAATGCAAATGTGCACAGGCGCGTAGTCTTTACCAAGTGACATCGCCAACTACTTGTCTGGCATACATAATATAACGTTATTAGTCGTTTTCGCAGATCCGTGTGAACAGGGATTGTTTCGATAACGTTGTCATCTGTACAAAGAAGAAACTTTTCCATTTTTAGCACATCATTGTCATGTAAACGTACCCTAAAACACAACAAACATTTATAAAACATTCAAACTTATTTCATTGATATATTATCTGCAAGTAGTTTTTTTTAAATGCTTTTAAAATTTGAAGTACACAAATGATTGAATCAATGAAACTGACTTGTTTGAACTTGACAAACATTTTAAGATATTTCTTTAGCTTGACATGGTAGGCTACTTTACTAATCTTCCTTTTTAATGTGCAATATTGTGTAAGGTGGTAATAAGGTGATTTTAAAGGCAGTTCATGAGGAAATTCGGAGGTGACCATATTGCAGTGATTTTTTTTCTAACATTTGCTAATAGTATTTATTTATTACTGCGCTCTGGTTCGCATGTAAAACCTAAAGCAGTTACAGACACAGTGACTTTAACTAATTGAAACGGCATTCAAATTAGAAGAGGACCCACCAAATTCAAACTCATATCTGCTGTTTATCTTACTGTATGCATTTGCATGACATTCCTTTTCATATTAAATCCACTGCGGAGCTTCATACTGGACAGATTTAGCTAACTGTTTTACACTCCAAACCAAGTCAATCAAGGCTTTATAATATATAATGCAACTGCCTGTGTTTCTGAGAAATTTTCTTTACTGAAAGTTTATTGATGCCAGTTGTATGTGCATATTCAAGTGCAGATTGAGGTATCATACTAACCAATAACAGTAGTAAGTTACAGTCTCTTGTTGTGTTGCTTTTGTCAGCTTTGAGTTCAGTGTGTCTATAGTGGAACTGCACAGGAGGACACTTGATGTTGCTGTGAAGAATGGAGGAGGTCTGCTATCCAAACACAAAGTGCTACTGGGCAAGGTAAAAACCCTGACACAATCACTATTCCTACTTTTTCTCATTTTGTTGATCATTGGATTTTTATGGAGGCTTGCAAATGTCTTTGTCACAGGCACTTGTGGCCTTGGCAAATGAAGAGATTTCTAAAGGATGGACTCAATGGTATGATTCTCATTCATTCATACTGTCACTCCTGTACATCTGCTTTTACTTGATTATAAAGGCTTCCTTTTTCTCTCAGGTATCAACTGACTGAGGATGGATCAAAGAAGATAATTCAGATGTAGTGGTCCGTGCAAAAAGGCTGGAAAGAATGAAATGGGCGGTTAACTGGGACATGTCACAGCCCGCACAGGATAATATAGAATCATTAGTAGCAGAAGAGCAGCGTTGGACTAACTAAACCAGGCTACTTCTACTGGGATTTACACTGGCCTACAAATTCTCTCTTATCATTTAATTCAGTCTACCTTATTAGTGTTTGAACAAATTTTTTTTTCAGTAGATAAAAATGGTTACCCACAAAGTCAATCTATAAAAAAACAGAAACCATAAAATCATTTAGATTAATGATTTTGATAATATTCTGAAACTTTTGACTTCTGGGTTTAGTACTACATTTTGTAAACTATTAGAATCCCAACAGAAAAAAAATAATGTTGCTGGAAAGGCAGCCATGTTACTTTAACATAGCTATTTGTTGTGTCAGCATCTTACACAAAACACATGGACAAAGAGGTATAGGGTCACATTTCCGAAAGAAAAACACTACACATGTATGTATGTATGTATGTATTGACACAGTATGTATTGTATTGAGTATGTATGAACACATTTTTTCCCCCTGGATTTTATGCTGCTGTTTTTTGTAAAGGAAATTCTTGTAATAAGTTATTTTCAGCTCTTCATAAATGATCCATTGATAATACTTTATTTTAAAAGTATTTCACTGTTTCCTGTTGCACAGCACAAAATGAAAAGCCTGTACAGAAATGTTTGATACCCATTTTGTTTGCAAGAGTTTTATCAGGAAAATACTGTACGTTACGTTTGTAAGTAGATTGATAGCTTGGTTACAAAGTGTTTTGCTCATGGATTGTTTAAAGACTGTGAATTGGCTGTTGGTGTGATTTCCTGCCTTACTCTTCTCTATGCATCATGCATGATATCGTTGAAATATGAAATTCAATTTGTATCACTGAACTTGTAATGTGGATTTGTGCACTTATACATTTTTTTGGACCCAATCCCCTGGTTTCACAGACCAGGTTTAAGCTAGTCGCAGACTAAAGTGCATGTTTGAGCTGTTTTAACTGAAAGCAACTTGCACTGACATATCTTAAAATATATCAGTGTCATTGTTTTGTCTCAAGCACATCACATCAGTAATGTTTTTTCTTCTTCTAAGGCACATTTATAAGAGCTACTTAAATGCCCTAATTGAACTAAGGCCTAATCCTGGCTTAGTCTAAGCCCTGCCTGTGAAACCGGGCCTTGAGTTTTTGGCCAGTCTCATATCATGCCAGAGACAATTTCAGAAGTGTGCTTGAGGAATTTCTTCCTGTTGGGTTTTTAGATATCATCTTACCGAAATCATCTTTTTTTTTTTTTTAATGGTGTGTAGGTAAATGTACCATTTTATCACTCTGGGCGTGCAACCCCCAACCCAACCCTTTCAGAGTTGCAGAGCCTAAATTACTTTTATTATATTAATATTGTTTCAACAGTTATTTTAATTTAGTCTCTCTTCATACTTCTGTTTTTGATGGTAAGTTTTAACAAAGTTATGTGGAAGGTATTGAAGCAACCTAATAAAAGATAATGCTCAGTATTTTGGCCATGTTTGAGGTTCAGCAATACTCAATAATATGGTAATGACACGAATACCACAGTGGGGCAGTCGTAGTTAGAGAGTCGGACTTGTAACCCAAAGGCTGTGGGTTCAATTCTCAGTAGGCAGGAAATGACAGGTGCCCCAGAGCAAGGCACCTAACCCCCAATTACTCCCCGGGTGCCGCAGTGAATGGCTGCCCACTGCTCTATGTGTCTGTGTCCACGGTTTGCAGTGTGTGTTTACTACTCATTGCTCCTAATGTGTGTAACTTGAATGGGTTAAATGCAGAGGACTAATTCCGAGTATGGGTTACCATAGTTGGCCTGCACTTCACTTCATAAAGAGCAATATTTCTAATAACTACAATCTGATGGCAGTTTGCTTGGCAATGCAAAAATAGAGTGAACAGATTTAAAAGTTGTTTTATTTTTTATAAAAACCTTTTCCTATAACAGAAAAGTAGTAAGCATTACAACATATGAGTAACTTCTTTAACGTTACCTTTGTGCCTTTTATTGGGGACTTAACATACAACGTGCTTTTGGCGCCAGCTGGTGGACATTAGTTGTAACGTGCTTTTGGCGCCAACTGGTGGACATTAGTTGTAACGTGCTTTTGGCGCCAACTGGTGGACATTAGTTGTAACGTGCTTTTGGCGCCAGCTGGTGGCCATTAGTTGTAACGTGCTTTTGGCGCCAGCTGGTGGACATTAGTTGTTGTAGCTTTTAGAGTAGTAAAATAACTCGTTGTGAAGTAAAATAACTGACGTTGTGAAATAGTAGTTAGCGTCTGAAGCGTTTTGAGAATTGTAACTATGTATACAGATAGATACGGTTTTAGCACAGAGATGAAGATCGCGCGGGAATCCAGTACATGAAGACCGTTCATCTCCACAACAGCAGATGGCACTGTCTCATCGGCACGACGAGGACGAAAAATGTTACGCCTGCCTGACGTCATGACGCTTCTTTAACTTTGAGCGGGGAAATATTGAAACGGACTCAGCGGTTCTCTGAGGATCTTCTGTATGTAAACAAACTTTTTTTTTTTTAACAGTCTATGAAACAAACTGACAGGTTTAAGGTGACGGACAATTTATATTCACAATGTTCTGTAATATGTGCTGATATAGTAGAAATAATGTTGTGCATATACAAAACTAAAGTTTTAACGTTAACGTTACCTGTCGTCCGTTTAACTTTAATTTGACATAGGGTTAGGGTTTCTTTCTCCTAATATAACATTAGGAGAAAGAAACTGTAACGTTATATTGATACTTATGCTATTGTGTACATAACTGTAGCCTTACCCTGGCCTGTGCACGGGTAATAAAATAAACTTTTAGATCAGTGTTATTCACGGTATTTAGTAAGTGTGTTTCCGTTCTGTCTAATAGGTTTTTCAGCGAAATGTCGAAACGAAAGCAGTTTCTGGATTCGGTCCATCATGAGCACGTTCTAGATTTTCTGAACTTCATCAGATTACATGTGAGTCATGTTTTCAACGCTCGTTGTCAGTGACACAGAATATTTAAAAAAATAATAAAATTTAAAGTATGTCCAGGTTTATTTGGTTTTCACTAGAGATTGCACATTAGTATAATGGGCATTACTTTATGTAAATTACACTGGATACATGTTTGAAATTTGAGAGTAAAATAACAAACAAGACCTTTGACTAATGATGCTGTTCTTTTTTTAAGTATAAAGAATATGTTAACATTCAGAATAAAGAAGGAAAGTCTACATAAGTGAGTCTTCAGAACTAGCAGTGAAATCAGGGATTCATAAAGAGCTGAAAACCCAGTGTTTATTATATAGAAGGTCATAGCGTTCACTGCTGTTTGTGTTGCAGAAGGATGGAGCAGATCCGTTTGACCTGGCAGAGGTTTTGGCGGAGCTGCAGAGGAGTCAGAGGCAGGAGCTGTGGGAGCGACAGCTGAAGTTACTGCAGCACAGTCTCACTGCTCACCCTGCAGAGCGCTGGATCACTGGGGCTGAGGAGGACGCGGGCGACATGGAGGTGGAGATCTCTGAGGAACAGGTCTGGCTTAGCTTCATAAGAGACAGAAATCCAAGAGCCTTTTAGTAACATGTCAAAATGACGTGATTTCACCAAGTGCAACATATTCCTGGATCAACACCTTTGTTGATTTGAAAATCAGATTTGAACGACAAGTTTTCAGTTAATGTCAAGGTACTTCTGTATTAGTTTTATTCACCTATCATTTCCTTCTGATTTTAGGGTTAACTTATGGGTATGATTAGGTTTAGTGGTGGGATAGGATTAGGACTAAATCTAAAAGACACAAAATATGTTGACCCAGGAACATGTCTGTCTTGTCAAAATCACTGTGATCAAAAATGACAGGTAGTTTGTTGTTCATATTTCCTTTCAGATACAAACCATGGCAGTAATAGAGGGTGTCACCATTGTGTCTACAGTCTCTGTAGACATTTTGCAGGAAAATGACACTTATACTGCTCTTCTCAACTGTGCCCAGATGCTAAACTGTAAGTACTGATAATATGGCTTGTTTCACAGGCAGGGCTTAGATTAAGCCAAGATTAGGCCTTAGTTCTATTAGACATTTAATTAACTTTTATTAATGTGCCTTAGAAAAAAAAAAACATTACTGGTGCACATCTTGAGATAAAACAATCGCAGTGACATGTTTTAAGATATGTCAGTCCAAGTTGCTTTCAGTAAAAACAGCTCAAACATTAATTTTAGTCTGGGACTAGCTTAAAAGCCTTTTCTGCGAAACCGGGGTATAATGCAACTCTTTAAGCATCTAGTAAATAGAAAATCTTTTATGACAAAATAATAGTTTTTATTGTCACTTGTTTTGAACAATTTAAAGTGTCCTTGATGAATAGAAGTATTTCTTTAAAACAAGGGGGTGTTATAGATTAAAGACAAATAGTTGCAGGTTTGATCTTATTTTTCATAATTGTCATTTCCCATCACCATTAAACACTTGAAAATGAATTGTATTCATAATTAAATAGATATAGAATGTATTTCCTCCCATGTTGTCTTTTTCTCCAGGTATAGAGAGTGCTTTGCCACTGTCACACACCCCCCTCCAGCAGGCTATTCATTGGCTGTTTGAGTGCTGGTGGAGGCAGGATCTAAAAGGAAAAGAGGAGCTTGGTTGGACTGCTTTCCTTGTCTGTTTGGAGAACACTGTTACACTTGAGAAACCGGTACTAGAAAAGATTTATATGCATTATTAACAGATAGATATTACATTATCATATTAACATGTGTATCATTTGATTTATATAATTTTCTGTATTGTAGATGAGCAGTGTTGATGTTTTTTGGGTATGTTCCCAGGTCAGTGAGCTCAGAAGGCTCTGTACTCTTCGAGAGGTGCTTCTCAGTGTGGACTTTGCATCTGAAAGAGGTCAGCAGGTCATTGATCCACTGCTCCAGTGCTTCTTCAGGGCCTCTCATATCAAACAAGAAGAGGTTTGTGTATATGTGTTTGTGGGCCCATGAGTTTGAGACATTATTCTCTACAGGAGATCATTTTATATAACTCTGTTTATTGCTCATTTTTCAGGGGAAACGGTTCCTTGCCTTCCTTTTTTCTTGGAACGACAACTTCATTCGGATGATTCATGAAACTATTAAGAATCAGCTGCCGTTTTTCCCAAAGTATTTCATACACTCATGACCTCTTGTTTTACAATGTTAAAAAAAGCACTCAGTAAATTTATTTTATGTGACGGTTCAGTAATAACCTTCACATATTTATCAGACAAACAATATTAGAGTGGTGTCTGCAGACTGTTTGATCTGCTATTTCTTTTGATCTTCGTGGTTATTCTTTTTTTTTATGCTATACCTGCAGAACTCTGTCTGTTCATGTGGCTGAGATTTACTTCAGAGCATGGAGGAAAGCATCAGGTCCTTCTCTGGAGGAGATTGAGTCAACCTGCATCCAGGACTTAATGCAGCATGCTCTGTTGCTGCACAGAAACTCACCTGTACACAGCAAAGTCAGACAGGTCAGAAACCACATATCTTCTTTATTACATTGAAGTAGATCATTAAATGTAGGCTGTGAACTTATGCAAGTTCAAAAGTTTGGGCTCAGTAAAATGTGTTAATGTTTTTGAAAGAAGTCTCTTATGCTCAAGGCTGCATTTATTTAATCAATATCATTAAAGAAACACCATGGAACTTTTCCTCTTCGGTCGCCCTACTGGTTGGAAACGAAATTGTCCATTACCGCTGTTGTAAATAATTTAGCCTACCGTTGCACACACGCTCACTGTTTATCCAGCACCGGCTGGACATCAGAAACAAAGAAATATGAAATAATGAATAATGAATTTCGTTTTTTATTAATTGTATCTTAATTTTAATGAATGTTTCATCAACCAATTGCCTGGATTTAATAAATAAGTAGCCTAAATATAGCAGACAATAGATAAGACACGGAGGCGCCGGCGCGTGAACTGGAGCTCGTCTCATGAGTCATAAATGAACCGAAACACAGCGTATAAGGTAGGCCTACTTGCCTCACACACCTGAGAAATATATCTATAGAAAGCTCGAAATTTGTACTTTCAAACAGAACAATTCAAAACGAAAGAAAACAGACTGCTCTCTGATTATGTAATAGCCTACGTATGAAATGTGCATTTCTCTCTAGCGCGTTCCTGAAGTGATCGCGAGTCAGGTCAAGAAAGACTGTCTTTTATTTTATATTTTAGAAAAACAAATGTTAAGTGTTTAAGTCTTTATTTTTTGTAAAAACGTGTTTTTTCAGGAAATAGTTTTTAAGTTCAACTTAGGGCTGGGCGATATGGCCAAAAATTCATATCTCGGTATTTTTTGGTTAAATGGCGATATACGATATATATCTTGGTACTTTCTAAGTTTTTCTATTTGGATAAAGAAAATCTGTATTTTTTTTATATTTTTTTATATTTCACATCCTGCCCAATGATATGCTACAAACAATGTTGATATTGAGGGATATGGAAACAAATATAGTGAATGTAATTTAGGCTATACAATATATTATGTGCAAAAAGGTGGTTAAAATCACATTACATTCTAACAGTGTAACATTACAATTTAAAAACAAAAATAATTGTTTTTAAATTGACTAAAGGCTAAACTAAAAATGAACATAAAAACAAAAACAAAAGCACCAACTATATTAGCCTGCATTTGCCATTATAATGGTCACTTTCATAAAAATACTTGTAGGTTTAAAATTCCACATATAGCAGATTTATTGTCTCCAACAACAAATATTTTAGCAATATGTATATTTTAGTCGGAATTATTGCGCTAGTATTCTGTGCTCCGTCTGTTTGACCCGCGTGCGCGGCGGCGCTCGTTCACGGACGCTTGAGTTTCAGCGGAGATTCACTTGCAGAAGCTCATCCTCTCCTGACAGTGAAATGGACATATTTGTTTGACTTTCTAACATGTACAGATGGAGAATATACCTGTGAAATGTAAGTTAAGCACTGAGGAAAGCACCACATCTCAAACCCATTAAACAGCGCTATAGTGTTTATCTGTCAGTCAGCAACAGTATCTGTCAGAGCTGACAGGGCAAACTGCTTTAAACTTGTTAACTATATCTTACCAGTTATTTTGAAGTCCTTAATATGTTGGGACAAATGTTTAGGACAAAGTGTAGCCTGATGTTACTTTCACTGCAGGAGCTCACAGTGCGTCCTCCGCTATTTTTCAGATGTGCTCGTCGTATAAAACTACTGTATCGATATAAACGGTATTGCCTCATTCCGTATCGTTACAAAAACAATATCGATATATTGTACAAACTCGATATACCGCCCAGCCCTAGTTCAACTCTAAATGTCAGGAGATAGA
Organism: Semotilus atromaculatus; assembly: GCA_031834385.1. Classification (NCBI taxonomy): domain Eukaryota; kingdom Metazoa; phylum Chordata; class Actinopteri; order Cypriniformes; family Leuciscidae; genus Semotilus; species Semotilus atromaculatus. The sequence continues at coordinate 14,298,340 of JAULUF010000009.1, read as the reverse complement.
TTGTTGATGTTACTGTTAAAAATACACTTCCAATAAAGTGAGTGTTGGCAAAACCGGTGTCATCTTTAATGTTGAGATGGCGGGGGTGTTGTCGGCAACTGCTTAATGTAACTAATAAAAGTAACTTGTAAAGTAACTTAGTTACTTTTTCAAAGTAACTGTGGCAACACTGCTTGCTAGCATTATAACAGTTACCATACTTCTCTGTCCTCTGCTTGAAGTGAGCGTTTCTGCTGGTGTTGGTTGGCAGCGGAGTAGCCTACCATGCCAGTGACGTAGCCGAATGTTGAAATCCAACATGGCGTCGCCCGTGTAACAAAAACAACATTTTCAACGTACACTCACCGGCCACTTTATTAGGTACCCCATGCTAGTAACGGGTTGGACCCCCTTTTGCCTTCAGAACTGCCTCAATTCTTCGTGGCATAGATTCAACAAGGTGCTGGAAGCATTCCTCAGGGAGTTTGGTCCATATTGACATGATGGCATCACACAGTTGCCGCAGATTTGTCGGCTGCACATCCATGATGCGAATCTCCCGTTCCACCACATCCCAAAGATGCTCTATTGGATTGAGATCTGGTGACTGTGGAGGCCATTTGAGTACAGCGAACTCATTGTCATGTTCAAGAAACCAGTCTGAGATGATTCCAGCTTTATGACATGGCGCATTATCCTGCTGAAAGTAGCCATCAGAAGTTGGGTACATTGTGGTCATAAAGGGATGGACATGGTCAGCAACAATACTCAGGTAGGCTGTGGCGTTGCAACGATGCTCAATTGGTACCAAGGGGCCCAAAGAGTGCCAAGAAAATATTCCCCACACCATGACACCACCACCACCAGCCTGAACCGTTGATACAAGGCAGGATGGATCCATGCTTTCATGTTGTAGACGCCAAATTCTGACCCTACCATCCGAATGTCGCAGCAGAAATCGAGACTCATCAGACCAGGCAACGTTTTTCCAATCTTCTATTGTCCAATTTCGATGAGCTTGTGCAAATTGTAGCCTCAGTTTCCTGTTCTTAGCTGAAAGGAGTGGCACCCGGTGTGGTCTTCTGCTGCTGTAGCCCATCTGCCTCAAAGTTCGACGTACTGTGCGTTCAGAGATGCTCTTCTGCCCACCTTGGTTGTAACGGGTGGTTATTTGAGTCACTGTTGCCCTTCTATCAGCTCGAACCAGTCTGGCCATTCTCCTCTGACCTCTGGCATCAACAAGGCATTTCCGCCCACAGAACTGCCGCTCACTGGATGTTTTTTCTTTTTCGGACCATTCTCTGTAAACCCTAGAGATGGTTGTGCGTGAAAATCCCAGTAGATTAGCAGTTTCTGAAATACTCAGACCAGCCCTTCTGGCACCAACAATCATGCCACGTTCAAAGTCACTCAAATCACCTTTCTTCCCCATACTGATGCTCGGTTTGAACTGCAGGAGATTGTCTTGACCATGTCTACATGCCTAAATGCACTGAGTTGCCGCCATGTGATTGGCTGCTTAGAAATTAAGTGTTAAGGAGCAGTTGGACAGGTGTACCTAATAAAGTGGCCGGTGAGTGTAGTTTTATCCCTTTTAACAAATTCTGCCGTTTTAATAATTGTACCAATGATAATAAATATAATACATCTGTTATATCACCTTTTTTCAAATTTCAGTTCAGTTCATCTTTAATATTATTAATGTACCAACTGACAGAGTTTCCTGGATAGTTTACAACTTTAGCTGAACAAGATTTTTTTCTTTAAGGAAAAATTGACATACTGTACCTGAATTGAATTGAATCGAGATCAGAATTGAATCAAATCAAGAGCTTATGATTCTGAATCGAATCGTGAATCTGAGTCAATACCTAGCCCAACCTGTCAATTTTCAGCATCATTACTCCAGTCTCTGGTGTCACATGATCCTTCAGAAATCATTCTAATATGGTGATGTGGTGCTCAAGATACATTTATTATTATTATCAATGTTGAAAACAATTGTGCTGCTTAATATTTTCATGTAAATCATTTTAAATGTCTTTGCTGTCACTATTTGATAAATAAAAGTATGTTTTACTTAAAATATGATCTTACTGCAAACTTTCGAATGGCAGTGTAAGTGAATATGCTTATGAAGCCTTGCCTTATGTTCGTGATATACTGCTACATTTGTGCTGGTGCCATTGTTAGGATTCTGAAAATGATAGTAATAATACTCAGAAGGCTCATTTGATACAGGGAAGATTTGACAACTATCTGAATTTGAAACAATTCTTCACTGTAAATAAAATGTGTAATTCTTCACTGTCACTGTCTCTCTATGTAGATCCTTACTTATTTCCACAAGCAGAAGTTTCGCGAGGGAATCGATGAGTTGCTGCACAGACTTTACAAGCCAATTCTGTGGAAAGCATTAAAGGTAGATCAAACAATAGTTGACACTGTGTTGTTACATCGTTATTTTGTTTTAAATATGCTGTTCTTTGAGTTAAAGCCTAAAGTTAATGAATTAATGCCTCAATGAAATATATCACCTTGTTCATTGGACATGTTTCTAATCATTTTAAACAGGCCACTAATGCTGAGGTCCGTGCCAATGCCACACTGCTCTTTACTGAGGCTTTTCCCATCCATGACCCCAATATGAGCAGTGAGATAGTTGACCAGGCTGTTCAGAATCAACTCAATTTACTGTTTGTATGTCAACTGCTGATTCCATTTTGCATTGTTATGCATTGTTGATATTTTGTAATATTCAAGGATTTATGTAAAGGGTTCAATCTGTGCAAATAGAGTGCAGCAGGCCCCACCCACGTTTTCGGCAGCTTTGGTTCTGGCAGTATTTTTCCCATATGTATTTTATGTGTTGTAAGCCATGAACCAAACCAACCAGCGATGAAGATAATCACAGTATTACAAACTTTAATTTGAAGCAAATAAGTCAGGGCATTAAGGCTTGTCCGCTTGTCCGGGACAAGTGGATTGTTTTGTAGGACAAGTGGAAGAGAAAATTAGTTGTCCCACTGGACAAGTTCAATTTCAAACAAAATAAAATGCCATTTTACTTCACGTTATGTGCCACTCATTACGTCTATTATACAGATTTAGTTTGACCGATTTGAAACAAACACATTTTTCGTGCTGCCTGTGAGAATGTCCTGAATGTGACTCACAGAAAGATGCGCGCCAGTATCATGCGCATGCACAGACCGCGCGCGCCATAATACAGTTCTCTTTCGTGCTTAAATGAACAATAACACACACAATTATGCCAAAATGTCGTTTGTCGAGTGTCTTCATAACATAAGAGCAGTCTTATGAGGGACATAAAGAGTTGTGACTCGTGAGAGAATGAGGCACGTGTGAATTCCGCGTCTCTGTCAACAACGGCTGCTCTTAAAGGGCCAGCTGCCAATATTGCGTTCTGTCAGTAAAGTTGATCAAAGAACAGAGAAAATTACTCACTGCTCTTGACTAAAGAACTTGTGCAGCTTTAATAAGGATTAGTCTATATACAGTGAGGAAAATAAGTATTTGAACACCCTGCTATTTTGCAAGTTTTCCCACTTAGAAATCTTGGAGGGGTCTGAAATTGTCATCGTAGGTGCATGTCCACTGTGAGAGACATAATCTAAAAAAAATAATAATCCAGAAATCACAATGTATGATTTTTTAACTATTTATTTGTATGATACAGCTGCAAATAAGTATTTGAACACCTGAGAAAATCAATGTTAATATTTGGTACAGTAGCCTTAGTTTGCAATTACAGAGGTCAAACGTTTCCTGTAGTTTTTCACCAGGTTTGCACACACTGCAGGAGGGATTGTGGCCCACTCCTCCACACAGATCTTCTCTAGATCAGTCAGGTTTCTGGGCTGTCGCTGAGAAACACGGAGTTTGAGCTCCCTCCAAAGATTCTCTATTGGATTTAGGTCTGGAGACTGGCTAGGCCACGCCAGAACCTTGATTTGCTTCGGGTCATTGTCATGTTGGAAGACCCAGCCTCGACTCATCTTCAATGCTCTAACTGAGGGAAGGAGGTTGTTCCCCAAAATCTCGCAATACATGGCCCCGGTCATCCTCTCCTTAATACAGTGCAGTCGCCCTGTCCCATGGGCAGAAAAACACCCCCAAAGCATGATGCTACCATCCCCCATGCTTCACAGTAGGGATGGTGTTCTTGGGATGGTACTCATCATTCTTCTTCCTCCAAACACGGTTAGTGGAATTATGACCAAAAAGTTCTATTTTGGTCTCATCTGACCACATGACTTTCTCCCATGACTCTTCTGGATCATCCAAATGGTCATTGGCAAACTTAGGACGGGCCTTGACATGTGCTGGTTTAAGCAGGGGAACCTTCTGTGCCATGCATGATTTCAAACCATGACGTCTTAGTGTGTTACCAACAGTAACCTTGGAAACGGTGGTCCCAGCTCTTTTCAGGTCATAAACCAGCTCCTCCCGTGTAGTTCTGGGCTGATTTCTCACATTTCTTAGGATCATTGAGACCCCACGAGGTGAGATCTTGCATGGAGCCCCAGTCCGAGGGAGATTGACAGTCATGTTTAGCTTCTTCCATTTTCTAATGATTGCTCCAACAGTGGACCTTTTTTCACCAAGCTGCTTGACAATTTCCCCATAGCCCTTTCCAGCCTTGTGGAGGTGTACAGTTTTGTCTCTAGTGTCTTTGGACAGCTCTTTGGTCTTGGCCATGTTAGTAGTTGGATTCTTACTGATTGTATGGGGTGGTCAGGGGTCTTTATGCAGCTAACGACCTCAAACAGGTGCATCTAATTTAGGATAATAAATGAAGTGGAGGTGGACATTTTAAAGGCAGACTAACAGGTCTTTGAGGGTCAGAATTCTAGCTGATAGACAGGTGTTCAAATACTTATTTGCAGCTGTATCATACAAAATAAATTGTTTAAAAAATCATATATTGTGATTTCTGATTTTTTTTTTTTAGATTATGTCTCTCACAGTGGACATGCACCTACGATGACGATTTCAGACCCCTCCATGATTTCCAAGTGGGAGAACTTGCAAAATAGCAGGGTGTTCAAATACTTATTTTCCTCACTGTATAATTTATGCAGCGCAGACTGTTTGATAACTTTATTCAATTTCTTTTATATGTCCTACCTGTTAGACAGTTCATTTGTATCCAGACATCAATGGCTTATTGATCATTATAGGTGTTATCAATCATTTAGTTCTTAATGCTTTTTTCAGAATTATCACTAATCTGTGTGTACATTTGCTTTAGAACCAAACAAGTTGACTTGTGAAACCATTTGTTTATTTTATCGCAATCGCATGTCACAATTGCAATATTGACCTCAATAATCGCAATATGGCATTTTCCCCAAATCACTCAGCCCTAGATAAAATTATAAAATCTTTACCCGGACAAGTGACTTTTGTGCATGGACAAGTGAAACATAAATGTACTTGCCTCAAAAAGTTAATGTCGAGCCCTGTAAGTATTTAAAAATTGGACACAAACATACCTTTAGTGAGGGGAAAGAACTACGATCTCAAGAAGCATTGCGAATCACAAATTCAAAATATGTATTGAGTATTGATTTAAAGAATGTAGTTAATTATATATAGAAACAATATATTTGGGTGTAGGACACTATAGTTAATTTATGTAAGTGAGGATAGCAAAATAAAGTAGACTGTGACATATTATACACAAAAAGTGGACTACCAGTAAAATGTATAAAAATTTTGACCAAAAATGATTCATTACCATTACTATTTCTAATGTATCTGAAAGAAGTCTTCTATGCTCACTAAAGCTACATTTATTTCATTAAAAAAACTGTAATATTGTGAAATATTATTAAAGTGAAAATAATGGTTTTCTATTTGAATATACCTTTAAAATATATTTTATTTCTGTGATGCAAAACTGAATTTTCAGCATCATTCCAATCTACAGTCAGTTTTCTTAGAGAAATCATTCTAATATGCTGATTTATTATCAATGTTGGAAACTTGTGCTGCTTAATATTTTTGAGATACTTGTTACCTGTGATACTTTTTTCAGGATTCTTTGATGAATTAAAAAAAAGAAATTATTTAAAGCATTTATTTAAAATATAAATCTTTTCTAACAATATACACTACCGTTCAAAAGTCTTTGAAAGAAATTAATACTTTTATTCAGTACGGATGTGCTAAATAGATTTTTTTTTATAGTGATAATAAAGATTTATATTGTTAGAAAGATTTCTATTTTTAATAAATGCTGTTCTTTTAACTATTATTCATCAATGAATCTCGAAAAAAGTATCACATTTTTTTTTTTTTAATATATATATATATATATAAAAACGCTTTAGAAGTTATTGTTTCAAATCAATTCTCCTGTGGAGAAAATAAATTGGATTTTTACTGCCAGAACCCGACTGTTGCACTCAATAGCGGTCAACAAAAAAGATATCACTAACTTGTACCGCTATAAGTCTCTATATACTGTCTCTATAGGCTCTCCTTGATGACCCCCAGCCCCTTGTGCGCTCTTCAGCAGTGCTCGGAGTTTGTTCTGTCCTGGCTCGTTGCTGGGAGGTCATACCCTCCACGGTCATCACTGACCTCCTGGAGAAGCTCATCCTGCAGCTGGCTAATGACACAAGCTCTCCAGATGTCCGCTGCTCTGTCTTCATGGTAAAACCCCTGACTGTCTCTCAGTCACTTGAGAAAAGTGCTCAGAGAGAGAGATGGGGAGCAATTGCTTGGCATCTTTCCAGTTTTGCAGAAAAATGCAATTTAAAGCCATTTACAGCTCGAGGAAGGACACTGTCTTCTGCTCTGTGATTTCAGTGTAATTTGTTCGTTTAAGAGCTTCAAACTAAAAGGCTTTTTAGGGGAAATGGGCATACCCAATCATTCATTTATAGTTCAGAGGTTAGCAGTGCTTACGAAATCATTTTAACCTGAAGGTTAAGTTAAACAATGGATGACTAAATTAAATGTTATTAATATAAAAGCATTTGTAATTAATTTAAATCATGAAACTTGTTCAATTTAACAGCAATTTATTAACAGTTTAACAAAAATTACATTCTTAAGGTTTTTTTTAATGTTCACAATTCATTTGATCTTTTGTTTTTATAATGTTTAGGGACATAATTATAGTTTTAAATATCTTAGCGCAGTAAAATACTAGCTTCAATTTTTGTGTAATGAGATGGAGAACTCAGCATGGTGTATATATTTTTCATCCTCATTTTTTGTGCATGACTAAGCCTTATTATAGCCTGTTTGTTTGCTCTGCAGTGCATGTCTATAATTCTGGATAACAGTTTAAGCCATCCACTCATGGAAAAACTGTTGCCTGCATTGAAGAGTAGCCTCCATGACAGCTCTGAAAAGGTTCGTGTTGCCTTTGTGGGGATGCTCCTCAAGATCAAGGGTGTACGGGCAGCCAAGGTAAGAGTTTACACCAAAATGTATTTTATTGATATTATATGTCACATCGTTTTTGATCTCTCACTAAATATGATGCCTTTAATTAAGTTAAAAATGTTAATTTAAACAAAATATTTGTCTATTCATTTATGCCTATTCTTTCACTCCTTGTTATTCTACAGTTTTGGAAAGTTTGTACCCTGGAGCACCTGCTGGCTCGATTGGAGATGGACTCTCCTCCTGTCTCTAAGCGGATTGTCAATCTCCTGTTTAACTCATTCTTTCCAGTCAACCAACCAGAGACTGTTTGGTGTGAGCGATGCGTCACTATGATTCAGACAAACCCTGGAGCAGCTCGCAAATTTTACCAGCATGCCTATCTGTACACAGCTCCTGCTAATATAGGTTAGATTGCTTTAGATGCCTCAGTAAGCTTTCTTAATGTAAATTCTGTTTTATATTGTGTGTTGTGTTGAGTTACCAGGGTTTGGTTTTGTCATTTGGAAGTACAGTATGTGTCAATATTAACTCAATGTGCTTTTTCTTTGAAGTCAAGCTAATGCTGGTGATCCGAAAATGTCTGAATGTGTGCATTCAAAATGCAGGAGATGATGAATTTGTATCTAGCAATAAAGAAAACAGCACGGTGAGATTTCATATACACTACTGGTTTAAAGTTTCTGGTCAGTAAAAAAAAAATGTTTTTGAAAGAAGCCTCTTATGCTCAAGTACAATACAGTAAAAAACAGTCATATTGTTAAATATCATTACAATTTAAAAGACATGTTTTCTAATTGAATATATTTTAAAATGCATTTTATTCCTGTGATGGTAAAGCTAAATTTTCAGCATCATTATTCCAGTCTTTAGTGTCACATGATCCTTCAGAAATCATTCTAATATGCTGATTTGCTGCTCAAGAAACTTTTCTTATTATTATCAATGTTGACAACAGTTGTGCACCTGTATGTTTTTGTGGAAACCATTATACTTTTTTTCAGCATTCTATGGTACAATGTACAATGATGGGGAACTTCAAAGAGCTATAAATAATAATGCTTATGTTTGTCATTGTCACTAGATGTTGGAGGATGTTCTCTCAGTGCAGGACACTGCCTCCATGGCCAGCCTGCTGGAGATCCTCGTCATTCTGTGGAAAAGTGTTCAGAAATCTCTTATGGCTAACCAAGAAGCCTTAAAGTACACCACGTCAAAATTTGCATCTGTTCTGCCCCAGTATCTAAAAATCTTTCAGGTAAGAGGCACATTCATACACAGGGAACCAAAGGACAATTCAAAGAGCAAAGCTGCACACTGTAATCACATCATTAGAGCTGATGCAATATGGTTGCAACATGAAGCGGTTGTCTATGTATATGTGTGTGTGCAGGAGGAGCGGTGTAAAGCCCCTCTCATTCTTCTAGCCTCTCTACTTCCTGCCACTGCCGTTCCAGCTCTGAGGTTAGTAGGACTCTCCCCTTGAACAACCCCTAAATGCAGCTCACATTGGTAAATGCCCCATTTTAAAGGAATAGGGCAGCCAAAAATAAAAACACATTCTTTGAGAGATGAATTTTCTAAAATGTCATTTTTGGGGAAACTTCTTGCAAAGAACAGTTCGATGAAGAAAAGAGCTTTTCAAAACTTTCTTTCCTGCTGAGCGTCTTAACACAGTTGGCATGATGTCTCAGCCATTTCCCCAGAACAGCAGGTTGGCTCAAAAGTGAAATGCCAATTCTGATTCCCATTTGATCCGAAAGACGTCCTTTAATGCTGGTGGGATTGAGTGTGTTTTCAAGGCTTTAGAGCGATCTGTAGGACAGTCTGGGTGTACTGCATGATTGTGTGTTCCTCTCTGCAGGAGTAAAGTGATGTCTCACTTGAAGAGTTTGAAAGCCGGCACCGCTGTGACGGCATACAGTCAGTCGGTGGAGTGTCTCTGTAGCTGGGGGCAGATCAGTCATATTGTGGAGCTGATAGAGAACTGGCTTACAGAGGCTGCACCTGTAAAAGAGGTAAATGTTGTGTAAAGTGTCCTTGTCCAGGACTCTAGAATAACATTTAAGAGCAGTGGCACTAGTGCATCCAAGTTCTAAGGATGGTGGCACCAGCACCTGATTTGGTAGCACCGGGATGGTGGGGGCTATTAATAATTATTTCTTTTTTGTCTCTTGGAATGGACATTTGACAGTAACTTGAGTTGACAGTAGCCGAGCTGGGAAGCGGATATAAATTTATTTTCATTTAAAAAAATAAACCATAACATCTGTAAAAAATAAATAAATTAACAGCCTAATTTTTAAAGGGTAAAATTTTAATATGCCGACTGAGTTAGGACTCTACTCTAATTAAAATTGGTCTTCCATGGTATTATACATTTGTAGATAATGATAGCCACAGGTAGGGCTGGGTATCGAGGTCGATACTTTTTAGGCAGCGACCGAATTGCCTCGATACCATTGAGTATCAAAAAATGTCTTGTCGTTCGGTTCGGATACCTGAGGGGTTATTCTTATCAACGTCAGTGAAACAATAAGCATGCAGTATGTATGATGTGCCCAAATCAAGTGCTGGTGATTGGCTGTGTCGAGGCATCAAGGAAAAACACTAGTTTATGCCAGCTTGATGGCAACAGCACGCGATGCAATGAATGGCGCAGACGAGCACCACGTGCGCCGCACATGCTGTGTAGTAAAGGGAACCGCACGTCTGCGCCATTCATTGACGCAGAACATACAGGATTCATATTTAAAAAATGCTTTTGTGGTTTAATATTCTCACTTTGACAACATTTCATTTGAGAGAAACTATCATCACATCACAGAAGGTCTACACGGGAACCTGTCAAAATAAAAGTTTGGTTTAAATAAAGAAACTGCGATAGAAATATATTACTCTTGTACAGTATAATGTACATCTTACTACTACTACTACTACTACTAATAATAATAATAATACAATTATTATTAAAACACATTTTCTTCCATGTTAACAGTAAACCTGTTGTGTAGCACTTGTTTGCCAAAAAAATGTAAGAGCTTGTTTAATTTTCATTTTATTCATGTTTATTTAAAATAAAATGTATTTTTTATACCTTAATAAAATAAAACATAAACGACTTCTTTTTTTTCTTTTTTTCTATAAAAATAAATAATTCCTAGGGCCTTATTATTGTATACAAATGAATCAATTAAATAGTTTTTTATGAATTCAATTAATTAGATATGTTTTTGAATAAACCATTCAAATGGAATATGGATAAAATAAAATGGAAAGCACAGAACTGGGTAAAAATAAAATGGAATTAAAAAAAAAACATTAAGAATGTAATTTGGTTTAAACAGTTAATAAATTGCTGTTAAATTGAACAAGTTTCATGATTTAAATTAATTACAAATGCTTTTATATTAATAACATTTAATTTAACCATCCAGAAAAATTTAAATGGGGGGAATAAACGGAATTGAAAAAATTAAAACGGAATTAACTCACATAATTAAACTAGGTATCTTGTAAAGTGTGCTTATCCTTAAGTTTGGCTGCATGAACAGTTTAGCTTTCTTGTTTTTTCTGCTAAAGCATTATCTGTTCATAAAATTTGTATCCAAAAAACTATCGTTCAGGAACCAGTATCGAAGTCATGGGTGTTGCGATGTTCGTCTGTTATATGACAAATTAGTTTGAATAAACGAGCAGACATTAGCTACTTGCTCTACGTTTATTTAAAATTAACAAGAAGACAACTAGCAGTTAATGTGCTTTCCATTAAATGAATCACACACAGTAAACAAATCCTTAAAAAAAAAAAACAGGGCTATTCTGGTGGGTGCGGTGATGTGGCGCATCCATGTAACATGTAAGTGTGGCGCTGCCAATAAAGGACCTAAAATCTGTCACAAAGAACTGGCAAAAGCAATGATTATGAATATGTAAAATATAGCAAGGAGATATTTTAATTATTTATTAATAAAACAAGTGTTTTCTTTGGCAGTGTCAGTGAAGTTGACGAAGCTGACTCACGATCTTCGCAGTAGTGAACGCGCCAGAGAGAAATGCACATTTCATACGCATTACATAAGCAGAGAGCAGTCTGTAGTCGGTTTTCTTTCGTTTTGAAATGTTCTGTTTAAAAGTAGACATGTCTGTGAGGCGAGTAGGCTACCTTATACACTGAGTTTCGGTTCATTTATGAGACGAGCTCCAGTTCACGCTCCAGCGCCTTCGTTTCGTGATTATCTGTTGTCTGCTATATTGCTACTTCTTATTTATTAAATCCAGGCAATTGGTTGATGAAACATTGATTAAAATTAAGATATAATTAATACAAAACGAAATTCACTTTAAAGAAAGGTTTTGTGCTTTCTGTTTGATGTCTCTGTGAAAGTTTTAAAGCATATTTTAATGCCACTTTCAGAGCGGTCACGTCCGTAACATTGTTTTTTCCTCATATGCGAACACGAAAAATAAAATAAAATGAATATTTTATGTTCTGTGGAGACTACAGTTACTCATAATTTGTATTCTGAATACATAACGGTGGTAAATGTATTCCGTTACTCCCCAACACCGATATTAGTATAACCTTTTTTCCTTGCAGATAAGGTTATACTAATATCGGTGTTGGGGAGTAACGGAAAAGTCTAGAGCCCTGTTGCGGGGGTTTATTAGCTGTTTATGGTGCTTTTTATATCCTCTATGATCACTCTCTAATCAACAGGGTGATGATACGACAGGCAAAGTGCATTTTGATGGGCTAGAAGAGTCAAAGCCAGATCTGGGCCTGGACTATCTGGATTATCTGCTCCTGCGCCCTAAAACACGAGACTGTCTTCTCACGCTGCCGCTGGATCAGATCAGACCGCTCCAGAAGGCCCTCAACAAATGGAAGGTACCTTAGACATGAGGTTTGATGATTACCATTACAGAGAATTGGTGCAACCGTACTCGTATTGCGTGTCGTGTTATTGGTGTCATTACAAAGTAAACATAGTAACTGCAAGTTTTCAGCAGTCTTGCTTTGAAGATAATGGTGCAAGGAGCTGTTTGGCTAAATGTCGTGATGTTTTTGCCCTTATTATAATAATAAAAGCACTGTGAGATTAGAGAGGTTTTGTTATGCTCAAGAAGAGTTTTGTTTACTGAGGTCTTTAGATATTACATACATTTTTTTCTGCCTCTACCTTAGGAAAAGGTAGAGGTTTTTTTTCTTCTTCTTTGGAAAAGTTTTTAGGTTCTTTTTTCGGAACTGAATCCATAATGTACCTTAAATTCAGAACTATTGTTATTGCTGTTTTGTTTATGTGCCCAGTCGCTGCTGTTCTCTTCTCTGAGTGGATCAGAGGTCAGCGTGGCAGTCATTGAGACAGCGCTGAGAGCTTTTATCTTCCATGGCAGACTCAGTATCCACCTTCAACACAAAGTGAGTATACAGCCGTAACCGCATTGCATGAGCTCTTTGAGTCCTTTACACACCAAACAAAGCAATCATTCAGTGAGCATACTTAGACAAATGATGTTATTAGGATGTGAAGAGAGGTTTAAGAGAAATAAGTTGTATCTCAATACATAAATTCTCAAGCACTGAGGTGACATGACACAAATCCATTTCAACAGTTAAAGCAGGTCACAGGATCTCAAGCCAATACCAACAAAACGTTTTGACGTTATGTGCTGAACTATGCAAATGGTTTCCATTATAGACATATCTGAGATTTCATGAACTACAGATGCTCTGTAAGCTCACTTTTAGATTGAACAAATAAAACGGTTTCGGCATATGTTTCTACATTTATCCTACAGTACCCAGAAGAGCGGGAGTTCCTCAAATCCCTGGAGGATTCTGTGTCCTGGGTAGAGAAAAGAGTCATTCCTTTCCTTGCCAACTCCAGCAGTGAGCAACAGCTGTCTTTAAGCAGGAAGACAGTAGAAGTGAGTGACATGATCAGTGTGAAAGTGGTTCTTTTTTTTTCTTTTGACAATTTTTTAAGTACAGGCAATAATTTGTAAGTATTAATATTAAAATAGAAATGTATTTAAAATTGTAGAAGAAATAACACACGTACTAATCCTGAAAGTATCCATTATTTCACAATTTTACAATGAATTGTGCAGACACAAGCTTTTTCATTTTATTCCTTTGATTTATTTCCCCTCTTGTGTCATTGTCAGAGTTGTTTAACAGTGTCCACGGATGTGCTGCGGGTTTCTGTAGGAGACGGTGATTTCAAAGACCACTTACTGCAGCACATTGCCTCTCTACTGCAGACAGGTGAGTCCTTTAGTATTAAACGTCGTTACTTTTTTTTTTAACAAATTTTTCTTCAGTTTGATAAATGTACATTTAATAAAAATGTAATATGTTTGACCCCTTCATGCTAAATTTTACAATAGCATAATGTTTTATTTATCACAATTGTGTGTGTATGTGTGTTCATATAGAGAAAGGATATATATGCACTCCTCACGTGCTCGCTTTGCTTACTGAGGTGGCACTGGGCTGCCTTTCCCATAAGGCTGAGGGGCAGGAAGATCAACTGTTGCTCACTATTCGCATTTTGACCAACATCTTCCAGAAAGTTGTGGAGATCATAGCACATCGACTGCGTAAAGACAAGGAAGAGGGTCAGGAGGTGAGGGCTTTGATAAGAGACATTAAAGTCTTCCTCAAGCACTTTCATTTCTGGATGTGTTTACCAAACCTTTGTGCACGTGTACATATTTAAACTGAATATAGTTCAAATTTGGCTGACATTTCTGCCTGACAACATTTAATTTCATAATGCCTTTCTGTATGTATGTTTAGCTGTGTTGCTCTTCTGAGGAAGCTCTCCATGAGTTTCTGCTGGTGACTAAGTTTGCTACTGAGAGGTCAGAGTTCATCACAGGAGTCTTCTCATCTCTCTGTGCAGCAGTTATTATTGATATCAGCCGCACCTTGCAGAAGGTAAATCCGCTAATCATTTATTTTTGTATTGCTGTTAGTGTGATGTTTGGGTGGCATTTCTTCCATGTCTTTGTAATTGAAACATTTGTTGAGCTCAATAGCATTTCTTCTTTTTTCTTGAGTGTAATGTTTGACAAAACGACTGATGAAAAATAATTGTTTTGTTCTTGAGACAAAATAAAACCACAAACAGCATGGAAGAGCTGTCCAAAGCCATGTATAAAAATAAGTTGAAGGATAAAAAATACAAATTGAGACACTGAAGAATAAATGTAGAAAACAGCAATTTAATGTTTCTACATGTAGATCTCTCATGTGGAAGAGGTGTTGACACCAGAGACAGTTAATGACCTTCCACGTCTATCGAACACCATACTCAAAGTGACGCTCAGATCTCCTGCTGTTACCAGGTAATATGAAACACCAGCTAGAACTAAAAGCCCTGTATCTTTACTTAAATTGAACATTTGTGATTGATATTGTGATATGTTCTAGGTTTTTTCTGTCTGAAATGAGCTCCTCTATAGAGTCGGAGGCTATCGATAGTGTCACACAATGGGCTGCAGTTACACACATTCTGACCATCATCAAACAATGTGAGTTTTTTTGTTACTCTGGTCGTTTTTAAAGGTATAGTTCTAAAAATCATTCTAAATATCCATGACTATTTAATAACAGCACCAAAAAAAAATATTGTTGGAATCACTTTCGGATCCAGGGCTTAAAAACTTTTCTTTCTTTTTTTTGAGTAAGACAAAACACAAATATCCAACATTCGCTGGTGAAAAATTTCGTAACTACTAACTGGAGCTTGATTGATTTTGGTAAAATGTTATTAATGTTAATATAATGACATGCAAGTGTCTGCCCATACATAAAGCCACAATACTATCTTTGACAACAAGTTGTTTAATCATTTAAAAACAATTCTAACCGTTCTACACTAACCTGCAATTTTCGCTGGTTTCAAAACACCACTCTGGATATAACCTGCTATGGTAATAACAGGTTGCTTCTCCCTATGTCTTTTCATTTTCTATTATGAAATAGCCAGTAAATAAAGGCTTTTTAAATGATGATTTTTTTCTTTTTTACACTTATTGAATTCCCGACCCCAAAGAGAACCTTCAAACATCTGACTTAACTCCCTGAGCACCCTGGACACTTTTTTGTCTTTCTATAAATTATATTAAGTTAGACTTGGTTTGATTTGTTTCTGTGATATAATCCTATAAATACATGATTATAGTACATTTTTACTTTTCTGCTTTGTTTATTACAGCTGATTCATTTGTTGTGGAGTTGAAGGAAATTGCTGTGTCTGTACGCAGACAAATACAGAACTTTTACATCTTTTCTGCAGAAAACTCTGACAATATACAGAGGTAAAAAAATAAAAGTATTGTGAAAGCATGCTGTCGGTGTCCTACAGTATACACAATAATAGCTGTATGACTGTTAATGTTGCTTTGCTCTTTTTTTCTCTCTCAATCTTAGGACCATCTATGAATCCACTATGATGATGCTGAATGCCATCCTAAATCCATGCCAACAACCAAACAGTTAAACGGGCAAGCTAATAGTTTAGAGATTTTGCATACTCATACAAAATCCATTGTTCACTTTTTAATTTTCTCATCTGTATATTGTTTTACATGTTTGTCACTCTCTACATATGGATGGATTTGATATTCAAGGGCCTTCACTATATAAGCAAGAATCATAAAACATCTTCACTAAAAGCAGAGCGCTCACACTGTTCATCACCCTTGATACTTGAACACAACTGTTTGAAAATAAAATAAAATCTTATTGTATTGCAGATAATTGTAGGTTAAAATCTTCTCAAAGGCTTTTATTTTTTACAACATTTCAATGAATCTGTTAAGTTTTAAGTAATATTATATATTTTCTTTGTATACATAATAAAGGTGTCTTTGATTAAATATGTCCCTCCCATTTACACATTCTGTGTTATACTTAGATCCAACTAGGGTGTGACATGTCAAAGATTATTCTTGAACTACTTTTTCTCTATCAAACCGTAGAAATGTTGATAAAGTAATTACTAAATGTTTTCTTCTGAGCTATGAATATATGATTGAAAATTTCCCTAATCTGAGGTCTATACAGTATCCGTCTAAAATCATGGTATAAAATAAAGAAAAAGCACATGAAATTCAGGTTACTTGCTTGTTTGATCTTGAACCTTAATGTTTGGGTGGACTGTCATCTTCTGATTCTTCAGTGACAAGATTACTCTTGCATTACTCTTTTTCTCCATTTTGATTTCTGCTTGGGTTTTGTTTCTTCATATAATGGTGGGAATACTTTCACATTAATGCACTATTAAAATTCCATCCCTTGTTTTAATTAATCATGTCATAGCTTAAAAAAGTGAAGTGTGCCTGTCTATAGACATTTAGCCTTCCTTTATCAGTCCACGGTTTAAACTTCACTTTCTCTGCTTTTAATGGGTCGTTCTTTTAATATGATAGATTATGGCATAGCTTTGACCTGCTTATTCATCACACAGGTGGCAGGCGATTTATTATTGTAGTGCGTTGTTTGTCAAGTACAGCATACCAGCGTCTCTGTAGAGGGCACAACCTTTGAGCATTTTAACTGCGCTGGAGAGCAACACAGATAACACTTCCTCAACCTCTTGTATCTGATAAGAGAAGAAGCGAGCTCCATCTCTGCAAACTAAATACAACTGACCGCGCAGAAATCTTAAAAAACACAGCGAGAAAGCGCATGTAGTGACGTCAGCAGCTGAGGCGGGGCGCTGACCGTGGTGCTGAATGCGCCTCGCGCTTTTAGAGTTGAGTACAGGACACGGGGTACCAGAGCATCACTCATATCACTATCCTCCATCACATTCGCCTCTGACCTACTTCCGCTCTAATCACATCACCCCTGAAACGTGAGAGCCGCTATGCCTAATTAACGGGAGCTGTTTGCGCTCGATGGGCAGGATGGCTTCTGTGCGCGCGCTGCTCCTCGCCTTGCTGTCTGTCCACGCGCTCGTCGTTGCCATCGCGGACAGGAAATTCGGTAAGTAAGTTCGACGTGACAACCCTCTAAGTAACGACGTTTGTCGTTAGACGGTCTTACCTTTGAAAAAACAAACTGTGGGTTACTTTACTTAAGTGTAACTAATTAGGTTAATCACAACGGCGGCTTTGCGTGCAGAGTGTGATGTTCGGTTTTTATGCAAATTAGCATAGCTACCGTTTAAAAATGAATCCAGCTGGTTGGTTAACAGTATGGTCACAAATCTTTCACCCTTAAGTTTATGGGTTTTGACATCACATTAGAGATGTGCTTCTGAGTCACATGTATCAGAATTAACACTGCTCATTCCCCATAAGCCAATCAGGTTTTAGGGATAATAGAAGTTAAGGGCTTGTAGTACACCATCAAACTATTTTTTTTCTTAAACAGAAGAAAGAAAAATGCAAAAATGTAATCTTTAGGGTTAAAGCTGCTTGTTACTGGGGCAGTATCAAGTACTAATATGCACCTTTTACTGGTTTTTATAGTGTACTGCCCCAGTGACAAGCTGTTTTACCCCCCTAAGGGTGAAATGTTTGCACACTGAGTGTATTTTAGTGGTTGCTGAGGGTCAGGGTTAGTGCTGAACACTTTTTTTGATAGGATTGTTGTTCCAGGACCATCAAATGATACTGATCTAACTAAATGATCTGGTCCTCTATAAGAAAAAATGTGTTTAGGACAGAGATGTGCTTCCTTTATCATAGAAGAGCACATAGGACAAATGGAAGATAGTTCTAGTGCTCCTCACTGACAGTGGATTACATAATTGCGTTATGGTTTGTTAAAGCATCTTGGCAGGCTTCATCTTTCAAAGGCACAGGCCAAGAGCAAGAGCCAGCCTGAGATGGGAAGGACCTGACTCGAGCTGTAAACAGATACGGCTCTACACGCTCCATGAACCTGTCCATTCACACATGGATGGCGAGGGAGCTCTGATCTTTGAAGACATGAATGACCGCAAACTTTAAAGACTGGAGTCGTAAAATACTTGATCTGGTGGTGTGCCTGTGACTTTTTCAACACACGCCATGTACATCAAAATCTTGTTGTACTGTAGGTCAAAGCTGTGGCACATTGTAGTGTATGTGATCACAGGGGTGCAGGTTTGAATCTGGTCTGCGTCAATTTCTCGGTCTCTCCTTCTCTCTTGGTGTCTGTTTTCTACTCATACAGTAAAAGCATATGGCAATAAATACAATAAATACAAGCAGAAATTTTGTTATAGATTTGATCATGTGGATGTATATTGGTAATTTAAGAGAATTTTTAATTTACTGTTACACTCTCAAAAATAAAGCTTCCAAAAGATGGGTCTTACAGTGATGCCATGGAATAACCATTTTAGAAATCTAAAGAACCTTTTACAGAAAGCCAGATGCCAATAAATAACCTTTATTTTTGTGTATAATTGTACAAACCTGTATGATTAATTTATATGACATTTGCTACCCTGAAGGTTTAATTCATTGTTAGCCAGCCAAAAGCCAAATCACACCAGGAAGCTTGTGATGCTGGTTCTGAAGTTTTCTAGAATGTACAAAGTGTTACTAAATGATTAGCAAACACTCAGTTGGGTTTGCTCAGGATCGTTGTTAAGCTGTGGTTGGAAAACACTGCATCATTAGAGGGAGGCTCTCTCTGCGGCTGGCATATGAGCTTGGCAGAGGCTGGGATGAGCGAGTTCAGTAAAGCCCTGATGAATAGAGCAGTTAAGCATCTCCAAAGAGTCTGTTGGAGGCTTATATATCACTGCGCATTCAAACTGATTCTGGGTCTCCAACTTTCTCTCTTTATTTTCCTCATCTTGTAGGTTGTTTTGTATGAAAATATCTGATGACACTTTCTATGAAGCTTGTGTTTAGTATGCATTAAGGTATCCTTAATTAATTATAATGCATGCATAACGCCTTATAAAAATCTTATAATGTGTTGTATCATCTCATAAATGTCACAACGACAGTTATAACGCAGGCCTGGTTTCACAGACAGGGTTTAGATTAAGCCAGGATTATATCTTAGTTCAATTAGGCTTAGTTCAAATGGCTTTTATAAACATGCCTTAGAAAAAACACTACTGGTGTGCATCTTGAGACAAAACAATGGCACTGAAATATTTTAAGATATGTCAGTGCAAGTTACTCTAATTAAAACAGCACCAACAAGCATTTTAGTCTGTGAGGAGGTTGATGGCCTGGTTTCACAGACAGGGCTTAGATTAAGCCAGAATCATGAATGGGCTATATGACACATTTGCTATATTTATTGTAATAGCAACAAAACCGTATTGTATTGTTTTGTAAATGGGTTACCAGTGATCTTAAACCAGCTCACATTGAAATTAACATTACCCTAACACGAAACACACAAATATGATCAACCACTCATAAGATGTAGTGAGATGCTGTTCAGATCTTAAACAATATCAAGATGTGAGACTTATAATACATTATAACTATGGGGAATATAATCCATTAAAATTTGTGGATATAACATGCTATGCATTTTTTGTTTAAACAATTAAACGTTATAACGTACTACTCTAATCGTCATAATCATGTCCAATGGCATGGACACAGAATGAGCAATGCTGGATTTGTTGGATAGGAAACGGTGAGTCACTGTCCTGTGAGATATGCAAATGGTCAGAGTTTCAGAATTTGTAAGGTTTTGTTGTAGTGTTGGTGATGGTGATGGCTGATTTCAGAGTCAGTTTGCATCTACATGCACACACAGAAGCACATTATTATTTTTAATAAGTCCCACTGTGCATTACGTTTACGTCACTTAATGAACATGATATAGGAGATGGTAATTTCCCTGCATCCTCTTCAGCAGCTCCATGAACTTCCTGTCGGGAGATGGGGAGCGTGGGAGATATTGCTCATCTCAAATATACAGGAAACAGCAGAGATACAAACTGAGCTATTTGAACAGAAGAGATTATTTATGGCTCAGTTAGAATCTCTGATGCTTCCTGTACATTGGAGGTGAACAATATCTCCCTCGCCCGACACACCTGGCTCAAGGAGAAGAAGATCACACAACAGCTGACATTTTGAAATACACATAACTGACAACATTCACCTCTAGTCTCACTTAAAGGAATATTCCGGTTCAGTACAAGTTATGCTCAATCAACAGCATTTGAGGCATGTTGTTTACACACAAAAAAGTATTTGACTTGTCCCTCTTTTTCTTTAAATATAGGGTTACAGTGAGGAGCTTACAATGGAAGTGAATGGGACAAATCCGTTTACATAAAAAGTATCACCAGATCCCATTGATTATCGCCCTATAGACCTTGCATTGGTTACCAGTCAAATTTCGTGTTGATTTTAAAATTCTTATGTTGACGTATAAGGCATTGAATGGACTCGCTCCGCAATATCTCGCCGAGCTTTTAATGCCCTACATTCCAACACGTAATCTCCGCTCGGCTGATGCTGGTCTCTTAGTTGTCCCGGTAACAAACAAAAAAACAATGGGTGATAGGGCGTTCTCTTCAGTTGCCCCAAAGTTATGGAACTCCTTGCCTTCTAAAATAAGATGTGCTACATCTTTGAAAAGGTTTAAATCATCCCTTAAAACTCATTATTTTACGGAAGCATTTGGATAAAGGTGATATTGGTGGTTGTTAATGAGATGTATCTTATGGGTTTCTCTGTCTTTTATTTTAATTGTTTTTAGGTTTCATTTTTGTGAGTAATACTTTGTTTGTATTATCGCCTCTTTTATGTGTTTTCTTAATTGTGCTTATGTAAAGCGCTCTGAGAATTAACTTTTAAAAGCGCTATATAAAATAAAGTTATTATTATTATTATTATAGCTTTAACCAGTTGCTTATGCAAAACAATGTAGAGGATGGTTAATGACATACTGGAATCTGAACATCTCATAAGTAATGCCTAATGTGGATTCAGGATAGGTCGAATCACTAGTACAGACCTTCTTATCTGTCTTAAAAGTTATATCGGTGATGTTTTTTTGTTTTTTAGAGAACATGTCATAGCTGTTTTTTTTATTTGAAGAAAGCCTATAACATGACATTGTTTTGTGATTTGTGAACAACATGATTTGTACGAAATGAATTTTGGAGGTTGCCTGTCTTCATTGAAAGATTTCTATTAAACAGACTTTAGCAACCACCCTGCAGCAAACACCCTGTCTGGCCTGCAACAGGAACTTAGAGTACCTCAAGGATTTTATCTGTATCTCTTTTTAGCATTAAAATAGACCGCATTGCAATAGTCATTGGTTCTGATGTTCTCTGTAGTTTATATGTAGGTTTGTTACAGAAGCAAGTACATACTATTGAGCGAAAAATGAAGATAAACAACATGCATTCTTGATCAACGCAGAACAGGTTTAGGTTTTCATAAGCAAAAACTGTCTGTATGCATTTCTGTCTTTTTTTTTTTTTTAGCAGTGATGAAAAAATCTGAAAGTCATTTTGACAGAACACAGAGTGTTTATTATACTTTGTAACTGTAATTCTCCCTCCTGTCCACTTGGTGGCGAGTGTGCTCTTGCTGACTATCAAGTTAATGGTCAACGAATGGCATTTCAGAGTTAAGTGACTATTGTTTACAAGCTGTTTTATTGACGTCTTTCTGAGGTTGAAACACTGATTGAGTTATTACATGAGAGACATGGTACGGATTTCGGTAAGTTGGATTGTATCTTTCAACATATTTGTTGATGTTCATTCATATTTATTTCGTTCTGTAACGTAAAGAGGAAGGAATTGATCGCGTTCACTCGCACTCCGCTTAAACTCAGGCGCTACAGCGATCTCTCGCGCCCTATGAAAGAGCGGCAAACCGGTAGGGTTTTTTATTTTTTTATTTTGTGAAATAGACAGGATGTTAAAGCTGAGACTTTGTTTCATATCTAAAATAACAACGCACAAAGCTTATTCCTATTTATTGGACAAACATTCATGATTAAACCTGAAAAGTGAGGCACAGTCAGTTCAGCTTTCTCTTCATAAATACATAATCTAGCTATTACGTTATGCTTGTCCTGTAAGTTCATAAATAAAAATGAAAATGTGAATAAAAACAGAGCCTGTATTAATGGCTTAAAATGACGGGTAATACATTATTTACAGGAAGTTCCGGTGGTTCCCGCATAGCCGAAAAAACAGAAGGTGGCAGGAAAAATGGGGAGAGGAGGAGACGAGGTTTTTAATTGAAGTATGGTCTGATGACATAATAAGAAGTCAACTAGCCTTGTGTATAGTTGGTGCTGCAGGTAATTATGCCATAAAAATAACAATTTAGTTGCAACGATATGCGTCTGTTCATTCATGTTGTCAAATTTTTATTCTTTTTTTATTCTTTTTTTTATTTATTTCCTTTACAGAAAAAAATAACATACAGCACTGCATTGAATACATTAACACAAAAAAACAACAATAATAAAATATATATATATATATATATATATATATAATAAAAAAATGTAAATAAAAACAATAACTGGCATTCAAGTAGTAAGAAAAAACGCACATAGTTCTTAAGAAACATGTTGTTCTTACTGTTATCAATGAGTTTAAGAGATTTAACAATAAGGGAAATCTCAGCAATAAAGACATCAAATCTTGGCAAAGTCTTGAGAAATTTGTTTTTGTGAATAAACATTATCAATAGCATAGTCACTCCCAGAAAAATAAAGGAATACATCCTTCAAGGAAAAATTTATATCACACTTGATAAAATGAGAAAGATAACAACCCAAGCTCTCCCAAAGAGGCTTAACTTGAGTGCAATGATAGAATAAATTAAGCACAGTTTCTTCCTCAACCTTGCAAAATACACACAGGTCAGAGAGATCATCAAAATAGGCAATTTGTGAGTTGGCTGGGTAAACATTATGAAGAATATTAAAGTGTACCTCTCTAATTTTATTGGGCATACAATATTTCTCTGGGAGTAACCACGCCCTCTTCCAGTGAATACTGTCAAAAAAATTATTCCAGAAAAATTTACATCGAGGGGATGTGTAAACTGTGTAATGTAACAAAAGCTTTATGAGTTTACTATTACATTTTTTATCAATAAGGCCACCTCCATCCAATAAAAGTTTGGGCATAATTGTTTTTCTCTCGTTAAAGAAAAGGCGCGTTTTAAATAAATGCACATAACTTGGAGACAAAGCTTTGATGACAGAATTGAAAGTTCTAGCAGGCAGAGGAAAATTATACAAAGTCATAAATTCTTCATATTCCAGTATACTGCCATCATTTTTAAATAAATCCAAAACAAAAACAATACCTCTATCATACCACTTATCCATAAAAAAAGATTTGTTTCGGATTAAAATGTTCAAATTTTTCCACAGAATTTCTTTGTGGGGAGAAAAATTGTGCACATAACACAATTTCCAAGCAAGTAAAACTTGTTGGTGAAAGTTGGAGAGAGAAACAGGTAATTTAGAAGGGGCGAAATTACATTTTAAAAGAAACTCTAAACCACCTAATCTACGAAATATGACATTGGGCACATAGTACCAAATCGAACCATTACTACATTTTTTTAACCAACTAATTCATGTTGTCAAAGTTACCCGCCGAATTGACATCACGCTGACGTCAGACGCACGTCCATTTACAAACCAATCAATGTCAAGATGCAGCCCACATAGATGATGACGACAGGACGCAAGTATGTCACATAAAGTTCTTTAGTGCGCTTGCATAATTGCAGTGTGAAACCAAACCAAAACTTTCTGAAAGTATAAAATGTATCAAAACGTGAACTTTGGTTCGGACATTGGTGCGTACTTTCAGGTGTGAAAACGCCCTAAGATTAGCCTACTTCAAAAAATAATTACCATTTCAATAGGCGCAAAGCATAAACAATATGCGTGTTAACATGATTTCAGTGTGAAAAAATTACTTGGCCTACTAATGTTTTCTGTGTAAAGTTATATAATTTCATTGTTATATAACAGTTAATTGCTATGATACTTAAATCTTAAAATCTTGAAATAACTTTACAGCTCAAATCATACACATGATTTATAAGACAAACTGATATATTATCAAATCAAATTTGATTTATAAAGCACATTTTAAATCAACCTTGGTTGGCCAAAGTGTTGCACAGAAAAGTAAGAGAAAAAAAATACTATAACCTAATTTTACATGTATATAAACAAATCAAAGGACATAAATATTTATTGTGCAGTTAATTGAGCTTAACTTATAAGGAATATTCCTTTAATACATATATATGAAGCTATGTATAGGCTAATATAAGTCCCCCCCATTTAAACATACATGGATAAATGGTCAAAGTTTGAGATAGATGACACCCAGTCATTGATCTCATTCAGTTTTGTATTAAATAATTAATCTACCTCTGTCTCAATATCTCATCCAAGGCATTCATTGAGGTCTGTTTAAGAGAGAGATTATTTCTTTGAGCCCTGTGAGGTTCAGCGTTTCAGTGCATTTAATAAAGGTGCTGTCAGGAAGGTTAGAAGAAGGAGATAATATGGTCAGATGTGTGGACAGCCTGGCTGAATTCACTGCCTGGGTCTCATCAGGCTTATCTAATAGTGGGACCTATGGCCTTCAGCATCAAAATGTATTTTAATTTGTTTAAGTTATGATTAGTCAAGATTAGCAAATAAACAAGACCAATCAAATCTCCATTTGAGATAACCATGGCAATAAATAAAATTGAATGAATGTTGAAAATCTTTAGGCTACCATTCACCCAGAGTAATCAGCTTTACCAGCATGGAGCTTAATTTCCAGTTAACAGCATGCTTCTCCGAATATTTTGAATCTAATGATAACAATTCAAACTTGACTGAATGGACACAAAGGTGTAATATGTCCTCATTGAATAGAGTTTGCTGTTGAGGGGTATATTTCACAATAAATATAACTGCTTTACCCTTCCACAAGCTTTATTGATAATTGATAATTATTGTATTACAGTAATTAATTTTTTTCCACCCAAAAAACATCTTAAAAGTATAATTCACACAATAATAAAAAAAAATTGCCATTTACTCACCCTCATGTCCAGAGATGGGCACAAATACATCAAAAAGTATTTAATTACAAATTACAAATACTTACTCATCAAATGTATTTAAATAAATACAAAATACTGCTGTGAAAAATGTATTTAATTAAAATACAAGTAATTTGTCATTTGAAAATACAAAAAAAGATGTGCTTTTAACAGGGATTATTGGCGAGACAGCAAGAATGAACTGCTCTCACAGGTGAGAGCGAATGGTCATAATGAAAGATCATTTACGCCTGCCACTAGGTGGCGAATTCATTCAGTCTGTCTGTATATTTTGTGCAGTGGAAAGGTGGCTTTACATTAATTTAAGACTCGGCCGACTGTGTTTACGTGAATATTCTCCAAGGCGGGAATTTTGACACAATTTTGAGTTTCTGGCAGTTCAGCAAACAGCAGTTCGTCAACTGCTGAGATTTTAGCAACGCCGCATAGCCTACATGTAACGTTAGGCCTACACGTTGTTTTAATATTGCCATCATTAATGATTTATCCCATCCACCCGCGACCCACCTGCAATCAATCAGAATGTTATTTTTTTATTAGACCTAACAAACAGTTGTTGTGCCAAATTTCAACCCCCGCCAAATTATTAGCCTACCCCCTAGCATGGATAGGTTCAGGATTAGCTATGGGGAGGAGTTAGGATTAGGGGTGGGATTAGGATTAGGCAATCAGGTACTGACTTCAATAATAATATCTGATAGTATATTTTACTAGATACTTTACCTTAAAGCAGTTTGAATGAGCACAAAAACAGCTGCTTTATTCTGATCTTGGTCGAAGCGATGGAATGGATCCAACAGGAACATGTCACGTGATTTATTTGCATCTTGCCCAAAAATTGTGATAGGCTATTTGGTAGTCCTATTAAGCCTGGTGATTAAAGTTATTGTATACGAAAATAAAATAACATTGGCCTATTTAAATAAGTATTTAAAGCTACACTGTGTAACTTTTTTAGTTTATTCTTAGCTAAAAACACTTAGTTCTTTCAAAAATATATGTGCTCATTAATGTATATTTACTTCGTTCAAGTAATAAAGTATTCTCGTGAGTGTATAATATGCCATTGAAAATACATACGGGTGAGGGGTTCTAATGTCGGCCGCCATGTTGCCCCTCCATCTTGAAAGTACATTAGCCAAAGAGGGACATCAAGCTTCGCCTTTCGCGTTTTAACACTCAATGGCACCGTGTCGAGGAGGTCGAACTGGAAGCCATGTTAATCTTGGACTACATTGGCCACCGTAGGAGTTAAAACAAAATCGGAATTGAGAGGAACAGAAACTAATATTCACTGGATGGTCATATACCTTTTCACCGCTAGATGGGGGTAAAAATCACACAGTGTAGCTTTAAGTATTTGAAATACAAAATACAGTCTCTCAAAGTATTTAAATACAAATTATATTTGATTTTTTTTTTGTTAGGGAAAATACAAATTACAAAATACTCAAAAGTAATTAAATACATATTTCAAATACATGTAATTAAAATACTGCCCATCTCTACTCATGTCATTCTAAACCCGTATGACTGTCTTCCAAGGAACACAAAGGATAATTTTTACATGTCTGTAAAAACTATGGCTCTGTCTTGTTTTGGACCCCACTGACTTTCATTATATGGAATAAACCAGTTGAACCATAATTCAAAATGGTGTTCCAAAGAAAAAAGTCATACAAATTGGAAACAACATGAGGGTGAGTAAATGACTTTTCAATAAGCTATTCCATTAGGTATGTCTTTGTTCGTTGGCTGTTTCTCAATGAAACTCTCATGAAGCTCAGAGTGTCACTGCTAATCGTCTCAGTATGAAATCTCATTGTTTTTGAAGCACTGCTTGAGCTGAATGTGTCTGTCATCCTGGCCTGTTTTTGCTAGATGAGCTTTTGTATCTGTGTGCGGTCTTGTCATCTGTCTTTGTTGGAGTGTGAGATGGAGATAAAGTCCTCCTTTCTGCTTATGTGTGCAGACACAAGCTGTTATCTGTGAGTGTATCCCAGCATCCTTTTAGCACCCCACAGTGTCTGGCATTCTGGCACACACAGGTAACGCAGACTGTCATTATACCACACTTAGCCCAAATAGTGTGTGTGTGTGTGTGTGTGGGTGTGCTAGCATCTACTTCTCTCATATATCATCAGTGGCATAATCTATTTTGCAATAATCAGTGATTTTTTTAGATCTTGGCAAATTACACAAATCTCATCCATCAAGTGATGACATCACCTCACCTCCCCCCTGCTGTCATTTTATGTGTGTTTTCTCTGAACCAAACTCTTTAAATCGCATGAGATCAACAACTGAAAACAAATTTTGCAACCACTTGAATGTACGGTTCCCCTCAGAGCTTTAATTTCAATTGCGAAAAACAAAATATCCCACTTACCCTGACTGAGGTCCGTTCGAGTCACTTTACCCTAGACTAGAATTTCTAACGCCGCCTTCACACTGGCAGTTGAAATCAGCTCCGATACGGCTCCGAAACGACCGGAAGTCATTCATTTCTTATGGAGATTCACAGAAACGGGTCCGACCGAGTGCGGTGCGAAGAAAATCGTGTCCGTTGGTCATCCGGATGCGTTCAAAAAATTGAACTCTTGCGAAAAGCCACGGACGGTTCCTATCCGACAATTCCAGCGGAAGTTGAGCGTTGCTATGGTACTGATAAACAAACCTTCCAACGCTTTTCACGGTGTAGTACGACGTCCGTTGGGGACGTATTGCGAATTACAGAGCTGATTTCAACTGCCAGAGTGAAGGCGGCGTAAACCATAAAATAACAAACAAAGAAAGACTGCAACCACACATTCATTATGGGGGGGGGGGGGGGGTATATAATAGTTAAAGGTTGTATCAGTTATTTCAGGCCCAAAAATAAATGTGTAATCTTTCCTAACGATCCGCTAGCTGCCCGCCCCATAAGCAGGCTGTCAAAAAAACGCAAACAAAAACAAGTGGGTACAACCACCACTCAAAACCAAAATAAACAGTGTTCCAACCAATCACCGAAAGGGGCGGGTGTTGCTCTGTCCAGCCATGCACGAGCTCAAAACCTCACAACACCCGCCCCTGTCGGTGATTGGTTTGGAACACTGTTTATTTTGGTTTTGAGTGGTGGTTGTACCCATTTGTTTTTGTGTGCAGATCTCAGAGCCTAGGCTGCCTACAGAGACTCGTTTTTTTGACAGCCTGCTTAGGGGGCGGGCAGCTAGCGGATCGTTAGGAAAGATTACACATTTATTTTTGGGCCTGAAATCACTGATACAACCTTTAAAGTCAATCGGTGTCCCTCAATGTCTATGGTGGTTAAAAAAAAGATCTACTATCAAGACTAGTGGCCCAGAGCACATTTTAACATTTCATCATAATCTGTGGCAATGGCCAGTCAAGGAACTGTGTTCACAATCATGAAACACAGCCATATGTTCAGTGTTCAATGTATTATTGAAGAAAACTCCCTGTGGACAGCAGCTAAGAAGACTGTTATGTATTTTCAGTCTTCATGTATTTCTGAAATTCCATCATGCTTGCTTCAACTAAACTGTGCAGTCATTTGGATAAGTATTATGTAAATTATTGTATTATTTCCCTAATGACCTAGATGTGGATGTGTTTTTCACTTTCTGAGCAGATCTTGTATTTCCCACTGACCTACATAAAACTGCATCCTAGGCAAACGTCTCGGTTACGTATGGTAACCCTCGTTCCCCGAGGAGGGAACGGATACGTAGGCTACGTCATAACTAGGGCTGCACGATTTGGGGAAAATGTCATATTGCGATTATTGAGGTCAAGATTGCGATGTGCGATTGCGATATAATAAACAAATGGTTTCATGAGTCAACTTGCTTGGTTCTAAAGGAAAATGCACAAACAGATTAGTGATACTTCTGTGTATCAATGTGTATTTCTCCACTCAAACTAGCAACAACAACTAAATGATTGATAACACCTTTAATGATCAATAAACCATTGATGTCTGCACAAAAAGCTGGACAGAAAGCTTTATTGGATGCTGGCGGTTTAAGAGCAGCCGCTGTTGACAGACGCGGATCTCACACGCGCCTCATTCTCTCACAACTCTTTATGTCGATCATAAGACTGCTCTTATGTTATGAAGATACTCGACAAAACTAATAAAATGTTTAAAACATTTTTTTATTAAAAAATTAATAAAAAATGATGTTAATTCAGCCAGCTCACATACCTGTATTTTCTTCCTGTTTTCGGTCGAAGTCCAAAGTAGTCGATTATTGAGTTGGGAGAATGGGATCTCATACAGCCTGGTCGCACGCGCAAACTCGACAATCGACTGCTTTGGACTTCGACCGAAAACAGGAAGAAAATACAGGTATGTGAGCTGGCTGAATTAATATCATTTTTATTAATATCTTTCACATCTACTGCAGTCAGATTGACCGTGTTCATTCTTAATAACATCACTCACATGGCTGTGCACTTGTAATGACATATCAAGGATGTTAAGAGGCTAAAAGCAGGTTTAAAACTTGCCCCATTGAAGTCAACAGGGTGCACATTTTAAAAAGAAAATAACACGGTGTAGGCAACACCGATTTTTGTCGTTGTTCTCTGTATTGACATCACTCCAAATTTACAAAAAAATTTGCTCAATGTTAAAATTGACCGGAGTTCTCCTTTAATGTTCGTTCAAGCGCGAAAGAGAACTGTATTCTGTGCATGCGCATCTTTCTGTTAGTCACAGTCAGGACATTCACAGACAGCACGTTCTCTTTTGACTTGTAATGCAAGAATGGTTTAAAGGCATTCGCACGAATAAGAGTGGGATCATGTAACACTAACCAAAGGATGACAAAAAATAACAGATGCTGCGTTAATTGCGTTAACAGCCCTAATTTGTTTATTTCATATAAAATCGCAGCATTTTGTGTCATATAATCGCATAGGCTTGACATCGCGATTACGATACGATTAATCATGCTCACTAGTCATAACTGACGAAATGGGGTTCTCGCTTAAGAGAGTTTCTTTGTCGGACTTGTGACTCGGCCGTACAGCGGAAGCTCAGCAACTGTGGTGACAGGACGTACGTCTCCGTTTCCTCCTCGGGGAACGAGGGTTACCATACGTAACCGAGACATTTCCCTTCACTATGGCGTACGTAAAAACTGACGAAATGGGGATATTTACCAACACGCCACTGCTGCTGGCCCTTCCAGCGCTCCGCTTTAGTCTCCTGGCCTGACCGCAGTGTTGGGCAGAAAGTAGGTACTCTAAGCAGAGAAGGTCAGTCACTGCTGTTCCGCAAGACCCATTCGGTGTGACTTATTGGATAACGCTGGGAAAGCATGCCCTTGGAGAAGGGGACGCTGCAGAAAGCCACATCCTACCCCGGAGGGAGGCACTGTGATGGTTACACATATGGACTAGCCAAGCAGGGTAGTACAACATATCTCTGGGGTGGTTTCAGCCTAGTTATAGAAACACCAGCAGAGACGACAGAGCGGACTCTGTCGAGGGAAAGACATAGGCTCGTCCGCAGAGGAGCTGATCGTGGAGGAATACACAAATGGGGTAGGCTGTGTACGAACGCTGCGTTCTCTGAGTGAAACAATGGCTGCCTCCACGACCTTCGTAAAGACGCGAGGTAACAGGGACAGCCCTGCCTGTGGATGGCCCTGAACTTGGGTGGGTGCCGGGCCAACTGAATCGCATAGCCGAGTCTGATGGAATGGACGACGAGCCATCGAGATGCGAAGTGGGAAGTGCTAGCCAGGCTCCCAGACACTGTGCACCGTGCGGGACCAACGGGACCACAGATGTACCCGGGGTGGGACAGCGAGGTGAAACACAGGGACTCTGCTCGGGAGGTACTGAGGCGGCCCGAAGCGGAGTCTGAGTGTGCCATGGAACACTTACCTGGTTCCAGGGTGGGGCAGAGGGTGCGTGGGAAGGCCTGGTAGCGTTCCCAAACCGCACACTGCTGCCTGCTGGCTATAGAGGGGGACGGGAGTGGCAAGGCATGGAAGCGTCGCTCACTGCCATCCACGCTCTCTTGAGACCCAGAGATGGAGAAAATGCTCTTACTGAGAATGTGGGTACCGCTGACTGAAGCGGAACAGAATTGATTAAAGGGGTGGTTCGGAATTTTGGACACCGGGCCTCATTTCCAAGTGAGCCTTAGTGTTATTTATCAGTGGAGACAGTTTTCAAAAAATTTCATCCAGTCGTCCCAGTTGCATAGTTCGCCGGTGCTAGGCTAGTGCGAGTCAACGGTATCTGTTAGCCCAGTGGTTCTCACCCGGTGGGGGGGGGGGGGCGCCGACACTCTCCCGGGGGGGCGCGAGTAGGCTACAGGATGGGAGAAAAAAAATTTAATTTGCTAAACTACTGTCATAAAAAGTTTAAGTTTTGTATATACATAACTCCTGAATAAATCTTCCACTACAGGTAACACTTCTTTCAGTGGTTTAGTGGGTATTGGATCTAATAAACATGTGGTTGGTTTAGATGCAATGAAAAGTTTATTTAGCTCTTTCTAGTTTCTGATGTTTTCTATTTTCTCAATGAAGAAATTCATAAAATCATTACTACTACACTGTAACGGAATATTTTACTCAGGTGATGATGTCTGTTTATTTGTTAGTCTAGCCACGGTGTTAAATAGGGATGGAAATTAACTTTTTTTGCCACAGTGGCCGGTGGATTTCAATGTTCATACCAGCCACTTTCTTGTTTTTAACCGACAAAGTGTAACTGCATGTGAAAATGAATACTACAAGATCTACAATACTTAAGCAGATTATTTAATCTCACGTCTCAATGAAATACTGGCATTTTCTCTTTCTCTCTTATAGCCTACACACACAAACCATGAACTGAAATTCATTTCAGTTCCCATACGAGGAAAAAACAATGTTATGGACGTGATCGCTCTGAAAGCGGCACTAAAAAATGCTTTAAAACTTTCACAGAGACATCAAACACAAAGCACAAAACCTTTTTTTAAAGTGAATTTCGTTTTGTATTAATTGTATCTTAATTCTAATCAATGTTTCATCAACCAATTGCCTGGATTTAATAAATAAGAAGTAAATATAGCAGACGATAGATAATCACGAAACGGAGGCGCCGACGCGTGAACTGGACCTCGTCTCATAAATGAACCGAAACTCAGCGTATAAGGTAGCCTACTTGCCTCACAGACATGTCTACTTTTAAACAGAACATTTCAAAATGAAAGAGAACCGACTACAGACTGCTCTCTGCTTATGTAATTGAATCCGTATGAAATGCACATTTCTCTCTGGCACGTTCACTACTGCGAAGATCGTGAGTCAGCATCGTCAACTTCATCTTTGCAGCTGACAAAGAAAACACTTGTTTATTAATAAATAATTAAAATATCTCCTTGCTATATTTTACATATTCATAATCTTTACTTTTGCCGGTTCTTTGTGACAGATTTTAGGAGCTTTATTGGCAGCGCCACCCTTACATGTTACATGTTACATCACCGCATCCACCAGAATATAGCCCTGTTTTTTTTCTAGTTGTCTTGCTGTTAATTGTAAATAAACGTAGAGCAAGTAGCTAATCTGTGTCTGCTCGTTTATTCAAACTAATTTTTGACCACTGACGTTTTGCTTGACCCCAAAAGAGTTTAATAAATCTGTAAACGCAGCCCCTAATGCATCATTTGTGTTATAGATGTATCTTAAAATCTCCAATAATTATTGCTTTATCGACATTGACCAATAGATCTGAGAGAAAGTCTGCAAACTCTTTTAGGAAATCAGCATAGGGCCCTGGACGTCTATATACAGGTCTAGATATATACTCCGCGCTCGTCACCGTTCAGAATCTTGGGAACCTGCGCAGCGACATCTAGAACACGAGCACAAGGAAAGCAGTGAGTGCGCACCTTACCTTTACCCGAGGTAGCGCGGACGTGACGGATGATGGAACTGCCGATGATCACGGCGTCATTGCGTTCCGACTCGCGAAGAGGAGAGAGGTCTCCGGGTGGAGATCTCAAAGGTCTCGCAGCTCAAAGATCTCGCAGCTCGGCCTACCTCTCTAGCAGGTCCCGGATCTGCTTCTCGACGGACTCCATCTCTAACTGCACCGAATGCAGCTCGAAGGTGTCCTCACCTGCACTCAGAGTTAACGTTAGACACACATCCCGACGCGCGCTGGGTGGCCATGACAACCCACGTTGTCAGACGGCAGCTCGACGGCACACAGCACGGTGAGCGGCTCAAGCTTTTACGAGAAAGGGGAGATGAATAACGTGCTCATTAGAGAACATGAACCACCCACGAATGCAGTCTCAACACGCTTAAGCCCAGGCACGTGAAACCGTGATTGTGGCCGTCAAATGAGGACAGGAAACGACCGCATCCAGAAACATGTAGCCTATGTATGCTCTTTCAGGAAACTGCTCTCTCTGGTGCTGAAGCACCCAGGGATGACCACGACCACAAGCCTGATGTGTGCACTCACATTCTCATTGAAGGCGCAACATTCTGAGCTGTGAAGAGTCAGTAACCGTAACAGCTGTTTTGCTCTCTGTGAGATTGCGGCCAGCGCTGTAGCACCAACATCAGCTTGAAGAGGCGTTCTCCTGAAGAAGCAGACTCGTCTTTTGAAGTTAAAACACTCAGATAAGATTGCAGAGCAGGAACAGCATTCACCGTCTGGCTCCGAAGCGAAAGACAAAGTTTCAACGCACCTGCTGCTCATTACTAGTTTAGTTTACACTCGAAGTAGATTGGTCTCTTAAGCGAGATACCCATTTCGTCAGTTTTGACTAGGGATGGGTACAAAAACCCGGTATTAAACGGGCCCCGGCTGAATTTTGAAAGACTGCTGTATTGATAAGCTCGGACGTTATCAGTTCTGCTGTCGGTACTGGAGAAATTAAGAAAATACACGTACTATTTATTATTGCTATAAAGACGTTTTTTGACGTAACATATTGAGGTAAAACCATTAAAAACTATAGCTGCATTCTGTCTAGCGCAATCTCTTTCCCTTCACAGCAGTACGCTGTCATTTCTCCCTAAAACTCAAACTTAACGACAGAATCAGCACGATCGGTAATTGTTGTAATGCCCTATGCAGTCTAGCTACTGTTGCTAAATTTAATAATAAATGCTTTTAATAATAAAAAGAGATATTAAAAGCACAAAAATCTGTGCAAGCATGTTCCCAAGGCGGCACGCGCTCCGAAACAGACCGGAACGACCGAACAGGACAAGCAAATTGTACTTTGGGTTTCATGCGTCTAAACGAGCAAATGTACACAAAAATATGTCAAAATGATCAGCTTGGAGATTCACTTGTCTTAAATGGATGTAGTTATGGAAATGGTTGGGAGAAAATATGGTGTAATCAGTTGCCTATTAGATCTGCACTCTGTCTTAAAGGGGAAGCAGTCTAATAAACATGCTGACGATTGTGCCATTACTGCGAATCAAACAACAGAAGGCAAAAAGAAAATCACTCACAGCTCTTGAATGAATAACTTCAGCTTTAATAAACATTAATCTATCTATAGCACTCTGTAGTCCTATATAATGTGTCTTTGTTTGATTGTTTATCTATTGTTTATCTTTGTTTAAAAAAAAAGAAAAAAAAAAAAAAATATATATATATATATATATTAGGGATGTCCCGATCCGAAAACGGGAGTGGTCAACGATCGGAAATCGGGCCCGATCACGTGGTTTCAGACTCGATCGGAATCGGACGTTACCTCCCGATCAGGACTCGGATATATGTAAATTAGGGGTGTAACGGTACATCTACTCATAATTGAACCATTTCGGTACGAGGCTTCCGGTTCGGTGCGCATACAAACCGAAGATTCCTATGACCATTTTTCCTGCCGACAAAATCCGCGCTGGCGCGATCACCACAACGTTGCGCAACATCAAATGGCAAACGTGATGAAAGCGGAACGAAACTGCGCTACTCATTATATTGTGCTTAACGGACCATTTATCAGTTCGGACCAGCAACATCTGTGCAGCGCGAGATCAAGCGACACTGTGCTAAGAGATCCATTGAAGAAAACATTTGAATTCGCCACTGAAGTAATAACATCGCTGCGAGATCTAAGTTAGTGAGAAGCATTCAAATTTCTCCGTTATTAACCTAGATCTCTATTAGATCAAACAGCGCTGACGTGGGAACCAGGATAAACATTGTGCCGTGAATGAACATGGATTTAATGTTGCACTTCAAAACTAAAATATAAATATATATTTAAATGTTATTTTTAATGTGATTACCAAAACATTATTTGTTCATCCTTCAAAGATTACCCCCATTTATAAACCTGAAAGTTTCAAGATGTAGGAAAACTCAAACTTATTTAAAAATATTTTTTCTTTTAATAAATAGGAAATGTCTCTGGCATTTCTTTCTTTTTGCTGTATCGTATCGAACCGAACCGTGAATTTTGTGAACTGTTACACCCCTAATGTATATAATGTATATATATTTTCATTTTTTTAATACACTTTTAAAACACTTTTTATTTTTTGTTTACATGCCTGCCGGGTATTTTAAGTTGAGGTGCTATTTGTTTTTATATTAGACTCTTTCCTATATTTACTGTTGCACTAAAGGCCAAAAGTGAAGAATTACCTCATAGAAGTGCTCTATTTGTTAACAGAGTTGTTTAATGTTAAAATAAGGTGGATTAAATAAAAAATAAGGAACATTCTAGATCTGTTTTTTCCGCTCTTCTTTATTTTTTTTTATGTATTATATAAGTATCGGATCGGAACTCGGTATCGGTAGATACTCAAAATCAAATGACTCGGACTCGAGGGCAAAAAAACCTGATCGGGACATCCCTAATATATATATATATATATGTAAGCAGTATCGGTAAGAGTAGTAATACCATTAAAACCTTAACGATACCCATCCCTATGACGTACGCGATAGTGAACTGACGAGGGGAAACTACAGAAGCAGTAATTTCATACGTTAGACTAGATTCAGTCCAGAAGTTTCCTAAGTTTTCAGATAGTGCCATAGAGTTTGTTTTGCAATTCAACTCAACATAACTACCGGTAGATATGTAGAAGGAAAGTAATGAAAACCACTAGCACAAAACTTTAGAACTTGTATCATGCATTGCGTGCCAATGCCCAGGTAGACATCAATTCATCAAACTTAAGATCAAACTTTTCTCTGTTATAATTTTATTTGAATTTTTATAAAATCTCTAGGACAAAGGTCAGGTCAAAAAAATATATTTTTAATAATTATGCCATAAACACTGTCGGTTATTAAACCCTTTATTAACAATTAACTTGTATTATTCCATACACCGACTGGCAAAATATTGCAATTGATTAAAACCTTTCCTATCTCTCTCAAATAAATACACAATACACAAGCTGGACATGATACACTCTGACCTTTCATTTGACAGTTAGTTGGTCTCTCTTGTCCTTAATGATTGTCGCTCATGTCTGAGCATGTGAATTGCTAATTTGAATGATAGATCTCTCTCTCACATTCCCCTCATTGAGTGTCACTTCACTCTGTTTAATCTCTCCCTCTGGTTTTGAATGTGTGTGTGTGTGTGTGACCACAGGTATTTTTTCCCTTGGAGAAATGGCTCTCGTCACTCCAAAATGAGAGCAAAATCTCTCCCTGTCTGTCTTCTATCCTCCATTTCTCTATTTTGTGTATACATCTAAATCATTCAGCAGGACAAAGGGAAAGGTCACACTGTCTATTCTTGACTCCCATAGTCCCATCATGTCTCTCACATCTTTAATTCATACTGATAGGTTGATGCCTGGAGCCCCCTAGTGGGTAATTGCTTTCCCAATTGGTTCAACCATATATATTATATACAGTTGTGGTCAGAATTAATGGCACCCCTGGTAACTATGATCAAAAATGGCTAAAAAATAAATATTGTTTATCCTTTTGATCTTTCATTCAAATGATTTAGAATATATATGTGTGTGTATGTATGTGTATGTATGTATATATATACACTCACCGGCCACTTTATTAGGTACACCTGTCCAACTGCTCGTTAACACTTAATTTCTAAGCAGCCAATCACATGGCGGCAACTCAGTGCATTTAGGCATGTAGACATGGTCAAGACAATCTCCTGCAGTTCAAACCGAGCATCAGTATGGGGAAGAAAGGTGATTTGAGTGACTTTGAACGTGGCATGATTGTTGGTGCCAGAAGGGCTGGTCTGAGTATTTCAGAAACTGCTAATCTACTGGGATTTTCACGCACAACCATCTCTAGGGTTTACAGAGAATGGTCCGAAAAAGAAAAAACATCCAGTGAGCGGCAGTTCTGTGGGCGGAAATGCCTTGTTGATGCCAGAGGTCAGAGGAGAATGGCCAGACTGGTTCGAGCTGATAGAAGGGCAACAGTGACTCAAATAACCACCCGTTACAACCAAGGTGGGCAGAAGAGCATCTCTGAACGCACAGTACGTCGAACTTTGAGGCAGATGGGCTACAGCAGCAGAAGACCACACCGGGTGCCACTCCTTTCAGCTAAGAACAGGAAACTGAGGCTACAATTTGCACAAGCTCATCGAAATTGGACAATAGAAGATTGGAAAAACGTTGCCTGGTCTGATGAGTCTCGATTTCTGCTGCGACATTCGGATGGTAGGGTCAGAATTTGGCGTCTACAACATGAAAGCATGGATCCATCCTGCCTTGTATCAACGGTTCAGGCTGGTGGTGGTGGTGTCATGGTGTGGGGAATATTTTCTTGGCACTCTTTGGGCCCCTTGG
Organism: Semotilus atromaculatus; assembly: GCA_031834385.1. Taxonomy (NCBI): domain Eukaryota; kingdom Metazoa; phylum Chordata; class Actinopteri; order Cypriniformes; family Leuciscidae; genus Semotilus; species Semotilus atromaculatus. Next base: position 14,260,094 of record JAULUF010000009.1, on the reverse strand, counting down.
TACCAATTGAGCATCGTTGCAACGCCACAGCCTACCTGAGTATTGTTGCTGACCATGTCCATCCCTTTATGACCACAATGTACCCAACTTCTGATGGCTACTTTCAGCAGGATAATGCGCCATGTCATAAAGCTGGAATCATCTCAGACTGGTTTCTTGAACATGACAATGAGTTCGCTGTACTCAAATGGCCTCCACAGTCACCAGATCTCAATCCAATAGAGCATCTTTGGGATGTGGTGGAACGGGAGATTCGCATCATGGATGTGCAGCCGACAAATCTGCGGCAACTGTGTGATGCCATCATGTCAATATGGACCAAACTCCCTGAGGAATGCTTCCAGCACCTTGTTGAATCTATGCCACGAAGAATTGAGGCAGTTCTGAAGGCAAAAGGGGGTCCAACCCGTTACTAGCATGGGGTACCTAATAAAGTGGCCGGTGAGTGTACGTTGAAAATGTTGTTTTTGTTACACGGGCGACGCCATGTTGGATTTCAACATTCGGCTACGTCACTGGCATGGTAGGCTACTCCGCTGCCAACCAACACCAGCAGAAACGCTCACTTCAAGCAGAGGACAGAGAAGTATGGTAACTGTTATAATGCTAGCAAGCAGTGTTGCCACAGTTACTTTGAAAAAGTAACTAAGTTACTTTACAAGTTACTTTTATTAGTTACATTCAGCAGTTGCCGACAACACCCCCGCCATCTCAACATTAAAGATGACACCGGTTTTGCCAACACTCACTTTATTGGAAGTGTATTTTTAACAGTAACATCAACAATCTATCTCCTGACATTTAGAGTTGAACTAGGGCTGGGCGGTATATCGAGTTTGTACAATATATCGATATTGTTTTTGTAACGATACGGAATGAGGCAATACCGTTTATATCGATACAGTAGTTTTATACGACGAGCACATCTGAAAAATAGCGGAGGACGCACTGTGAGCTCCTGCAGTGAAAGTAACATCAGGCTACACTTTGTCCTAAACATTTGTCCCAACATATTAAGGACTTCAAAATAACTGGTAAGATATAGTTAACAAGTTTAAAGCAGTTTGCCCTGTCAGCTCTGACAGATACTGTTGCTGACTGACAGATAAACACTATAGCGCTGTTTAATGGGTTTGAGATGTGGTGCTTTCCTCAGTGCTTAACTTACATTTCACAGGTATATTCTCCATCTGTACATGTTAGAAAGTCAAACAAATATGTCCATTTCACTGTCAGGAGAGGATGAGCTTCTGCAAGTGAATCTCCGCTGAAACTCAAGCGTCCGTGAACGAGCGCCGCCGCGCACGCGGGTCAAACAGACGGAGCACAGAATACTAGCGCAATAATTCCGACTAAAATATACATATTGCTAAAATATTTGATGTTGGAGACAATAAATCTGCTATATGTGGAATTTTAAACCTACAAATATTTTTATGAAAGTGACCATTATAATGGCAAATGCAGGCTAATATAGTTGGTGCTTTTGTTTTTGTTTTTATGTTCATTTTTAGTTTAGCCTTTAGTCAATTTAAAAACAATTATTTTTGTTTTTAAATTGTAATGTTACACTGTTAGAATGTAATGTGATTTTAACCACCTTTTTGCACATAATATATTGTATAGCCTAAATTACATTCACTATATTTGTTTCCATATCCCTCAATATCAACATTGTTTGTAGCATATCATTGGGCAGGATGTGAAATATAAAAAAAATAAAAAAAAATACAGATTTTCTTTATCCAAATAGAAAAACTTAGAAAGTACCAAGATATATATCGTATATCGCCATTTAACCAAAAAATACCGAGATATGAATTTTTGGCCATATCGCCCAGCCCTAAGTTGAACTTAAAAACTATTTCCTGAAAAAACACGTTTTTACAAAAAATAAAGACTTAAACACTTAACATTTGTTTTTCTAAAATATAAAATAAAAGACAGTCTTTCTTGACCTGACTCGCGATCACTTCAGGAACGCGCTAGAGAGAAATGCACATTTCATACGTAGGCTATTACATAAGCAGAGAGCAGTCTGTTTTCTTTCGTTTTGAATTGTTCTGTTTGAAAGTACAAATTTCGAGCTTTCTATAGATATATTTCTCAGGTGTGTGAGGCAAGTAGGCCTACCTTATACGCTGTGTTTCGGTTCATTTATGACTCATGAGACGAGCTCCAGTTCACCAAAGTTTGGACCAAACTCCCTGAGGAATGCTTCCAGCACCTTGTTGAATCTATGCCACGAAGAATTGAGGCAGTTCTGAAGGCAAAAGGGGGTCCAACCCGTTACTAGCATGGGGTACCTAATAAAGTGGCCGGTGAGTGTATATTAGTGGTGGGCCGTTATCGGCGTTAACGTGCTGCTTTAACGTGAGACTCTTATCGGGCGGAAAAAAAAATATCGCCGTTAATCTATTCTCAAAGTTGGGTTGGCAGCTGGGTCTATAACGTTACTACGCAAGCTATGATGACTTTCACCTTGATATTTTAGCGTCAAACTACTATGTAGTACATTTACATTTAAATGTAAACGAGCTGCTTTGCTTTGCGTTGCTTGAAAAGCTTGCGCGCCAAAGTCATTCATCAGGGTTTCTGCACACTTTTTTAACCCTCTGGAGAATCATGGACTTTACCTCGTCTTTCTGCGCTATGAGGAATAATACTATCGTCCTAATCCTGGAACAATTTACATCAGAAGTGCTGGTAGTTCATTACGAGGAGCAACGAATCAAGCTGATGTAGTAAGTTATTTATTCTTAAGAGCTTTGTTATAATCGCGATATTGATAGTGTCTGTAAACCGCAAAAAGACTGTTTAATATGAATTGTGTGTGTGTGTGTGTGTCAATGATGAAGGAAAGACACAGACACGCGCGCGCTTGTTGTTTACAGCTGTACAGCGCGCATCTCACACTCGCATAAACACGATATGTTACAGACTAAATATGAATATTTAGACAAGATTTCATTGATTAGTTTTGGATGGATAAAGTTTTTACTGTAAAAACAGACTACTGTAACATTAAATAAGCTTTTGTTCGCCAATTTCTGCTCATATGTTACCCTTGAAATACGTATACTTTTTTACAAAGAAAGATTACACTTGAAATATTGTTAAAATTGTAATCTTTTTTTGTTGTGTTTTATTAGTGACAAATTTGGGGAGAGGATACATATTCCAAAACTTTCTAAAAATACAGTATGAGAATTAACTGCACAATTACTAGAAATGTTTACCTTGGATATTATACAATTTGCATGCATACAAAACATGTGGATAAAGACAAATGTTTTTCCAAGTTGTTTCCAACTAACTTTGAACCAATTCTGTAGAATATACATTTGTCTTTTTCCACTGGGTACCACAAGAAAGTGCGAGGACAATATATATATATATATATATATATATATATATATATATATATATATATATATATATATATATGTGTATATAATGTCTTTTGTCCTCGAATTCCAGTGGCACACCTGTGTGAAAGGCTATGCGCTCATTATGCAAGGCCTTTGTCCTCTTAGGTGAGAATCACGCCCACTCAGGTGAGAATCACGCCCACTCGCATATTGCCTTTCAAAACAAAGTGTCTTAAAAAGTTTAAATCAATGTATTGTTTTGTGTAAATGATTAGGCAGGATGATTTTCAGATCCTTTTGAAGCAAAAATTCTAGGCAACAACGCCCATTAGTCAAAAGTATTGTGGAGACATGTTTAGTATGTGTTTTGTGGCCTTATTTCAGAAGCTTTAAGTTTTAGTTTTTTCAATAACCATGCATAAACAATATTCCATCAAAAATACAAACATGTACATACATGTTGCTCACATATTATGGTAGTCCTGGTTGTGCTAAATAGAGTGCAATGACAACTTTGTCATTAATATGTTTATAAGTAACTGAAAAAAACACAAATGTCAGGGCATGTCAAAACATCTCAAGGACCTCAAAAACCCCTTAGACCCCAGAGGGTTAATTCAAATTTAAGGCTTTTTAAGACTCGAAGAAATTGTTAATTTAACTTATATAAACTTAATATCACATTTGCTATTGTGGACGGGAAAATGGCCCTCTTGCTGATGTGATATTGTATAATAAAAAACATAATATGAGATAGCCTATAAGACGACAAACTCGGGACATGTCTATAACTGCACACGGCACGCAGTGAAAGCACGAGACACAAAAGTGATGTCACCTCACAGTGCCTCGTACATCGTTAAAACAATTACAATAGCATAATAGGCTTGCTACGGTAGTCGGTGTTACCGGTGTTACACGGTGTTCAGTCGCAACACCGGTTTCATCACTTGCCCACCGCGGAACCGCCCAAAAAAAAAAAAACATCAGTTTAAAGCGTTATAAATATTTAACCCAATTAACGCAGTATCCGTTTTTTTTCAGGGTGTCACCTGTTGACTAGCGTTGTATGAACATGCTCTTATTAATGCAAAAATACTTTTAAATAATTCAAGCGCGACAAGACAAGAGACCGCGCTGTCTTTTGTGACACACACACACAACCCACAGAAAAATGCGCGTCAGTATCGAGTTCTCTTTCGTGCTTGAACGAACCATAACACACACTAAGCTATGCCAAACTGTCTGTTTTGTCGAGTGTCCTCAATGAGTAAAATAAAGTTTTAAATAAATGTAAAGATTTGTGAGAAAATGGGACGTGTGTGAGATCCGCGTCATTTGCTGAAGCGGCTGGTCTTATAGTGTCACAATATAAGAGAGTAAATGACTCACTCAGACCCGGCGCCAGGATTATACCGGCAGCCTAATAATAATCATGAATGCACTCCGCTATCTTTTAACACATCTGCGGCGAATGGCTTCGCGCAAAAAAAGAAAATGTCATGAAACGCAGTGAAATGCAGCGACATATGTGGCGTTTCCTGATGGATCGAGGTTGTTCCTTAACTTCATTTTATACGTGCAATTCACACGAGCTCTAAGAAGCGCGTGCGAGACTGCTGCAAGTAGGCCTATGCGCTTATAGCTATTAATGAAGTGAAAATTACATAGAGGACACTGACAACGCGCTGACAGACAGGACCAAGCAGATAACATTTAATAAAGTCTCAACTTTCAAATTTGATTGGTCAAAGACCATAGGCCTACTATTTTGTGTCTCTTTAATGCGTCGTGACAGATTGCCTCAGTTAAAGCTGCTCGTGAACCGATCATCTTTTCCTTGGTTAATATAGCATCAAATAAACATGAATGTAGCCTACATCAGAAGGACTGTTGTTTTAACCGCGGAAAGACATCAGTAGCTATACAATCCGTTATTCAATGTTAAATCCACCAACTCTCTCGACTACTTTGTCGGACAAAAATGGCGTATTATGATTGATCAGATCGCCTGTCAATCAAACTCCCGGCGATTTTTTTTATTTTTTATTATTTTTTTATTTTTTTTACGTTGTATACACCGGGAAACCGGTATTACCGGTGTTGTCACAATTCGATTAACCGGTGGGGGAATTTTATCACCGTCACATCTCTATAGCATAATAGACAATGTACATCGCACACCACTACGCACATAAAGAATGAATTGAACTTTTCAATGCGGACGGGACTCGATGCGCTGCGACTCATGTTGCTTTAAGCCAGTGGTTCTCAAACTTTTTCGGTCATTCCCCACTTTGGACATGGGGGAATTTTCAAGCCTCCCCTGCCCCCATCGCCCCAACACAATGCTAATGAAATACGCAACAAGCTTAAAATGTTCCAGTGTATTGAACAAGTAGTATCAGTATAGGAACAAGTTGTATCTAAATACAAACTATAACTAACTATCTACATCAAATAACAGAAAGTTAAAAAATAAAGAAAATAAAAGTGCAGCTGAGTCAAAACGAAAATCCCTTCTCTAATGAACTGAATGAATGTTCCCGGCCTTGTACTGGTCTGGCGCTTTTTCTGCCTCTCCCGCTCCAAGATGTCAGCCAGTTCACCGAGAACCCTGTCATGGCGCCACCTGTATCTTCCTTGGCTAAGAGCTGTTTTGCATCCTGCCAGTATGTGTGCCTTTGTTCCCCTCCATCCACATAGCCTACACAATGGGTCCTCCCTCATTCCCCACCTGTGGAGGTTTGTTGGTGATGGAAGGGTGTCGTACATTGAACGGAGTAGGAAGGAGATGCGAAAGGGCTCCAGTCTCCAGATCTCAGACCACGTGATCTTTTGCTTCGGCAGGTCCCACTTTGTCCAGGCACCTTATGCTCCAAGTTCGACGGCCCTAGACCTACGCCTTTCTTCCTCCAGGTGTCGGACCTCGGCTTGAATCATGTCCCTCCTCTGCCTTGTGTCTGCTTTACCCCACTGCTGGAAGTGGGTGGACCCGAGTCCTTGCCTCCCTACGCATGGGTTCCCGATGATGTACTTCAGCTGCAATGCGCTTTCCGCTTGCACCACTGCTGTGTCAGCCGCCCATTTGCGTCCTGATCTTGTAGTGATGCCTGCTTCTCTGACTTTTTCATCAGTGGAGTCTAGGTACATCATCAGAACCCGGCACTTTGCCACCTTGAACTCTTCCACCACTGATGATAGCGGTAGCTGTACCTGACCAGACCTGGTGTGTAGCCCTACTGACGTGAACCTTGGTGGGATTCCGAGCCACTTGCGAAGGTGTTTGTTCACTCGCCTCTCGACTCCTTCCACTGCTGTCATAGGTGTTTCATACAGTGTCAGTAGCCACATGAGTTGTGGTAACAGACTGTGCTGGAAGAGCCAGGTCTTGAACTTTCCTGGCAGTCCTGACCCCTCAATCTTACTCAGCCATGCATCTGCCTGTTTCTCTGTCCTAGAAACGTTGCATCTGTCGGTCAGGGATGCATCGTACCATTTCCCTAGACACTTAATTGGGTTTTCCTCAATTGATGGAATCATCTCCCCCTGTACTCGCAACTGGAACTTACTGGTCACTTTCCCACTTCTGATTACCATACTTCTTGATTTCCTTGGTTTGAACTTCATTCGAGCCCATGTTACCACTAACTACCAATAATGTAGTTTATAATAGCATTTTTGTCATAGATTATAATTTTTTTTTGGATTTGTTGTTTTTCTTTGTAACGTCTGTATTTCTTTGTAACATCTGTATTAAGTAGATTGTGTTCACACAAAAGAGTGAATATCAGTTCAACACACAGAGTTATAGAAATTCTACTTATATATATATAAAAAAAAAATGGTGGTCTAATGCGGCACCTGGAAACCCGTTCTCAAAGACTTACTTTTAGTCATTTTTTGGGTACCACACAAATTCTGAATGCCTACGGCAGAATTCAAATGAGCCATTTTAATCTAGATAGATTAATTCCAAGATTATAGTGAGATTAAAAAAATTAATCTATGCCCACCACTATTCAAATATGCATTCGAACATGACGTAAAATATCCGTAATCGAACTATAAATAAACTATCCGGTTTTTAAAGTGCCATGTGTAGTGCATTTTTTACAGTCTATGATTAGACTGTTTTTTTTATTTTATTGTTTGCCATCTCATCCAGGAGTGGGCACTCTAAACGTATTGTAGCGTCTGCCCATGACCAAATCAAGCGAATAATAGCCCTTTTACTGTCTATGATAATAGCCAATAGTCTCCCTGTTTTGAAAATGGAAGATAACGCACAGAACGGCCAGTCTGAGCGCACAATTACGACCCCAACTCATCTAAAAAGTAGTGTCTGGAAATATTTTGCGTTCTACACCGTAGACTGTTCATGTCACGTCTGCTCAGCCCGAGACGGTTCTCGTCACGTCTGCCCAGCCAGAGACTGTTCACGTCACGTCACGTCACGCCGGTGTCTGTCCCGGTCCATAACCCCATAGCTGCCCCCAAGGTAGGGGCTGGCTATGTCACGGTGTGGCTTTTGTGTCGTGTTCCTTGTTGTTGTCTGTCTTGTGATTCCCTGTTTGTCATGTGGTCCTGCCATGTGTCTTGTCATTTGTTAATTGTCTGATCATTGTTCACAGGTGTTCCTTGTCTTGTAATTAGTCAGTGTATTTAAGCCCCATGTTTTCCCTGTGTCTTTGTCGTAGATTGAATGTTATGTGCTTGCCTCCAGTGAGTTGACTCGTAACAGTTCATGCAGTTTCATACTCATCAAGAAAAGGTGATGCACTGTGTACATGGCCACTAGCAGCAATTTAATCAGTTTAAACTCCCATAGAGAATTGTGCTTAGTATAAAAACAATTGCACATGTACATATCCTAGGTAATTGAAGCAAATAAACATAATGTTTTGTTCTTTTAAGATTGCTTTGTATCCTTTTGGGTCACCACTTTTTAGGAAAGTCATGACCAAAGAAAAAGCAAAGCAAATATTTAAATACCGGTAACTTGGTTCTGACTAAGGGTGGAAGAAATGCATAAATCATCTTAAAGATTTAAAGAGTTAAAGAGACCCTGATTAACTATCACTCCAGTTTAAATGTAACTAAATGTATAAGTACAAATGTACAAAACTGCTTACTACTTTTATATACTAAAGCATAAAATGTAGAATAGAAGTTATTGGGAGTATTGTTCTTTGCAGATTGATATAATTGATTCTTAATTAAGTAATTATCCTCTTGAGGATATAGGGCTTATATTACTATTTATTAATGCTCACTCTAGATCATTTGCTCATTTTCTTTTGAGAATGATTTGCAAATATGTATAATACAATTGTCAATTGTCCATTGGGAGTTTCATTTTGGTAGTGTTATAATTTGTCACCACTAAAGTTTTGTAATGTTCTGCAGTGTCTGTCATCAGTGATGAATCCTGGTTCAGGGTGACAATGTTCTCTCTAGTACACATTCTTTACTATCAACACCTCAAAAAGCAAAACAAGAAACAACCAGGGCAGTTCTCTGAGGAACAAAATAGGATCTATAAGTCTCTGCAAGGACTCTTGCCACTGGTTCTTTCAGTAACAATGAATACAATGCCAGCCATATGGCAATTTATCTGTTCAATAAAATACCTTACTCACATGTTGAGTAATAAAAACAGCATCTCTGTGTACTTTTATAACATTTAAAATCCCTAATTTCTCGCTATCTTCGAAAAGTCATCAAATGTTGATTCTCGTTTTATTACAAGCTCTGTCACGTTCTCTCTTTTTGCCAGCGCACTCTGTTCTGCATTTGTTTAAAATGGGTGATTCCTCTGAGGTTTGAGATTTAGCTGATAAACCTTTCTCACTCGTTGTGACAAATAACCTATGACACTTCCACACCATACATGCGGCTAAGTAGCAGAAGGAACTTTTCTCTGTTTATAGATATCACAAGACTCGCACAGGCGCGTGACGTACACTTATATTTACATGGTCCTAAGGTCTAAAATATAACACTTAAAATTGGCTTACCATAGTAAATCAGGCTAAGACAAAAACATGTTTAGGGAGAAGGATTGTATTTAAATTTTGTTCATTTTGAACCAAAACAGTTACATAGTGTATCTGTAAAAAAAATTGTTTAGCTTTTTGTTCTCGCTTTTCATTGTGTCGTTAATTTTTTTTTTTTGCCTTCACCTTGACTGAGGTGGCTTTTAATGAGACTCGGTGAGCACAAAACTCTCCTATTCAAGATGCGCTATTAATTTACACTCAGGTCATGTACCCTGTCTGGTTGGCAGAGTATGCAGCTGCAAACAACACTGCTTCTTTTCCACTCTCATTTCCCCTTTCCCTTTCTCTGCAGCTCCTTCCTCTCTTTTTCTCTCTTTTCTTTATATGCCTCTTTGCTTTACCTAAAAGCGCATTCAGTAAGGTACACCAAGGGACAGTGTGAATCCGAAAACAAGCCAACATAAGGTTGAAGAATGAGAGAGTTGTGTCCTTGGCATGTCACGATTTGTGTAAAAAAGAGAAGAGATGGCAACTCTTAATTAAAGGGCCTCTATCATGGATTTTTGAAAATGACCTTTCATGTAGTGTGTAATGTAGCTCTAAGTGAATGAAAACATCCTGCAAAAAAGTCTTTCAAAAGTAAGAAAAGTCAATGAAATGAATTGTTTTTCAAACGAATCATAAGCCGTTTCGTCGTGACGTCAAGACGAAACATTAGCTCGCCCACTTATTGCGAGCACACCAGGGAAACTTAAACCTCAAACCGGCAGCTGATCCTGTGGATCAGGAATGGGCAACTTCGGTCCTGGAGGGCCACTGTCCTAAAGAGTTTAGCTTCAACCCTAATCAAACACACCTGAACAAGCTAATCAAGGTCTTCAGGATTACAAGAAAGTTACAGGCAGGTGATTTTTTTTCAGGGTTGGAGCTAAACTCTGTAGGACAGTGGCCCTCCAGGACCGAAGTTGCCCATCCCTGCAGTGGATACTGGATAGATCATGTCGAGGAGACGCTGTGCTCTACAATGTGACGGTAAAGAAATTTTTTTCCACTGCCCAAGGACGAGCATGTGAAGAATCTGTGGTTAAAATTAATCTTTAACATGATACTACCAGGCCCGTCGGAACAGGACAGGCAAACCAAGCAATTGCTTGGGGCCCCGAGCTGGACTGGGGCCCCAAGACAACGACTGTTTAAGAATAAAATGCAACGACACACTGTGAGCGCTCCTTTGATAGTCAATGCAGTAAAGTGCAATGACACTGCTATCGGAATCCCCCTCAAGGGGGCCCTCTCAGTAGTCGCTGACAGCAGCCAGCCAACCACGCGACGCGATCTCTGCTGCCGGCAAAATACAAACCTCCTCGGCAGTCATCATGAAGCGGAATTATGCTTCAGGAAGCCAGAAAAGAAAGAAGAGAAAGGAAGAGGAGGATAAGAAAAATACCAGATAGTGGTAAAGTGATAAATTACACTGCATAAAAACAGCTCTACTTGTCTTGTACAAATGGTGTAATTTTGCAGCAGGTAGGCTAGCAAAAATATGTTTATGTTAGCTACCTACCTGACGGCAAATGCTGCTTGTAACGAACAGTTAGTGCACATTAACGGACGGAAAGGACGGACGGAATATGGTTAACGTTACATACTGTAATATGTTTTTTAACGGTTTAAGGAAGACGCAGATCCGTTTAGGTTTATCTTATTTAATTACATGACATTGCTATAGGTTTGTAATAGGTTTTGATGAAAGTGGCATAGCATGCTATACTGACTTTTCCACCGTGATAATCTATTTACCAATGGGGGTTAGGAAAACCACACAATAAATTACGTGCATCAAATATTAGCTTGGGATGTTTTTAAGCATTGGTAGTGAAAGCAGCATCCCTTCCCTTCTAATATCAAAATATCGAAATGCTAACATATCTTTAAGTTTTCGGTAACACTTTATAAGAACCAGTTATTTAATATTTAGTTAATTGTCATTTAACTGTTAGCAAACAGTCTTTTTACTTAACCCCTTAACGCCCACTGTCGCAAATATGCGACAAACCGTTTGACTCAATCAACCAGCCGAGATAACGTCTGCATTCCCCCAATGCCGGTTAGCGCATATTCGCTACGGACCTAGGAACCTTCGACAAGCACTTGTTTCTAGTGGGACCGCAAAGTGACGGACTTATTTCCTGTATACGCACGAGGATTACTCTGGTCGCGAAGTTATGGATATGAGTCGGGAAAGTTTGATCCTGAGGTGTATATAAGGTAAGTTGTGCTAAGATAAAAAATACTCACCTGCTTATTGTGTGCTTATACACTCGACGTAATGAGGTGAAATATGTGTGACAAGTATTTTTGAAGTTATTGTAATATTTCGCTTTGTAGCATATTTGCGACAGTGGTCCATAAGGCTAATGCTGACCGCTAACCAGCGCTATATAGAAAAACTCTTTTCGTGACAGCTTATCTAGGTAATCCTTTGTATTTTGCTTAGTTATTTTCAATAGTCTGTATACAGACACCATGCTGGGATACACCATGCTGGGATATGAATACAAAAGCTATTTATTTTTATGCAGATCCATAAGCACACAATAAGCAGGTGATTATTTTTATCTTAGCACAACTTACCTATACTCCTCAGGATCAAACTTTCCCGACTCATATCCATAACTTCGCGACCGGAGTAATCCTCGTGCGTATACAGGAAATAAGTCCGTCACTTTGCGGTCCCACTAGAAACAAGTGCTTGTCGAAGGTTCCTAGGTCCGTAGCGAATATGCGCTAACCGGCATTGGGGGAATGCAGACGTTATCTCGGCTGGTTGATTGAGTCAAACGGTTTATCGTATATTTATGACAGTGGGCGTTAAGGGGTTAAGACTGCCATCCCTTCCCCCAAACCAGCTGGAATTGTGATCAACTGAATACCACGCAGAAAAATATATTTGTGTATATTGTGTTGGTGACATGAAAGTGGTCATAATTCTTATTATTAAATACCTGCTGTTGCAGATTTATATAAATAAGTTTAAAAAAAAGGTAAATAAATAAAATATTGTTTTTTCACTGTTATTTTACTGTGTTTTTGTTATCTTATTATTGACCATTATGCCCGCTGTTGCAAATTTGCAACATACCAAATTGAATCCAAATTGACCAGAATGCCCATTGTTGCAAATTTGCAACATAACAACATTTCGATTTATTTGTTGTGCAAAAGTGAAATTGATAATCTCAACATTATTTACCATCTACTTAAAGGCAAAAACACACATACATTTTTTTTTATATACAGCTATATAAATTCAGGCGTTAAGGGGTTAATAAATAATTTGTAACCTTACCCATCTATAAACATTATTTAACCTGAAAAGGCAGAGGAACATTATTTTTTCATAGCTTATATGTCACTGTATTTTTTTTTTTATGCACAGTATATGCAACAGCAGTATTTGCACTGTAAACCTTTTTTATTCATATAAATTGTGGAGTGCACTTAAACTGTATGGGGGGGGGGGGGGGGGCCTCCATGTCTATTTTGCTTGGGGCCCCCAAATTCCTTCAAACGGCCCTGGATACTACAACAGTATAATCCTAAACTTTTCCTGCTACCTTTATTTTACTGACAACTGCTTCTCAAATATCGGAGTCAGCTAATCAAGCCACTATTACATAAAACTCTGTCTATTAATGCAGATTGTCTGTCGTTCTCATTACTTTGAAGAAAGATTAAGCATGGAGCAAGATTTGTTTACCAATGTTTGTTACATCAGTCATTCACGCTAGAGCTAGAGACAGAAAATCTGGTGATGTGCAAATGTATATTATGAGAAAATGAAAAAAAAAATTGACGTTTGAGTCATGTAAACCTGTTGTAGGAGACTCCAAACCAACATTTGGAAACTTTAAATTATCATAATAGGGGCCCTTTAAATGCTTTGTGTGATTGGTACACACCTAAATTGTTACATATCATTCCTCCAGTAAGGATATTCAAAAGCTTGTCACTAGGGTAGTACCTTAAAAGAGACCCCTTTGTACTTTAATCAACCCCTAAAGGGAGGATATTTGTATCTTATAGTAAAAATATGTACCCTTACGTATTCATTGGCCAAATTTTAAGGATCGTCAGGATGAAGTGACCCTGAAAGATGACAGGTCTGCTTCTGTGCTTGTTGGTAGAATTAAACATCTAGACACTTTCTTGAACTATTTAAGAATTTTAGCACATTTAAAGCAATTTAGCATTTCAGAGATTGAGATTTTGGATATCAACATCAGTAGCTCCTTAGATCTGACCCTAATCCATAACATAGTATTGAATAAAGAAAGTTTTATAACAAATTAAAACACAAAGAGTAGCCTATGCTTTTAATGCTTGTGTGGTTCAAGAAGAAATCCATATAATTCCAAATGATCCATGAAATTTTTACCTGTAGTCGTCATTCATGACCACTGCTTGCCTGAAGCTTAAAGGAGCTATATGTAGCTTTTAGCCCTGGAGGACACGCCCTACCTGATCGCCGTTCGCTGGAACCCCCGATTTCGAACGGCTATAACTCGAGGACCTGGGCGAGTTGGACCTCAGGACTGGGCTCGTTCGAAAGGCCCCGTCCAGCACTACGAACAATTTGAGTCTTGGGAATATTGATCAAAGATTGACCGAGATATAAGCCGAAAAACATGCGCCTTTGACCGGACATAACTCCCTGACCGTCTACAATAGACTGTATATAAAAGGAGAGAGGCTCGGGAGCGCGCATGCACATCACATCTGATGGATTTCGCTGTAAATCCGACCCGGAGCCTTCACATAGAAATAGGAATACTGGCCTTCAGAGGTAATAGCAAAACCTGACAAGTGGATCATTGTAATGTGTGATTACAACCCCTTCACACACAGGAAATAAAAAAAGGATTCAATTTACAGGGCTTGAATTTCGGCGCGGGATTGCGGGTACATATTGTAATCATTCCCGCAGGTCTCCCACTTATAATGTGGGAAATTCCCGCAAACATTGATTGATTTTAGCATGTAGGTTGTATTAGTAAATGAATCCACACAGATTATAAAATCAAATCAGTCATTTTAAAACTTTCTGCGAGACGTAATTTCACAAACAGTGCGAGTGATTCAGCGGTGTTGCGTCTCTCGTCTCTCAAAATGGGCTGCACAAGGAAATCGTTAAGCGCGCTGCAGGCGGCGATAATACACTCTAATACTATTCCAAATAGACGGAATTGTCGGGCCAGCGATTATGCAATTATACGATTAATTATTTTTTGTGGATTATATCGCTTTAAAGGGCACCTATTATGGCATTTAAACTTTCCTACTATTGTTTTGGGAGTCCCCAACAACAGTTTTACAAGCATGCAATGACAAACACTTTTGTTGTTTTATAATATGCATTTATTTTTACCTGATTTGCTCAGTGACTCGCATAGGAATCGTTCAGAGATTTATTTTTCCAAACCCCGCCATTGCGTGACGCTAATCTGCGGTGATTGGTCAGATGACCCAGTCAGTTGGTTAACACGGAGTACAGTGTACAATGCTTTTATCAATTACATTGTGTTATAATAATGATTATAGTGCACCGCTTTGTAGTAAAAAATTCAAAATAAGAGAAGGAATTTAAGTTGAGTTATGTTAGCGACCATAGCCCAAAGTTCAGTGGTAAAAGCACATTTAGTCTTTGTTTGCGTTAGCCCAACGCATAAACATATTGATAATGCAGTACTACGAGGTATTGCTCTATTCTTTATGACAACTCCAATAACAACGACAAACACTTCACATATTTCAAATCAATTGACATTTAAGACTATAGAAGCTGCGCTGTGCGTACACAACACACAAAATAATTATTGAGCATGCTACATAAAACATAAAAGCAACAATTATTAATATTAATAATACTTACAGGTTGTGATTCGGAGCAGGAAGCTGATCCAAATAAACGTACTGAACCTTCCTTCAATATCAGCTGGCTCGCGAATCCATATTTGATAGCATTTATGTTTGTGAAACAATCATCTTCAAAATGACGCGAACAAAGCACAAGGTTCAGGCTATACCTCTGTGGTATAGTTGTATGAACTGTAGCCACTTAGTATTCAAATGCTCCTCCCTGGGCAGATGAAAAAAGTTCGCTTTTGCATCGCTCTTGAGAACACAGCGTCTCGTCGCCATGATGTTTTCAAGTTTTCCCTGGCGTCTACGAGCGCAATAAGTGGGCGTATCTTATTCAATTAACTTGTCAAGTTGACGTCATCTAGATAGAGAAAAAGCATCGTTCGTCTATCGAATTATATCAGCGACTCAGAGTCGACTCTTACTTTTGAGAGACAATAACTTTGTATACGGTGAACTTTCAAATTTAAAACTTTGCAGGATGTTTTAGTTCACTTAGATCTATGTTACACACTACAGGAAAGGTAATTTTCAAAATTCCATAATAGGTGCCCTTTAACAGTCAAAAAGATGCGAAAATTATGTCAATTTCGGTCTTGGTGAGTATCCTCTAAACACGACTGTCTTAAATAAGCATAAATAAGCATACATCGCACGTGATCGTATAATGTTGGTGGCTACAGGATCTGTGCAGGAGCTCTTGCAGTGACAGCAGTCATGTAGTCTGTCATTAATTTGGTTGTCAAAACAACAAAACATAGCTTTCATTTTAAGGAATCAGGATTAATAGCCTATGTATTTAATTTAGTCAGGACTAAAATACTACCCAGTGTTATTTTACATTTGATTACTTTATTCAGTCTCTGTAGTACTATTTCTGAATACTAAAAACTCTTCTCTTTATTTCTCTTTATAGGTATCTTTATTCTATTGTATTTATTTGTGCTACTTTTTTCAATGTAATTCAAAGATTGAAATCAAGCTTTCTTGTGTTGCGTAAATTCTTAAGAACAAAAAAAATTACCCCATTGTAAAAATGCAATGAGTGAGCATACATTTAGGAGATAAATGTTTTTTTTTGTTGTTTTTTTTTAAAGTCTAAACTCCCTCCTCAAATAACCCCCCCCCCCATAAGAATCACCTAAGGGGGATTTCCCCCCATTTTCCAAAACGAAATTCAGGCCCTGATTTTAGTAGAAAAGTTACATATAGCACCTTTAAGTTCAAAATGATTTTATGGTTAAAATTCAAGTCAACCTTAAGTGTTAAAACATTTACAAATATTAGAGTGGGTAATTATAACATATTAACATTCTGTATGTGGACCTGAATACCATAATCCATGTGAATAATTTTGGTACTTCATACAGTAAGTCATATATTGATTTTTATTGACCTATTTACAATAAAATGGTATAAGAAACATACTGTATATTCAACATTTCCATAAATATAGTAGACTATATAATGTTCCACTTATTAAATATCTCTAGAGCTCAACAAGCTGTTGTTGATGAATGTCATATTCATACCAATACGGCTTTATATAATAGTGCTTTAACAGATGTTGTAAATATAACAGAATGTGTAATTATATAGCAGTTAGTTTCATTTTTACATCCATATTAAAATAGTCTACAATGATACAGGACAAAAATGATTTAACAAGTACAGTCATAAGTGAATAGAATCTCCTATCCTCCATGGATCATAGTGATGTGAATACATTTTTCAGAATTCAGGTCACTTGGCACTTGTTATTTTTAACCTCACCAAAATCCATTTCCACACCACATGTAGTTAAGATGGTAGAATTAGTATGTAGAGCAAACTTTTTTTTTTTTTCACCAGAGTCGTGCATAATAAACAATTATTTAGCATTAAACGCATTGGATATCCATAAAAGAAATGTAAGTGTGTATAAATCTCCCAAACCTAATTCATACCATCATCATTCAGTATGTAGTTCTGCAGGCTTACTTTAATCACCATAGAATGAGGCTTCACATACACTGCTGTTGTTGTTCATCCTCAAAGACTGAGCCTCTGGGGAAATGAGGCACTGTGTGAGTGGTGGGTGGGTTAAAATGGATTCTTCATAAAGATGTCAGGCAGCCTGTAGGCTTCAGTCAAAGCATCTTTGGGAGGGGTGAAGACTCAGATGTCCTCAGCACCTGGTGTGCTTCCTGTGGCTCAGAGTAAGAAGGAAATTGTCATCAGACTCAAGCACAAAATGTAATCTGTACTACAGTGTTGCTTGCTTGACAAAGATAACTGTAGAATTAATTAAATGTTTGTTTAAAGTTTGTTTTGATCTTTCTTTGTGACACTGTGCTGAATTGGCATCTCTGGGTTTGTCATCTCCATTGAAATGTGTGTTTTATGAATGCTTTAAATCGACAATCTCCTCCTAAATTACTGCAACAGTCATGTCTTAAGAAAGTCAGCAGACAAGTTCTGGAGGTAAAAATCACATTCATTTTCTCCAGGGAAATTATTTTTTAACAATAACTTAAACATTAAAGGGACTATAAGTAACTTTTTAGGTAATTTATTATCTAAAATCAATATTTGTATTCATAAATATGTCCCCAATGGTGTACAAATACTAGGGCTGTCAATTTTGTGAAAAAATCCTGTTCGATTTTTTAGACATAAGTGTTGATTGAATCGATTGTAAAATCGATTTTCCATGTCTAAAGACGTTTCCATTTTCAACACTAAATATAGGCAAATCCACGGACAACTAACAGGCATTAGGACGAGCGTAAAGAGGGCGCTTGAGACGCGCACAAGTCAGAAATATTTCTGATGATTTATTGGCGTGAACTTTCGTGCAGAATGATAAACATGAGTGCAACCGTCAGGGATTGAAATTAACACTGTCACATAACGCTGTCAAATCACGAGTGTTTCTATGTTTACTCACTTTGCTGGGGAAGTTCGTGTAGCCAAAGCTGCGCGGATTTAGCGCAAATACGCAACTCGTGCGTCCTCTTGATATATTAAATACAGCGTATTGCGCAGAACCTGTGCATTTCTGGCTTGCTTGAACACACACGTCACTAAGCAACAAATAACGGTGCGCTTGTTCACTTGCATTGAAGTATTGCGAATATTAAAAAGCATTTGGTTAACAGAAAAGACATTGTTATTTTCCAATATCCTAACTTACATGTTCTGTGTACTGTATTGATATGTCCACATAAAACACATTTTTGGTTTAAAAAAAGAAAGAAAAGAAAAAAGAACGTTAAAATCGATTCCCTATTTTCATTTTCGAAACTTGTGTTGGTTGGTCCGATCGATTGTGCAATCGATTTTCGAACGTAAAGTGACAGCCCTAACAAATACCTCTGCCAATTATCTGATAAATCCTCGTAAACAAAGAATTTATTATATTTGTATACATGGGACGGGTAAGTCCACGGAGGCTTCCATGTAGTTCTGCCATCTTGAAAAACGTATCGGTTACCTAACGTAACCTCGGTTCTCTCTAGAAGAGGGAACGAGTATTGCATAAGTTAGCTTACGCTACGGGAAAGATTCATCTTCTCGAGATATTGAAGCCAAAAATTATCCTTAATTTTGTATTTATTGTCAACGCAGTGCAGCAGCTGCCAGACCTAGAGCGGGCTATCTAGCGAGCTCATAGGCTGCCCTGCGGCAACTGCAGCAGCTTACCAGTGACCCTGGCGTGACGTCACGCCCAATGAGAGGCGCCCGCGCCCTCATGGCATCACAGCCCGCCAAAAGGGGCGTGGCTTAGTGTATATAAGCGGGGTTCAGAGGCTGCTTCCCTGGTTTTCATCGACTGAAGCGAAAAGTCGCTCGTGGCGCGAGCATGGCCGGTTACGCAATACTCGTTCCCTCTTCTAGAGAAAACCAAGGTTACGTTAGGTAACCGATACGTTCTCTTACGAGAGGTTCTCTCGTATTGCGTAAGTTAGCTTACGCTACGGGAACCCTTTGTCAACGCAGTGCGCGCCAGCATCCACTACATGAGCCCCGGGGAACCCCGGGGAGCCCTGATAAATGGGAAAAATAGGTGGCCAGCAGCAGTGCGGGCCAGCACATGTTCATAAGCACTTAAAGGGAACAACAGAGCGGCGGCGCCGGTCTGTATAAGCATATAACAAAACCCAATAGTGCAGCTCAACCAGGAGAGCTGATGTTGTGAGAGTAGCCTGCGCACTACACATTCGGACAGTACTTACATCTCACTTATACCGCCAGAAGTTTTGCCTGCAGGGCGGGAACTTCCAGATTATAAAACCTGACAAAGGTGGACGGGGAAGCCCAGCCCGCCGCCACACATATGTCATGAATGGAAATTCCGCTGGACCACGCCCACGATGAGGCCATGCCTCTAGTGGAGTGAGCCCTGATGCCCAGTGGGAGTACCAATCTGAGTACCGCTCTGAAAGGAGTACCAATCATCTTAGGAACATAGCCATGTCTAGGTTTGAGAATGACTTTGGAGTCATTTGGCCCGAACTCAAGACACGCAGCGTTGACAGACAGCGCGTGAAGGTCCCCCACACGTTTGACTGATGACAAGGCTGTCAGAAAAACGGTTTTAAGTGATAGGTATTTCAGGTCCACGGATTCTAGTGGTTCGAAGGGAAAAGCTTTCATTGCCTCGAGGACCAAAGAAAGATCCCACATAGGAACCGACGGGGGGCGCGGAGGGTTCATCCTTCTAGCTCCTCTAAGGAAGCGGATGACCAGCTCGTTCTTTCCTGGTGACCGGCCGTGCGCTGGTTCTGTGAACGCTGCGACGGCCGCCGCATATACTTTGAGCGTGGATGGGGACCTGCCCCTATCCAGCAACTCCTGTAAGAACACGAGCAGCCACGAAACCCCACATTTCCGTGGGTCCAGATTTTTGTCGGTGCACCATTTAGAAAACACAGACCATTTAGACGCATAGAGCTTTCTAGTAGAAAGAGCTCTGGATTGCGCGATCGTGTTCATTACTCCCTCTGGCAAAGCAACGGGTATTCGTTGATCACCCACGCATGCAGCGACCAGCGCTCTGGGTGGGGATGCCAGATCGAGCCGCGAGCCTGAGAGAGGAGATCTGTTCTCACCGGAATGGGCCACGGGGCTGTCTGTGACAGCTGTGTTAGCTCCGGGAACCATGTCTGATTCTCCCAACGCGGGGCTATAAGGAGCACCGAGTGGCGTGTTTCCCTGATTCTCTGTATTACCTGTGGCAACAGTGAGATCGGTGGGAAAGCATAAAGCGGGCGGCTGGGCCAGTTCTGGGCCAGCGCGTCCTCGTTCTTCGAAAAGAACACTGGGCAGTGAGCGTTATCTTTCGACGCAAAAAGGTCTATTTCCGCCCTGCCGAATAGGCGCCATAGTTTCTGGACTGTTTGGGGTGCAGGGACCATTCCCCTGGGGGAACGTTGTCCCTGGACAGTCTGTCTGGGCCGTCGTTCAGGTGGCCTGGTACGTGCGTCGCTCTCAGCGAGCGCAGTTGACGCTGAGACCAAACTAGAAGGCGTTCTGCCAGATCGCAGAGGTTCCTGGATCTGACTCCGCCCTGACGGTTCAGGTAGGATACCACCGACATATTGTCCGAACGGACTAGAACGTGGTGGTCCCGAATGGCAGGGAGAAAACGCATGAGCGCGTTCTCGACCGCTATCATTTCCAGACAGTTTATGTGAAGGAGCTTCTCTCGGTCTGACCACAGACCAAAAACCGGTGTGCCCTCGCAGATCGCGCCCCAACCTGTGTTGGACGCGTCTGTCGAGATGAGTTTTCGGTGTGAGACGGCGACGGGGTCAGAGTGACCCATCATCACTCCCCGCTGATACCAATCGGCCACTTTCCAGGGCTGCAGAGCTGTGATGCAGGTCTGAGTCACTCTGATTAGTTGGCGGCCGGCGGCCTAAGCCCGGCGAGACGCGCGAGCATTCAGCCAGCATTGTAGCGGGCGCATGCGCAGTAAACCCAGCTGGAGTACTGCTGCAGCTGAAGCCATACAGCCTAGCATTCTCTGAAACGTTTTCAAAGGGATGAGGCTGTTTTTCTGAAAAGACGCGGCTAGGCGCTGAACACGGCGCGCACGCTGTGTTGACAAACGAGCCGTCATAGCCACCGAGTCTAGTTCTATTCCTAAAAAGGAAATTGACTGACTGCGCCGTAATGAGCTCTTGGTCCAGTTGACCGTGTGACCCAGGCTTTTCAGATGACTGAGGAGCACTGTCTTGTGAGATAAAAGTTCCATCTCCGACTGTGCTACAATTAGCCAATCGTCCAGATAGTTCATAATTCGCAAGCCCTGATTTCTCAGGGGGGCGAGCGTCGCGTCCATGCACTTCGTAAATGTACTGGGGGCTAAGGACAGGCCGAACGGAAGGACGGTGTATTGATAAACCCGGCCGTCGAAGGCGAATCTCAAGAATGGCCTGTGATGGGGAATTATCTGAATCTGAAAATAAGCATCTTTCAGATCGAGAGATATATAAACCAGTCCTTCTGGCGCACCTGCGCGAGAAGTTTCCTGATTGTCAACATTTTGAACGGTCTTTTCACAAGCACTCTGTTCAACTGTCTCAGATCTAAGATGGGTCTGAGGCCGCCGTCTTTCTTTTGTACAAGAAAATAACGGCTGTAAAACCCTGACTCGCTCAGAGAAGGCGGCACCATCTCTATAGCCCCTTTGCACAACAGGTTCGCTATTTCTGTGCGAAGTAGATGTGCTACCTCTGTATTCACAGTTGTGTCGATCCGCGCTCGAAGGCGTGGAGGGCGGCAATCGAATTGGAGCGAATAGCCCTGTTTTATTGTGTTTAACACCCATTCTGATACCCCTGGGATAGCTTCCCATGCTTTCATATGTGTAGCTAGGGGCTGAATGGCCTCTGGGCTCTGACCGCCACACTGTGTGGGCTTGACAGGCTGAACCAGAGGTGTGTGTGCAGCGCGCGCGCTCTCTGTGTTTAAACGCGGCGGCTCGCAACCAGCAGTGACACACTGTTTTATGAGTGACGACCCGATTACTGTGAATGGGGAGCGTTTTGTGTTTGCTTTGTGGTGCGCGAGCAGCGCCCTGGGGGAGGTGCCTATTTGTAAGCGTGAGCGCTTGTGAACAGGCACGAGACTTACATATTTTTGTGACGCCCCGATCTTTTGGGATGGGGAACGTGTTTATTGGCCGTGTGACAGAGCGGGCAGAGGGTGGGCGCGTGCACTGGCTTGTGGGCGCGTTTACCATATTCAACTCTCGAGCGGTTTGTGTCCGCTTTATGAGAGTGGGCTCTGTGAGTGACACGGGAAGTGTAACGTTTGTGTGTAGGGGTGAGCACTGTGCTGTGGGCACATTTTCTACACTTAACGCACCTTCGGCGTGAGCCGGATAACCAGACATTATACTCTTTTTGAGATTTCTCTGGGTCGCAGTGAAAACGGCGGTTGTGTGCAGGCGAGAGGGTGGTGTTACCGGCTCGTTGGCTGCTTGATACGCCACTGCAGTAGCCTGTGTGAAGGGGACTGACAGGGGGAGGAGCTTTGACGGTGGTCCGGCCGCGGCGGGACTTGACCGTCTTTTTCTTGACTCTGCTAGGAGGGCTTTGCGTGCTCAGGTTTCAGCGCGATCCTAGGCCGAGGCCCACGGGGGGCGGCGGTCTGCGGCGGCTGTCCGAGCGCGATCTAGGGCGGTCTGCGGCGACTGTCCGAGCGCGATCTAGGGCGGCCGCCCTGTCGTCGCTGCGAAGGCTGGCTAGGCTGAGCTGGGCGCTGTGTTGTGGCTCGTGCAGGAGGCTGGTCACGTGAGCGGCCTTCAGAGGAGCTGGAGCGTCGAGGCAGGAATAAGCTCATAGCCTGCGTGGTCTTTTGAACTTCGGAGAACCGGTCGACGATACCATTCACCGCTGGGCCAAAGAGACCAGTGGGAGAGAGTGGCGCGTTGAGAAACGTGGCGCGTTCAGCTTCCCCCATGTCCGCGAGTGTCAGCCAGAGGTGCCTCTCTGTAACAGTCAGCGCGGCCATACATTTCCCCAGAGCTTGAGCTGCAGACTTTGTGGCGCGAAGGGACAGATCCGTCGCGCTCCTCAAATCCGTGACAGCCTCGTCCCACTCACGAAGAAGGTCAGCCTGGAGGATTTGGAGGACAGCCATAGAGTGCAGAGCAGATGCGGCCTGGCCGGCGGCGGCAGTCGCTTCTCTTCTCTGCCTTTGGAAACTTTCCAAACAACTGATGATGATATCTAACAATGCACGTACTTCAGAAAATATAACGAGTAAACAAAACTACTAATTACAATAGTTCATGTTTTTGACACTCATTAATAGGGTTGGGTATCGAGAACCGGTTCCAACTTGGAACCGTTAAAAAAATAACGATGCCATTGGAATCGTTTAGAAAATTTGTTTTCGATTCCGATCATCGGTTCCAAACGCGTAAGTTTTGGTCCATAGTGGCCACCGGATATCTGGAAGTGCGCACGTTTGCAGGGGCATGCATAATGGTGCGGTCTTGCACTGTTGTTACTGTGCCCTGAATTGGCGCTAATTTTAAAACTAAGCTATTTTGTTTTACATCGGTTATAAAAAGCTGGTGCGGCAGTGTGCACTTCACTTTTAAATTAGCGTAAATTCATCCTTAGCAGGGAGTTTGATTGACATGCTGACCAATCTATAAATCCACCATTTGTGTCCAACAAAGCAGTCAGGAGAAGTAGATTAACGTCGTGGATTTGAACTTGGCTTTAACTGAGCAAACTTTCACGGCACATCAAAAAGCCACAAAACGGTAGGCCTATTGTTTAATTTTCTTTGACTGACCAAATTTTAAAGTTGCAACTTTGTTTCATATTAAATATATTACCTGTCTGTCAGCGTGTTGTCAGTATCCTCTATTTTTCACTGGTTGAATCCGAAATCGCCCTCTAAACCCTCATTCACATTCATTAGGTGAATGAAAACTAGTGCGCGAATTCGGACAGTCGTTGAGCGTTCATAAGCTGTACACACAAAACAGACATTTTGGCATAATTTGTGTGTGTTATGGTTTGTTCAAGCCCGAAAGTGAAATCGATACTGACGCGCGTCTTATGTGTGTATGTGTGTGATAGGCAGGCAGGACTTAACGGATACTGCGTAATTGCGTTAAATATTTAAATACAAAACTAAAACTCATTGAATCAAAATAAAATGTTCCTCTGTGAAATGAGCCTGTGACATGTTTTGACTCCACCCCTCAAAGAATCGGAATCGAGAATCGAAAAGAACCGAAATCGAAAGGAAGAATCGGAATCGGAATCAGAATTGTTCAAATCAAAACGATGCCCAACCCTACTAATTAATTCATACTGTAACATTCGTTTGTTCGTTGTGTCAATTTGAAGAAAAGACTATCATAGCTTTCATTTCATGTCGACTTTAACAGTGAAGTTCCTGATGAAAAACTGCATTATGATTTTGCAAAAACTCTCCATCAATAATATTTGTATATATGTATATCTTGCAATAAACTTTTTTTTTTTCAGTATATATAATCAACATTTCATCAGTCATTCACAAGGCTTCAAAGAATTGTAGTTTATTCCCTCATTAAGCACACAGTCTTGTACCTTTGTCTTTTCACAGATTTTCAAATAATTTGTGCATTAGTTTGTAATGTTGTGATTCAACTTATAGCTGGTTGATTTGGTTCATGGCTTACAGCTCTTTAAAACATTTTTTTTTATTCCTATGGGATAAATTAATAGGAAAAATACTTTTTGTTTTATTACAGTATGTAGTCATTTGCGTGTACTCATAAATTAACTGACAGTTGATGTAGACCCAATATTGAGGGAGGGCTCAATTTCTCAAAATTCATGTCCCTTGTGGCACACCGCACACTCGCTCTTGCATTACATCCAAACGCAATTGCCACTGTCTTGCATCTCATGCATCGTTTATAGTGAAAATTAGCTCATAGGACTTCAGTATTAATAATTCAAAATTTTTGTTGCTAGACCAATTGGTTTGTACATGGTCTGGACATTTTTTTTCTTAGCAAAATATTTTATTATATTATAATACCTTAATATTATATGATAATCTTGTCTGGGTTTATTTTGTCATCACCCCAAAAAATAATGATATCTCACATATTGTCTTCTCATTATACAGTATTGTCACTACTACCATGTTCCACACTTGTTTTGAGCGTGTTAGAAATTGTCAATCTATTGCCAAAGTGTTTCTCTTTAGTGCGCTGTGCCATAGTGCACCAAGCCTTGTCTTCCCTATGATGAAAAAAGAAAAGAAAAAGCTATTACTGTTTAATTATGTTTCCTTTTAGTCAACCTCAGGAGCCAACAAGCACAGGCCGGCCTGCGTGAGTGGACACTCTTCCGAGATAACAAATGGTTTTGTCGACCTGATTTAGGTGCTATGAGCAGGCAGACCGTGCTTTATCCAGACAGACGTCGGTGTGAGGAACGGGGGTAATTAATATGGAATGCTGATGAGAATTCTGACAAGTTCTAATAAAAGAGGCTGAGTGGTTTGATAAGACTTGAGTGCTCAGGAGTAATTACAGAGCTTTAAACAGTGTGCAGAGCAGAGTTTAGTGTGGGACTGTCTTCATGTTTAATAGAATCTTCCCCTGACCCTCCCTCCACCATTGACAGGCCATTTATTACTGCCGGCTTTCTGATTCAGCATGCCAATAGCTGCACTGCACTTCAACTCTAATATCTGTTAGGGTGATTTTCTGAGTAGATAGGGGGTGTTTCGCAGACTTTATTTTGCTCTACACTCTTAGAAAAAAGGGTTCATTGGGGTTCTATATATGAAGCATAGGGTTCTTCTTTACTCATCTCCAAAGAACCTTTTATGCTAAAAAGGTTCTATAATGACAAGAAAGAACCCTTTTGGCACAAAGGTTCTTTATAGGCTATTATTCATTCATATATTACATTATTCTGCAACATTTTGTAGTTGTAATGAAATTATTGTTTATTAAACTGTTGTAGTAACTTAATATCACATTTTAATCATGCTGATTTTTGGAGGAGAAAAACTGAAATGGCACTCTTCGTGTGATATTGATTAACTACATAAAATGATATAAATATATACATTTTCTAACCCCCATATCTTGAATTTTGTGATCATTCACATACATTCATAAATACATTTTAGGGTCTTGATGTTTGTCAATAATATAAAATATTTAATCCGGAAAGGACAAAACAAATGATAATGAATGAACCCCTAAAAGGTTCCATATAGAACCTTTTTCCTGGTTACAAAGAACCCTAAAGGGTTATTTTTATTGAACCCTTAAAAAGGGTTCTGTTTAGAACTTTTTAAAGGTTCCAAATACGTAGCGCTGATAGAACCTTTTAAGGTTCTATATAGAACCTTTTCTTCTAAGAGTGTAGTTTGTTGATTCTTCATTTTTGGGTTGGCAACAGTGACATGAACCTTGGCTCTTTTATAAATTGTGATTTTTACACTAATGGCAGCTGTGAGGGCATACAGACAGGAAAATAGAAAGACGGATAATAAAGCAACTGTGTAGGTTATAAAGTCATCTCAGAGGCTTGAGAAAGGAGGAAAAAAATGAAACATTTCTCTACTGTGAACAATGTAATAAATTTATGTTGTAATGAAAAAGGGTAATATCTCTCTCTCTCTCTCTCTCTCTCTCTCTCTCTCTCTCTCTCTCTCCCCCCCCCCCCCCCCCCCCCCTTTCAGGGACATTTGTCTTTCCCTTGTGCTTTATCAAAGGACAGCTGCTAAAGAGTCCCTTGGCCATGTGCACGAACACACACACATTGGCACATGTACAAAGCTTTGTAATCTTTCCTCTTGTCACCTAAGAGCTCCCTTTCAGTCCTGTCTCCATGGAGACGGAAAACTGTTTTGTGTCACAGTTTATGTTCTGGTCGGTTCAGCCTCAGCAGTCTGTGTTCACATCTAATCCTGCCTCATCTCTCTAGACATGATGTCCACTAATTACAAAAACTTTTTCTAATTTTCTTTTTTTCGTTATTTCTGAATTATTCTTACTCTATGTACTCCTCAGATGATTCAGTGGAAGGTGGTGCTCAGTGCTGAATGACTCTATATTGAGATCAATGAATAGAATCAAGAGCTGCTCTTTTCACTGAACCATTAAAGACTGTGAATTACAGGAATTATGCGGATCACAAGCTGCAGCACTTTTCTTCCTCTTTTTTCATGTGTAACATCTTGTCCATCTGCTATTATTATTTTATATATCTCACTCTACTGACATTTCTCTCTTCTTTCTTTTAAAAATATTCTGTGCCGCCTTGTTTTCCCCTTTATTGAGCTACTGATCTACTCTAAAAATGTCTTTGTAAGCTGTATATGTAAATAAATGACACATTATAATTCATAAGAGTGATACATTTAACAGCATAAATATACAGTGCTGATATACAGTTCAACACCATAGGGATTTATTACTACCCTTGGATTTAATGGTGGGATTTTTTCTGCATGTTATTAAGCCATTACGCCAGTAGGTGCCGACAGGTGACTTTCTTTATTAGTGAGTCATTGATTCATTTACTCAATGGATTCATTCAGAAACAAAACAAATATGAGTCATTCATTGAATCATTTACTCAACCGATTCAGTCAACGATTGTGTCTCATTTGTCAGCCTCATTGATGCGGTCTCATTTCAGAAAAGTATTTCCCGAAATTATTCCATTATTCCAAAGTGAGCAAGAAATTACAGTAAATTACGACTCACAAGAAATAACAGTACATTTTTATAATGATTGCTTTTCTGTAATGAGACAGTTCGATGACCTATGCGGCCGACAAATCCGACTTCGGGGGGGTTCAAAATGAGACAGCTGAATCGATAAGGAATTAAACAGAGACGCAAAATGGTGGCTGTACATTTTGCGCTGGTGAAGCAAAATATGATGCAATATGAAGCAATTGATGATGAATTCTTTTAAAATGTAAGTTACTCAATACTAACTTGTTTATTAAACTGTTGTATAGCTACTGGAAACAATATCACACTCGCAATCACGCTGCATGCGCTAAAAGTGACAATCTAGTGTCACACCAAAACTTATTTATCAAAACTAAGGTTATTATTAGAAGTCCTGCTAATTAGAAGTCGTACATGGCTGATTATTTGCGGGTTGCATTCCAAATACTGATCAGCAGAAAACTGAGGGGCTGAACAAACCGTTTTAATGAATTGCCTCACACTTTTTTACTATGGCTTTCCATTCCAATGATGATTTTTTTATTTTATTTTTCCACAGGTTGTCTGTTTGAAGATGTGGTATGCGAGTCGTATGAAGTCTGCATCAACGGTGAGTTGTAAAAAGATTACATTTTGCACCAAGTATTCTTTTAATTTGAACTGCTAAAAATAGATAGTCTCGTCCAAAATTAGCTGTCACTCTACTACCTTATCACACTGACACTTTAAAAACTGCAAAACAAATGTCGCAAAAACGCAGACGCGCGCCGGGGTTTCTCTCGTCATTAAATCGCGGAGACGTAGCCTAATGCCGCAGAATATCCGATCTGCCTGTTATTGACAGTCGCATTGGCACATATCTGATATATATCTGATTTATTTCCACATATCAACACGTGTTTTTTTTTTTTTTGTCTTGTCACGCGTGAATGGTTTAGAGCATTTGTATGAATAAGAGCGGGATCATGTAACACTAGCCAAAGGATGACCAAAAATAACAGATGCTGCGTTAATTGCATTAACAGCCCTAATTTGTTTATTTCATATAAAATCGCAGCATTTTGCGTCATATAATCGCATAGGCTTGACATCGCGATTGCGATATGATTAATCGTGCAGCTCAAATTTTTGGGATGCTGTATTTGGAACCCCTTGTGTGATGATTTTCTCTTGACTTGGAATACATTTGTAGTCCAAATAAGATAAGCACCAAGTCATTCACTTCAATTAAACACATGCAGTGAAGAGTGAAAACCCAAGTACTCAGGGAGTGCTGTCAAACCTCAGGACTTATGAAGGAAATATCCCAAGGACTGTCAGGGGACTTTTATCTCCCCTTGATTTCTTTCTCCTTCTCTGGTTTTGTGTTGTCAAAAAACCAAAAAAAGCTGTTCTCCTGAGAATGATTTGGAGTGACAAGCTTTGTTTATTTTTAATGGATGGGCCCCTTCACTACCTCTTCAGCACCCTGAGAAGCTGGAGTAGAGTGGGAATCACTCCCTGGGGGCTATTCTGCAGTACCTTACTGTCAGATAATATTGTGGCACTTCAGGAAATTGTCCTGTCTTAGTCCCTGTTTAATCTCTACACAATAGATGCACCAGTAAAATGACTCCTCCGTTGACAATGAAGAGTGGTCTGGAGACAGGAAGCTGGTGCTAGACCCAGTATTCTGGCACAGGTGAGATCAGCCTGCAGCAGAAAAAAGAACAGAAACACACAGGAGTTGTGGAGAAAACGTGGACCTCCGGAGGACTGTTAGGACCAGTCATCAGTCTGAAAGAGGTGGTACTGTCTGACAATTCAATTAATAATCTAGACAGTATACGAACAGCCAGAGAATGGCTGAATTTTAAATGTGGACTGATTCAGTGCTTTTTTTGCAGTAGTTTGTCAGCGAGTCCTTAAAGGGTTACTTCAAACAAAAATGAAAACTCAGTCATCATTTAGTCTCCTTCATGTTGTTCCAAACCCATGAAACTTTCTTTCACCTTTGAAAAACAAATGAAGTGTGTCAAACAAGTACACATAAGCTTAGCCTTCTTCTGGCCACAGACTTGAGACTATCGTGGAATTTTCTGGCTCAAACCACTGACTGCTGCTGCTTGTGATTGCTTTTAGAGGGAAACGCTGGCCATAACTGCTGGTCTAGGATCAGTTTTCTCCGTAATAATAGCATATTGGCGGAAGAGATGGTGTTTGCGCTCTTGAGAGCGTCAAAGGTTTCTATTTACTACATGTTTTTGCCACGTTGAGCAATGTAGCCAATTACAAACTACATTGTTTGTACAACAGTATTGTATACTATTGATTTTTTTTAACACAATGGCCACTCAGACGTGTTTAAGTTAGAATCCACTTATCTCCCAAAATGCCCGAGTTTTTGTCCAGTGCTGAGTTCTGCACTCTTGCAAATCCTCTCGTTATAAGTAGGGATGCACCAAAATTTCAGCTACGGAAAAGGTTTTGGAGAGCCGAAATCAGTGACCGGATCGTTTAACCAGACGTTAAACAGACGCTTCTCCAATGGCACGTTTTGACTGTTCAGCATCTGTTTCGTGTACATAATGTGGATAAGCTACAACAGTTAAACATGTCAGCTGTGAGGACATTAGCTCTGGATTGACAATATTATTTTTTCACACAAGTTATGTGACTACTGTTTTTAAAAGGTCTGGGCTGCAACATTAATGACTTTTGAGGAGGACCTAATCGTTTGGATTCGCCAGAGTTTTTGAGGTTTGTGGTATCAGATGTTTGGTAGATCAAGATTATTAGCAAATAATCTGGATATTCATGAGCACAATTGTGTGTTACAGTTCATTTTAGTAATCTGTCCTTTTGCACTAGGCTATATACATTTTTCAGCTATTTCATTTTGGCAATGTCTGTACAAACATTCACAGAGACCTGTGCCATCAACCACTTTTGCCTGCCAGTCCTATTATTGTGATTTCAGTCTGCTTCAGATTCACCTTCCACTAAACGCCTTATGAAAATAAAGTCATCTCTGATTATTTGCCTGTTATAACCGTGAGATGATTTGTTCTTATCTTTAGTGGGTGGTTCTTGGCTAGAATAAGTTGTGAAGTGGACCAGATTCCAGACTTTACACCGGTAGTCAAAAGTCTGGCTCTGTGAGACTACGAAGTGTTTAAGAGAACCATGTGGTATGTGAGTGTGTATATGTTGTCACGTTGCAGTCCTTCATACTGTGGTGCAATCTTCTATCTCAAATGTAAATCAAGCACAATGTTGACTACTGTGGGTATGCACTTGACAGTAGTTTCTAAATTAACTGTGGATGTGCTTGTGAGAGAGCATTATTGGATAATATGCAAAACACTGAAAACATTGTGTGGACATCAATAAAAACTTCTTTCAGTAACACTTTAATTCAGATGAAGTTTGATTCACTGCGATTAATCGCATAGTTAATGCGCAAAATACAATAATGAATTCAAAAGTAGTGTATTATGCACTTTTATTTTACAAGTACTGCTATATAAGCAAAAGTGCTATAAAATTTGGCTTGCAAACACTTTAATTAAATAAGGTAACATTTATAAATCAGTTTTCTTTTCTTTCTGAACAGCAGAAACATTTTTATTTTATCATGGACCGGTAGGCCTATAATCTGTCTATGTTCAATAGCAAGTGTCCCTGTTAGAGTGAGGTGAAGTGGTCAAGCACAAAAAAAGTACACAGGGATTCAGGTGAATTTTAGGTACTTTTTTAGTCCGTGAAGTCAACTTTGTAGTGGTTAAAAATAACTTTGGTTTCGAGAATTTTTTTTATAAAACATTGACCATAATTAAAAGGGATTATGTCTGCTATTTTCGGCTCATTTTGTAAATGCCAGATTCGGCTTGAAGTCATGCATCTACGGATGTGGAGCCGCGTGCAGTCACAAAATCTGCCTTGCACACCGCCAAGTGAAATGGGCCCTTGCGCACCTTCGCGCTCATGCGGACGCGGCGAGTATAATCCAAGCTTGAGGCGCCAGAACTGCAACTGATAGAATGTGCGCTGTAGTCATATTTAAATCATAAATCAGCTGCATGGATGAAAATCCTGATTTTATCGGATGTCCTGGTGAAATGATCAATTCATTCAGGTAACGGACTTGTTAACGGAATTTCATAATGTCCTTAAACATAACGATAATGCTGGCCATAAACTGAGAATGTGCGCGTCCGGTGTGCGATATACCTTGAGTTGTCCAAGACGCGCCGCTACGCTTCTCATTCAGTGTGCGACCTACTTTAGGCCCACCCCAAATGCTCTCATTTTTGGAGACGCGTGAGGACGCCCATCCTAAGCCAGTAGTGATTAACATTTCACCCTCCTGTGACCCATGGTTTGTCTGTATGTGTATTCAGAGCCAGTAAGCAACGGACTTTCAATATAATAATAATAATAATAATAAAAACTGCGTTAATGTGAGATAAAATAATTGTCGCCGTTAATTAATTAATACGTTAACGCGTTAATAATGCGTTAATTTGCCCAGCCCTAATATATATATATATATATAGGATAGGACAATATTTGGCCAAGATACAACTATTTGAAAATCTGGAATCTGAGGGTGCAAAAAAATCGCAACATTGAGAAAATGTTGCCATTTATGCCATTTATGTTCGC
This sequence comes from Semotilus atromaculatus, assembly GCA_031834385.1. Classification (NCBI taxonomy): domain Eukaryota; kingdom Metazoa; phylum Chordata; class Actinopteri; order Cypriniformes; family Leuciscidae; genus Semotilus; species Semotilus atromaculatus. The sequence continues at coordinate 14,227,440 of JAULUF010000009.1, read as the reverse complement.
AATCGTACTGCATTCACTCACAAAAATAAATGTTTTATATACGGTAAGAAATTGACAAAATATTTTCATGGAACATGATCTTAATATCCTAATATCCTAATGATATTTGGCATAAGTCAAATCGATAAATTTGACCCATACAATGTACTGTTGGTACATTGTACTATATATAGTACAATGTACTATATATATATACACCGTAATGCCTTCAATAGTTTTTAAAAGTGAGTTTCATTGTCCACATAAAAAAAGTTAGATTATAAATAAATGATGTACATTTTGAGCCATAGTCATGTCTGTCAGGACGTATGTGACAGCTTGACCATCATGAGTGACAAGCCTTAAATCTTGTGTAAACTTAGGCCTGCAATTAGATTTCTCTTCAGACTTTGATGTGAATCTTATTTGAGTTGTGTGGCACTCCATTTATAACAAGGAAAATAGATGTTTATTTTATGTATTAATTATTATAATTAAATAAAAATAAAAATAACATTATAAAGAGAACACAGGAAGAGCGCATCTACAATAGGAGTTACACATTCTGACTAGCACGTAACTTAGTTCAAGTTCACTTGTGCGTTTGCATCATTTTGTGCATATAGAAGTTGTAATATTATGTTTATGTTACATAAATATCTGGTTAATCTCATGTAGGATGTGTTTAATCAAATAATTATTTGATCCCCTGATGATTTTTTTAAGTTTGCCAACTTACAAAGAAATGAAGGGTCAATATATTGTTATGGTAGGTTTGTTTTAACGGATAAAGACAGAATATCAACCAAAAAATCCAGAAAAAACACATTATATAAAGGTTACAAATTGATTAGCATTAGCATTAGCAAATAAGTATTTGATCCCCTAGCAACCAGCAAGAATTCTGCCTCCCACAGATTGGTTAAATGCCCATGTGTCACTTTAAGAAAGTACTCCTAATGTCAGCTCGTAATGTGGATAAAAGAAACCTGTCCACAGAATTTGTATCTTCCATTCCAACCTCTCTACCACCATGGGCAAGACCAAAGAGCTGTCAAAGGACATCAGGGACAAGATTGTAGACCTGCATAAGGCTGGAATGGGCTACAAGACCATCAGTAAAAAGCTTGGTGAGAAGGAGACAACTGTTGGTGCCATTATTCGGAAATGGAAGAAATACAAAATAACCATCAATCGCCCTCGATCTGGAGCTCCATGCAAGATCTCGCCTCATGGGGTACGGATGATCATGAGAAAGGTGAGGGATCAGCCCAGAACTACACCGGAAGAGCTTGTTAATCATCCTTAAGGCAGTTGAGATCACAGTCACCAAGCAAACCATTGGCAACACACTATGCCGCAATGGATTGAAATCCTGCAGCACCCGCAAGGTACACTTGAGCAACTGGTCAAGAAGGCACATGTACAGGCCCGTCTGAAGTTTGCCAATGAACATCTAAATGATTCCGAGAAGGCTTGGGAGAAAGTGCTGTGGTTAAATGAGACCAACATTGAGCTTTTTGGCATCAACTCAACTCATCATGTTTGGAGGAAGAGAAATGCTGACTATGACCCCAAGAACACCATCCCTACAGTCAAGCACGGAGGTGGAAACATTATGCTCTGGCGCTGTTTCTCTGCTAAGGGTACAGGACGACTTCACCGTATTGAGGGGCTGATGTACCGTAATATCTTGGACGAGAACCTCCTTCCCTCAGCCAGAACACTGAAGATGGGTCGTGGATGGGTCTTCCAGAATGATAATGACCCAAAACATACCGCCAAAGACACAAAAGAGTGGCTCAAGAAGAAGCACATTAAGGTCTTGGAGTGGTCTAGCCAGTCCTCCAGATCTTGATACTTTAGAAAATCTGTGGAGGGAGCTGAGGATCTATAAAGAGTAATAGACCAAAATCCCTCCTGAGATGTTTGCAAACCTGGTGACCAACTACAAGACTCGTCTTGCCTCTGTGCTTGCCAACGGTTTCTCCACCAAGTTCTAAATTATGTATTGCTTGGGGATCAAATACTTATTTCACTCTCTGAAATGCAAATTTTATCATGTGTTTTTTTCTGGATTTTTGAGTTGATATTCTGTTTATATCCGTTAAAATAAACCTACCATATAAATTATTGACCCTTCCTTTCTTTGAAAGGGGGCAAACTTCCAAAATCATCAGGGCATCAAATACAGTGAAGAAAATAAGTATTTAAACACCCTGCTATTTTGCAAGTTCTCCTACTTAGAAATCATGGAGGGGTCTGAAATTGTCATCGTAGGTGCATGTCCACTGCGAGAGACATAATCTAAAAAAAAAAATCCAGAAATCGCAATGTATGATTTTTTTTACTATTTATTTGTAAGATACAGCTGCAAATAAGTATTTGAACACCTGAGAAAATCAATGTTAATATTTGGTACAGTAGCCTTTGTTTGCAATTACAGTGGTCAAACGTTTCCTGTAGTTTTTCACCAGGTTTGCACACAATGCAGGAGGGATTTTGGCCCACTCCTTCACACAGATCTTCTCTAGATCAGTCAGGTTTCTGGGCTGTCACTGAGAAACACGGAGTTTGAGCTCCCTCCAAAGATTCCCTATTGGGTTTAGGTCTGGAGACTGGCTAGGCCACGCCAGAACCTTGATATGCTTCTTAACGAGCCACTCCTTGGTTATCCTGGCTGTGTCCTTCGGGTCATTGTCATGTTGGAAGACCCATCCTCGACCCATCTTCAATGATCTAACTGAGGGAAGGAGGTTGTTCCCCAAAATCTCACAATACATGGCCCCGGTCATCCTCTCCTTAAGACAGTGCAGTCGCCCTGTCCCATGTGCAGAAAAACACCCCCAAAGCATGATGCTACCACCCCCATGCTTCACAGTAGGGATGGTGTTCTTGGGATGGTACTCATCATTCTTCTTCCTCCAAACACGGTTAGTGGAATTATGTCCAAAATGTTCTATTTTGGTCTCATCTGACCACATGACTTTCTTCCATGACTCCTCTGGATCATCCAAATGGTCATTGGCAAACTTAAAACGGGCCTTGACATGTGCTGGTTTAAGCAGGGGAACCTTCCGTGCCATGCATGATTTCAAACCATGACGTCTTAGTGTATTACCAACAGTAACCTTGGAAACGGTGGTCCCAGCTCTTTTCAGGTCATTGACCTGCTCCTCCCGTGTAGTTCTGGGCTGATTTCTCACCTTTCTTAGGATCATTGAGACCCCACGATGTGAAATCTTGCATGGAGCCCCAGTCCGAGGGAGATTGACAGTCATGTTTAGCTTCTTCCATTTTCTAATGATTGCTCCAACAGTGGACCTTTTTTCACCAAGCTGCTTGGCAATTTCCCCGTAGCCCCTTCCAGCCTTGCGGAGGTGTACAATTTTGTCTCTAGTGTCTTTGGACAGCTCTTTGGTCTTGGCCATGTTAGTAGTTGGATTCTTACTGATTGTATGGGGTGGACAGGGGTCTTTATGCAGCTAACGACCTCAAACAGGTGCATCTAATTTAGGATAATAAATGGAGTGGATGTGGACATTTTAAAGGCAGACTAACAGGTCTTTGAGGGTCAGAATTCTAGCTGATAGACAGGTGTTCAAATACTTATTTGCAGCTGTATCTTACAAATAAATAGTTAAAAAATCATACATTGTGATTTCTGGATTTTTTTTTTTAGATTATGTCTCTCACAGTGGATGTGCACCTACGATGACAATTTCAGACCCCTCCATGATTTCTAAGTGGGAGAACTTGCAAAATAGCAGGGTGTTCAAATACTTATTTTCTTCACTGTAACTCTTTTCTCCACTGTACACTGATTTCAAAGTAGGGTACTGTACTATGATTTACTGTATGTTGAAGTGCTTCGGCTTTTAAATATAAAGAATTATCGTATTGGTTTCGGCCAAAATGTTCCTAGCATCATTGTTGTTAGATGTAGTGGAATTTCTATTGAATGCTGCTTGAATTGATTGAATGCACCAAAGTCAATTATTTTATTATTAATCACTGAAAACAAATACCGCAACGCACATGAATTGGCTTCCAGATAACATAATAAATGGCATGTCAGTTCCCCAGTAATGCTGGAAAAGAGGCAGAAATATGAGCCTGAACATATTCTTTTAAAAGCATTTCAGTTTTTATTTATTTGTTCTTGTTTAGCTGCCAGCTATTGATCCTCTGTGATCTCTCTTTCAATCTGAATGATAATTACAGATTGAGATCATCCATAAAGTAGAGTCTAGTTTTTGAAAATGCTTCAGTATCAAGGGGCATTACATTAAAATGTAATATTAAAAAGGCTAAAGTAAAATTAGACGCATACAGTGTGGTACAACACAATTCGTATTTCTAGTGTGTGTTTGAGGACATGCTGTGTGCTAACAAATTTCCTGTCCCCTATTTCACATCCAACTGCCTGCCAAATGCAATATTTCTGGCTTGCATTGTTATAATGGTATTAAAAAAGATGACAAGTGAAATAATTCAAAAGAAGAAAACAGGATAAACTAACAGGACAATTTAAGGGAGACATTTATAGAGGCCATTATTTACATTTGCAATTAAATATATGAGTTAAACAAGCTAAACCTGTCTCTGTAAAGGGTAAGCGACTGATGGTTTGACCATGGTTGCCCAGGGTTTTCAGAAACTATATAAACTTGCAGAAAAGCTGCCAATTAGTCCCTTGACCTATTAGACGACTCTTCCCAGAGACAATTGATCATTCAAAAAAGATCAAAAATGTCTAGCAGACTGTAACTATAACCCTACACAGGACACTGTATTTTCAAGATTAGAATGCAAGTCATTATCTGCTTAGACAATCTAACCTTTTCTGTTTGGACAGGAGCAGTACTGTATGTATGTGTATTTTCACAGACTGACAGACTAGTGCCAAAACCGCTGGACATTCTCTGTACTCTGAACTTTATCTTTAAAACCTTGCTTCCTACCATTAGACCAGCGTCTGTTGTGTTGGAAGCATAATTGCTGAAGGATGGGATATTGTAAGATCCTGAAAAAGCTTCCAGTGCCATTTTCACTGTGGCTTTGATCATTAAAAATCAATACTAGACTTAATAAACTCATTGAAAAAAAGTTAGTAGCTGCTTTGATGTTTAAGATGATAATGTAAAAGTAAAAAATAACGGTTTTGTGCCCAGCTCATGTTCCATGAAAACTATTAAATTCTGAAAAATACAATTTGAAATGGTTTGAAATTTCTTCTGAAAGTTGATGCATGAACAATGAATGTTTTCATGTTTATTTTCTCTTAGTCCAAAACATGCAAAATTCATGGTTTAACATTTTAGTAATTGAAATATGAATTTTTATTATTATTTTTTTTTTTTATGAAATACTTATTTTGGTATGATTGGCTTACTGTATTGTAACCTAAGCTCTCACTCTGATATTTGATCAAAAGTCCTCATAAAGTTCCATATCTATTTTAAAATTGACAAATGTTCAGTTAAGCATGCAGAAATGGGATAACATAAGAAACAGAAAAGAAAAAACTGACTGGAAAAAATTAGACCGCATATTGTATTCCATGCTGTGATGCTGGTAAAATGAAATGTTAGTAAGGGGAATCATTATGGTGATTATACTACCAGTTTGAAGAACAGAGATTTATTTCTAATTAGTAAAAGGCAAAGGACCTTTGGATCTGATCGTTAGAAGGAACCTGTAGTTAGTTAATATGCTATATTTTGTACATTCTGTCTTAGCTTGAGTAATTTTGGCTTTCATCTAGAATAACACTGAAAAACCACTTCATACACAAAAAACACCAGCACCAATTAAATATTTGTAGTGCTCCTTCATAGGAGTTTGCTTTCTGGTGAGACAAGCATTGATCTGTTGTCATATCTTTATATCAATTATTAAAATGTATTTATTTATAATATTATGTAAATAATATACATTTCATGCAGCATGCTGTTTCTTTAAAGATATGGTGTGATTTATGTCAGCTTTATATCAGCCATCGACCACCCTGATATCAGCATCGACATCTGCCATCAAAGACTCCATATCGTTCGAACACTATAATATTGCATTGCCGATATGGTACATAATGTCTTAGTAACCATGTTGTATTGGCTTAACTTTCAGTGAGATCTGCAAATTAGCTAATTTCCTCAATGAACGAAGGCCTCAACAAATCCTGATAATCTACTGAATTTGTGGTTCTTAATGCTGCAAAAATGGACTCCGCTTCTGTGGCACCGGCTGTTCTTTATCTTCATTAGTATCACTCTGTGCGGTGAAATCGATTTTCTGCAGCGATCCTTGTGGTCTGTCTGAGACTCATTATAGTAATGGTTTTTAACATCTTTGAACAGCTGACTGGGTATCTGAATAATTTTCAAGCTCTCTGTTGTTCATTGTGGCTGTTGTCTCTCACACACAACCGCAGCCTTCTGTTCTGTCATTATCTGCCCAGCTCATGACTTGTACACTAGACCTTGATTGACCAGCAGACAGGTAAAAGGAAAAATCAGAATTACTATTGATTTGGTTGCAACATCGTGTTTCACTTGTTTCATCGATTAGAATAATTACCTCAGCATTGTCAATGGGAGACATGCTTCACTGCCTCACTCCCAAGAGCTCTATTTGCATCCTCACGACCTGCTCTCTTATTGAAACAACCGTCGAGGAGGAAGTCATGAGTTATTGTTATTTGTGAATCTTTGGCTATATTACAGCTATTCATTTCAGATCCTCGCGCATCTTGTGACGGCAGCTCGGTTGAATATGGGTTTAATGTGATGGGGTAAGAATCATAACTTGATAGGAGGACAGAAGACATTTCAATAGTTTTAGATTTTACTCCATTAAAGATGTCTGAGTAAAGCAGATCCAATGACCTCAACTGACTGGATAGGCAAAGACAAGGTTAAACACAGTTTGTGCTGTAATATTGTCCTGTCTCTTCCCAAAAGAAGTGCTTTATATAATCTGTTTACTCATGGGGAAACGGAAGATATGAGAAAAGAAAGCCTTTTAGCAAGTCTGGTGTCGACAATTTACTTTTAATGCCACTGCCTCAAAAAAAGAGAAAATCTTAGATATGAGACAGAAGTTTAATGTCTCACTTTTCTCTGTTCTGCTTTCGCCAAATGCACTGGCAGACTACATATCTAGATATCTTTTATGTATCTGCACAGAAGTGTGACATAGTAGAATATAAGTTTTCTAGTTACTATACATTTGCATTTTTCCTACAGTTTGTTTCAGTTCAGTAGTTTCAGCGAATGATTTTAAAATGCCGTCTGCTTTCTTGCTCAGTCTGTTCAGTTAGAGTAATTTGCCCAAAATAGTTCTCTATTTCATTTGGCTGTGCACATCGATCCCAGATCCACCAGTTAGTGTGATGCCAATATCAACATCTGGCCTCTAGTCTTAGTAAGAAATGTGTTTTACTGAACTATTTTTAGAATGCAATTGAAATTATTTATTTTGAATTATGTCTAGTCCTTCCTTTCAGTGGAGTTATATTTATACATTAAACAACAAAAATCTATTGAAAATCGATAAAAATAGCTCCTTGTAAAATCACTTTATTATTATATTATACTGTTATAATTGAAATGATTCAATATTGAATAATTACAAATCAGGTTTATTGGCAAAATGTACAGACTTTCAGCTGTTTGCAATGAACAAATAAAACAAAAGTAATTGAAAAAAATAGCTCAACACAACAATTGTTTCAAGTGGTTTCCCCAAATTCAACTGAAAATGCAACTTTTTGATGACTTCTGCGATTATTGATTATTCAACCCCTTCATGGCAAGCATCTTTAGTATTTAGTAGAACACCTTTTGCTGTTATGACCTGCTGCAAATGAGATGTATAACCAGACACAAGTTTCTGGGAGCGTTTCAGAGTAATCTTAGCCCATTCCTCATGAACAATGGCCTCCAGTTCAGTAATATTCTTGGGTTTGCGTGTTGCAACCACCTTCAAATCCTACCAGAGATTTTCTATGGGGTTCAAGTCAGATGTCTGTGATGCCACTGTAGAATCATCCAGGACTTCTGTTTGAGGTATGCTTTGGATTGTCCTGTTGGAAGGTCCAATGACGGCCAAGCTTTTTTCTAGGATTTCCTGTTACGTCAACAAATCTTACCTTCCACACACTGCAGGTTTCAGTGCCAGAGGATGCAAAGCAGCCCCAGTGCATCACCGAGCCCCAATATGCTTAACTGTAGACAGTGTTCTTTTCAGCATATGCTTCATTCTTCTTCCTCCAGACATACCGCTGATCCATAGGGTAGAAAAGTCCTAGTTTTGTTTCATCGCTCCACAAAACAGAATCCCAAAACTTGACATATTGGAGCAGACTTTTCTTGTGCCTTTAGGCCAGTAGTGTAGTGTAGTGTAGTTTGAATAATTTAGCAATATAATGATCATTTAGAATATATAAGAACATAAAATATTAGGTTAGGCCTACAAGGAAACAATCACTTTTATTAATTCCGTCCCACAGTCTTTTAAATCATTCACTTTTTTTATTTAACATTTGTATAGCCTATATTTTTTTTTGTGTAGCCTGTATTATTTATTTTTACTTTCATGTAACAATTTTCTTAATTAACATAATCTTTTTAATACTTAAAGTCCCATAAATATTTTGAAAATATACTGTAAATTCCCAATAATCATGTCAAGAACGTTTCGACGACTTTATAGTATTATTAGTGCCGATAAATGAAGCGTCAGTTTTACATGTTAGGTTGACTACCTAAGCAGCTTTACAGTGAAAGCAGCTTTACAGTGATAACAGGAAAATTATTAAATGATGCAAACAGAGTTAATTTAGGCTGTACAGCAGCTCTAAAAGTAAATAGTGTTTTTGTTCAGCAGAAGTAAATTCATTGTTGATTCAGTTCCATTGTAAAGTTCATCAATTATTAAATTAGTTAATTTCATCTGTAAACCGCAGTTCTGTGATGTCATCATCCAGCTAAGTTCAGTTCAGTTTGAACAAAAATAATAAAAAAATAATGTATAACTCGCCCTGCCGGCGCCGCCCCAGTGTCTCGCCCAACTGGGACCCATGCAACCTACCAAGCCAGTGCATCTTCGCGTCGGTTCTGCCGATCCAGGGACTGTGCATGTCACGTCTGCCGATCCAGAGATTTCAGACTAGATGGGTGCATACGGGCCGGTTTCTGTTCCTGGGCCGGTGTCTGTTCCTGCACCATGGCCGTCCGAGGGGCCGTCTCCGCCCTGGCCACCCGATGGACTTTCTGGTCTGCCCTGGCCACCCGATGGACTTTCTGGTCTGCCCTGGCCACCCGATAGCCGTTCTGCTCTGCCCTGACCGCCTGCCCAGCCTGCACCACATTGGCTCTCAGCCAGGACTCCAAACGTGCCTGAGCTTCCCTGGTCTCTCCCCTCGGCACCGTCCTAGTTCTCAGCCAGGAGTCCAGACCCGTTTGTGAAAGGCGATGATATCTTCTCTTAACTTTTTGGACCATTCTTTTGACTTAGCCATATTTCTAACATGCAGTCAATCGTGACACTCAATAAACCTATCCAGTTCAGATATTTCATGTGTTCTAGCTCAAGCAAACCTGGTGCAACTAATAAAGCCCTTGATTAGTTGCCTCAGGTGTGCCTGAGGGATTGTATTCAGGGGGTTGAATAATTTGGAGACAGCAGAAGTCATTAAAATTTGCATTTTCAGTTGAATTTGGGGAAACCACTTGAAACATTTGCTGTGTTGAGCTATTTCTGTCACGGAGGCACACAAATGGGTGAGGATCCAAGTGCAGTTTATTAGGGTAATCCAAAATCATACGTCAGCCAGGCAAAGGTTCAAAATCCATAAAGCAGTCCAAAAACAAGAAACAAAACAAGACAGACCTCCAAACTGTAGTGACATCTAAACAAGGACTCGACAACTAACACAGAAACAGACAGGGTATAAATACACACAGAAACTAACAATGTGATTGGGAACAGCTGTGTGCAATGATCAGATGATGAGTGCAGGCAAAGGGTTATGGGAAATGCAGTTCATGATAAGGGTGACGATCAGGGAAAGAAACCTCTAGTGAAAACCCAGGGAACACAAACCAGACACTGTGACAATTTCAGGTCCTTTTGTTTGATTTGTTCATTGCAAATCAGGTTTTTTGTCAAAATGGACAGATTTAAGCTCTTTGGAATTTCAATTACAACTGTGTGTATCTTTATCATGAACACAGGGTCGTGCTATGCATGTATGTATCCACCTTATTTTTTAGCTATACAAAAACAGCTCAATACTGCTTGATATTGCAAACTGATATTTCTTACCACATTATTTTAACATATTGTCATAATTATAAACACATTGGTTTGTATCGCAAATATTTTTTTTACCATTTAAGGCACTTTGTTATACTTTTAGTTATTTACCCGTAGTGGCTAATGAGTCTCACACATTCACAGAAAATAGGCCACCTATAACTGTATATATCATTATATTATATTAATATAATTTGAGCCATCATCCTAAGTAATGGATGTAGACCGTATTTACAGCTCATATAGACCATATATTAAACACATTAATTTCCCAATAGGATGGCTGTGCTGTGAACTTGCAACAGGAGTGTAACAGTCTCCTTTTTGCTTGTTAAGTCTCCTCCTCGTGGTAGATCACAAGAATTACAGCACATTAAGGTTTTTGTGTTGAATTGCGTGTTGTCATGTTTAACATGAGAGAGAAATATAATGTTTTTCATCATATAATATTATATAAGTGTGTCACTGTGTCTGCCAATAACTGAAGTACTTTTTAAAAGTTTATTGATTGATTATGGCATAATTCTACCAATATGATTATTATTACAAGCTTTATTTTTTTTACATTATCATTTAGTTCTTTTAAATGTGTAACAGTCATTTTCAGTAACTACTAAGCAGTTTTAGAAATGCTGATGATTTGAATATAATTGATTTGATTGTGTATAAGGTCAATGTGGCCAGACATTTGTCTCTGTGTGGCCAGATATTTGATCAAATGACAGAAGAAGATTGAGTGATCCAAACCTTCTCTGAATAAGGTCAAATGCTGTGAAATGTCAATCTATATTCTTCATTTTCACTTCAGCTCTGGTCTTTCAAAGGACATAATGGCCACAATAGTGATCATAGAGCGGTCTAGGATTTTCTTGACGACGGACCTGCCAGAGGTCTCAGAGCTGTTATTAAGCAGTTTATTTGCAAATGAGTGACAAAGTGCAGAGTTCTAGAAGCATATCATTTACCACCAACTGGGATGCAAATGTATCATGTTTGATAATTCAAAGTGCCTGATAGATTTTATATAACCACTCACTCTATTTCCTTAAGGCTCTGTTTTATGGTTGTACAGTGTAGAGCTCGAGGAATCGTGGGATAGAAGAAAGCGCAGCCGAGTCTATATTTGAGTGCAATGACTGTAATTAGAGTGTGATTATTCCCGGAGACGGCTAGAAAAAAAAAGGCAGCCGACAGTGAGGAAGGTTGCTATGGAAACCGACACGGAGGCAGTGAAAAGGTCCGTTTGCTGGTGGTTATGTCATGTGTCTGGTGTGTATGTAAAAAGTTTGGACATGGCAGGTTTTAAGTCAAAAGGAGGCAGAGTAGGATGTTTTGCCTGCGTAAACTGAAGCTGCTTTTGAAGACTAAAGCTTTATTTGTTGCCTCATTTTAATTTCTTATTCTCTTGATTGGTTCCTCTCATTGCATTGAATCATTTTTTTGTTGCTCTTATTCTCACTCACTCTTCCCTACTGTGTTCTAACATGCTCATGTTCTCATATTAGACAAATATCATTCTGCTAAAGACCTGCATGAATCCCAGAATATACTAAGTGAGCCAGTCTGAAATTTACAATGGTGGAATTATTTGCAATAAAACAATAAGGTGGATTGTATTGACCGTTTGACAGCTCATCATGTCATGGTACACTTAAATATATAAAAACTGCTCTTACATGGTGAAGGAACACTTGTGGTCATTAGTATTCCTCGTGAGGACCACGGCTATACCCTGCATCCTCCTTGTTCGCCCAGATAGCCATTGAATTATGAAGCCAATCTGAGCCATGGTTTGGGTTGCCTAGCAACAGACTATTGAGTGGCACTGGGTCGCTGGTGATGGGGAGATAAACAAGGGGCCAGATAATGTGTGTGTGTGTCTCTCTATATAGGTGTGTTTCCTGATGGCCTGGAAAAAGAAAGAAAGAAAATGCCCTAAACCCCAGTGGCTGTTATGACTCCAAGCAGAAACTTCAGCCTTAAAAAATAAACTGATGGCCAGTAGACACAAACAGTTCAAGCCTAACATGGGTGGGCAGGTTTTCTGTTATAATGGTCACTATCACAATCTAGAGGAACAACACTACATTAAACAAATCAGACTATTATGGTTTCTTCCATATTTATTTTGCAGAAATTAAATTAAATTTTTCTCAATAAATAATTTTATTGTGATTGTTATATCTGATTATTTGATATTTGCACAACGTGATGTTTTTTATCAGGGTGGTTTGTATACATACTGTATGGTTTATACCTTGAGGTATAATTGTAAAAATATAATAAAGAGAATTTATTTTTCCTTATTATAATATATGGTGATTAATGTACATGATGTGGTTGTAAGAGGTGTGTGTTTATTTTACAGATCGGCTGTTTGGTGGATGTCAGAGTTATTTGGGGTCAGTTCCCTACACTTACGACGTGACTCCAGCAGCAGTGCAGCGTTTGAGGAATGTTCTTCAGAAGCTGGCCCACAGAGGTATCACTTCTCTTCCTTTACATGCCTTTTTACCAGCACTCTTGTGTGCTTGCTTATCACATATCTCATTTAATTGTTTTCCCTTTCCACGGTGTAAGATACATTTCACTGTTGAAATTGTTTATGTATTCACAAGTCCATTGTCTGTTTTCTAATTACACATCTCATTGTTTACCAGCTTCCCTGACTTTTTAATCATTCAGTTCTTATCGGCTGTCAGTAACTTAGCTTTTAGTCTGTTAACATTTTTTTAGATCTGACATTAGCTTGATTGACTTTTTATTTTACTTCACCTGTTTATTTACTGCCAATTATTTACCTTTTGCCCTTTTATCTACTGTAACAAAACCATGAAGTACATGAAAACCTTCTAAACACTTAGACTACCATAGAAAAGTTTGGGGGAGTACGATTATTTTTTTTTCTAGAAAAAAATTCAACATTTATTCAGAAATTATTAGGGATGGTAAGATGAATCGATTCGCATCGGTGCATCGGCATAAAAGCTAACGATGCGATGCATCGATTTAAATAAGTGTGCATCGGATACAAGTTGGCATTTGTATCGCGATGCATCGGTTCTAACATATCTGCATCGGTAAAAAACGATTTATTCATATATAATTATTAGTAGATGCGTTATACGTTTACTATTTAGAAAGTGACCAATCATTTGTGACCATTATGTAACTGCTGCGTTCACACCGGACGCAGATGGAGCGCCTGTAGCGGGAGATTTCCATGTTAAGTCAATGTAAAGACGCGTTGACGCGGGTCTGGAGGTCCTGCGATTTCGCCTCATTCGCACGTCCAGTTCGACTAGATTGATTTCTTCTTTCTAAACTGTTGCTCGAATGCGTTCTCTCATCACCACTGCTGACGCTGCTGTAGGCTACGTGAATATGACGCATCACAACACATACGAGTGCGAGGCGTTTCCTGATATCACCTATAGGCTACATTTAAACCTTAAAGTAGGACATTTAAGTTAATCTGGTTTACAGAAGCCTGTGACTGCAAATAATCGTTTTTCATATATATATTTCATTTGAATACAGTTATGAAAGACCTGTTTGTGAAAGTTTATTTTTATTTTTATTATTGTGTATGTTAAAACAGCACCTGCTTTCTGGTCACTAGCTGTTAGCCTGCTGAAATCACATTAGGAACATTTCTTTATTGTTTATCCCTGAGCATCCTTAGATTGTTTCACTGTTAAATATGTGAGCTGTTAAAAAATTGAACTGGAGACAGGACAGGAAAAGTATGTCTGTTTTTATTTAGCCTAATCTTGTGTTTGTGAAAGAGCCATGTGTTTAAAAGTCAGATATAGCCTATGGCACTTAAGCTACTTTATGATTTGCTGTGTGTCTGAACAGAAGAAATAAAAGTTAACTATCTATACAATATTGAATTTCATAGCATCATATTTTTCTCCATTGGATCGTATTACATTGAATCGCATCGCGTTGAATCGAATCGAAATCGGATCGTACCACATCGTTAAAGTAGTGAATCGTATCGCATCGCATCGATGTGTATCTTTAATGTATCGAATCGTTGGCTGTGCATCGAGATGCGTATCGCATCGGTCTCAGCTATGGAGATGCACATCCCTAGAAATTATGCATTATTAAATTGATCAAAAGTGTCAAAGACTTGCATTGTTACAGAAGATTTCTATTTCAAATAAATGCTGTTCTTTTGAACTTTCTATTCATCAAAGATTCTGGAAAACATTTAATCACAGTTTGTACAAAAATATTAAGCAGCACAACATTGATAATAATAAGAAATGTTTCTTGAGCATTAAATCAGCATATTAGACTGATTTCTGAAGGATCATGTGACACTGAATACTGGAGTATGCTGAAAATTCATCCTTGACATCACAGAAATAAATCACATTTGAAAATGTTTTCAAATAGAAAACAGCTATTTTAAATTGTAATGATATTTTATAGTATTACTGTTTTTACTGACCAAAATTTTGATCAAATAAATGCAGCCTTGGGGAGCATAGGAGAAACATTAAAAAAATATATATACTTTTGAACGAACTACCTTAAAGTAGTAAAAAAACACATAAAAACACAAATATTCACTATTGTTTTGTGCCACCTACATCTCTGTACTAGTTGGTATCTTTCTAGACAATATTGAAGTTTTGTATTACTACATCTATAATACTATCTTCATATACTATCTTGCTAATATGTTGTAACATTGCTCAGTAGCATTAAGTTGCGTTGGATATAGGAGTGTCAGCTAAATGAATCACTGGCTACTTTAGCTATATCGACCTTGATTGCGGTGCACCTTGATGACATGACTAAATGCTGGCCAAAATCATGAAAATCTTCAAAACTTCACTGACAGCAGTTTCTGGTTTCGTCAATGTTCTTAGCTAGTAAGTTTTATCCTTGGCAGAACCGTGTCAACATCAGTTCCCGAGCTCGTCAACTCAAGTCAAAGCTGACACACAGCCAAACGTGCACTCATCTTTTGTGGCACGATGTTGCTGTCTGTCACATGGACAGATGAAAGAGAGTGGGATGAAAGGATGAGACTGAGCACTCATCCAGTGCTCAGGGGTTTGGAATTGGACATCTGAGGGCTTTCGTGACTGAAAGGTTTCTCAGTAATACAATGTGTTAGCAGGGCTGGACTGAATGTACTATCACTGATAGAGGAAAACTTCTGCAGAGATGTGAGTCTTAATCTGTTCAAGATGAAGATGTTGTTTGAACAGACCTCTGATATGTAGATCTGTCTTACCTAAGACATTTGCGCTTACACACCAAACTATGGGTACTTACTGTGCTAGAAGTGTTGAATGTGTTGCAGCTTTGCTAGAATGTGGTTTCATCACAAACATTTTGTGTTTAAGTGAAAATCTTTCTAGTAACATTGAAGTGCTTTTGATGCTCAATGGGCTGATCTGTGTGTGTGTGTGTGTGTGTGTGTGTGTGTGTGTGTGTGTGTGTACACTCTCAACTGTTTCTAAGCTCTTTCAATTCATAGCCAAACTATACATTATATATGTTACATACAAACTATACTCACCCTATAACAATTACCTCTGGTTTCACAGACGAGCCTTAAGCTAGTCCCAGACTAAAATGCATGGTTGGGCTGTTTTAACTGAAAGTAACATATCTTATGTCAGTGCCATTGTTTTTTGTTTTTTTTTGCCATGTTTTTTTCTAAGGCAATTTATAAAAGTTTCTTAAATGTCCTAATTGAGCTAAGGTCTAATCCTGGCTTAATCTAAACCCTGTCTGTGAAACGAGGCCTAGACTTTCAGTCAGTCATTTGCAAACAATGGTTTTATGGGATCAGTAACATTCATTTAACTATAAGAATACAATTTACAAAACATTTTGTATGAAATAGATCTGTTGACCTCTAAAGAGGACTTAATAAAATGGATAGCTCACCTAAAATATGAATATCATTTACTCACCCTCATGTCGTTCCAGACCTGTATGACACAAAAGAAGATATTCTGAAGAACATTGGTGTCCAAAAACAACATGGGACCGACTGAATAATTTTTTTAAACCATTCTTCAAAATATATTGTTATGTTCTGCAGAAGAAAGAAAGTCTTACAGGTTTGGAACAACATGAGGATGATTTGGTGGGATGTAAATGAGAACACCAGTTCATGCTCTGCTTTTAGTGCAGTGTTTATTCAAAGCAGCTTTTTGTGATGCCAATCAGAAAACAGGGTTTATTGTTGTCATTTTCCAGCATAGCCATTTGGGGGCAGCATGCTCCATCCTCACTGTCTCGGTGAAGGATCTGAGCTGTTAATAGGCTGCAGAGGCTTGCTCCCAGCTTGATCTTTTCAAACAGCCATAAATGAGAGTTGAAAAGCGTGGAAGGCACGCAACCGTCTTTGGGTAAATTACCAACATGGTAATGAATATTAGAGAGCCAGAGAGATGGCCGACTCCAATTACCCAAGCCAAATAAAGAGAGAGGGATCAGGAGGATGAGAGGCTGTGTTCAGCTTCCTCTCTCTCTCTCTGTTTTTTTCTTTTTGGATGCAGATGGTGTCTGAAACCTTGGCTTTTGACTGACGGGCTGTGTTGCAGTGTTTTTATTTTAATTTTAGAGCGCTTTGCGAGGGAGATCTCAGACGTCTTTAGATGTTCCTCTTTGTGCGTTTGTGTGTGAATGAACGGCTGTGTGTTGTGTGCCTGTTTTGTGTTTTTGTGCGTCCGTCTGTGAATATGTGCCCAATTGACAAGATGACAAATGTGTGAACCATTAAATGTTTGCAGTTATCTTGTTCTCTGATCCGTGTGCATTTGTATGTGTATCTATGAGATAATTTAGTACACTTTTTGTGTTTGATCTCTGATCACATTCCCCTCGCAACCATCACATTGCACTGTGTCACCTTTACAGAACCCTTTAGCAGACCAACATCCTTTCACGTCCTCCTCACAGGAGAGATGTAGATAGGCAGATAGATGTTGAGAACGTCAATGCCATCGACTCACAATTGTTTTTATCACGCGTTTAGAGTAGCTGTAGAAATCGTGCAATATGTGGAGCCACCGCCGCACACCCTGCACAATGTCATTAGATCGATGCCATTGACCGGATGGCAAGAATGCTCTCTCTTTGTCATACGGGTCCATTACGGCAACTGACAGCCCTCCCTGCTGTGAGCTGCCCCATATTTCATGCCATTGTCTTTAGAGGTTCTTCAGATTTCCCGGCTCCTGGATTTGAACATTATAGCATGCTTGTAATGCGTCATGCCATCTCTTTGATCTTCAACTGTGGTCAGTGTGTCTACAGATAATGGGAAGTTACAGATGTCTCCTGAAGTAGACGCCTATTAATGAATAGAAAGGGACAGATAGGAGGTGATAGACAGTTTGGTAAGGAGCAGCTGGAAGGGAGAGTGAGAAAGAGAGGGAATTAAGACGGATTTAATGGCTGAACTCGCAAGTGCAGTCACACATAGTGGACAGCTGAAATACCTCAGAAATTATTCTCTGGAATAATTTAAAGTTTTAAAGTATTTGTTCTTAAAAAAAAGAAAATAATGCATGTCTAAGTTGCATAGAGTATAATGTTTCTCATGCTGTTTAGAGGCTCAAAACCAGCAATGTTTTATTATAATGCTAGGTCTGACGATCAACTTTCAGTAAAATTTGATTTAATTAATTTTATGAATCACATTTCTTTGCTTATTTGCTAAAAAACCATCCAGATGAATGAATATACCACTTAACAGTTTGGATGTAAGTTTTTTCTTTCACCGAAAAAAGTACTTAATTCAGCAAGAATGCATTAAATTGATCAATAAATGCTATACTTTTGAAATTTCTATTCATTCAGGAATTTAATTTATCATTATCAAATTTATCAAAAATGTATCAACAGCACAACTGTTTTCAACATTGATAATAATAAGAAATGTTTCTTGAGCAGCAAATCAGGACATTATAATGATTTCTGAAGAATCATGTGGTACTGAAGACTGGAGAAATTATGCTGAAATTCAGCTTTGCCATCACAGGAATAAATTGCATTTAAAAATATATTAAAATAGAGAACAGTTATTTTAAATTGTAATAATATTTTAAAATATTACTGTTTTTACTGTATTTTTAATTAAATAAATGCAGTCTTGGTGAGCGTGACGAAAAATCTTGGACTGCAGACATTTAACGGTAGTGTAATTTTAAAAGTATTACGTTACAGCAGAAAAACAATATTTTGAAGGGAATATTTTACTTGTCTTTTGGCGTATAACTGGCCTACAATCCATAAATCTATTTTGCAAAAAAAAAAAAGTGCACACAGGCATCTTTGGTTATTTTGTCACATCTTATGCCATGAACGCCACATTTTTAAGATGCAATGTTGAAATAATTGAACTTTGAAAAACATGTCTCAAGATCCCCGTGTTCTGTTCCACACAAGATAATATAACTACATACAGTCAGATACTCTTTTTTTCCTCATACATTTTGATTTGACATCTGTTACATTCTTAAATTAGTGACTCTTTTTTTCTCCAGAATAGGTGTACTGTAAATATACAGATTTGTTCATAAGTACATGTTATGTGGGTTCTGGTGGGTGGGTTTCAGGTAATACAACGCAGGATGCATGAACAGACACTTCTGCCATGAGATGTGTATAGATGTGTAACATGGCCCTTCAGGCTTACCAGTGACCTCTGGCCCTACCATCATCCAGGAAGAAACTCCATGTTCAGATAGAAGCTCAGCGAAGCAAACTGATTCACCTTGACATGTGCATTAGAGCTACTTACTCCCATGGCCCACTGAGAGATGAGACATGGGGGAGCAAGAGCGAGAAAGACAGAGAGAAGGTGAGCATGGGATGGAGGGAAAAATGCATTAGTCACATTGGTGCACTACATTTTTGACGTATAACACTGAGCCTCTGCTAAAACTATCCACAACACCTGTGTGGTTGTTTGTGTGCAAGTGAGATGTTTGAACAGCCCTTGGGAATTCATTTGCTTTACAACACATTTTTTAAATATCTTTCCACAGTAATGTGTGGAATAAAATAGTATAATAACTTTTAGATGGTCAGTTTGTTTTAGATACTGTGATTTGTGTCTACATGACAAATAACAAATACAGTTATGCGTAGCTCAGTATTTTAACATAATTTATTTCACATTTTAAACTCATATGTAACTTTAAAGCTTGAACTGAAAAGGAAAGACATGACAAGGCGAATAATGACCTGGCACATTCTCTAAAATTATGGTAACTAGCAGTAGAACGAAAACACTGTTATAAAACCTGCAAGTGTCATAACAAATAACATGAAAACAAACACAAATAAACAGGAGAACACAAATGAATTACAGTACAGTACAATACAACAGAAATAATAAGGCGACAAATTAGATTTCAGCAGACACAATGCATGCTGGGAAAATGCTATACTCTGCCAAGCAATCTTGGGTGTGCTACAAATGTATTTATATGTGGTGTTATTTGATAGTGTGAGAGAAGCACTATATCTGACAGATCAGGCTATGAAAAACACATTTGATTGGTACCTGTTAACCAGTATGTAAGCCCTCCAACATACTAAGTAACGAGTCCTATATTTTACTTACGTTTCTTCATTGCACACCTTAAAGTTAACTGTCAGAAGGGCTGATAAAAACCAATATTGCAAAACAGGGACCATTTCAAATAACAAAATGTTGGTAATTTGTCTTTGCTTTATCACAGCAGAAGTGCATGTGTCCTTGTGCATATTTTTATTTATCTGTCTTTATAACATTTTATCAAACAAACCTGCCAATACAATTCACAATTTATAGAAATGACTTGCATTTAGTTGTAGCAAATTTTATTAGTATTATTATTGTAACTCTCCAAAAGTGGTTTTCAGTACAGTAAATGTCAACAGTTTCTACTGAGCTCTCGGCTGTTCCCTTTTACATAGAGGGCTTATGAATATCAAATTATTATGAAATAGGCCTACAATTATCTTTCTGCATCTGTTGCTTTGCAGCAAATTTCACATCATGTTGCATTTGGTTCGCTTAAGACAGAAAGGCAGTCTTAATCTGTCCAGAAGCCCTCTCTTGAGAAATTTCTAAATGTTGTTGTAAACAGATGTTTGGCTAGCTTACATTGCCACAGTGTTTTCTGTTTTTGCCATTTTCTGGGCAATGATGATGACTGTTGCTGTAGATCGGGCTGTGTTGTTGTGTGTAGGAGGCAAAAGAAGTTTAATTTACCTTTCGTCATAATTGGATAGGGAATATTAGATCTCAGATCATTGGTTGTCAGGATAAGATGGTACTAATAAAGCTTTCAGGGCTTAATGGAGACCGGATATAGCCAACATTGGCAAATACTAAAATCTGTTAATTAATCATTGTTCTGTAATTGTTAAGGGTTTTGTTACTTTTTTTAAAGAAGGGGGCGAGAGCATGCAGTAACAGGGTTGTACACATGTACATGTGTTTGGTAATTAAAATGAGTTAATGTTTAAACATTTTTTGCTACAGTGAATTAAGACTATAAATCACAGTTTGTAGATGGGTGGGTAACATAATTTAATCTATTTAAAATAAGCTACTGTTGATGCTAAATTAATTTTATGTTAGATAATAATTTATCAAACATATCTACTTGATCTCACTACAAAAAAAATACTAATGTTTAAAGTAATGGGATAATATTTTGCACAGTATTTGTGAAATGTGCCACCTGAGTTATATTAATTAGATCATGAAGATACTATGGAAATCCAGGAAAAGCCCACCTGCCCCCTTGTCTAATTTATGCTATTATACTATCACAATAAATTAGGCAATTCATGATGAACAGAATTAAACCAATGTTTGTCAGCTTCACTAATTGGAAGATGGTTCTACATTAACTTGTGCACCCATTTGCGTATTGACCTGCACAACCAAAGGCAGTCAAAACAAAGAATGGATGGCATGTCTGTTGCTGAATATTTGAAGATCATGGTGTTCTCTTTATAAAAAAGAAAAGAAAAGAAAAGCAGTAGATGTCTAGAACCACCCCCCACCACCATCACACCACACACATTTATTTTTTGATAGGAGAAACATCAATGGCCGGGCTGCTAATTAGTAATAGCACATTATATCAGGCTCCATCCAAGACCTAATGAGGTGGACCTTTGCTGAGGCAAAACAGTGCAGTTCTTGTGGGTGACAGGAAGGTAACAACGCTGTAAGTGTGTGTGTTTCCATAGAGGGTAAATTGTGGTGTAACACATAACTGCTTAGCTGTCCTTGTGCTTGCCATTTCTCTTATGTTGTTCACTTAATATTTATGCAGTTTTTTTTTAGTCAGAGTTTTGGTTTTTGACAAAAATCACCTTTAAAGCAACACCGTGGAACTTTTCCTCTTCGGTCGCCCTACTGGTTGGAAACGAAATTGTCCATTACCGCTGTCGTAAATAATTTAGCCTACTGTCGCACACACGCTCACTGTTTATCCAGCACCGGCTTTAGAATGAACGATGTCCACAGACAAGGTAGAGTATGTTACATGATTTCATGAAAGGATGATGTATCGCGACATTAGAAACAAAGAAAAACTAAATAATGACTATTGTAACGCTTGACGTAAAGCAAGTCAAATTGGTAGTTTTCTTATGTCTCATTCGGACTACAGAAACGCGACCCGATCTGGCAAACTTGCATAGTGTGGTTATAGCAGATATAGGACCACAAAGCGAATCCAGAAGTGCCTTTCACCCTGTTACGACTTGAAGAACCACTGATAAGATTTTGGAAACATTATTTTAAGGGGAAAAAATGTTCCATAGTGTTGCTTTAATTTTAGTATGTCATTGTGGCAAGCAGGACGGGGCCAAGAGCTGTGGGAAAGGAGCGAGGCCAGTGGCACGAGTGCTAAGGAGTATGGATGGGCATTTTTCAAAAATATATTTTATTTGAATATTTGGGCTCATAAAAATAAAATATTCGTTCATTTAAATGGCGTTTAACGAGAAAGACGTAATTTTTTTATTCATCAAGTTTTTGTCACTATTTCTGATCAAGCTTACGATTAGGCAATATACACAACATGCTTGCGTTATATTTTAAGGTTTTCTTTTAGTTGAAAACATTAAACTAAACAAAACACTATTAGAGTAAGTGTCATGGCACATGACAATTAGACAATTAGTCCTGCCGCCACTGAGTTGCAAGTGCACAAGTTAGTTTTGCATCTAATATATTGGGAAAAGAGTAGCAAAAGTCAAGGCGTGAAATTTGAAATTGCAGTGAGAGATTTGAGAAGTTGCAAGTGCCTAATTGAGCTTGTACTGCAAATGTGAATGTAAGATTAAGCGCAAATATATATTTCAAGTTTGTGTCTGTCATTGTATTTCTGTTAATGGCATTTTACACATTTGTGACTACTTGTCTGCAGCTTCACATTCAGAATACAGGTTTGTGACTATTGTCTGCGAGTGCACTGTGCAACTTCAGATTTTTATTGTACAGGTTTTCACATTGGAGCTGTGGGTGTAAATTTTAGCGTACAAGTACGAATATTTATTGTACAAGTTCTCAAAGTCACATCTACGTGCTCTCAAGTTTTGCTACTCTTTTACCTTCATACTGAATTGCCCCTCCAAACCCCTCACATGCTCTGAGAGGAGACGAGCTTCTGAGACAAAGAAAAGTCGTAGTTCAGAGTTCAGACTTAACTCGCTATTCTAGAAAATAGCATTATTAAAGTGTTGATAATGAAGGAATTAAATAATTTAGGCTACATGTAGTAAAGTTTATTAACTAAAGATGTAATTATTTCAATAGGCTAATTGAAGAATTAAAATGCTACTTTGGTTTAGGCCAGCTTTTTCC
Source organism: Semotilus atromaculatus (assembly GCA_031834385.1). Lineage (NCBI taxonomy): Eukaryota > Metazoa > Chordata > Actinopteri > Cypriniformes > Leuciscidae > Semotilus > Semotilus atromaculatus. Next base: position 14,204,276 of record JAULUF010000009.1, on the reverse strand, counting down.
AAGCAAAACGAAATACAAACTTCAAACTGATGTTAATTTATTATCATGAAACATTTTTTTCATTAAGTGTGAATTGTGAAATGTGAATTAAGCAGAGGGTGGTTATTTTTATTTATTCAAATAAACCTCGAACCACAGTCGGTATTTCGTGCTGCTGTTAAACTAAATACCATTTATAGAATAATTATTAACTTAAATCAAACAATATCGCAACATTTCAACATTGAAATTATTTGATCTGTTTTTACAGTTTAATTCAGGGCGATTTACATTTAATTAGAGCGAGATTTTCACTTTTGCGTTGTCCTTTCCTCATTGGGATGTGCTCATACACATGATAAACATGTTTGAGCAGATCCTCTGTACCTCTCGGTATCATATGGGTTACATAATCAGATAACATTCTTTAAATATTTAGGCATTTAAAGCTTTAAAGCTTTAGACATTATTTCTAATTGTGAATGAGCTGAGGCAAGTGACTTTCGGTTCATTTTTGTGACGCGCAGTTCCCGGAGACAGAGACCACATAAAACGTTTTGTCGTTAGCCTATTGTGAGTGTACATGAATAATAGTTTACAGTTTTGAATGATGTACTCTTATTGTCACAGTTACCAGCTGGTGTGCCCAGGTTGACCACCAGAGGTGACCACCTTCTCTGACCTTTGCCACTCAGCCATGAACTTCAGTTCCCATAATCCTTTGCCCGGACTCATCCCTAATTATTGCATTCACCTGTGTGTCATTACATTGTTTGTCTTACACTATTCACCTTTTTCTGCTCTAAACAATGCGCGCTGCCATGACGACGACTCCGCTTGCCAACGTCCGGTTCAAATCTGGTCTATATGCTTTTGCCATGTGTTTCAGATTGTGTCATCCCCACATCGCTAAACTAAATCGAAAGAAATATTCATCAAATGTGATCTGATCACGTTATTTTTTATTAAATCACAGATAAAAACAAAATGAACTTTTTTTATTTTCTTCATACCTTCCAAACGGATAGCTGATTCATGACTGCATGACTGCACGATCTCCCTAATACAATACATGCACATTCGACAGTCTCTATCACCCCCAACTGCTGCAGCATAACCCAAGCAATAAGCTTAGGCTGGTTATCACTATGACTCCTGTCTACCTCTGCTATCAAAAATACATCGTTTCCGTGCTTCAGTAAAGAAATGCGCTATACACTGAGTTTTGGTTAATTAATTAGACGAGAGTCCAGTTCACGCGCTGGCGCCTCCGTGTCATGATGATCTATTTTCTACTATGTTTACTTCTTATTTATTAAATCCAAGCAATTGGTTGATGAAACATTGATTAAAATTAAGATACAATTAATAAAAAACGAAATTCACTTTAAAGAAAGGCTTTGTGCTTTCTGTTTGAGGTCTCTGTGAAAGTTTTAAAGTCGCTTTCAGAGCGGTCATGTCCGTAAAACTGTCACGTGTTTTTTTTCCCTCATAAATGTGAACACGGAAAATAAAATAAAAAGAATATTTTATGTTCTGTGGAGGCCGACCCTTCTTCATCCGGTTAGTATTACTTTTGTTTTGCACAGTGTAATTCATAGAATTACTAAAAAAATATTTTGCCACCTAAAAGTTAAAGATTTGTTGTGTCATGTCACATGTGTATTTCGCTCATATTAAATATATATATATATATAAATTAAAACGCATGTGTAGACTGATATTTTTCTAATGTCTCAACTAGAGTGCTAGCATTCTATGTAAACAAACACTTCAAACGGAAGTAGAAAACCGTTTAGTCAGTTGAACCCGCTATGAATCATGGGAAATAGAACGGGCGAAGAATAAGGTGGATACCATGTTCTCTCTGCCATTTCTCATCGAGGTTTTGTAATTGTCACACGGCATTCCTGGGCACTCTCCCTTGTCTTTTGTTCTTATGTGTATTGTTTGCAAGTGTTTTTGACCCTTTGCCTGGCATGACTACGATTCTGGATTTTCCAATAAAGCTGCGCTTGGATCTCACCTAGTTTCAGAGCTATCCATGACACTTATCTGTAAGACCACAAAATGGCGGAGTATATTAAGTTGTTTTAGCTGTTATGAGAAAAACAACATGCCAGAATAAAACCCTATTTTAGAACAATGTGTAGCGCCACTCGGCGTGGTGTGCCAAAATACATAATTTATTATAAACTTAAATATTTCATTCTAAACATTCCCAAAACGCTTTGTGACATTTTGAAAAGCCGGGCATGTATTAAGGCCACTGGAACAAGGATCGTAACTGAAACATGCTGCATGTTATCTCTCAATACAGGAGCAAAAGCGCTGGTTCTGATTTTTTTGTTTGTTGTTTAAACGTGCGTGGGAGGGAAAGACACGGGCTCGTCCGCAGAGGAGCTGATCGTGGAGGAATACTCATATGGGGTCGCCACAGGGACCGCTACATATGGACACCCAGCCTAGCACAGGTTCCACAATGGATACTAGGGCTGTTGGAACGAATTCCGAAATTCGAATATAATTTGAATATTAAAGGGGTCATGACATGGTTTTTGTTTTTTGTTTTATTATGTTCCCTTAGGTGCAATTATAGTATTACTATAGTTTTTTGGACAAAACCTTTTAAAATGTAGTGATTTATGACCTTTTCCCACCCTGTTTCTCATCCTCTGATTCAAACAGTCTGTTTTGGGGGTGTTTCCCCTTTAAGAGTTCAGTGTTAACACCTACTGTTATGATTGGCTATGGCTAACGCCAGCATCATACTGCGATTTGTTCTCAAAATAGTCATCCTTGAAATGTAGAGAACACACGCCTAAATTAACACTGCCATGACTGGGACGTCCACAAAAAATAAACTGCATCTATTTTTCCATGACGTCAGCGTATTCAAACATGTTGTTTGTCCACAGCCAGGAACAGCACATCTTCTTGTAAACAGACCCACTCGTTGCACGTCGACTGAACACCTGTGGGTGCAAGCCGCGCGACAACGTGATGATGCGAAATGAGGCGCTTGAGGCGGTCATATGCAAACGACTGGTACGTCACTTTGTACCGTGACGTCACTTCATACCATGGATCCACAACGAGCTGTAATTTAGAGCTTGATTAAATAAATTGTTCGTTTATCTATGAAACTTGCAGGAAGTTTTAATGGTACAAAGACCTCTTAAATACCAAAACATCAAGGCAAATTTGGTTTCTCATGTCATGACCCCTTTAAAAAAATCAATACTATTCGAATGCTGAAGGTACTATTCGATTTTTGCTGCTTTGTATTTTTTTTTTTTTTTTTTTTTTTTTAATCTTGCCGCCTTGGCTTACACGCATGTGAAAATGAAATGCTTTTTTTTCGTCTGATGAACAATAACGTTTTTGAATCGTAACACAATTGTGCACGTTATCCGCACTGTATCATAACAATATGTCAAAAATGGTAAATGTTTAACAACGTAAAAAGCGCCCCCCAAAGCTCCCGGATTCAGCGAGCACCGAGCTCGTTGGAACCGTCTAATTGAACTGAAAAGAACAATATATGTGTCAGAATTTTTGATGGTGTTTTTACTTGTGGAGATATTAGCCGAAAACCATCGGAAGAGCTTCAACCATATTCAGCACAAATAAAATGGTTATTGTAAGTTAGATGTCCCTCTAGTGGACAGAATGTGTAACAACAACCACATGCTATAGTGGCATTGGCGATCCATAAGCCTGTGTAATGTCGTAAATATTAATAATAGGATGAATTTGAACATTTAATATTTGAATATTATTCGAATATTAAATAAAATAAGTAATGGAATTCGAATAGTATTATAAAGGAAGATTGACAGCCCTTATACATACGAGTGTATACTTTGTGTCAGACGCTCCACAACATCTGACTGCCGCAGGGGTGACGGAGGAACTCAACAGGGTTAGCCATTTCTGGGGAAACCTTCTAGAGCAAGTAGACGCACGTATCCGGCCCAGCGGGGCGGGAGTGACATTGAAAGCCGACACTAAGAAAGAGTTCTTCACGCTACTGGCCACTGGGGGGTGAGTATACGGGAAGATACCGTTAGAACACTCTCAGATAAGATTGCAGAGCAGGAACAGCATTCTGCAGTCTGGCTCCGAAGAGACAAAGATGTGACGCACCTTCTGCTCATTATATGCTTGCGCCGCGATGCACAGCAGCTGGTACAATTATCGCATGCCAATGTGCATTGGCTCATTTAGTTTACACTCTAAGTAGATTGGTCTCTCAAGCGAGATCCCCATTTCGTCAGTCATGATGTAGCTTAATTCCCGATTCAATCATAGTCTCGTTCTTACCTACTTGAACACGTTCGCACATGCGCACTCTTCAAAAACGGTGCTTTAAATCTCTTGACAAACTAAAAGACGTAAATGACATTTGTCATTATGTATTATAAATAAACAATATAGATTGCACTGAGCGTCAGATTGCCTTATTTGGCTCAAAATAAGGATTTATTAAGTCCAGATGTCATGCAAACAAGAAACTATGCTTCTAACCACAGGTCCAGAGAGTCCAGAGCTGTCTTGGTTTTGGGAAACACCGACTCATTGAACTATGCTGATAACGACGGAACATGCGACCATAGTTGGTTAACAATGCTTTTGGGAAACGCACCCCTGGTTAGCATGTACCCCTTTTCTTATATTTTCTCATTCTTGTTAACATTGTATGCTTTAAATGTAAGTATTGTCATGATACACTTTTTATGTTTCATCCATGTTATTATTGGTGAAATAAAAAAAACTTAGTCTTAAGCAAACATTTTCTTTGGGAATTTAGATGAGAAATATATTTTTTTCAAAAAAAATATGTTTCAGTGTTATATTATTAAACATGTATCCTCGAATCTTCAAAAAAGCACAGCATCTCTAATGTGGCATTCTCTCTTCATCCAACATGCTATGCGGTGATGTATAAAATCCACAGATGGTGGCAGATGATATTTAACTGAAAGCCAGCTGAGCTAAGCCCCACTGTAAGGCTCTGTCTTTTGCCTTTTTTAGAGTTATATGTAAATAAATGTTTTACATTGTTCAGTCCCCCCTTCTCAACCCCACACATCAGGTATCCAAGAAAACAGATTAACTGGACTGAGTGTCGGAGGCTGGTAGAAGGATAAAGAGGTCACATCTATAGGGGCTTAAGGAGATACTCTTCAGATCTTTATTCATTCCTTCGCAACTGTGACTGGTTAATGGCATTCCTCCCATCCATCCATTCAATCACAGCATACCTGTGTCCCTTAGTGTGGTGAACAATCTCAAGTATGTCTGATTGGGTGACATTTGCATGAAAGCTGAATGAACACGTCTTTAGAATGCACAAGATGGGATTTGACGCGTTTGGTCTGTGTTTTTCTATTCATCTTTCTCCTCCCTGGAATTCAGAAGTGTTAGGCTAGTATTTTTATTGAGTTGAAGACATTGGGTGTGAGATGGTAGAATATGGATACTGGCCTGACGTGGCCTGGTTTCATTCCTGGTAATTCGTTCTTGGCGAGATGCAGAATTAGATTTGATGTTGACCAGAAGTTTAACATTTCTCAGAATGTGGGATTTAAAAAAAATGGTAAATTCAGGTGAATAAGTGAAGTGCTCTCATGAGGTACCTACACAAATTCTTCAGATTACTGTCTTTAGTCTGCAAGAAAAGATATGTACTAATTAACGTGAATACTTTGAATATCAGCAGCAAGTTATTTAACCTTCTGCTGGTGGCCAAAATGAGCAGCAGTGTTCTTTAACCATGATGGTGACTTAAAATAGCTTCTCTTGTTGGGTCTTTGTTATGTCTTTTTTAATGTCAGCTATTCAATCTGTAAGTATATACTACTTTATGGTTCTCTCTGTCCCTTTTATTATAGGATATACTTGGCTCGATGACACAACTCAGGAGGTAATTTCAAAAGAGCTCTCACAACTACCCAAGGTTCCTCTTGGAGGATTTACAAACACCTTTTCTCGTTTCAATAGCAATTCCAGGTGAGCTCCTAAATCCTCTGTTGTGTTACGTGTCCGTGACAGTAATGTGTTTGTGGAAACTTTTTTGTAGTTGTTGTTGTGTTCTTTTAATAATTCATGTTCATTCATAATTTATTAACTAATGTTGATTTATACAACTTAAAATGTTAAAATGTAATAGTATATTTACAAATAAACATTAAAGGGTACCTATTATGGCATTTAAAATGTTCCTAATATTGTTCTGGGAGTCCCCAACAACAGTTTTACAAGTATGAAATGACAAAAAACACTTTTGTTGTCTTATAATATGCATTTATTTTTTACCTGATTTGCTCACCGACTCCCATATGAATCGTTTAGCGAGTCATTTTTCCAAACCCCGCCTTAGCGTGACGCTAATCTGCGGTGATATGTTAGCTACCATAGCCCGAAGGAGTGACACCGAGCCGACGGGGTGTCATTGGTTGTTGCGTTAAATCTTACCCAGATACAATAGTGCTATTTTCTGATTGGCTAACAACACCAGACGAACAACACCAGAGGAGACGCGCTTGATTCCTGCCGGTTCCACAGTGAGAGCGGCGCTGCCAGAGATTTGGGCGCTGCGGCATATTAAATATATTACAAATAGTTTTTCAGCGTGAGAAATACAATGTGTGGTGGGAGAGCGTGACAAAAGACCGAAATGAGTGACTGTCACGCTCAATTCGTGACACTTGAGAGCCCTGCACTTCACATATTTCAATGCAATTGACATTGAAGACCGAAGCTGCGCTGTGCGTAAACAACACACAAAATAATTATTGAGCATGATACATAAAACATAAAAGCAACAATTAATATTAATAATACTTACAGGTTGTGATTCGGAGAAGGAAGCTGATCCAAATAAAGTCGGTACTGACCCTTCCTTCAGTATCAGCCGGCTCGCAAATCCATACTTTATAGCATTTAGGTTTGTGAAGCAATCATCTTCAAAATGACGCGATCACAGCACAAGGATGGGCTATACTTCTGTGGTATAGTTGTATATATGAACTGTAGCCACTTAGTCTAAGTTCAAATGCTCCTCACTGGGCAGATGAAAAAAGTTTGCTTTTGCGCTTTTGCGTCGCACTTCAAAACACAGCGTCTCGTCGACATGATGTTAGTTTTCCCTGGCGTCTCCGAACGCAATGAGTGGGCGTATCTTATTCAAATAACTTGTACAGGTGACGTCATAAATTTAGAGAAAAAGCATCGTTCGTCGAACGATTCATATCAGCGACTCAGAGTCGACTCTTACTTTTGAGAGACAATAACTTTGTATACGGTGAACTTTCAGGTTTAAAACTTTGCAGGATGTTTTCGTTCACTTAGATCTATGTTACACACTACATGAAGGGCAATTTTCAAAAATCCATAATAGGTACCCTTTAATCAAAATTATTGTTAATTAATAGCTAATGCATTATTTAATGTTGACAAATTGAACCTTATAGTAAAGTGATCCGATATGGACAGGTTGTTTTCTAGGCACTTTTGTTCTACTGAAATCTGTTTATTTTGAACTGTATTTTAAACATTCCCAACAATTCCCAATGGAAACAGGAAACTAAAGGCTCAAAAAGAAGAAGTGAGCAGGGCACTGCAAAGATACCTTCAAGGTTTCCTGCCTTCTGATGTTGCCTCCTTCAAACAGAGTCCTCAAGGGCAGCAAGTGCTTTGGAAGGTAAATCTCTAACAATAATATATATGAATAAGGCTGTATACTTGCATATCAATTGAAATATAAGGATGCAAATTGACCATATGGAAGTAGTCGTTAAAAGTTAACTTATTTCTGAAAGGGCTTAACTTCAGCTTTGGACTGAAAACAATTGGACAATCTACCATGGATACATGGATAAATTGTTTTTTGTACAAAATATAGTAGTTTATAAATGCACAATTATTTAAATGCACTTCTAAGTAACAAAGTGATCTGCACTTCTTTAGACAACTGGCAGACAAGCACTTAGCTACTGGGGACATTTAATGTGAGGTAGAACCTGCTTGGTATCCATACACCATCACCAAACAGTTGTTCTTGATGTTGTGTGAGTTGAAAAGTTCACTGCACTATTGAACATTAGTATCCTGCAGTGCTTTTGGAGCCAGCGTGTGTATGTGGTGGTTTATTCATTGAAGTCCACCCTGCTGTTCTAAAGTCAGTTTGGCCTTCCATTCTGCAGGGGTTGGAAGAATATAATTGTTTTATATAATCTCTCAAATAGAGCAGAACAATATGCAGAGCAAAAAGTGGGATTGTATTTCCATGCACTTTAAACATTATTATCTTTGATCAGCCTTCGATAATGATTTTTCAACATTTCCTTAACAAATTGGTACCATATTCATATTATCATTTTGGAAAGAGGACAAAATGTTTTGTAAAATTCACAATATGATGTTTGTTTTTTTGTTTTTTTAAATTAATTTACATATTTTCAATTTACCCCCCAGTACAAGGGAAATGGACCCCATAATCATAAGAGTTTTATGCAGCTCAAAGAGAAGCCTCCTTCACCCCACATCTCCTTCCTACAAGGCCGACCTGATCTCCAGGCCATTGTGGTACAGCCTCCCCAAGGTCAATCATTCTTCACTGGGTTTGAACAGGATCGTACTGGAGTCCCTCTTGCTGAGCTTCAGCGGTATCAAGCTGGGCCCATGAGAGCACAAGATCCCGGTAAAGGTCAAACACAGGAAAAGCTGCGTTACTTCAGCCTTCAGCGCACTCCGTCTACCAAAATAGAAAAACTGCCAGGAGCTTCCAAGCAACCTCCAAAGCCCCAAATCGAAAAATTGTTTTTCAAATCCTCAGCAAGCAGCCCTGCTTACAAGGAGGCCCTTAGTTCAGTTGATGGTGAGCTGCTTCTCTCTATATATATTTAAAAATAAGCCAGGAAAAAAATGAACAAGGGAATTAAATTCTCATGTTAAAGCAGCATTATGTAAATTTTGAAATTTTGCTCTCGGGGTCCCCCTACAGTTGGGAAACATTATTGTCTTCTACTACTGTCGTAAAATCTGTCATGGTTACACCAGGGGATACACGCGTGCATTTGTTGACAAGCCGATACCCCCGAACTCTGCAGAGGGAGTTCTCACGTCTTGTGCAGACTGCCAGCGTTGCATGTGAAATGTCTTCATCCCAGGTACATTGGCATATATTTCAGCATGTCATATGAATATAGTTTCATGGGCTTTATTTTTTTCAAACGCCAAAAGATCGCATAGCTCACATTTACAAGCCAGTGTCTTTATAGTAGCCTATTGGCTACTGTTTTACATAATGGATATGGTAATTCAATTCAATGTTTGTGTGGTAGGTAATAGCCATTTCGTCAATATTATAATATCAAGCTACCATAGATGAATCTGCAAATTTGACAAATAAATAAACAAACATGACTATCAGCTTGCAGACATTAGGATAGTTATCCTGAACGATTATTTTGTCCGTCTAATCATGTATTATTTACTTGCAAGAATGTAGCCCCTACCAAACTTGTACACACCGTTTAGACCAGGGATGGGCTTGTTCAGGTGTGTTTGATTAGGGTTGAAGCTAAACTCTGTAGGACAGTGACCCTCCAGGACCGAAGTTGCCCATCCCTGGTTTAGACATAGGCTACTGATTTATTTATTTTTTGACGGCCAGCATCGGTCGGGCACGCACCCCTCCTCCTCCTTTAGCTCACGCCAGCGAGAGAACGGTGGACCAATACTGATCCTCGTCCGGCCTTTTATTTTGTCACTCTCCCTTTTTCTCTTTCTACTATCCTCCGACAAAACCTTTGGCTTCTTGGTTTTACTTGCTGCTTTGGCCATGACAACATACAAAGGTAAAAAAAAAAATGCTCGTTGGGCTCTCATGTCAGAATTTGAGGAAGTGAGGTATGCCATAAAGCAGTCGAATTTTGTAGTTAATTTTGTGCTCGGGTTCCTACCCGAAACCCGAAGTTACATAGTGCCAGTAAAAGCGATACAGACTATGGATACTATAGATACAGGCTATGGCAGACCTGTCATTCAACCTATTGTAAGTCAATGTACCATCTCAATGGTTTTGGAAAAATATTATAAAGGTTGAAAAAGTAACATAGTGCTGCTTTAATAAGGAGAAACAGCTGGGATGAGTTTTTGCATTATACTTATCCATATTCAGGATATGAAGTGAATGTGACTGAAGAAACATTGATATTATGATAATTTCTTTCCCAAAACTTAAAAAAAAAAGTGATTATACATTTACCTTAATCTTAAAGAGTCTCTGAAAGAGGTAGAGATGAGAAACACAGTCTGACTCCAAATATGTTTTATGTCAGATGCCTTACAAGTTAGAGCAGGATGATTTTTGTACACTTGCAAAAAACTTTATTAGATTCTATCTTTACTTTTATTTTCTATTAGAGAAGTTCATTGACGGAGTGGTTAACCAGCTTGGCCGTCAGAGCGTTAATGTGGATACTATAACCCAAAAAGACCTGGACCAGCTCTCCAAGGCCATTACTCAGGCCCTACAGGTGGTTGATGGAGTGGAAGGAGTCAAAGGTAGAGGAGCCACACAGGATGAAGTGGAGGTGAAGAGGGAACCCAGTCAAGAGTCACATCAGGTGGAGAAACTAGAAGATGGCACCACACATAAAGGTAGTAATCCCTTAGCAAAGATAGATATTTGATTAGGTCCTCGTTACACATGCTTTAAAACCCCAGTTACAGCCCTTAAGTTTTGAAAATGTTTATCAATCAAGAGCCATGATCTTTACCATAATTTAAAATTCTGTTCACAGGAATTCAAACAGAAGAAACTGGCCTTAAATCTGATGACAAGGTAATTTGTTTATGCATAGATCCATTTGACTATGATATATCTCAGTGATGAAGTCAATAGAATTCCCTGAGTAATTTTCTGTTTCCAGGATAAAGGTTTTATCAGCCAGCTGCTTGAGTTTCTGGATCATAACTCTGGCCATGGATCTGCTCGTCCTCCCCAAGCAGAAGAGCCTTTTCTGGGGTACATCAACCAGCCAAACACTGGAAGCCTGTTGAGAGCTAGTTTGGAGAACGTCCAGAGCCGGACAACGCAAACAGACCTGGACCTGATGAGAAAGAAAATGGAACCTGACACTTTGGATATAGAGCCAATGGTGGACGCTGAGGTAGAACAGTGGATGCACGGTTCTGTAGACTCTCCGGAAGTAAAAGCTGAGGTTCAACCGGGAAAAGTGCCACAAAAAAATTATGTGGAGAAAGAGGAGGTGGAAAAGAAAGGTGTGAGAGTGGAGGTGGATATTACAGCATATTCAAGTCCACATGACGGAGACTTTGGCTACATTATTACTGAAGAGTAAGTAAGAATAGAAACACTTTCATAGACTTTCTTGAGTAACAAGATGTTTGCACTCATATAGGACACATGGATCTACAGTATGCTTTTGAAAAAAGTCTCTTCTGCTTACCAAGACTGCATTTATTTGACCAAAAAACAGTAATATTGTGAAATATAATTACAGTTTAATATAAAGGTTTTCTATTTCAGTATATTTTAAAATGTAATTTATCCCTTTGATGCAAAGCTGAATTTTCAGCAACCGTTACTCCAGTCTTGAGTTTCTTGCTTCATGCTTTGATTTGATGCTCAAAAATTTCAAATGATCAATGTTGTGCTGCTTGATATTTTGGTAGAAACCATGATACATTTTTTTTTTTCGAATAGAATAGAATTTTTTTTAAATTTTTTTAATGAATAGAAAGCATTTAATTGAAATTAGGGCTGGGTAAGAAATATTGATTTCTTGATTTTATTCTATTTTTATTTGTATGAACCGATATAGATTCTTAAACCCCAAGAATCGATATTTTAGTCTATGCTGTTTTCAGTTGATGAATGAACAGTACTTTGTATCACCCTCCCATCCAATTAATTGGAATAAGCTTTTTCCTCCTGTTACTTCTGATATGAAACAAAGTCTCTCCAAATTCTGTCCATTTTATTGCGTAATTCAAACAATTATATCTTTGGCGCTCTTTAATGTGGCGTGACAGATTTCTCTAGCACCTCAGTTCAAGTGGCACGTGAACTGATCATCTCTTTTGCTTTACTACTAGTTATAGCATGAAATAAACATGAATGAACTTCAGAAAGTATGTTGAAAGTAACTTACCGAAATCCATATCATGTCTCATGTAATCGCTCAATCAGTGTTTCAACCATAAACTCATCAAGAAAAATTAACTCTAGCGAGAAGAATTATCCTAAATATATGAACTATATTAAATGATCATTATATATTTTACTGTTCATGAATATTTAATGTATGTTTGAATAAATCTGTAAATTTTTTATGAGAGCCCTCATTTAAATGTTTATATTTCCAAAAAATGAAGTGGAGTAGAAACATAATTATGTGATAATAAAGTTAGTATTACAATCCAAAACGAGCTCTTTGAAACCCGTTTTCAAAAGTTTGTTTTCAGGCCCCCAAAACGCGATTGTCGTGTAAACGAATGGCCAAAACGCATAAAAAGATTTCCGCTTTTGGTTAAAGGGCATATTGTAGGTTAGAGTACCCAGTGAGCCAATGTATAGAAAAATAATGTAGGAACTAGATTTAAATATAAACATATACTTATAAAACGCTATTTAGGCTTCTAGAGTCATTTTTGTGTGAAAATTTTACTTCCACATTGAAAACCGCCAAACCGGAAGTGACGTAACTGGAGGGAGTGCGGTCAAGGTAAACAATAGGAAAGCAATGGATCGCAATGACAGTTTGGACGCTGAGGAAATTGTAGCCTAAATGTTTACTCGTATGACGGACCACAGCCATATAATTATGAGCCTGCTTTGCGGCCAAGAGAGTAGGGACAGGCCAGGGTTAGACAGAACAACGGTCAGAGACAGATTGAGGTGTGGTGTGAGGAGAACAGGGTAGGGGTCTCGGTGAGAGACCAGTGTTAGCTTATCGATATATCCACGTTAGCCGACGATAGCCTATGTATAACACTATGCTCAGATCACAATATTGTACAGATTATTATCATGTATCGGGCAATAACAAAGCTAGTATTTAGACCCTTAACTGCATGTGTTGTGTATGTAAGTCATTAGGAGACAGTTTCCAGAGGAAGAGGGACTTTATAGTTAAAGGTTTTGAATGGCCCCATTTTGGTGACAACGAATACAAAAATAATGTAAAAATAGTATAAAAAAACTGTCAACTGCAAACAGCCAACACAAACATTAAAGTGGTTTTGTACATATTGAAAATTAATTATAGAACATTATATATTATATTTATAATAATAATAATAATAATAATAAGTTTCGGCTGCAAACTAATAACAAACACATAAATGCATTACAAGTTTATGTAGGATATGTTCATGTATTAAATTAATTGAAATCCAACAACCACAGAAAACACACTGAATCCCGACCGCTCCTACTGAATCCCAGCCTACTCTGCACTGACTAAACGCAGAGCCCGGCAAACGACTCCCTCCCGTGACGTAATATAACGCAATGTTGAAAAAAAGCGGGTTTTCGACACAGTCAAGGAAACTGTTACGTTTTCTACTAAATTTGTGCCCTTATGTCTTGCAAAACAATTTTATATCCTGCATTAACTTTTCATAATGATATTTTCATACAAGTTTATATATTAATAAAAAAAAAAAAAACTGCAATATGCCCTTTAAAAACAGTGTTGTGTAAACGGCCCCTGAGTGATCATATACAAATCAGTTAATTTTAACCTTTAATATTATAGTAATGAGGTACCAAGTGACTCAGTTTATAATTTAAAGCATTAATTTGCCATGTACTGAACCTGAGATATATCCAAATTTATCGATATTCAATCGATTTGAATCAAAATCGGAATCAAATTGAATCACAAGCTTGGGAATCGAAATCGTTTCGAATCATGAAATTTGTGCCAATAACCAGCCATAGTAGCTGCGTTTACATGGACACTAATAATCCAATTGTAATCGGACTAGTAGCACAGTCGGGATAAAAAAAGTCATATGCAACCATGTCGATTTTGTCAATTTAAATTAATTGGCCAAATCCAATTAAAATTTCATTTGGATTGTAAGGGGTGGTTTAAACCTTTTCTAATCCGCTTGAGAGGATATGGAAACACTTGATCGGATTGAAAACCAAAACTGGAAAGGACTGCGCATGTGCAATGAAGTAGAGATGGTATAATGATTTATGATGCTTGGAACAAGCTGTTGTTGTTGTTGAATGTCATAAGTGACTGTTGTGTCATTCTAAAATCCTTCCACTAATCGTCTGTAAAGTGGAGCAGGACAACGTCCCACCACTCCTCGTTTCAGATTCTCCTCCACAGACGCCTGTTTTGGGTGCGGGAATGGGCGTTTTTATTGCTTGATAAATATAAGCAGTGCGGCACAACGGTTCATATGCTTGTCGTCTCCTAATCAGGACCCAAATAGATAAATGTTAAGTCTGCTCTTTAAAACAAAGAAAAGAAGCAGTGTTGGAGAATGGTTAGTATGCGCAAATCAGTTAAACTAATTTCTATGCAGAATGGAGCCTTTCACTCATTGTCACATTTCACTCTTAAGTTTCCATGCTCAGTTTATGTTACTGCATTCCATACTGCATACTGTTTCCCTCAGCCGTATTCTTCATGTATATTGGTGTCAGTGTGTAAATTGTTGTGTGTGTGTATGTGTTGTGTACTGTACATCCCTCAAACCGAAAGATGATGGTATCCATAGCCACTGCATCTCCAATAACTTGATTTATCTCACAGACACTCCAGGTTTTTGGCTCAATTCAGTCCCATTTAACTTGGAGTACCTGAAATGCCTAATCTCAAGCAGTAGATTTACAAGTTTGTAAGTGTGTATTAGAAGGGAGTTGTAGGTGTAAAAAGGCATCAGGAATACAGCTGAACTCTAGCATGTTCTAATTCTCACTCTCCCCCCCCACGTGTGTGAATACGCTTCCATTTGGATGCTTATCATTCTTTAGGCTTGTGTGCAAGTCGCTTCGTGTGTGTTTGCACGTTTTCTGATGTGTGAGCGAGTGTGTGTTTTTAACTTGGTCTGGCATGGCCATATCATAAAGACATCACACTTCACAGAGATTCCATTTACACCTTATTGTTTGCCTTATTGCTGGAAAATACAGGTGATTTATCAAAGCATGCAAGCCACCTGTGTCCTATTCCCTATGTGTTTTATGCACTCTCTGCTCTCTGTATCCCTCCTATGTGCTGTGTTCAATGTTTCAACATTGAATTGTATATGGTATCCATCCATCCAGCAGCACCCAGATCTGTATAGTTAATGTTTAAATGATCTCATGTATTGCCTGAAGCCCACACATTTTAATATAACTATTTTATATTAAGTGCTTTTTGCTTTAAATGTAAATTTTTCAACTTTGCAAATTTTGTCATTTTATTCCTAGAAAAATGTTATTAATTTCTGCAATCCCAATGTTGAGAACCTATGTTGTAGCCCTTAATATTAGTGTAACTACGTTATGGACATGAATCATACATCAAATGAAGCAGCTTGTTTAAGTAGAAATGTCATATTACGGTTTTAAAAGATTGGACTTTTGATTTGACCTGACCAAGAGTAAAACAGGTTTAAAAACGTCTTATAGACTTACAGTAAAGGAGAGACCCGAGTCAGTCCAGAATAACAGAGACTTAAGAAAGGGCTTTTTTGAGTTTCTGCCAGTAAGCAACCACCTAGCTACTGCATGGCGACATTCTAAAAACTACTCCATCCTGGCAACCACCCACAAAACCATATCACCACATTTTCTTGTGAGAATGTACAAATCTAGATAATTATTCTTTCTCTATTTCTCTTCTCCTTTTTGTCTTTTTTGTCATAGTTCCCTGTCCACTGATCAGGGGCTGAACCTCATGGAGCTCTTAGCTGAAAGAGTCAGCCTTCATGTAACAGATTTTCTACAGCTCTCGTAAGTATACACACACAAACATACTTGTTGAAGACAGTCTCATGCTGGTCGACACACTAATGGCTCTAATGGAACACTCAACCTGTGGTTTTGTTTTATTTTTCCATTTCGCAGTATAGTTTGGGCTAAGTACTTATTTTCAAGTGACAGCTCAATGATTATGAGTGTGTTCTTAATTCTATGCATATAAGTTCAAGCTTTATATAAATGGTTCAGAGAGAGAGAATAAGAGAGAATGCATCTCTGTATGTGTAGGTGTGTTTTATTCTGACCTGCCTGCAGTGGGAAACTTACAGCACATTTCTGATGATAGCCAATGTTCTCAGAGTGCACAGATTAAAGACAGCTTTCTGCTCAATTGTTTGGAATGCAACAAATGCTTTCTGCCACATCTGTATTTTAGTGAGGAACTTATTGTGGTTAAATTTCACTCACACACTTAATAAATTGGAGATTTATATACGAGGATAAAGGAAATACAAATATTAATGCAATTACTAATTCTCTCTCTCTCTCTCTCTCTCTCTCTCTCTCTCTCTCTCTCTCTCTCTCTCTCTCTCTCTCTCTCTCACACACATACACACACACACACAGATTGTTTTATGTACAGTTAATTAGAATATTATAACCCAAATCCACATTCTAACCCTAACTGAAAACATAATTAACTTTATATATATATATATTGTTTTTAGCAATACGGATGTATCAGATGTCCTCAAATAGATTGTTTTGTGGATTATAATTACCCTATTGTTAATTTTTTTTTTCAAAGGATGCAATAAATTGATCAAAAGTGACAGTAAATACATTCATAATGTTACAAAAGATTATTATTTTAAAATAATAAAATATTTTAAAATATTTAATGACTTTTCAATGGCAGTGTTTATCAGTTTGTTTATGAAAGAGGGGTTTTTGTCATTAGCCATTAACTCATTGATTTCCTCTGTTTCCTTATTAGTAAGTGCTAGAATAAATAATAAATAAGATTTTGCTAAAGAAATGCCTTTCAGGCCTCTCTAAAATAGGGGGGGAAAATAGTAAAATATTTGTGTGAGTAATTTTCTCTCTTGAATAGTGGCTCATATCTATTTACACAGGTACCTGCTAATGTATCTATTGTCAGCTCATGCTTTTCATCTTTTCTCAGAAATAATGGAAAGGTGTACTGGATGATGCGCACTTTTATATAAAACATTATGCCATAATGTCTGTATTATTTTGGACTGAAGAAATGACGGACAGAAAACCGCAGTGCACAAGCAGACTACATGGCGGAGAAGCAAGATGCTGCTTGTATTATCAAAAGCAGTTAAAGATCACGAAAATTCAGCACACACTCGCTCGAATGTTCGTTCACCCAAAGGCGATGCTGCCATGTTTGGGCTTTGCGCTGTGTTGCAGTTACATAAAGAGTCAGTGTAGCACCTCTCTGAACTCCAGACATGACGTAAGGGCTGTACTGTGTGCAGACAGTAGGGGGCACAGAAAAACACATACGCACTTTTGTGGATTTGCAATCAGACGTTCTTATTCTCTTATACACATTGAAACACTAACAGACGCACATTCATTTTCACTAATTCTACCTCTCTTCTGTTGTCTCACTCGTTTATGTATTCTTCTACATCCCCCCCACCCCCACACACACAGTCTACCTATCATCTCCATCCCACACTCCGTGCAAAAGAAGCCGAACAGAAACAGTGCCATTACATTATAGCTTCCCTCCCTCTGTGTGCTGGACGTTGGTGGCATTTTACTGATAGCTTATCAGCACTGATGGTGTTATAACCGGGAGTCTGGGCCATTGTGTTTATTTAGCTCTGACAGTCAGTGTTTTCATCGAGAAATTTCCAGATTCTCTGGGAAAAGAAACCAAACAGAGGTGTGTGTTCCAGTATACAGAAGAATGCAAAATATGGGGGGAAATTAGTGTAGGGAAAGTGGACTGATAATGTTCCCAGGGTGCATGTGTATATTTGTAAGGGGGGATTATGTTTTTGTATATATTAAAAAGGTAAAGTGTATGTATGAGGACACTGGTAGGCAAAAAATGTGCAAGGTGTTTTTTTTGTCACATTACACACACACACACACGCATCAAAACCATACATTACAATATGTATCTAATTCTTAGCTCTTTTACCATACAGCTTTCCTTTTTCAAAACAAACAAAAAACAGTTAATCTTAAGACATTTATTCTTAAAACTAAAGTAAGGGAAAGGTTACTCTTTAATGTTTTAGCCCAAAATGTTTTTACTTTTTTTTATTTATTAGATTATTGCTGTGCTGTTTTTTCATATCGTCTGTTATTCCCAATGTGGATATAATTTTTACAAATAAAAATGTGTCTTGATGGGTTAACATTAAGCCATGGTTTATAATAATTTAAAATATAATGAGAATAAAAGGATACACAAGAAACTAGAAGCACTATTATTTCCAGGTGTCTGTGTGTGTTAATTCTGCTGAGGATGAGAGGTTGCCTTTGGCCACCTGCTGACGTGTGAATGGGATTTTGTTCTGGTGACAGATCCATTCCTCCAGTCTTCCACCTCTCTTTCTTTTTCTCCCCTCTTCCCATTTTTTTTTTTCTCTCTCTCTATTTGTGACCCTCACCTCACCCTGGTCGGCAGTGGGAGCAGCTTCAGAGAGCTGCATCCCAGATAAATGCATGTGCCTCAGAAGCAGGAAACGGGAAGATCCCTTGTTGGACAACTGCATGTTTATGAGCTAACCATCATATTCACTGCTTTAGTCATCTTAAACCGATAAACAGATATGTCGAGATGAACAGGAGCTCATCTACAGGTCTGTTTTGATGTCATGGTGGCGTGCCAGTTAACAGATCCTTCTCTTCCTTTGCCTGAGTCTGTGTTTTTTAATCATGAGGGGATGTGTGATGGTTTGTTTAAACTGTGTCAGTTTTGAGTATACTCAGCATTTTTTAAAAATAATTCCCATTTAGTTTAAAGGAACAATTTGCCATGAAATATTATACTTCACAGGATTCTCTGTTAGAATAGATAAATGAATGAGGAGTGCTGCTCGGATCTCACACAGACAGCTGTTTGGCTCAATCACAAATGCCATTTGTACGAAATGCCATCGTGCATTTGCACAACCTTTCTGGATCACTTATTCAAATGCTGCAAAGAGATTCATATACAATGCATTTAGACTGTGAGCATTTTTTTAAAAGAATGATTTCTTTTACTTTTTTCGTTTGGACCTGTTTGCTGAATTGAGTTGATCTACTAAACATTTTAGACAACTCTAAGAACATCAGGTGTCCCGTGAGGATTTATTTCATGGAGGAAAAACTTGTCAATTTGTGTCAAAAGCAGAAAGGGAAGCTAACGGCACAGATCTGTCATAAGAAAATGAACCAAAACGCAATATTCCCCAGTGATCGGATGTTTTAACTGTGCAGTTGCGGTACTGCAGTTGACTGTGTCTGCAACAAGATTATGTTCATGACTCAAAGCTGCAACAGTTTTGTTCATCACACTCACTGCATACTGAGATCTCTACTCTTTCTTGTTTTCTCCTTATTGTCTCATTCTCGCTCTGTCTCCTTTCAGGGTTCTGGGTCCAGCAGTAACCTTTCGAGTGCGCCCCAATGCTCGAAACATCAGCACGTCCCAGTTAGCCAGAATGGCAGGTACGCACAAACAGACATGCACACACAAGCACGCATGCACGCACGCACACACACACACACACACACACACACACACCCACACACACACACACACCACACGTTCCACTACTGCCTTCTAGTTGCTATTCTGATCATCTCCTGACACATTGGGGAAGATCCTCTCATAGTACCACGACCTTGATTGCACCATTAGTTATTTTCAAGGTTTAAACCCCCATTTTACACAGTTCACATAAGAAATTTGCGCACACACACACACACACATGCAAAAGCAAGAAATCAAACAAAAGCAGATACAAAATGTCTAACTTTTAGTGAATATGGACTCTGATGTCTCCAGGCCTTGTGAAATCACTGTTATATTTATAATAAACAGTGTATGTACTATATTGTTTTAGTTTAAATGGGTATGATGTGAGGATGTCTTCCATTTCATTTGTCTTTTTGCCTGCTGGTGTTTTGTACCAGTATTTATTTAGGATGGGCTTTGCAAATTGTTTAACTTTTATTTTTATTGTTTTTTTTTTGGATGAGTAAAATAGCAGGGATGCATCTTCCTTTGTGAATCATGGTATATATCATTTTTAGGTATCGACCAATACCAGGATTGGACGAAATCCATTGGAGTGGAATTTTTTATTGTATTGGTCCCACCCACAGGAATTTGTTGTTGTTACTGTATTTTTATATCAAATAAATGCAGAATTTGACATCTTTCAAAAAAAAAAAAAAAAATCTTACCGACCCTAAACAAAATTTCTATAGCTGACATTCAACCAGACTGATCTGTTTGTAAGGTTTATAAAACTTTAAAACTTCAAAACTTTCAAAATTTTCAAAGGATTTTTCAACTCAACATGACAAGTTTTTATTTGAACAAACCTATTCTAGGTTAAAAATGTACACTTATTACTGTAATATTCTAAGTATTTCTTTGTTTTTCCCCCCTATTTTAATTTACATTGCAGATATGCATCCTGATAGAATAGAAATTTAAAAAGCCCTCTTAATTTAATTCTGAACGCAGCACAATGCTGGAAAATACTGACCATGCCTTTTAATTATGATTTTGCCACATTTTCAAATTCTAAAACAGTTTGCAATACCGTTTGAATTTTCATCATTGGTGTCAGGAATTCAGCATTTATAAACTGGAACAGAATAGACTGCAGTACTGCATCCCTTTTTCAGTCACTGTTTTAACATTTAACACTCAGGATTTCATATTTGATCTTTAATGCACAAAAGAAAGGGCAAAGAATGAAAGGAAAAACAAAAGGAATCTGACATCATAAGGTCTGGATTCCCTTGATCCATCATAATTACTACTAGGGAAAACAGATTCATGTGAATTTGTCCCATGTCTGTCTGTCCTGACAGATACGCAAGAGATAAGACAAGAGATATGCAAGGGAAAGATTTCACAGGAACCTTTGCAAACTGGACCTGAAATACCCAGTTGTTTTAAAAAATAAAGCACTCTAGGTATGTGTTATCTCTATTACAGTTTGACAGTCATTATGGGCTCTTTGTTTATTACTCTTTGTTTATATCTGCAGCTACAAATAATTTTCACTATCGCCCATTGAAATAATGACATATGCAGTCAACAAGTCTGAACTTGAAGTGTATTTAATGAAAATGTTTATTTTCATTTTATTTGATTGTCAGTGGTTTGACCTCGGTAGTGAATGCACTCATTTCAGTTCTACAGATAATGCTTAAATCTATTTGTTGTCCTTCTTCTGGCTGGTTGCTGGAGTCTTTGGACATCTCGTCCTTCTAGACCCAGTTCTGATTGACTCTGTGTGTGTGTGTGGGCAAAATGCAAATGTATTTGTGCATGTTTCAGCATCTTTGGAAATGCGCTCCAGTTTTGTCCAATTGCTTTGGTGTAAATTTGGACTTTTATTTGTGTACGTGCATCTGCGCAAGTGTGTATATCTCCTGTCTCTCCTCCCTTTGAGAGTCTCTTGTAGCATGTTGAGAGAGTTAATGGCTGGGCTCGTCAGACCCAAATGTCAGACAAAATGTTAAGTCAACATGATCAGCCGCTCTCACACAGCAGATAAATTATGAAAACCCTGGTGCCTGAATACCAATTTATTACTTTATTTAAACAGAGAGAATCTCTCCTCACACTTTATTACTCCTGAATACACACCGCTGTTCGCACCTAATCGTTTTATTCAAATTGTTTGTGCCTTTGACATAACATACACCCCTTAGGTATTTAAGCAACTTTACAGTATTTGTGATCAGTGGAAAATAAGGTGGAGTGTTGAGGATTATGTTTGGGTTCTAACTGTTGCTATATGTTTATATGTCCATGATTAACATCTCTGCTTTGCCTAAATCTTTCCAGAAGCCATGTTTTTACATTTAAAACAACCAAATCTTGCTTATTTAACTTCTCAAGTGCTTACAGCAATTTTCAAGGGATATTAGAAACTTCTATTATAAGTAGCTTGAATGAGTTGAATTTGGGTCTTGCTAAATATTGTGCAAAAACCTTAATATATGTGGCATAATTGGCCACTAGCTCAGCAGTCTGATTTTTAGAAGCACTGAAAGGCATCAGTCTTTTGTTCATGTATGGAGCTCTTTTGTAGCACCGCTCTAAATGACACTGAAAACCACATGTACTGTTGACCTGAGCACATTAGAGAACATTAGATCAGCCTGTTAGGCAAGAGTCTTCCTTTATATATAACCCCCTCTCCATTCAGACACGCAAAATGGAGAATGTTTTCATGGGTGTCTGAAATGAACATGTTCCACTTATCTAGTTGTATTCCTCTGGTTCTGCCACACACATCTGTCTATGACAGCAGCTCCCTTGTGTTTTGTCTTTGTTGTTGTTGTTGTATGTCATACAAATGTGTCAATTTATATTTAACTTCCTGTATTTCCCTTTTGGGGACAAAAAATCTGTCTGTCTGAATTTTATAGTGTAAGAAGAAAAACATATACAACCACAATACCACAGTACTTAATGAAAAGTAATAGATAAGATACACTTTTTTTATAGTTTATTCTCAAGTGGTTTATAATACCAAACATGCATTAATCATTTTCTAGCCAGTCATATACCACATTACACTCTGTTATTGGGTAACACTTTATACTACACCTATTTATAGAGGCTTTGCAATTTTTGAGTTAATAGTTATTTAATCATCAAGCATTTGCTCATACATTATTAATATATCAAAATGCATATACAAAGAGTACATCATTTATAATTAAAACATTTTTTTAAAGTCAAAACTATCTATGCAAGATAAGTCATTCACACATTTTTCCCAAAAGGTTGGCCTTTACAATTTTGTCAGAAAGAAATCTTACTGGATAATATAAATGTATACATACTGTATATAAACACAGGATCCGTGTGTATGCTGATACATTGTATACTGAACCAATAAAGAATATATTTGGCAGATATAGGTGTGGATTATGAAAATATTAATAAAAAATATTGATGAATAAATGTTGCGAATGCTTTAGAGCATGTAGTTATTGTAACGTGTTGTTATTTGTTTGATGCCACGCACTCTCTCAAAAGTTGTTTTGAAATGCACTGTATGTCACAGCAGTTCACGATAGCTCATTTCGGTAACCATGGCTTCACAAACATGTAACCATTCATTTTCTGAAGAAAAAATAGATCAGCACTTTCTGCCAAACTATTTCCAGTGAAGGAGCCGCAGTATAGATGTTTGTATCCTGTAGGGTCTATGTATATGGCAGGGATTTAATATTCTGATGTAAAGCTGTGCTGAAGTCTTTCAAACTGCTAGCAACACAGCAACTAACTGAAGGGCTTTATGGGGGGTCTAGGGTGCATTCATTAGGATTGAGGAATTTGCTGTTGTACTCTATTCATCTGGAAAGAAAGCTTTGGACAAAAGATTGGATATGGTAATCCCCGCCTGGTCTCAAAACAAAAGATGAACCCCTGCTTTCTCTCTCTCTCTCTCTCTCTCTCTCTCTCTCTCTCTCTCTCTCTCTCTCTCTCTCTCTCTCCCTCTCCCTCTCTCTGTGTGTGTGTGGGTCCTTCACAATCATTTATTGGGCCATTGCTTCATCCATAGTGTTGATGAAATGGCACCCTAAACTGCACAGTTACAATGTGTCATCTCTCTCTTCATCTCTCATCACTCTTTCTTTTCTCTATCTTTTCTATCTATGCTTTCTTCCTCTTCTTTGCCTGTCACATTTAATTTCTGCTTATCTCCCACTTCTGCTCCTGCTCACCTTTTGCAGTCTTCAAGTTAATTCATGTAGCTTATTTCTTGTCTTTATACTTTGTGAAGTGTCTGTGTGTGCGCTCTGTCCTTTTTACTAGTGTCAGATGGCACTCCATCTTTACTCTTGACCATAGATGTCACTAAATCTCATCATATTTCAGCTGGACAGAGGTTAAATAATCTAATATTTTGTCTAATATAGTGATCAGTGAATGTTTTTATGTTGCTTTTGAAACCAGAAGGTTGCTAGTTTTTTATTATTTATTATTAAATTATTATTTAATGTAATTCTTATAATTAATGGAATTATTTATCAATTCCATTAATTATGTTAATTTCAAAAATCTCCATTCATCATAACCTGTAGACTTATTGAGTGGAATCATTCGATCTTAATTCATAGTTTATTTGTTATTAAATCCCTTCTAATTAAAAATATAGAAACATGATTCATATAATCACATAGTATACTTCAGAAGTGTCTCTTTGACTGGTTATTTGATTTGTCTGTCATTATTAATTAAATAACTAAATTGTCAAAATGTGTCAGTTTATGTAGAATATTTGATTTAGTGGGCTATTTTACATTATTATTATTATTATTTTTTTATAATTAAAAATTACCTCACTTTTATTGTTCTGTTAAGTTGAATTTTGACTGTTTGCATCTTTATTGTAGTATATGGGCATAGATGTTCCAACAGGATGACTGCAACCTTGTATTTTCATAAATATCATATACACACACATATATTCTGTTCATTTGTTATAACATCCTAAAAAATGCTCTCAAGAGAACTGCAAGTTAGATTTTCAAGAAGGGGCATTCTGCTTCATCATTTATCTTTTGGGTGAGATTTCATTAAAGTCTGTTGTACACTGGTGCATTTTTTATGATGCTCTGATCAGACGATATTAAACTCATAATGCTGCATATCAATCAAAAGAGAAAATGGTCTCATCTAAATTCATATGCTGAAAGGGAACGTGCGACAGTGTAGATTTTCCTGTGATGGAGGAGCAAAAGCTTTTTTGATAAAACAGAATGCATTGTGCTTCATCCACTTAAAAGTGGAATGTTTGTGTGGGAGGTGTGTTAGTGTGTGTGTGTGAGTGAGGCCGTGTTTCTGTAGAGTGGATGTGCTCTTCTGGAGATACTCTTGCTTCAATCTCAGTGTTTCAGTTTAGTTGCTATATGAAAAAAAAAAAAAAAGCACAGGCATACTTTAATGTGAGGCATATTCTGTTTTTGTAGATTTTTAGGGATGTCCAATGTGGCGGCCATATCAATATAGGCAGGTAAATGTGAGGTCATGTGAACATTATCGATTTGATAAAATATGCCAGTATATTTAAGCTGATAAATTATAGCCAAATTATCATGGGAACCCACATTATATCTAGTTAATTGTCAAAAACAAATAAAAATAAACCTCAGAACCTTTAAGAATTTTTTGAATCTGTGGCACAAAGGCTATTAGTTTCTTTATTCTTCGTTATATCTGATAAGGTTATATTTTGGTCATAGACATGTATAAATTATATTTGTTAAATGATTGCAAGATAAGTAATATTGTTTGCTAAGGGGTTAAAAACACTGTGTATTGTAAATAACATAATAAATATTGTAAAAATGTTTTGCCCCATTTGAATTTTTGTATTTTTTTACTACTTACACAATTATTTTACATTTAGAGACATTTTGAGTCCCCCCTCCCTTGCCTCAGTGCTTTGGTCCACTGCCTGCTTTACCTCACCTACACACACAAGTCTGCTGGGAGAGAACACACTTCTTCAGTAGTTGTGGAACTCCAGTAAGTAGGCTGTCAAGTCTATTTTATTCACTTTAAACATTGAAGGAAGTGATTATTTTCTCTTTAAAATAGATGTTAAAATAATCATGATAACCAATTTAGTTTTCCATAAGTCCACTATAGCAATTATCACATTACCTAGCTTGTTTGGAAGCTTGTTTAATACCTAAAGTCATCCAGTACAACTAACACGGCGATGAGCGTTTGTGTGAACTGATATTAGGCTAATATTATAGATCTACCATTGTTTTGGGTTTTGCTCAATATGATGTTAAGTGGCACATCAGATGCAGTTGAATATCTAAGTAAGAGATGTCCTCTGTCCCAGATGAAACCTAAAATACTATGTGGAGGACGCAAGATAATTTAATAATCATAATATGACAGTGTGGTGAACCTATGAACCTAACTTATATTTAAACAACCATCACTTTGTGCACGGTCCCCATGCTATACTAATAATAGTAGTAAGGCTTTCCACTGTGTACACATATCCTGACAAGTACAATTTTGCCTGTATTATTTGAGTCCCCTTCTAAAATTGCTTTTGAGAAATATTATGTTTATTTTCCCCCCAACTGTAAGATGAAATTTACACCTTTGTATTAATGTAAACAATTTTGTTGCGATTTGTCTCACAAATTGTATATTAACATTGGCATTACACCAGTTATTGGCTTTCAAAACTAGTAGGTTTAACCCCTTAACTGTCACTTGCCCGTATACGGGCAATCTAAATTTACTTCACTATAAGACTATTAAATCCTAATCTAGTCATGACAAACTATATATCGTTGGAAAGGTCTAAGTCTGCTAAATAGATATTTGACTGCTGTTTTTTGCTACAAATTATGTAAGAAGAGTAACCGATGTTTTTTTGACAAGAGTGCGCCTCAAAAAAATCTGCACCGTAACAGGAGTTCTGACCTTTGTCACAAAAAGTTGACGCACACACCTTTAATAATTGAAACTTTGGGTTTTCATGCTAAAAGTTCATAATAAAACATATAATCTAGTATTTTTCAATAAAAAATTATAATATAATATTATCCTCTAAAAATTATAATATATATATTATCCTCTAAAATATAATATTATCTTTTTTTATCGCCTTTTTTTATTATATCACATATTTTAGTAGTTATCATAAATTAGGTATCATTTGAAAGCTTACAAACTCAGAATTCATCCTGTGAAAACAGTTTTATAATTGAACATTGCGTTACCATAGAAACGGTACTCTAAATAATTTTATCAGGCTCCTCCCCTTTTGGGCATCATTATATTTCATAATTTATGATCAAAACCTTTTCTAATCTTGACAAAACACATATTGTCAGAAAGGTCTGTGTCTCAAGGTTCCAAATTTTGTGACAGAATTGATATTTGGACAGAAAATTATTAATTTGTTAAGGCAGAATATATACAACTAAATTCAATGGAATTCAATGGCACCCGGTGGCTATTTTTGGTACTACGCCTAAACAAAATCTCATGGGAACTTCAATTTTTGTGATATCAACTTCAAATTTGGAACATAACTTGGTTAGATATATGGCTTTGGTTTTATAGTAATTTTAGAGTAAAAAATATTTTGTAAAATATATATTTTATATAAATAAAAAATATATAGTACAGTATATTTGATTTACTGTAAATTTAAACTTCCATAACTTTTTCATACTTTAATTTTTTGAAGTGTTTTCACTTTAGCAATAATCTGCTGAGTGTTTTCTTTAAAACAAGACCAAACTTGGGTATATATTCCAAAGCATTCTTGAATTACAACCATTTAAGTTTGAATAGTGCATTTTAACCCCCATTCTCAAAAAGGGGGGTGACAGCTAAAGGGTAGACCCCTTGTGGTGAAAATCAAGTTTTTATGTTTATATGTCTATGTGGTGTTTTTAATATGCTTTGAGACAAACCATGTGCAAATTCACAAGTCAACACTTGCTGAGTATTTTCTCCTTATAACTGCAGTGGCAAAAGACAGTTTCAGTGTTTCTTACGTCACAAATTACCTTGTAACCAATCACGTCAACATGAGGGGTTGGCTTTAGCATATCATTAACTATGCTCTGAAGCAGGGGAGTCTCAAGAGAAGCCAGGTTATCCCACTATATCTTTCTGTTGATATGAAAAATCAGGTAGATTTATCAGTATAGCGGGTGAATTATGTATATGATGTATTTTACGATGTTATGATGAACTATACAGGTTTCTCCACTGATGTTTAAGTTGTTCAAAGTGTTTCTAAGGATGCTGATTTTTAGAAAGCAGCTGTCTGACTCTGAGATGATGAACGGGAACATGGTTTGTGTAACATTAGCAACACATTATTAGCTCTTTGATAACGTAGTCAAGCAAAAGGCTAATCATATTTAAACGCGTTACCATTCTTCTCCATCGAATTGTAAACGAACCTATAGAATCTGCTCTTCCACTTCTTCTTCTGAATCATTTTCTGGTTCAAACATATATGGCTTAATTAAACCAATATTTCCATTTGCCATTGTGCAGCGTTTACTACAGTAAAGTTGACCGAGCGGATCAGGTAGTCCGAACTTGTGTGATTGAGTGGAGGTGGGCACCAATTTGCATATTCATGGATCCACAATGGACAATGTCTGCGTGTGTGAGAGAGGTATCAGGCTGTGTCTCAGGCTAGTGGGTGGAGAGATGACCATTCTTTGTCAGGCCAGATCTCTAGGGGAGATCTTGGGGTCTCTAAGGGGTTGACCCCGGTGGTGTGCCCAGGCCGTGAGAACCCCGAATGGGTCCGAGTCTGGACTGGTTAGGGCAGATGGAACATGGATCCCTGATGGTAACGTCCCGTCAGGCAAACAATCAGAGCCACTGTCAAGGCCATCTACACCTGCTACCACAACAGAATTGAAGAAAGAGACAGGGATTTCAGTTCATGTAAACAGATAAAAGAGAAAACAGAAAAGGTTATCAGTGTGTCAAAAGGAAAAATATACTAAAGGTTAGAAAGGAGTAAGAGGAATCGTGACCTGAATTGCTATTGTTCATGTCATAGGTCATGACCTTCTAGAACAATAATGGCCATGCTCTCACTTTAACATAGGTCAGAGTGACAGTTTGCTACAGCTTCATTTATTCCTTCTTTATCTTTCTCTCCCTTGCCTCTCGGTTCGCTTTGAGGAAGTTAAACTGAACCGCCGTCTGTTTAAGAGTCTGGTTACTTCATCTGATTTGTACTCCCTCAATCTCATGTTGTCTTTATTTTCCTGCTGACATTTCTTCACATCCGTCCACATCTCTGACATCTCTGCCGTGTTTACTTCCTCACCCACTCATCCCTTTCTCTCTTGCTCTATCTTTCTCTCTCTGTAATTGCAGTGGTGCGGTGCAGGGGCTGCTCGTCTGCGCTCCAGCTGGGCAGATTAGCATAGATCTCCCACGCAGACACAGTTGACCTTCACTCCACCAAACACTTGTCAAAATGCCAGCCATAATTACCCTGGCCTCTCCAGCTAAAGTAATGGCTTACATATACCTGACTCACTTTTTGCCACCAATTGGATGTGAAATATATGTGAGTGTGTGTGTGTGTGCAATGAGATTATTGTGTGTGTGTGTGTGTGTGTGTGTGTGTGTTGGACTGTATCTTCTCACTGATCCTTTGAGCATTTTATGAGGGTTATATGAGTTTTCAGCACAAGTGTACAATAATTCATATCTCATCAGCATTTGACAGACAGTCCAATAGTATTTTCCTTAAGGATTTCGATTGACTTAGCTATTTATGTAATTGTCAGTGTCACAGACTATTTAATGTAGATTGTGGATATTAAGAGTTCAGGGTTTGCATTGTGCAGCATAAGTGGAATCATGTTTCATTTTTATTTTCAAGATTTTCATGCTTTTTAGATCCCTCTAAAATAATAATAATATATTTAATTTATGTGTTGCTTCAAAAAACATGGTTGAATGGACATCAACGAAGAAACTGAACAAAGGAATCTCCGCCTGGCCTTCCTCTGAGCCGTCTCCTGACGAGCAATCTCCTCCATCGCTGGGTCGCATGTCTCAGGAGTTCCGCTTTCTCCGACCCTTTGTGGGCCTGGATGTGCCTGATTGCCTCCGTCTGCTTTTGTGTGGCCGAGAACTGCTTGGTGAAGTTCTTTACGCATCACCAAAGAGGCCAGCCTTGGATATTTCGGAGTTGAGAAATTTGTATTTGTCGGTTTCCCTCATATCAGCCAGGTTAAACCATAGTTCCTGGACCACGAGTGTGGACATATTCTGACCCAGGGACCGCGCAGTGACTTTCGTCGCACGTAGGGCAAGGTCTGTCGCTGTGCGCAGTTCCTGCATCAAACCCGGGTCAGAACTATCCTCGTGCAGTTCTTTAAGTGCCTTGGCCTGGTTGACTTGCAGAAGGGCCATGGCGTGCAGGGCGAAGGCAGCCTGTCCAGCTTGATAAGAACTTACAGGCCTTGGATGGAAGATGTGGATTTCCCCGACATGCAGCAGTGCTTTGTGGACACAATTGCATCACAACCGCATGCTCCACTGGGGGGGATCTCCAAGTACCCCTTGGCCACCCACCATCGATGGTAGTGAGGGTGGAACAAGCACCAGCTCGTTTCGGGCAGAAAAAGGTGCCTTCCATGATCTGGTAACTTCTTCATGCCATTCCGGGAAGAAGGGTACTGGGGTTGGGACCCTGAGATGTAATCATTCAGCCTTGAACGTTCAGGACATGGTGGATCTTCATCCACGGAGAACATTAACTCACCCTCTGATGCAGCAATTGACATCTGGTCCACCGGAGCCCAGAATGAAACGCTAGGTCCCCCATGGAAGGCAGCAACCTCATCCGGAAGCTCCACAGCTTGCGATGCATTAGAGGAGTGGGGGGCCCACGGATATTGGCTCACCGGGTAATCCCCCACTGTGATCCTCAGGTCACCCTGTGTATTCACCAAAGTTGCCCTCTGCTGATCTCCAGTAGAGGAACTAGATCGGGGCATAGCAGAGGGGACTCCACCATGTTTGATGTAATGGAGTCTCGACCGCAGCACCGCGTTCTTCCAGTGGGTACTTTTAGGGAAATTGGTCTTTTAAGTGCTGAAGCGCTCAGGGAATGGTTGCAGCACAACTTGCAAGACCTTTTCACAGCCTGCGATGTGCAGAAATGCTCTTTCAGGAAGCTGCAGAAACAGCAGGAAATGTGTCCCTTTAAGAGCGACCACAGTTGACGCGACGTCACACCAACACTTGTCTAGACAAGCCTCTTCCTTGTAGCACACTCTTGATAATTGTAGAGCAGAACAAACACTCAGCTCCGAAGCAAAATCTTGAATGTGCGATACAAATCTCGCACACCAATGTGCATTGGCTCGTTTAGTTGCTCTCAAAGGTGACTGGGCTCTCAGACGAGATCCCATTTTGTCAGTTGTTTTGACGTAACGTCGAGCTTGACTGGCTGAAAGGGAAAGTAAGTCACATGAGGGTGAGTTGGCAGAGCAGAACACATTTTGACTTTTGTGTAAATCAGAGTATTTAGAGTATTTTGCTTTTCCGACAATAATTTTGCACGTCTGGTTCAATTATGGGGTTTTGTTTCATTAATACAGTGTATTTTTTTTTTCTTGATTTTCCCTGAAAAAATGGAATGTGACAACTTGCCTCATAGGTGGGGCATGTTGTAACTTGTGAGGGGCACATTGTAACATGACCATATGACAGCTTAAAATGTTATCTGATCTTATCAATAAACTATATAAGTATTATTTTAATTTTAATTTTATTTTTTTATTAAAAAATAAATGAAAAATTGTGCCAATAAAATACAATTATCAACTTTTTCATATAAAATAATGGCATTTTTAATGATTAAAAATAAACACATTTTTGAATTTGATAATAAACACACTGCAAAACACAGCTATACAGCATTGTTCAAAACCTATTAATAATAATTTCGGAACATTGACTCTTGGTTTTTATTCACCTTTTTCTCGTGGTTCTCAATAGAATTTGTAAACATTGTTAATGTGAATTATAACATCATAGAATAGCACAGTTCTAATCACTTGCGCAGCTGGGATTTAAACCAGTCTAGTGTTGTATGCTAGTTCTCTTACGAGAGGTTCTCTCGTATTGCGTAAGTTTAGCTTACGCTACGGGAAAGATTCATCTTCTCGAGATATTGAAGCCAAAAAATTATCCTTAATTTTGTATTCATTGTCAACGCAGTGCAGCAGCTAGCAGACCTAGAGCAGGCAGTCTTGCGTGCTCATTGGCTGCCCTGCGGGCAACTGCTGCAGCCTATCAGTGAGCCCCGCGTGACGTACGTCCAATGAAGGGCGCCCGCGCCTTCATAGCGTCATAGCCCGCCAGAATGGGCGTGGCTTAGCGTATAAAAGAAGGGGCTCTAGGCTGCATTCCCTGATTTCTGTCTCTTCAGCGAAGCTCTTCGCATCGCTGGATCTGAGAGAAGCCACCGCCGCCGTCGAACAGCGAACAGCCAGCTTAGGACAGCACTGAGGAAGCCGGCCGTCTTCGCCACCTTCAGCCATCCGTGCGAGCTACGCTATCCGGCGACATATCCTTTTTTGCTATTGTGTATTTCTGTGATAATACTCCTAAAAGAGCAGCGAGCGTCTTTGTCAAGATGCCTCGCATTTCCTGTGGCTCGTGCAGGGCCCCGCTCAGCGTCGGAGACCGCCACATGATCTGCGCTCTCTGCCTGGGCCAGGAACATGCACAACTCGCCGGGGGCTGCGAGTTCTGTGAAGGGGACCGCGCAAAGAAGCGCCGTTCCCAGAGACAGCCGGAACCTGTGGCCACAGTGACGCGCTCGCCGGAGAACCTCCCTAGCCTCGCTCTCGCCTTCCCCGCCTCCCTTCACCGACGCGCAGCTGCCGCTCACGAGCCTCACTGCCGTCGCGTCTGAGGTTGAGGGACACGCCACAAGGGACTGCTGTTCTAACCGCGGCTAGCTTCCTTTACGTTACAAGGAAGTTACCGCGCCCCCGCAGAAGCAGTCACTCCGCCCTTTGTGGGACCGCGCAGTGATAAGCGTCGTTCCCAAAGGCAGCCGGAGCCTGTAGCTCCACAGCGACGCGCTCGCCGGAGAACCTCCTTCGAGCCTCGCTCTCGCCTTCCCCGCCTCCCTTCACCGACGCGCAGCTGCAGCTCACGAGCCTCACTGCCGTCGCGTCTGAGGATGAGGGACACGCCACAATGGACTGCTGTTCTCACCGCGGCTAGCTTCCTTTACGTTACAAGGAAGCTACCGCGCCCCGCGCGCCCTTTGTTGTCTGCTCGCGCTACTTAAGCTTACACGTTGTTTACCCCGTGGCTCAGTGGCTAAACTCTAAGCTTTTCGCGCCAGAGACCCGAGTTCGATCCCGGCTCTCGCAGCAGATAAAATTTATGCAGCTCTCCTCTGAGCTCGCGACCAGCTCTCTTACGTACAGAAAGCGAGCGCGCGCCCCGAGCATGCGTCACCGGCGAAAGAAGGAAAGAGTGTGTTTTTTGTCCCGCCGAGGCCTGACAAACCCCCTCTTTTACCGAAACATTTTCCATCTCCTCCTAGTTCGAGCGCCTGGTAATGTCTATACTGCAGTGAGCCTGTTATAACACGCACGCCTGCAACAGTGCCGACACACACACGAAAACTGTGATGACGCTCTCTCTCTCTTATCTGCTCGCGCCAACTAAAGCTTACGTTGTTTCCCCTGTGGCTCAATGGCTAAACCCTAAGCTTTTCGCGCTGGAGACCCGTGTTCGATCCCGGCTCCCGCAGCAGATAAAATGTATGCAGCTCTCCTCAGCGAGCCGCCGTATTCAGATCCGGCTCACGCCGATGGTGGTTTTAGTGTAGAAAGGTGCCCACATCTCAGTGTTCACCCCTACACACAAGCACAAAACTTCCCGTGTTATTCACAGAGCCCACTCCCTTAAAGCGGGAAACCGCTCGAGTGTTGAACGTAGGAATTGTGTCCACGAGTTCGTGCCCACGCCTATTTTTCTGCCGCTCTATCACTAAAGACTCATATCAAACTATGAGAGAGAAAGACGCGCGTGTCTCGCTGCGTCAAAGTTTATTTCCCTGTCAGTCCCCTTCAAACAGGCTACTGCAGTGGTCCATTTAGCAGCCAACGAGCCGGTTCATTTACCCTCTCGCCTGCACACATACGCCGTTTTCACGGCGACCCAGAGAAATCTCAAAAGAGTATAATGTCTGGTTATCCGGCTCACGCCGTGGGTGTTTTAAGTGTAGTGAAAGTGCCCACGCCCCCAGTGTTCACCCCTACACACAAGCACGTCAAATCTCGTGTCACTCTCAGAGCACACTCTCATAAAGCGCAGAAAAGCCGCTCGAGTGTTGAATATAAGAAATGTGTCCACAGGGCTGTGCCCACTATCTGCCCGCTCTGTTACACGATCAATAAAACAGGTTATGAATGTAAGTCTCGTGCCCGCCGAAGAGCGCTCACGCTTACTAAACACACACCTCCCCCCGGGCGGCGCCCGCGTGTTTAAATGTTATAAGACGCTCCCCATCCGTTATGATCGGGGCGTCAAATACACTTGTAAGTCTCGTGCCCGCGCTCACGCTTACAGAAAGCTTTTCCGCCCAAAGCGCTGCTCGCGCGTCAAAAAGTGAGAATAAAACGCTCCCCATCCATAATGATTGGGACAACTCACATAAATCAGACGGTCTCGGCTTTCAGCGAGCAGCCATTGCCCAGAACCGAGAGCGCGCGCGCCGCGCTTCGGCTCCGGCTCAAGTTTCACAAGCCCGCAAATGGCGGCGATCTGAACCCGGAGGCCATTCGCCCCCTAGCGGCTCACATAGCTGTGTGGGAACTATCCCAGGGTTTTCAGAATGGGTTCTGAGCACAATAAAGCAGGGCTATACACTTCAATTCATTCGCCGTCCCCCGCGCTTTTGAGCCCGGACCGCGACGATAGTGAATGCGGAAGTAGCACACCTACTTCACGTAGAAATAGCAGTACTGCTGTGCAAAGGGGCTATAGAAAAAGTACCGCCTTCTCTGAGCGAGTCAGGCTTTTACAGCCGATATTTTCTCGTACCCAAGAAGGACGGAGCTTTCAGGCCCATCCTAGATCTGAGACATTTGAACAAGGCACTTGCAAAAGACCGTTCAAAATGCTTACGACCAGAAAAATCCTCGCGCACGTTCGCCCGAGGGACTGGTTTATTTCTCTAGATCTGGAGGATGCCTATTTTCAGATTCAGATATTACCCCGTCACAGGCAATTTTTGAGATTCGCCTTCGACGGTCAGGTATATCAATACACCGTCCTGCCGTTCGGCCTGTCTCTAGCACCCCGTACATTTACGAAGTGCATGGACGCGGCGCTCGCCCCCCTGAGAACTCAAGGGCTGCGAATAATGAACTATCTGGACGATTGGCTGATATTGGCACAGTCAGAGACAGAACTGTTATCTCACAGAACAGTGCTTCTCAGTCACCTGGAAAACTTGGGTCTCACGGTCAACTGGACCAAGAGCTCATTAATGCCCAGTCAGTCAATTTCCTTTTTAGGAATAGAACTGAATTCTGTGGCCATTATGGCTCGTTTGTCGACACAGCGCGCGCGCCGTGTTCGCCACCTAGCCGCATCTTTCCAGAAGGGCAGCTTTCTCCCTTTGAAAACGTTTCAAAGGATGCTGGGCTGTATGGCATCAGCTGCAGCAGTGCTCCAGCTGGGCCTACTGCGCATGCGCCCGCTCCAACGCTGGTTGAATGCTTGCGTGTCTCGCCGAGCCTGGGTTTCTGGCGGCCAGAAAATCAGAGTGTCTCAGACCTGCATAGCGGCTCTGCAGCCCTGGTTAGTAGCCGACTGGTACCAGCAGGGAGTGACGATGGGAACCATCTCTTATCAGAAAGTCATTTCGACAGATGCGTCCAACTCGGGTTGGGGGCGCGCTGTTCGAGGGCAGACCGGCCTTTGGCCAGTGGTCAGACCAGGAGAGGTGTTTCCACATAAACTGTCTGGAGATGATAGCGGTCGAGAACGCGCTGAAGCGCTTCCTCCCGTTCATACAGGACCAACATGTTCTCATCCGCTTGGACAACATGTCTGTGGTTTCCTATGTAAACCGTCAGGGCGGTGTCAGATCCAGAAACCTCTGCAATCTGACGGAACGCATCCTCATTTGGTCCCAGATGCACCTGCGCTCGCTGAGGGCGGCGCATGTGCCTGGCCATTTGAACGACGGTCCAGACAAACTGTCCAGGGACAACGTTCCCCCAGGGGAATGGTCCCTGCACCCCCAAACAGTCCAGAAACTGTGGCGCCTATTCGGCAGAGCGGAAGTCGACCTATTTGCGTCAAAAGACAACGCTCATTGCCCGATGTTCTTTTCGAAGAACGAGGACGCGCTGGCCCAGGTCTGGCCCAGCCTCCCACTGTATGCTTTCCCTCCGGTCCCTCTGTTACCACAGGTGATCAAGAGAATCAGGGAAACGCGCCACTCGGTGCTCCTCATAGCTCCGCACTGGGAGAATCAGAATTGGTTCCCGGAACTGGCACGGCTGTCACATGCAGCTCCGTGGCCTATTCCGGTGAGGGCAGATCTACTCTCTCAGGCTCGCGGCTCGATCTGGCATCCCCATCCAGAGCGCTGGTCTCTGCACGCATGGTTGATCAATGGGTATTCGCTACCCTGCCAGAAAGAGTGATGAACACGATCACGCAATCTAGAGCTCCTTCCACTAGAAGGCTCTACGCGTCTAAATGGTCGGTGTTCTCCAAGTGGTGCACCGACAGAGATCTGGACCCGCGGACGTGCGAGGTTGCGCATTTGCTTATTTTCCTACAAGAGCTGATGGATAAAGGGAGGTCCCCATCCACGCTCAAAGTTTGTGGCGGCCGTGGCGGCGTTCGCAGAGTCGACGCGCGCCCAGTCACTGGGAAGACATGAGCTGGTCATCCGCTTCCTTAGGGGAGCTAGAAGGATGAATCCGCCGCGCCCCCCGTCGGTTCCTATATGGGATCTTTCCTTGGTCCTCGAGGCCCTGAAAGCCTTCCCATTTGAGCCATTAGACTCCGTGGAGCTAAAATACCTATCACTAAAAACCGTTTTTCTGACCGCGCTGTCATCAGTCAAACGTGTGGGGGACCTGCACGCGCTGTCAGTCAGCGCGACGTGTCTTGAGTTCGGGCCGAATGACTCTAAAGTCATCCTCAAACCTAGAAATGGCTATGTTCCAAAAGTGATGGGCACTCCTTTCAGAGCGCAAGTCATTTCACTGTCGGCTCTGCCAGCGTCAGACAGTGAGACAGACGTGAATCTCCTCTTCCCAGTCAGGGCGCTGAGGACTTACACTGCGCGCTCCGCCGTTTTTAGGCGCACGGAGCAGCTGTTTGTTTCGTTCGGTGGGCGCACCAAAGGTCTCGCTGCCTCGAAACAGACTCTGTCCAGATGGATAGTGGACGCTATAGCGGCAGCTTATGCGTCAAAAGGTCTGCAATGCCCTCTGGGCATCAGGGCTCATTCCACCAGAGGTATGGCCTCATCGTGGGCGTGGTCCAGCGGGATTCTATCCACGACATATGTGTAGCGGCGGGCTGGAGCTCCCTGTCTACCTTTGTCAGGTTCTGTAACCTAGAAGTTCCCGCCCTGCAGGCTAAACTTCTGTCAGTTTAAGAGAGTTGTGCGTTCTGCCCAGATATATCATGCTCAGACCACTCTCACGTGACTCAGCTCTCCTGGTTGAGCTGCACTAGTAGGGTATGTGCTATATGCTTATACAGACCAGCGCGCTGCTCTGTATTCCCTATGTGTGCTTATGTACAAGTGATGGCCCGCATGGCTGGCCACCTTATTTTTCCACTTATTTGGGTTCCCCGAGAAACCTCGGCGACTCATGGGTGGTTGCTTGGCGCGCACGGCGTTGACAAAAAGTTCCCGTAGCGTAAGCTAAACTTACGCAATACGAGAGAACCTCTCGTAAGAGAACGTACTCGGTTACTAACGTAACCTCGGTTCTCTCTAGAGAGGGAACGAGTATTGCGTAACCGGCCGTGCTCGCACCACGAGCGACTTCGCTTCAGTCGACAGAAACCAGGGAATGCAGCCTAGAGCCCCTTCTTTTATACGCTAAGCCACGCCCATTCTGGCGGGCTATGACGCTATGAAGGCGCGGGCGCCCTTCATTGGACGTACGTCACGCGGGGCTCACTGATAGGCTGCAGCAGTTGCCCGCAGGGCAGCCAATGAGCACGCAAGACTGCCTGCTCTAGGTCTGCTAGCTGCTGCACTGCGTTGACAATGAATACAAAATTAAGGATAATTTTTTGGCTTCAATATCTCGAGAAGATGAATCTTTCCCGTAGCGTAAGCTAAACTTACGCAATACTCGTTCCCTCTCTAGAGAGAACCGAGGTTACGTTAGTAACCGAGTACGTTTCATCAATATTAAAAAAAAAATTAAGATTATAGAAATGAAGAAAAGAGTGGAGATTTAAATAATTGCAGATTTGTCTTATTTTATACAAACACTAAAAACTGAGAAGAAACATTTATTTCAGTTAGAAATTTTCTTTTGCTATGGTTAAATAAATGTTCAGTGATATTTTCAGTAATGTCTTCTTGGCAAACTTTTTTCAATATAGTGTTGATATGTTAATTAGTAAATACACATTTTTTTTTTTTTTTTTCATGGTGGCATGTGTGGAAAGTTTTAAGCCATGTTTTTTTACAACTAACCCTGCATTAGTTTTTGCCCCGATCACCCATAAATTACTTGATTTTCTTTTTTTCTTTTTTTCTTTTTTTTTGTGACCTGAATGTTAATAGACCTCTTTGATATACATTTTTGATACCATTACTCATTATGGAAAACACACACTTCTGGTGTTGTTTAAAAACCAAGAAGGCATGCCAACTAAGTCAACAAGTCAACATAATTGATGATCATGCACAATAAATGGGTTTTAATGAATGGAAACAGTTTTTGTCATCGTTACACTGGCCGTCAGGGAGCTTGTACAGGTTGTGAGATGTAATCATTTAAGGTCTCTTCATGTCCTCATTAAATAGGAACTGAATCACAAAAGTGTTGTTTCGGTGTTGACTGGCTTACGTTCATATTTTTGTAGCACATTTGAAAGCACATTACACATTTGTATTCAAAACATAACCTCAGATGTAGAATGACACCCTCATTTTGACCCACTGCCGCCTCTCTGATTTTAGTTAATTCCTGTCCTTCTTAATTTTTCCTCTATCTCTCATCTTCCCTTTCTCTAATTTCCTCCTCCCCTGCTTTCTCACACTCTGTGAGTCTCTGTTCCCCTCATTCGCCTCCCACCCCTTTCTCCTCTTCATCCTTGACTGCCCTCCTTGGTTGAGCGCACTTAGTTCTGTGATCAAAAATTTCCTCTTCCTTAACAGGGTGTGGAAAGGCAGAGAGGAACAGAGGGTGATAAGGTTTTCAAAATATGCTAGAAATAAATAAAAATCATAATTTATTAAATAATTTATTTAAAATAAATGTATCCTTTTCGAATTTTTTGATCTGTGTTTTTACATTTTTATGTGAATGTATCTGTGTTAGAGCAGTAGGGGTTCTTTTCCTCCTTAATGGGCAAGCCACAGTCTCAGCTTTTGCCTGGATGGCACATGTCAGTCAAACGCCACTTTGGGCTCCTACTCTTTCATTCGCTCTTGAAAGGAGAACATTTTATTTTTGGTGCAGGTAATCTATATGCTACAGTTCTTATATTATGAATGTACACTTCTATTAAAAAGTTTAAGGTCGGTAAGATTTTTTTTTAATGCTGTTTAAAGAAGTCTCATTCTCACCTAGGTTGTTGAAAACGGTTGTGCTGCTTTATATTTTGTGAAACATTTTTTTCAGGATTCTTTTATGAATAGAAAGTTCAAAAGAACAGCATTTTCTAAAATAGTCACTTTTGATCAATTTAATACATCTTTGTATTAAAAAAAAAATATATATATATATATATATATATATTACTGAGCCCAAAGTTTTGAAAGGTAGCTAATGTATACTTGGTTTGGGTTCAGTTGAACTGATTTCTTTTCATTTATATTTTCAAATTATCAACATCAGTACTGGGGTATTTGTTTGAGATTACAGAAACAGGGAAGATAAAATAAAACCTTCCATCAAGTTTGTTAACCTGTGATTACTGATGAAAATATGAGCCAGTTTATCACTCCAAAATCCCAACCGGATGCTTTCGCCTTTTTTTTTTTTTTTTTTTCTTTTTTTTTTTACCATCAGCTGGTTAATTTGAACCAGTGCCTGGCTGAGTTGTCGGTTTCTAGACTATAGCTTTGTGCTATCATGTAATCACACTCGCAGTGATTTTGAGACATTATGCAAGCCTTTGATTAGGTAGCATGCTGTTCTCTGTGCGTTTGGATATGTGTCTAGGCTTTTCTCACAGTAAAAATCCTGAGTTTGAAAGTGTGAAATTAGGTCCGTGATTACAGCAGTGTCAGGACGTGCTGTACTCTGGGCATACTGTATGGCATCTCGATTATGGCCCAGGGGTTTTTGTTCATGGGGCTTTATCCAGCTTTGAAACTGAGAAGTGAAGTGAAGGAGAGAACGATTTTATCAGCTCTGTGATATTTTCTGTGTCAAGGCCTTTTCACACCAAATGCAGAATAAATTGTTGACCATAGGTCTGTTCAGACTAAGACTGAAATGAATAGTCTCTGGCCTACATGAAACCACAATTCACCCCTGTACAATAGGTGGCGCTGATTAAGAAACGTACCACACAGAAAAGCATGAAAGATGAAAACTCTGTCCACATCTAATACGCCTGTCAGCGGAGATGGTCTTATTATTGGGAGATATTTGGCTCTACCATTGAAGAAAGCATAATGGCCAACTTGAATGGCGGACCGATCTTTTTGCACATCATCTGAAATTCTGTTATAGTTGTTCTGTTTTAGTTGTTCTGAAATGCTCTGTCATCAAAGTGTTTCAGTATAATTACCTTCCAGAACTGTCTTACATTACTGCCAAACAGTAGGCTTGTTCCTCGAAAATGCGCTCATTGCATTAGTCTGTGCGCTCTGAGATGCAAGTAATTTATTATATACGAAAATTATTATACAGTTGTAATCGAAATTATCCAACCTCAATTGCAGAACCCGTTTATTTAAAAAATTTACAGACTTGTTCAAACAAAAGTAATTTAAATAGATCAACACAACAAATGTTTCAAGTGGTTCCCTTCCCCCAAATTCAACTGAAAATGCAACTTTTAAAAATTAAAATTCATGAAATTATTCCACCCCCACACAATTCTGAAAAACAGGTGTTGTCTCAAGCACACCTGATGCAACTGATCAAGGGCTTCATTAGTTGCACCAGGTTTGCTTGAGCTAGAACACATAAAATAACTGAACTGGCTAGGTTTGTTAAGTGTCACATTTGACTGCATGTTAGAAATGGATAAGTCAAAAGAATGGTCCAAAAAGTTAAGAGAAGATATCCTCGCCTTTCACAAACAAGGAACAGGATACAAAAAGATATCGAAGCCACTAAAGGTTCCTAGAGACACTGTTGGAAGCATAGCTTAGCATAGCTCGCAAGTTCAAAGTTAAAGCAACAGTGGTTACACTTCCTGGACGGGGCAGAAAAAGGAAGCTATCAATGGCTGCAACCAGATTTCTGAGAAGGCATGCTCAGAAAATCCCTTGAGTGACTGCAAAAGACCTACAAAAGACACAAAACATACTTTTTTGTATGTTTGGGCAGATGCTAAAACGTATAATATGGACGTTTCTGCAATATTTAAATATAGAATAATTATATAAAATGTTAATCCGACTTCGCTCTGTGAAGGCACACATTTCTCAATTTTAAATGTACTCCGTCTGAAACACAGCATGTTGCAATCTGTGACGAAGCAGCCGAGAGCCAATGAGCGTTTAATATCAATCCTGTAAAACATGTCTAAAGATGTGGATTATATCAAGCAGATAAAATAGATGTCTTTTGTGAATTTATGTTGTCTTTTGGTGTATTTTATGGTTATAAAGGAGAAAACGCCCTGTGTCTCACGGTAAACAAACTAAATATTACAAAATAGTTAAACGATTAAAGAAATGTTATTCATTTTAAGGTTATCTTGTTTAACATTATGTAATCCTCGAAAAATGAGATTGCAGCAGAAGTCACAAACAGAGCAAAATATTTCTTAAGTAAATGATAAAACTGCATTTACGACTGAAAACGTAATTGATAAGACAATTATCATTTTACTTTATGTAAAAATACAAACTATCAGCGGTATGTCTGGAGGAAGAAGAATGAAGCATATGCTGAAAAGAACACAGTCTACAGTTTAAGCATGGTGGGGCTCGGTGATGCACTGGGGCTGCTTTGCATCCTCTGGCACTGAAACCTGCAGTGTGTGGAAGGTAAGATGGATTCATTAAAGTATCAGGAAGTCCTAGAAGAAAACGTCATGCCGTCAGTGAGGAAGCTGAAGCTTGGGCGTCATTGGACCTTCCAACAGGACAATGATCCCACGCATACCTCAAACAGAAGTCCTGGATGATTCTACAGTGGCATCACAGACATCTGACTTGAACCCCATAGAAAATCTCTGGTGGGATTTGAAGGCGATTGCAACATGCAAACTCAAAGAATATTACTGAACTTGTGGCCACTGCTCATGAGGAATGGGCTAAGATTACTTCGAAACGCTAGCCTGGGTTTCTCCATGCTGCCTTCATGCTTCATGATGCCTTTTATTCACGCTGCTAGGCAGCCTGGATTCCATGGACCAGATTTTCCCCTCAGCGAGGGGACCAATCACAGAACGGGGAGGGAGCAGCAAGACGATGACGATGCCTATGCGACACACCGAAGCAGTTTGTTTATATCTCTAGATCCAACATGGCAGCAGATGCGAAGTTACCTTTCGATGCAGCCTTAGATATTGTTCTAAGTAGTTTAGAACACAAGTTAAATTTTAGTTTCCTCATCTAATTTTGCAAATTTTGCCAATAAACCTGATTTGCAATGGCCGTTGAATAATTTTGAATAACTGTATACAGTGGCTTCTCCTACTGTTCTTAGTAATATTTAGCACCTGTATATCAGGAAGTGATGATTTTGTTCTCTTCGACTCACTGGATGAAAATGCTGCTTTATTCGCAAATGTTTTATGTAGGGATGCACCGATACCAGGATCGATAACAGGTCCGTTACTACAATCATGTACTCATACTCATTAAAATGCTGTGACACCAACAACGGATACCACGTAGTGTGTACGGTGCTCGTGACAAGGAAACACCTACAACAGAGAAAACAGCAAACAGAGAGCAGAATGGATATATCAGAGAAGGATGTCTATGAAGGAAATGTATCAAATGAATAGAATGTTAAACAAAGTAAATATTTACGCCTATATAGCTGCTGTGTGCAAGCTGACAAGCAAAACGAGGAGTGGATTGAGCATGCAGCTTGTCGAGCGCACATCCCTTTTTCCCCAGACATCGCTGGAATGTTTGTAGTTCGGTCTTATAATGGAGTAGCAAAGAAAGTAAAATGAGGAACATATTACCAATGTTAAATGACTGTAAATAGAGAGAACGCTCACTTCTGTTGCATGCTCTTGATTGCTGATCGTTCACTGATCATCTTTTGAATTAAAACTAAATCGTTTGTGCAAGTAAAAGCATTATTACAGGAAAGCACATGATGTTTTCTAGAAGTTTTCTGTGTGCAAACATCCTCAGCGCACGCCCAGAAAGCTGCCTCTCAGACAGCCCGCGAATAGCCTATTAAACTGAGTTCTCTTTTATGTCGTCTTGCACTTGAATGGACAAATTCACACAAAAATAAGTCAAAATGCCTGTATAGGCAAGTATTCTTGTGAAACATAGTCTGTTATGGTGAACATAAAAAGTTGAAAGTGTTTAACAGTATGTTGGATATGTGTAGCTCTTAAAGTAACAGCAGCCTAATAAACCCACTGCTGTCTTTGTCCTCAATGTTAATCTAACAACAAAAGACAGAGAAAATAACTGTCGGCTCTTGACTGGTTGAGCCCTGCTGGAGCAGCTCTTCGCTGTTCTATTAAATTTAAGATAAAACATGATAGAGCAATAATATGAACAGTGAAAGTAACAGTAGCTCCTACAATACATGTTAAAGTGCCCCTATCATGTAGTGTGTAATATAGCTCTAAGTGAATGAAAACATCCTGCAAAATTTTAAATATGAAAGTGCACCGTATATAAAGTTATTGTCTTTCAAAAGTAAGAGTCGACTCTGAGTCAATGAAATTAATTGTTTTTCAAACGAGTCATAAGCCGTTTCGTCTTGACGTCAAGACGAAACATTAGCCCGCCCACTTATTGCG
Organism: Semotilus atromaculatus; assembly: GCA_031834385.1. Taxonomy (NCBI): domain Eukaryota; kingdom Metazoa; phylum Chordata; class Actinopteri; order Cypriniformes; family Leuciscidae; genus Semotilus; species Semotilus atromaculatus. The sequence continues at coordinate 14,160,174 of JAULUF010000009.1, read as the reverse complement.
TGCGCACCAGGGAAACATAAACCTCAAACCGGCAGTCCTGTGGAGTCCTGTGGATACTGGAGCATCATGTCGAGGAGACGCTGTGCTCATGTGACGGTAAAGAATTTTTTTTCCCACTGCCCAAGGATTTGTTTTACCAATGTTTATGTTACATCAGTCATTCACGCTAGAGCTCGGCTATTAGTTACCTCAAACTGAGTAGTGAATCACTGAAACGTCCTGCTCGAGTCGTCCTTGTGATGGAGGTTCGGGTTGAATGAATGGTTCTTCGTCTAGTGTTTCATCATCGGACTCACGCTCGGATTGATATGGTAAAATTAACATCATTGTTCGTTACTGTGTTTAGTTTACGGTGAAGAAAGCCTCAGGACACGCAGAGCTGTTGGTGTTATGGCAATGGGAATTACGTGGTAAACCAATCACAACAGACTGAGCTGTCTGGCCAATCAGAGCAGAGTAGCTCGCGGAAAGGAGGGATTTAGAGTGATTGATTCATTTGGCGAGTCGTTTGAGAATCATTGAAAATCTGGTGATGTGCAAATGTATATTATGAGAAAATGAAATGTTTTTTATGTTTGATGCATGCAAATCTGTTGTAGGAGACTCCAAAACAACATTAGGAAACTTTAAAAAATCCATGATAGGGGCCCTTGACATGCTTAATTATGCATGACAATAACTGAAGGAAATATCTATTTGCTAAACCAACCAATTTGACTCTTATTCTTTTGGTTTCTGTGCCTAAATAATTTAAAATGCAATGAATATAATGGTATCGGTACTCTGTATCGCAAGTACTAAAAATAAAAGTATTGGCATCGGACCAGTTTTGGAAAAAGTGGTATCGGTGCATCCCTATGGTTTATGCGATATTCCCATATTGTGCATTAGTTAAATTCACCACTTGGGATGGAAACATGCAATTGTCCATCACTTATCTTATAAAACAGCATTTTTTTTTCTGTGTAAACTCTAAAAATAGTTCAATCGAAAACAAAGAGCAAACATGTTGAAGATTAGCCGATGGGCTGTCAATTCATTAAATGATAAGCCGTTTTCCCACAAAAGCAGTTTATTCAGCATAGGGTAGCCTCTCCTCCATTGACATCTATTCAAAAAGCCTCTGGTCTCCTTCCCTGTGTACCGCAGGTTTTTGCTAACCTTGCAAGCTTGCCTTCAAGTGGCTTTGCTGTCAGTGTGGCCATATTGATACAGTATTTGAGATCAATTCATCCTAATTGTGCATTCTAACTGTGTTTTGATGCATTTTGAGTAATACAGAATCTGTTTTTATGAGAGCCTCTACATCTGTCCAGTGTCTTTGTATGTTGGCACATACATTTTACTTCAAATGTAGTTCTTAACTACATTCTGAACTAAACCACTATAGTAACACTTTTCAATAAAGTTCCATTTATTAACATTAGTTAACAAGAACTAATGGTAACACTTTTATTTTGATGGTCCCTTTTTAACGTGCTATTGACTATAAGTAACTTTGCAACTATATGTCAACTAACTCTCATTGGAGTATTAGTAGACTGTCTGCTTAATATCTGCAAATACTTTATTGTGTTGCTCCTCCAACAGACACTCTTTACAAATTACAAATAAGTAATTTTGCATCTACATGTGAACTTAATCTAACCCTAACCCTACCAGTCTATTAATACTCAACTAACACTCCAGGGCCTGAATTTTGTTTTGGAAAATGGGGGGGAAATCCCCCCTTAGGTGATTCTTTTGGGGGGGGATTTTTAATTTGAGGGGGGAGTTTAGACCTTTTTTTAAAAAATTATTATTACATTTATCTCCTAAATGCATTTTTTTGCATAAAAAATTTCATTTTTTGCATTTACAACTCATTGCATTTTTACAATGGGGTAATTTTGTTCTTAAGAATTTACGCAACACAAGGAAGCTTGATTTCAATTCAGTAGCACAAATAAATACAATAGAATAAAGACCTATAAAGAGAAAAGTTTTTGCTTAGGTCTGACTCTAGTATTCAGAAATAGTACTACAGAGACTGAATAAAGTAATCAAATGTAAAATAACACTGGGTAGTATTTTAGTCCTGACTAAATTAAATACATAGGCTATTAATCCTGATTCCTTAAAATGAAAGCTATGTTTTGTTGTTTTGACAACCAAATTAATGACAGACTACATGACTGCTGTCACTGTAAGAGCTCGTGCACGGATCCTGTAGCCACCAACATTATACGGTCACGTGCGATGTATGCTTATTAAGACATAACCGACTGTGTTTAGAGGATACTCACCAAGACCGAAATTGACATGATTTTCGCATGTTTTTGACTGTAAAAGCGTTATAATCCACGAAAAATAACTTTTGTTACCCGAGAGCTGTTTGTGAGGTGGCTTGTATGTGTGACGGAAAAAAAAACATCTCTCAGACAGCCCGCAAGTATAGCCTACCGAATAGTTTAAGATCGCGTGAATGTTTAAACTGGTAAGACTTAAAAAGACATGCAAATGGTAAACTTTAGTTACTCATGATGCAATGCTGGCCCGATTATGCAAGTGACAATTCCCGACTCCCGAAACGCGAGAGTGTATTATCGCCGCCTGCAGCACTTAACGATTTCCTTGTGCAGCCCATATTGAGACGAGAGAGAGAGAAGATGCAACACCGCTGAATCACTCAAGCGATTTGTGAAATTGCGTCTCGCAGAAAGTTTTAAAATGACTGATTTTATTTTATAATCGGTGTGGATTAATTTACTAATACAACCTACATGCTAAAGTGAATCAATGTTTGCGGGAATGTCCCGCATTATAAGTGGGAGACCTGCGGGAATGATTAAAATGATGCGCAATACCCGCAATCCCGCGCCGAAATTCGAGCCCTGCACTCTAATGAGAGTTAGTAGACATGTAGGAGCAACGTTACTTATAGTCAACAGAATGTGTTAAAGGGACCATCAAAATAAAGTGAAACCGAACTAACAAGAAACGAGTGAACTAAAGCAGTGGTTCACAACCCTTTGTCCTTGAACTCCTCCCTCCTGATATACAGTGAGGAAAATAAGTATTTGAACACCCTGCTATTTTGCAAGTTCTCCCACTTGAAAATCATGGAGGGGTCTGAAATTGTCATCGTAGGTGCACGTCCACTGTGAGAGACATAATCTAAAAAAAAAATCCAGAAATCACAACATACTGTTGGTAATACACTAACACCAGGGTGTTCAAATACTTATTTTCCTCACTGTATAAGAAAACCTGTGCCACCAAATGATTAAAGTTAAATACAACTCATAGGTGCAATTAAAACTTTAATTCAAGTTTTGTTGTATTATTATTTTTCAATCTCATGTTACTGTTTTACTTCAATTTATCAAAATATTTTATAATGAACTTTTTTATTCATGATAAATTAAGTTAAGTTTAGTGCAGCCATGTCTACTTATTATGTTGCGTTTTTAAGGGGCTTGTTTAGCTTTTTTTGTGATATCTGACAACCATTCACTGGAGCTTTAATGCAGAGAGGGAAGAGTTCAGAAGTTAGTAAAAGGAAGCCGCCGTATGCAAACTGAACACTATTGTTAGTGCCGATTGGTCGGGAGTTATTAAAGTTTTTTTTTAATTATTTTACGCACCTTGCAGCCGCGTTATTATCTTACTCTAGCCGTCTGCCACTCGTCCTTTCATATTCACCTCTTACAGTGTGAGCACGCATGTGTCTTTTACATCATTAAAATGTGATAATTTATGTGAGCGTCAAGATGAGAGACGTATCAGATCAAGGAAGGGATTATCAGCTGGTTCTGATCAGTGGCTGATCATTTGTTCTTAAAATATGTGCGCTGCTGCATTCTAAATATTTAGTGATACAATGCCTCAGATACAAGATGTTTATTAGCTTTTACCAGTAGCTATTGTTCATTACCTGTTACGAACTGCTCAGAGACACGAAGGTTGAGATCCAAATGCAACTTTAATTAAGGGGCAATCCAGACACGTAATCCAATATACAGGCAATAGGTCAAAACACAGGTAGGCAGTCCAAACAAACAAACAAACAAACAAACAAATCAGGCAGGGGTCAGAGGCCAAAGAGCAATCCACAGAACAGGCAAGAAATCCAAAAACCAAGAGACATGAAACCAGCAAAAACCACTCGGAAATGCAGTAAAACAACATACAAAACTTCGCTGTGAGTGTGAGTGAATGAATTAATGAATGAATGAATGTGAAAACCAGGCTTACGGTATAAGGGGTGAGCTAAACAAGGTAATGAGACACAGGTGAATGCAATCAGTGATGATGAGTCCGGGCAGTGAGTTTTGGAAAATGTAGTTTGTGAGGGAGTGATAATAGTCTGGTGTGGAATGTCCTCTGGTTCCTCTCAAGGGCACTCCAGCTGGTGACTGTTACAAGTTGAGTGAAAAGCTTGATGTGTGCCGTTAACTATACATTAATTAATGCTATTTTCTATTCGTTAAGATTTTGATACAGGAACTGTCGTCAAGTAAGCTTCATTTATGATGCTTCCCCGTTGCAAGCATGTGCATTCTCTAAACTGTCCGGGTGCTGCACTGCTTTCGGGGTTGATGCTGCCGCCTTTGTTCCGACAACATCACGTTATTAATAAACATTTATAAAATACATTTTTGAAATGTATGAATCCATTCAAATCGTTAGAAGTATAATTGTGATTCAATTGTGAATCGATTTTCCCCCACCCCTACTGAACAGTTGTATTTTTATTAACTAACATTAACAAATATGTATAAATACTGTAACAGATGTATTGCTCATTGTTAGTCCATGTTAGTTAATGCAAAAGTAACATTAACTAACAGGATTTTATTGTAAAGTGTTACCTCAGTTATTTTAAAGCCAAGATTATATTTTAAAATAATAAGGTACAGTGTAATGATTAATGTACATTCATTCAGTATTAAAGATTAACAAAAACACCATGTATCAGGTACTTCAGGACCATCTTCTAGGGCAAAATAGCAGACGACTGTGTAGGAGCATAGGCTCCGTAAACATGACCAAAAGCTTGTATCTCATTGGCTTTTTTTGACAACACATGTTCATGCATGGTTTGAATGGGTCCATAGTTTCTATTCAAAATCTCATTGGCTTGCTCAAACATATATAGCAGTCCTACACAGCTGATTCAAAACGTTCCACCTTCTTGGATCATGTGTTTTATGCAAGCTCATTGATATCCTCAGACAGTTGTAGTCCAGACAAGGCAGTCCCCAATCTGTGGCAAGGTGACAAGGCAGTAAGCGCTCGCTGTGTCAACACAGATTTGTGGAGAGGAACTTCAAAACAGTGGCAGCCAGTTCGACAGCCGGCCAGAGCTCTTGTGTATTGGTGGAGGCTCTGCCCGTAGACGGGGATTAGGAAAATGTGGGCACTGTTTTTGTTTGCTAATTCCCCCAGCGAGGTATTTGTGGAAAACAAGCATGAATAATATCAAGTGATTTAGGCTTGATGAAGACGAAAGTGTTGGCAAGTGTGAGAGATTAAGGAAAGTGACAAATGAGACAGGCTGTCAGAGAGAGAGAGAGAATACACACAGTTCAGCAGAGACTGAGAAAAGGTAAACACAAAAAATGTTTTACTCATGATGCCCCTATCCATACCATATCCATAGAGTTTTTGTGATTATCATACAGTATGTGGAATAAAGCTGTTTGAAAAGGGTGATGGAAATTTTATGTGACAATGTGCCCAATCTCTAATTATCAATATTGCCCTTTGCCAAAAAAAATAGATATCTGCAGTAGTTGAAAGCCGAAACAGTTACTGGTCACCAATTCTACTTGTAACATCTAACATTATTATTTTCATGCTGTCATATCCATTCCACATCCAGTAATTTTTAGTCCCACTACAAGTATTTTTCATCCCAGTATTAATTAGCTGGTTCCACAGTTACACACACCAGTGTGTTGTTGTTTTTTTAAACATGCAAAGGTATTACTTTTTGTTTCTCTAACTTAAAGGGATAGTTCTCCCAAAAATGAAAATTATCCCATGATTTACTCACCCTCAAGTCATCCTAGGTGTATATGACATTCTTCTTTCAGACGAATACAATCAGAGTTATATTAAAAAATTTCCTGGCTCTTCCAAGCTTTATAATTGCAGTGAACAGCTGTATATTTTTTAAAGTATACAAAAGTGCATCCATCCATGATAAAAGTGCTCCACGTGACTCTGGGGGGTTAAAAAAGGTATTCTGAAGTGAAGCGATGTGTTCGTGTAAGAAAAATATCCATATTTAAAATCGACTAAAATAACTAGCTTCCGGCAGACGGCCTACACAAGTTGACTTACGCCAAAAGAGTAACACTTGACGATGTTTGACATAGGATGTAGGAGTAGCGTAAGCTTTGACGCCTCTCGCGGTTCAAACCTCAGTTGTCGTTTAAGACTTCTAATTCCTGACTAGTGTTTTGTTTTGCTCTATCCTCTGTACTTCTGCGTTCGTCATTACGTTGTGCGTCAAGGTCAAGGTTTAACCTTTCGCTGTAAATCGATGCGTATGGCCGTCTGCCGGAAGCTAGTTATTTTAGCTGATAAAGTTTTAAATATGGACATTTTTCTTACACGAACGCATCGCTTCACTTCAGAAGGCCTTTATTAACCCCCCGCGAGTCGTGTGAAGTTCTTTTGTGATGGATGGATGTACTTTTATGGACTTAAATATACAGCCATTCACTGCCATTATAAAGCTTGAAAGAGCCAGGATATTTTTTAATATAACTCAAATTGTATTCGTCTGAAAGAATTATGTCATATATACCTAGGATGACTTGAGAGTGAGTAAATCATGGGCTAATTTTCATTTTTGGGTGAACTATCCATTTAACATGCAGCAACTTGAACAACGGACTGCCTTGACAAAGATAATTTTCCTTGCACTTTTTTTGTATTTTTACTTTATTGATTATTATTCTTTGTTTTAGATGTTTGAATCCTCACTGGCATCATAATTCGATTAAATTTAAAGGGTAATTATTTGGTTACAAAACAATTTTCATTGCATCATATCTTCCAATATTTTTTATCGGTACAGGCTAGAGGTTGTTATCGTGATATAAAAATTACATTAGTAACTGTTTAACTCCTTTAAATTACTTATTTCATTAAAGGGATAGTTCACCCAAAAATGATAATTCTGTCATCGTTTACTTGCCATCAAGTTGTTTTAAACCTGTATGAATTTATTTTTCTGCTGAACACAAAAGACGACATTTTAAAGAATGTATGTAACCAAACACTTGATTGGCCCCATTGACTTCCATGTTATTTTTGTTTTTCCATACTGGGTAAATCAACAGGTTTGGATCAACTTGAGGGTCAGTAAATATGAGTAAATATAATTAAAAATTTTGGGTGAACTATCCCTTTAAGACCCTATTTTAACGATCTGAAACGCAAATATCAAACGTGAAACACAAGTAACTTTGTGGGCGGATCTTGGGCGCTGATGCTATTATACCGGCGAGATAAATCACTCTTGCGCCCGATGCAAATCTAAAATGGGTTGGTCTGAAGTAGCTACATTACTCATAGGTGTGGTTTGGGCGTAACGTGAAATAAATCAATCAGAGCGACATCTCACATTCCCTTTAAGAGCAGGTGCGTTTGTTGCATGGCAGATTGCTATTATAACGGCCGATTTGCCAGGCGCACGCCACGAGTGGTTTACAGCCGAGGAGACCGACGTTGTCGTCAGGGCCGTAAAAGACAGAGAAGTGACATTGTATGGAGATGGGAGAAACCCACCCAAGTTAGCTTCGGTTAAACAGGCGTTTACAAATTTGGGTAAATGTGTAAGCTATATTATGCCTATTTTTTCACATCTTCATGGACACCACAATGATTTCACTCATGTGGAATATTTTTCCTTGTAATTATGTATGGTTTGCAAAAATGGCAACTGCTGCGTCTGTGTAAATGAGAGAAGCAAAGTGTATGCGCGTTGTGCACATGCTACATTTTGGCCAAGCATGCGCACTTAACATATCATCTGAATATCGCGCTCTGACTTTAGACTTGGTTTTTCCTGGTCTGTGGCGGAATTGTAGCCTGGGAAAACCCAGACAACTTCCGGCAAATTTACATTTGCTCTGAAAGTTAGTCTGGCAAAGAGCTCATTCAAGCCCATTTTCAGTCCGTTGAAATCGATGCACCAATCAGAAACGTTGGGGCGGCTTTACAAGATGACGACAGCGCTGGCATTTTGAAGCCGCCGTCGAACATCACTCGTTCGAATCAGCTATCGCGTCTGTTTTAAGCGATTTAAAAATGTCCTTTTCTTTAACACCCGAGCAAAGAACAACACTCAAAGCCTTCATGTCTAAAAAAAGATGCTATCGCTGTCTTACCGACTGGATTCGGCAAAAGTCTGATATACCAGTGTGGCGAGCAGGACGAGGCTGGTGGCGTGAGTGATGATAATGAATGACACCTGTGAGATGCACCGGTCTCGCATCTCTCACGGAGGAGCGGAAGCATAAAAGGAGGAGCGACGATGGTGAAGATGGAGAGAGGACAGGCCTGAATTTTATTTGATGTTTTGTTTTATTATATGTGGCAGCAGTCGACCGTGAGGGACTTTGTATTTGTTTTATTTTGTCATTAAAATGTGTGAATGTTCGCCGGTTTCCACCTCCTTCTTCCCATAGACTGTAAAAAATAGGTTACAACCAGCTTGCCCCGTTGGTGGCTAAACTAATGGGTGGGTCTTAGCGAGAGCCCTCTGCATACGTCATCTCCTTCATCGCTCTGATTGGTTTTAGGTCTATCCAATTGTGCCAAGAGGCATTAGCGACGTCCGTTGGTGACGCCCCTTTGGAAATGATTTGTCTATGGAGCTTTGCCAGACCCTAACTCAGTTTCAACTGAGAATGGTCTGGTTTTAACCAGGGTAGCGGAATTGTTTTCTGAAACTGCAAAATGGCACTAGAGAACGTTTGCGCTGGAACACGCAAATCCTCTTTTCGCTCAACCGCCTCCTGGAGCGCAGGTTCATTCCCTAATTTACAGACGCGTGTCTGTGGAGGGAAAAGTCCGCTGGGCGTCAGGTGCAAAATAGGAATGATACATGCGTCGGTGTACAGCAAAAACATCTTTCCGATCGACAAATGCCTTGATCACGGTTCTCTGTTCCTCTTTTAAAATTAATCCATTGTCTACATCTTCTATAACATCTACACTTCCATCAGTGTAGATGGCTGAATCTACACATCTAAATTCTCCAGCGGCAGCCATTCTTTGTTGTAAACGAATTTAACCCAAGCGCTCTTTGGTGACGTGGATGATTACGTTACTGTTGATCATCTGTCCATCATCGTATAAAGCCCGCCCTGACAATTTGATTGGTCCGAACAGCTTTGGTTGGGGCATACTTGCTTCACAACGGATCAAGTACAGACCGAACTTCCCACCCTCAAATGTTGTGGGCGGGGCTAAATTCGGATGGCATCCAGGCTAAGATTTTACACCAATTCACTTTTATTCGCTGTAGGGTATTGATCTGCACTAAAGCTAGATTGTTAACAGGAACTAAGAAAAGGGATCATATCTCCCCTGTTCTTGCCTCATTGCATTGGCTACCAGTAAAATTTAGAGTCGACTTTAAGATCCTTCTTTTTGCATATAAGGCTCTACATAACTCGGCCCCAGATTATATTTGTGATCTTATTAGACCATACACAGCTTCTAGGTCACTAAGATCTTGTGATCAGTCACTTTTATCTGTCCCTTTCTCTCGGTGTAAAACAAGAGGTGATAGAGCTTTCTCTGTTGTTGTGCCAAAGCTCTGGAACAGTTTACCTTTAACCATCAGGACCTCTCCATCTTTGGTTGCTTTTAAATCCAGCTTAAAAGCCTATTTTTACTCTCTTGCGTTCGAGTAAGGTCGTGCATCTACTTTTAAATTAGTCGGTGTTCTACGGGTTGTATACGTATATATATACACTAAATGATTTGCTACTTGCTTTTTATCTCTTTTTATTTATATTTCTTTTATTTGATTGAATTATTTTATTGTACTGGAAAGCACTTTGGATCAACTACGGTTGTGTTAAACTTGTGCTCTATAAATAAAGTTTGACTTGACTTGACTTGACTCACATCAGCATAAAAAAACTTCAGGAGCCCACCATAAGTCTGACATTAATTATTCAGTCACTCAAAAATTCAGTCACATTCAACAGGTCCTTGTCACCTTGGTATCATCTAATCTGTTTATAAATCAGCAGTCTCCAACCTTTGCTACTCATGCTACCACACAAATAATAATGAGAAAGATTAATAATATTAAATAATATTAAATGTATTTATTGGTGTGTGTGTGTGTGTATGTTTTATAAATATTGAATTCCCCTCATTTTTATGACAAATTACCTCTTGCAGTAATCCTTCTGTATTATCACGCAGTGGATAAATATGTTCAACCCAGAATACATTTTTAATTATCTATTCACAAAATGTAATGATTGTGACACTCAGATTCATTAAGGAAAGAGTTTCACATTAAATTATCACCACATGATGTTTCATGCTGTGGTGGGAAACTGTGAGTAAGTGAATAAAATGAAGAAGAGCGACAAGTAACAGGAGTGTGTTTAAGTCATACTTGTTTCTCCCTGATTTTTGGATTGTTTTAGAGTCTTTATTTTGGCCTTTTCTCAATATGCGTTCTTAGGCGATCTTGCGTCCTTGTGTTCTCGTACTACGTCATTATCAACTGTCGAAGTTCAATTCCAATAAGCAAGTACAGAGGATGCATGAAAGTACCCGAATGTGTTCTTTATACAGAGGATGTATTGAATGCAGACTTGAAAGAATCGAACCGTTAGAAATCCCAGAAGACACTGTGGGCAGACCACGTACAAGCCTGTAAGCTTTAAACTTCTTATTTTCACTTAAGAGATTCCATCTGCAAGCTTGCAGATATGTGACTGCTTGTGAAAATAAACGTTTGTCATTTTGTTTTGCCTAATTTTAATAAAGTGAAAAAGACTTTGAGAAAGTCTGCAGTATTTTAATTGGCATATTGAAAAGAATCTTAACACTAGCAAAGCATAAGTAACATTAAACATACATGTTCAATTTTACAAAAACACGAAAAAATAAAACAATATAAAGTACTATGAAAATAATATCTATAAATAAATGTAACACTTTATTTTAAAGTCCAATTCTCACTATTAACAAGTTGCTTTTTAGCATGCATGTTACTAGGATATTAGCTGTTTATTAGTACTCATAAAGCATATATTAATGCCTTATTCTGCATGACCATATTCGACACCCCTTAATCCTTCCCAATACCTAAACTTTACAACTACCTTACTAACTATTAGTAAGCAATAATTAGGAGTTCATTGAGGCAAATGTCATAGTGTCACGGGTTGTTGCTGGCAGACAGATGAGGAAGACGTATACAATTCATTTCAAAAGGTTTATTCTCTAAAGATTTAACAGGAAGGCAAACGGATAGCAACACACACTGAACATAGATAATACCGGACACTGAACTGAAACAGAACTGAACATATATACAGGTGTTAATGATGGTGACTGAAGAGTGGACAGCTGAACGTGATTAGTGTCCGTGAAAACAAATGAAGTGACGTAGGCAGGTGATGACAAAACACAACGAGTCCAAATGAGCACAGATTTCTAGCGCATTTACTTGAACTTATTAGGTAATATCCAATCCAATCCACTTTATTTCTATAGCACATTTTACAAACACAAAGTTACCAAAGTGCTGTACAGAAGACTCAAACATACAAAACAATTAATATAAAATTTTATAAAAACAAAATAAGAACATCAGGTTTAAAAATATAAAATAGATAAAATGAATAAATACTAAAATACAGTAAAACAATAAAAGACATCAGAGGACCACACAACTCGTGGAGTTAAAAGCCGAAGAATAAAAATGTGTCTTTATACAAGACTTAAAACACTCAAGTGTAGGGGCTGTTCGGACATGGAGGGGCAGAGCGTTCCAGAGTTTAGGTCCAACCACAGAAAAAGCCCTGTCCCCCCGAGTTTTAAAGGCCGTGTTGCAGGGTTAATTTTTCAACGAATTTGTGCAATTTGCTTGTTGGTAATGAACATTTAAACTGTTATCCATTGCATTTTATGTTGTTGGGTATCACAAAACGGAATATAATACGAAAAAGTAGACAATTCTCCTTTCCCCCACGTCATTGCATTACGTCACGTTGGGGAGAGAATTTACCAAAGCCCACCTTGAGAGCATGAGAGTGACTAGAGACGAGTAGTAGACGAGAGTATTCAGATAGCACAGATTATAGATAAATACATAGATAGACTAGATATATAGATAGACAGACAGACATTTAGATATTTCCAACGCAGTTTCCATGGGACAGCACCGCCCAAGCACCTGCCAAACACAGCGACAGACATACGGCGGCTACGTTTGCAACAACATTTTTACCGGAGGAAGAGATAAATGCTTAGAAACGCCCATATAGCTAGCATGATATCCTTCTATTTCTAGATGACAAAGACCATCTTTACCAGGCAGAGCTGCCAACTCTCACGCATTGGCCGTGACTGTGAGACACACGCATTTGATTGGTTTCACACGCCACACACCCCCGATTTCTCACGCTGAAGTGTCAACCCGGTCGGTCAAATGCCTGAAAGATTGGTTTATCTATAGATCTACCTGTTGTGCCACTCGTGATCGACTAGTTATACTGGCAAATTAGTTGAAATCTCCCGGAATCTAAAGCGAGCGTGCAGTCTCTGTCGACTGTGGTCCAAAACTCGTAGCGCAATGACAGTAAAATAAAATAAAAAACTGTCGTTATTGTGCACTGCTGCTCGTAGACTAGCTCCAGTGCTCATTGCTGCGTTGCTAAATGATAGCAACTCACCAGGACACTTCACCAACTCTCCACTCATTCATAGTTCTAAATCTAGGCTGAGGCTACCTTTCCTCCACTTCTCCCCAACGTGACGTCATCACCAAATTGCATAAAAAAACCTGTCAATACCAAAAACTTAAAAAACGGGTCTTTAAGACCATTTTTGAGACATTTTAAAAATTATATACATATCTTGAGTGATTTATGTACCCATTAATCGACAGTGGTGGTTAACCTGCAACATGGGCTTTAAGTCTTGTCTTGGGGACCGCAAGCTGGAGCTGGCCGTCTGACCTCAGTGACCGCGCTGGCATATAAATTTGGATGAGGTCCGAGATATATGTTGGGGCCAGTCCATTCACAGCTTTAAAAACAAAATTTAAGAATAGCCAAAATCAGAATTTAAAATGGACTGAATAAAGCTCTCTACGAACTTGACGTGCGATGCCGTGCTGACTGACATGTTTGCGCATGAATCATAAGCTCACAGCAATTTTGTAAGTTAATACACTTTTAACTAGCAGAATAATAATGCATCACGATACACACAGTCACTTTTAGCTATGTCTTTTAACTATTATAGTATTTCGAAGGGCAAAAACATGAACTTATACTATTGGCTTTACTTCTTCAAGTCAGCTGTAACTTTAGCACGAGGCCAGTAGCATATTGAATTAGCTCATAAGCCTGAGCAAACTTGATCACGTTGAGCTAGGCGGGCGTGGTTTCAGCAACCAGGCACCTCAGCTCCACCCACGTCCCGCTTCTTTGCCCATTTTCATTTATTTGGGAGTGACGTGCGGTGACGCGCTGCCAAGATGGCGACGGTCGGCTCTGCCCACTTTTGGCTTAAAAAAAACCTGCTCTTCAGAAACCTACAGGTCTCCGGTCTCCACTAGAACGCAAATCTTGGTGTTCTTGGAATTGAGAAACAGCCTTTGTTTTTGTTATTGGTCCTTTCTTGTATCTCTGCTTGAACAAAATGGTATTCCCAGATTTTTTGATTCTTAGAATCATTGTTTTATTGATTTGTAAACTTCAAGATTCTTATGTAGTAGCTTAGTCTGGTTGGTTACGCAAATTCTCAGATCCATGCCAAATAGGTATGATTATTTAGAATTAATTTTAGTTTTGCCTGCAAAGCTTTGCCCATTTCAAAGACTAGATTCCACTCTTCACTCCAAAAAACATAGTCAGCTGGTTTCTTACAGGTAGTCTATCAGGAGGAGGGCGATCTGATCTATTACAGCCACAGGAGGTCTTCTACATGCTGGCAGAATGTTCTAGTCTTCCTCACACTGCAGCTCTCTACGCTAAACAACGCATTCTTCCTCTCTCCTCGTCTATCACTGGCCTCTACTGCTTCGTTTTCTTCTTTCTCCTCTTCTTTGTGTCTCCTGGATGCCCTCAGATGGCAGTCCCTTGATGGGAACAAGTAGTGGAAAGAATTGATTGGTCAATGTGAATGCTGATTGTAATTGCACAGAGCCTTATTTGGTTGTCCTGCTTGACAAATTCAGGAAGTCATAGGCTTTGCTGCTTCAGGGTTTCTGTGATTTCAAGGTGGTTTGGCTTTGCTGGTTTGTATTTATCAGTAGTATACCTCTGATTTAACATTGCATTGTCACGCTGCATATTATTAGGCACTTGGGAAAAATCAATATTCAAGAAACAATTTAATGACCTGTTTGCACAAATTGCTGGTAACTGTCCCCACCATTATTATTTTTTCAAATGAAGTACCATATACAGTTTCTAGTAATATTCTTTTAAATGTTTACATACAGAATTCATAGATTTGGCAACCATTTGTTTCTCAGTCTTTATTGAGAGGTTTATACAGCTACATAATATTGCATTGTATTCATGGCTAAGCTCCTCCTATCTATTCAAGACTGTTTGTTTGTGTCTGTACATGTGTATATATTTTCCTTTTGTATAATGGAAAAGTGTGTGTCCAAGATGCCCTCTTGAAAGCAGTATTCTTCTGTCTCACTCACTTGTGTTTTGTGAACACACACACAGATAGAGAGAGAGAGGGAGGAAAAACAAAGACAGGCACCCTTCACTTCAAAGCAGCGAGTGACATTTAGGGCCCTCTGTGTTCAAAGCCCCCATTTTGCTTTTGTAGCTCCTCTTTGAGTATAATTAATACATTTCCTCTTCTAAAGGACTTGTTGGGAGTTGGATTAGCACACGGCTTCAACCAGTCTTTACTTATTTCATTATGCAGCTGCACTAAAAGAGAAATTCATGAATATGTCTCTTTGTTAAACTTTTTTCCTCCTCAGTATTTTTATTAGAAACAAGTTAGCTTAAGACCATATCTTCTACCACAGAGGCAGAAAAAACACAAACAGTGAAGAAAAACTTACTAGTTTAATTTTCAAGGCAGTTGACAGAACGACAACTGAAATGATTTTCGACTGAGAAAAATGCCTTTATTTCAATGACATTGTCTGTTTTTATACAGATTTCACATCCATTGTGTTGATGTGAAAAGCTATTTGATCAGATTCTCAGTTCATCCTTTGGTTTCTCATTAACTCAGCTGTCATAGCGTCTTCTATCTGCTTTTTAAGCCTGTATTTCCCACTATGCCTTTTTTGTCTGCAAATCAACTCATCAGGCTTATTGTCACAAGGCTCCTCGAGCTTTTCTCTTGTGGGTAGTGGTATTGCATCTGAAAGTTTGACCTCGTTCACTTATTTGACCTCAAATAAGAAAAATAGAAAGGATGACAGGATTATAAGGCCTGTGTATTTCTTAAACAAAAAAAACATGTTTTTAATTGTGGTCATCAATTCCCAGTTTCGATTCCAAAAACATTTATTCAAACATTTATATCAAACATATTTATTCTGTGTCTTTTGGCAAAACGATTGTTGCAGCTGATTCCTATGAACAAAAATCAGCAGCCTAACCGGTTTTAAAAGAAATACCACACCAAAAACAACTGAACTAACTAATATACAGTGCTACTTGAAAGTTTGTGAACCCCTTGCAGAAGTGTTTTATAATTTTAACAAAATAAGAGGGATCATACAAAACACTTGTTATTTTTTATTTATTACTGTCTCAAATAAGATATTTTACATAAAAGATGTTTACATATAGTCTAGAAGACCAAAAAACAAATAGCTGAATTTATAAAAATAACCCTGTTCAAACATTTAGGTATCCTTGATTCTTAATACTGTGTCGTTACCTGGACGTTACCACAACTGTTTTTTGTTTGTTTTGTGATGGTTGTTCTTGAGTCCCTTGTTTGTCCTGAGCAGTTAAACTGCCCAATATTCTTCAGAAAAATCAGTTTTCCAGCATCTTTTGCATAATTTGAACCCTTTTCAGCAGTTACTGTATGATTTTGAGATCCATCTTTTCACACTGAGAACAACTGAGGGACTCAAACACAACTGAAAAAAAGTATATTAACCCTCTGGGGTCTGAGGTGTTTTTGGGCTCCTTGATATGTTTTGACATGCCCTGACATCTGTGCTTTTTTCAGATGCTTATTAATGGCAAAGGTGTAATTACACTCTATTTAGTACAAACAGGGCTACCATAATATGTGAGCAATATGTATGTACATGTTTGTATTTTTGAGAGAATAATGTTTATGCATGGTTATTTAAAAAACTTAAATATTCTGAAATAGTTTTTTCTTCAAAATGATCTGAAAATCATTCAGCCTTATCATTCACGTAAAACAATACATTGATTTAAATTTTGTAAGAAACTCTTTATTTGGAAAGGCAAATGCGTGGGGGTGTGAATGATCATGAATAATGCTGTGATTCACACCTGAGAAGACAATGACCCGCATAATGAGATGCATAATGAGCCTTTCAGTCATTTTCAGGTATGTCACACATATATATTAGGGCTGTCAGTTAAACGCGTTATTAACGGCGTTAACGCAAACCGATTAACAGTCTTTTTGGCCTAGCAAACTTTGTAGTTTTTTTCACATGCTTTTGCAACAGGACGCGGCATGCGCGATGCTGCGCTATGAAACCCATTCATTTCAATGGCTTGGCCGCGCGAGGACGTTTTGTTGCTTCGTCAACCAAAGCCCAAGAGCAGCGGCGTGCACACTGCGGTCAAAATTCTAAATAGTTCAACTTTTGCCGCTGTGACGATTACCAGCGCGGCCAATAGAAACTTTTTGGCATCCAAAAAGTTTTGAAAACTGGCGTAGCGCAGCGCATTTCGCGTCCTGTCTGAAAGCACCGGATCTAGCTAGACCACGAACCACACACTTGTTTGGGCTTGCGAGGCTCCGAGCCGACCAAATAGTAGGTTAACGTTACGTTTTGAGTGGATGACGAGCGCGAGATGCCGAAATGGATGCCAGTAAGAATGGTTCCATTGACAAGACCAAAGTGATCTGTGTGTTTTGTTGTTGTGAACTGACCTATATCATCATCGCAGTACGTCCAGTCTGAAATACCACTTGATGGCCAAGCAAGTGCGCGCACACACACACACACACAGCTGATGCGCCTTCTCCGCCCCCTCGTCAATATCAGGACCTCGTCAGTATTTCTTTCACCCTTTTATTGATGGACAGTGTTACATTGTGTGAGAGATTATTTGCTCCAAGTGAGAATGTTTTAGTGTGAAATTGAACACAGTATTGCCAATGTTGTTTTCAATAAAAAACATTTGCACAAAGCAAGCTGATCCACTTTTCCATGTTGATAAGAGCATTAAAATGAGAAAAAATAATTGGACAAAAAGAAATCAAGAGACATTTAGAATAGATCAAAATGTGTGATTAATCGTGAGTTAACTATGACATTTATGCGATTAATCGCGATTAAATATTTTAATCGTTTGACAGCACTAATATATATATATATATATATATATATATATATATATATATATATATATATACACTCACCGGCCACTTTATTAGGTACACCTGTCCAACTGCTCCTTAACACTTAATTTCTAAGCAGCCAATCACATGGCGGCAACTCAGTGCATTTAGGCATGTAGACATGGTCAAGACAATCTCCTGCAGTTCAAACCGAGCATCAGTATGGGGAAGAAAGGTGATTTGAGTGACTTTGAACGTGGCATGATTGTTGGTGCCAGAAGGGCTGGTCTGAGTATTTCAGAAACTGGTAATCTACTGGGATTTTCACGCACAACCATCTCTAGGGTTTACAGAGAATGGTCCGAAAAAGAAAAAACATCCAGTGAGCGGCAGTTCTGTGGGCGGAAATGCCTTGTTGATGCCAGAGGTCAGAGGAGAATGGCCAGACTGGTTCGAGCTGATAGAAGGGCAACAGTGACTCAAATAACCACCCGTTACAACCAAGGTGGGCAGAAGAGCATCTCTGAACGCACAGTACGTCGAACTTTGAGGCAGATGGGCTACAGCAGCAGAAGACCACACCGGGTGCCACTCCTTTCAGCTAAGAACAGGAAACTGAGGCTACAATTTGCACAAGCTCATCGAAATTGGACAATAGAAGATTGGAAAAACGTTGCCTGGTCTGATGAGTCTCGATTTCTGCTGCGACATTCGGATGGTAGGGTCAGAATTTGGCGTCTACAACATGAAAGCATGGATCCATCCTGCCTTGTATCAACGGTTCAGGCTGGTGGTGGTGGTGTCATGGTGTGGGGAATATTTTCTTGGCACTCTTTGGGCCCCTTGGTACCAATTGAGCATCGTTGCAACGCCACAGCCTACCTGAGTATTGTTGCTGACCAAGTCCATCCCTTTATGACCACAATGTACCCAACTTCTGATGGCTACTTTCAGCAGGATAATGCGCCATGTCATAAAGCTGGAATCATCTCAGACTGGTTTCTTGAACATGACAATGAGTTCGCTGTACTCAAATGGCCTCCACAGTCACCAGATCTCAATCCAATAGAGCATCTTTGGGATGTGGTGGAACGGGAGATTCGCATCATGGATGTGCAGCCGACAAATCTGCGGCAACTGTGTGATGCCATCATGTCAATATGGACCAAACTCCCTGAGGAATGCTTCCAGCACCTTGTTGAATCT
Source organism: Semotilus atromaculatus (assembly GCA_031834385.1). NCBI lineage: Eukaryota > Metazoa > Chordata > Actinopteri > Cypriniformes > Leuciscidae > Semotilus > Semotilus atromaculatus. The sequence goes on along the minus strand of JAULUF010000009.1, from coordinate 14,141,217 downwards.
ATGCCACGAAGAATTGAGGCAGTTCTGAAGGCAAAAGGGGGTCCAACCCGTTACTAGCATGGGGTACCTAATAAAGTGGCCGGTGAGTGTGTATATATATATATATGAAAGTCAAAAGCACATTTTTAGTACATAGTCATACCTGGAAACAAATCCTGTTCAAATAGGCTATATAGGCCATTCTACATAATTGGTTCAAAGTTAGAGTTGGAAACATCTTGAAAAAAACATTTCTTTTTCCACAAATGTTTTATACATGCAAATTGTATAATATCCAAGGTAAACATTTCTAGTAATTTTGCAGTTAATTATCATACTGTATTTTCAGAAAGTTCTGGAATATATCCTCTCCCCAAATGTGTCATTAATAAAAACATGAATAAATAATTTAATGAGAAGGCTTATAATGACCTATTAAGATTTTTTTTACATCTACCTTGTAAATATATTTTTTGCTATTTTATTAAAAAGTGTTAAATGTAAATCAACAACAATTACTATTAACAATATTTCAAGTGTAATCTTTCTTTTTTAAAGTATACATTTTATCATAAGTATTTCAAAGTTAAGGATTCATTAGTTTGATATAGCCTACATTGGAACAAACACTAGGCTATAATAACATCTTAGTTGATGAGTTTATTTTTGAGCATAAAAACATATGAGCAGAAACTGGCTAACAAAAGCTTATTTCATGTGGCAGCAGTATTCTATTTTACAGTATTCTATTTTATTTTAAAAACTTTATAATCTATCCAAAACTAGTCAACTAAATTTTGTCTTTCAAATTTCGTCTGTAACATAGTAAACAACAGTGCGCATCTGTGCCGTTCATTCACACACAGAAACGCGATTCATATTTAAACAGTCTTTTTGCGGTTTACAGACACTATTCCATATCACAATTAGAACAAAGCACTTAAGAATAAAAATTGTACTATTCACAATTCTTGGCTGGATCCGTTGCTCCTCGAAATGACACTAAACCAGCACTCCTGAGGTACATTTCCTAGGATTATTCCTCAGCCTCGCAATAAGACGTAAAGTACATTAAAGGAGAACTCTGGTCAATTTTAACATTGAGCTAATTTTTTTGTAAATTTGGAGTGCTGTCAATACAGAGAACAACAAAAAAAATCTGTGTTGCTTACACCATGTTATCGTCTTTTTAAATTTTGCACCCTGTTGACTTCAATGGGGCAAGTTTTAAACCTGCTTTTAGCCTCTTAACATCCTTGATTTGTCATTACAAAGTCCAAAGTAGTCGATTATCGAGTTGGGAGAATGGGATCTCATACAGCCTGGTCGCGCGCGTGAACTCGATAATCGACTACTTTGGACTTTGACCGAAAAAAGGAAGAAAATACAGGTATGTGAGCTGGCTGAATTAACATCATTTTTATTCATATCTTTCACATCTACTGCAGTCAGATTGACGGTGTTCACTTTTAATAACACCACTCACATGGCTGTGCACTTGTAATGACAAATCAAGGATGTTAAGAGGCTAAAAGCAGGTTTAAAACTGGCCCCATTGAAGTCAACAGGGTGAACATTTTAAAAAGAAAATAACACGGTGTAGGCAACACAGATTTTTGTCATTGTTCTCTGTACTGACAGCACTCCAAATTTACAAAAAATTTAGCTCAATGTTAAAATTGACCGGAGTTCTCCTTTAATCTGATTAAACTTGGTGTGTTTTATCGAGCTGGTGTGGGGGTTGATAGGTTTGCATGGATTGCCTCAGATCATTTTTATTCAAAATAGCGCGCGCTCTCCGTGGGCGTGTTCATATTCATCTCTCTCTTTTCATATAGACTACATAAACAGAGAATATTTGTTTTCGTTTTGAATTAGATAATTTAAAAGTACACACTTAAATGATTACTAAGATATATGGCTCATGCCTGGGTGACTAATATATGCTGAGTTTTAAGTTTAGAGACGTGCACCAGAAATAAAGTTTGTGGAGATGGAGAGGCAGAAGTTAGCGTCCTGATCACCCTAGCTGGGTATGGACGACATCCTCTGTGATGCATTTCCATTGTACTCGGTCCATTGCCAAGGTTTGAATATGTTCTTGCCAATCCCGGTCATATTTCTTTCTGCTCAGTCCAAAGGGCACCATGATAAAAGACTCAGCAGTCTTATAAATGTATCTTTTTGTTGTTGTACGAACGCCTCCTTTGGGGTGTTTCCAAGAGGGTCCAGGGGTGGCCATAAAGGTTAGTAGTGGTAAGCGACTATTTTGCATTTGTAAGACATGTCCTATCCATTTCCAGCGACGCCGGGTAAGTACAGAGGACAGGGGCTCCTTTAGCCCACAGCGTTCTCGGACCTGTTCATTGGAGATGAAATCAGACCATCGAATTTTTGCTATGCGTCTCAGGCAGCGGTGGTCGAATATTTCCATTCTTTTTGTTGGTCGATTTTCAGGGGCCATGTTTCAGAGGCATACAGCAGTGTCGCTCGAACTATAGCACAGTAAATTCTTGTTTTTGTCTTGATACGAATGTCACGTCTGTTCCAAAAATAATTCAATGCCGCAAAGATTGAAAAGGCCCTTTGTATTCTTGTTTGGACTTCTTCATCTGTATTGCCTATTAGGTTAATGTTGCTTCCTAGGTAGATGAATGAAGTGACATGTTCCATTGGTTCATTTTCGATGGTTAGATTATTAATGGAAGTTGTAGGGTCAGTGTTAGCAGTAATGTATTTGGATTTTTGACAATTTAGCTTCAGACCAACAGAGGCGGCCATTCGGGTAATATGATCAATCATTATTTGCATGGAGTCCATCGATACTGCAAGGACTGCTATATCATCTGCAATGTAAGATCAGTGATCTGTCGTTCTGAGGGGTAGATGGTTATTCCAAGTGGGTTGTCATCTAATGCATTTTTGAGTACATGGTCAATAGCAATGTTGAAGAGGCAAGGTGATAGAACCCCCTTGTCGCACCCGTTTTGGTGGCAAAGACATGGCCATCTTCGCCATAGGCTCTGACTCTGCAGTTCGTGGTTGCATACATTGATGCACACAGGTTAACCAGCTTGTTGGGGATTCCTTTCATTTTTAGTAGAGACCAGATGGTTCCTCTATCGACGCTATCAAAGGCTGCTGTAAAGTCCAGGAATGCGACCACTGTTGGTTGTCTAAATTCATGTCGCAGTTCTATTATTTGCCGAAGGGAAAAGATTTGGTCGGTGCAGCTACGACCTGGTCGGAAGCCAGCTTGGTTTTCTCTTGTAGACATTTCACAAATGGGTATGATCCGATTTAGGAGAATTCGCTCCATGAGTTTGTAGGCAATGGCTAAAAGGGAGATACCGCGATAGTTCTTGCAGTTTTTCTTTTCACCTTTTTTGAAGATAGGTATTATGATGGCAGTTTGCCAATCCATGGGGATGTTTTCATCCGCCCATATTTTGGTATAAAGGTGGTATAGGTCCTGTATCAGGCTAGGGTTGTCAGTTTTAAAGAGGTCAGGAGGTAGACCATCTACTCCAGGGGCACGGCCGCTCTTAAGGCATTTAATGGCTTTTTCATTTTCTTTCTTTTTTCAAACTAATCTTTCTTTATTTCTAACTAATCTTTCTTTTTTTCTAACTATTCTATCTTTCTTTCTTTCTAACTAATCTATCTTTCTAACCAATCCATCTTTCTTTCTTTCTTTCTTACTATTCTTTCTTTTAACCTAAGATTTTTCTTTCTTTCTTTCTTTCTTTCTTTCTTTCTTTCTTTCTTTCTTTCTTTCTTTCTCACTATTCTTTCTTTTTTTACTTTTCTTCCTTTCTAACTATTCTTTATTTTTTACTTTTCTTTTTTACTTTTCTTTTCGTTCTTTTTTCAAACTAATCTTTATTCTTTCTTTCTATCTCTTTCTTTCTTTCAAACTAATCTTTCTTTCTTCTTTCTTTCTCTCTTTCAACTATTCTTTCTAACTATTCTTTCTTTTTTACTTTCTTTCTTTTTTACTTTTCTTTCTTTTTCAAAACTAATCTTTCTTTATTTCTAACTAATCCGTCTTTTTTTTCTTTCTTTCTTTCTAACTATTCTTTCTTTTTTCTTTTTAACTTTTTTAAACTAATCTTTCTTTATTTCTAACTAATCTTTCTTTATTTCTTTTTTTACAAACTGATCTTTCTTTCTAACTAATCTTTCTTTCTTTCTAACTAATCTATCTTTCTATCTAACTAATCCATCTTTCTTTCTAACTAATCTCTCTTTCTAACTAATCTATCTTTCTTTCTAACTAATCTTTCTTTGTTTCTTCGAACTAATTGTTCTTTCTTTTCTTTCTTTCTGTATTTCTATCTATCTCCAATCTCTCTTTCTTTCTAACTAATCTTGATGATCCATCCAACCATCCATGGTCATGTTAAAACATGCTAAATCATGCTAGCAATGTGGTAAACCATACTAGAAATATGGAAAATCATGTTAAACCATGCTAGAACAGTTTAAAACTTTTTCAAACTTTCTGGCTAGGCTTCTCCAAGCCAACTTAAAGTTTGTCTACGAACTTGACCATCTAGTATTCTTTATTTTACAAAAGTAAAATGTTTTATATAGTGTGCGCAACGAAAACAGCGCACGGTGCGAGTGCCGAATTCAGCTCTCTGTCACGTTGTCTTGTGCTTGAAAATGGTTTGAAATTACATTCAAATGCGCACACAGGAATCGGTAAGTGGAATCAAAATCCAACCCTACTAATATGTAATATCCATTGCAGTCAGGGCCGGCCCGCGGCATAGGCAGAATAGCCAAATGCTAGGGGCACCACTCATCCATAGGGGCACCAAAATGAGCGAACAAGTGATTTTTTTTTATACTAATTCTATTTTAAAACCATTAATATACTGTATGATCCTACCAAATAAAGCAAACAAAAAAAAACTCCACTTTATCTTACACAAGTCCCCTGACTCCGTCTGGTGCATCAATCTTCCCCCGCCCAGCAAGTGAATTGCGTCAGAAACAGAGCGCGCGCGCGATCAGTTTACTGTTGGTAATTTGTTGTGTAGTGTTGCCCCTTGTCGCATCCAATGTAGACGGCATTGCTTTCGTTTGAGGGTGCTTAACACACTCAAGCACCCCCGTAGAGCCGGGCCGGGCAGCTGGCATCAGCTCGAGAAACGGTGAAAGTTTCCTGATTGTGACATGGACAAATTTACATGACACGTTATAAAATAGCATTATAGTCTGCGATAGATACAGTGCCAAAAAGAAGAGAAGAGGATAAAGAGGATAAAGACAGAGGTAAAGTGATGTAATGAATGGACAGTTTCTCTAATTGCATAGTTGTAAGATACTATTTAATGGCTTTTATTTTTACCTTTAACTTTATGCTAACAGTTGTTCTGAGTTCTCCAGATGCCCCAGACAGTGTGATTTTGTAACAATCATGTCAGGATATGGCATTTTTAAAATGTATTTTCCAAAATTAGTAATGATATTTTTATAATGGTTTATTAAAAATAGCAACGTTTATGTAAAATTCACATTAAAGAAGACATTTCGCAGTTTCATTCATGGTGAAAACATAAAACATGCCATAGTTTAGCTTAAGAGGAAGTTTTCGGCCATCAACTGGAAAAGAAGCTAGTATTGAGCTAGTGCTCAATGAATAGTTTGTGCATGAATGACATTTGGACGATGACGTCACTGTTTTATTCAGAGAGGCTATATAAATTAACTAAATTAATCACTTTTTTACAACAAAAATAACCATCACTGAACTTAAGCTGGACTATAGCCCTTTTCGCACGGGATAAGTATTATCTGGTGACCTCTAGTCATTTGTAATAATTGCGGAGGTTGTGATCTTAATACCGTGTGAATCGGCCATGTCTGTAATTTGTAAAGTAAAAATTCCCCCGCAAATGCCTTACCATATTTCGCCAAACACAGAGGTCCTGTGGTAATATTAGTCCCGTGCGAATCGGCATCTCTGTGATTTGGCGGGATCGTATATAATTTTTTCAAGGTTTTTGTTTCATGCGTGCCTTTTTATCCATCTTTCGCAAAGAATGGAGGTCGCGTTGGAGTGTTTTGATAGTATTTCGGGTGCTGGGTCATATCGCTATACACCAACTACACAATAAGCTGAAAATCATCAGAAAAGCAAAAACAAAAAGAATGAATAGATGGAGATGAATGACATGTATAGCAGCATCCGGTAAGAACATTCTTCTGTTTATGATATATATCATACAACTAGACCTATAATAATATATATATATATGCTAAATAATCATGAACACAATGACGGGATGAAATGGGCTGTGATGCATGGGGCACCAGGTAAAATCTTGCCTAGGGCAGCAAATTGGTTAGGGCCGGCCCTGATTGCAGTACATAAAAAAAGGCCTTCTAATATGACATTTTCAAAGAGACAGGTTTATTTCACTGTTATTGTAAGTAGTTTTATTTGTTCATATCTGATTAAGGGTCCTGCTTAAAATTGTCTAGGTTACTACTACTTTCACACCTGAGTGTTTGTTTCGGAACCTGGTGCATTTTCTCCCATGTTTGGTTCGTTTAGGCATATGTGAACATGGCAATCGTGCTTGGATCTGCACCAAAACAATAGCTCCGAGATCGCCTGGACGAGGTGGTCTCGGACCGATTGCAAATGAACTCTGGGGTGGTTCGCTTGAGGTATAAAAGCAATCCGACCCAACGGACTACTTTCTTTTTTTTTCCTTTTTTTTTTTATTATCGTGCTGTATGCATTTTTTAAGAACGTCACTGCAAAAATATTTGTATCATATCCAAAGAGAAAAAAATCCCCTTTTATATTCCACTTATGGACCACAATGATGATCATTAAGTTTTATATAGCACTTCCCTTTGTCCTCAGCATCATTGTCCCAGTCTCTGCCTTTAAGGTAACAGGGTTGCTTGATTTAAAGCTTTGGGTAATATAGAGGTTACTCTTTAAACCTGCAATTCACATTCAATGTCAGCCATCATTTATATCCTGATGAAGATCAAAGTTCCTATTGGGGATGCGTCCTAAAATGCCAACCCCTAATCCCTCACTAAAATTGAAAGTACCCTGGTGTACACCCTTCAATAAAAGAAAAACTGAGAGAGAAGGAAGAAAAAGACACAGAAAGAAAAGTGAGGGAAGAAGATAATGCCTGGAATGAATTATGTATCACTCCTTAGAGGAATATCGCTCCTCTTGGTAGGCCTCTCTATCTCGCTCTTTAAATCGATACAGGCTCACTGTCATGGGTCACTACCCAGCGTGCACCAGGGTACCACTGTGCTTCCAAAGTAAGCTATCCCCTGCTCCCCCATCCAGCCGCTCTCATGGTGATAAGTCTGCCATATCTGAGCCTTAGCTCCAAGAGGACAGACTCTTTCAATTTAACTCCAATATCCGCTTCTGATTGAGTAGCGTAGGCCGAGCGGTGCAGAATTCATATATTCATCGCTCTTCAAGGTTTGCGTGGGGGCTCTTGGCCATGGGGAATGCATCGAGAGCATGTTATTATAAACCTGCTCTGAGTGAGACATGTCATGGTGCCGCATCTGTCACCTCCATATTGTGAAAAGTAGCAAAGATATCCCTCAGATATTCAAATTAGTTTTTTCTAATGATCACATTCACAACAGTGTTTGTATTTACTCTTGAAGATGCACGTTGAGGACTATTCCAGGTTCAGAACAAGGTAAGTTCAATCAACACAGTCTGTGGCGCAATGTTGCTTACTGCAAAAAGTAATTTCCACTTGTCCCACTTTTTCTTTAAAAAAAGCAAAAATGGTTGCTGGGTTACTAGTGGGGGACTAACAATGGTAATGGTAATGGTAAATGTTAAAATACTCAATGTTTTTAAAAGTATAGCCACAAGACAAACAACTTTAACATTATTTTAGTGTTAAAAAAAATGCTTGCTAACCTTTTCTGTGTAATGTTATATCCAAAAAACAACATAATTCCTAAAACCTAAATTACCATAAATATGTCAAGAACAATTTAACTCTAATAATGCACAAGTGGTAACTAATAATTGATTTTAATTCTTTTATAAACTTATATACTTGAGATTATCTGAAAATGGCCCAATTTACTACCATTATAAGCTCAACCGCACTTGCTTGATGCGTGAGAACAACTGGATTAGACACTGGATGTTGTGTCTTATCCATTTGTTCTCACGCATTAAGCCCCTGGGGTCGGCTATCGCGCCGCCGCGATTGTCTCGCTTTTGTTCTTATCAGTGCAAAATAGACTCAAATAATCCGTAGATTTTTGTCATACAGGCAAGTGTTATACATCATTCAAAACTGTTAAATGTCTTCTTTTATTTGTGTACACTAATAATAAAAACAGAAAATGATCTGTAAATCAGCGAATGCTTGTCACTGTGACATGAAACATGTCTTTACAAAGCTTGAAGTCTCCATTTTTAAATTATTTAAATCACATCAAAAACAAATATTCTCTGTTTAAGTAATTCGAAAGCAACAACAAGTACAGTTGAAAGTACAGTTTCTCCAGCCCGAGCTCATTAGTCCTAATGTGACCACACCCAAGCGCGCACGAGCGATTGACATGCAAATGATCCACTTGAAGGAATGCAGAGCTGTAAACGCCCTCATCACCTCTAAACAAAGAATCAGCGACTTCAGTACTCTGCTTTTCATCAAGTTTGGAAGATTGTGTCTTTACCTCAGAATAATTAGAAGAACACGATTTTATTATGAGAAAGATTTTAAAGGTAAGACACTCATAATAGTAGCATGTTATTGTTGCATAAACTTTACATTGTAACTACTAGTTAAACTGGTGCCAGACTAAAATGTACGTTATGAAATGAGATTGGAGTAAAAACATGAAGCCTAATGCTAAATGTTTTTATGTTCGATAATTAAACACAGCACGATATAAAAGTAGGCTAGTATGAGTGTTTATTCTAATATCTCTGCACACGCAAAACACGGCAAACATTTGAAAAGCAAAACACGGCAAACATTAGGCTTCATGTTTTTACTCCAATCTCATTTCATAACATCATAACGAATGGAAACGTTTGAGTAACATATGATAATCCATATATTGTTCTCTAGTGTAGTGTTACTGAAGTGTTCCTTTTTAACAGTTTATAGACTGTCTGCTATCTAGGCTATTGTTATTATTTTATGCAGCCCTACACATATATGCCTACAAGACACACGTGTGTGTGTGTGTGTGTGTGTGTGTGTGTGTGTGTGTGTGTGTGTGTGTGTGTGTGTGTGTGTGTGTATGTATTTTGTAAATTTCATAATTTTAATCAGAAAAAATCTAAAATGTATTCCCAAAATCGTGTAGCCCTATAGTTTCTCCTGATATCAACATGTTCACAGGTTTTTATTTAAAATATATATATAATTACAGGGACCAGATGCCACTGGATGAGTACTCCTGACATTCACATGAATCTCTGTACATGAACATGGTAAAATGAAAAATCAAACACCTTGGAAATGACATGGTGATCAGGAATGGCACAAAGGTGTGTGACTGTTCAAGTTTCTGTCTTTAGATCAGTGTGTTTACTAATGTGCTTTTTTGTCATTTGTTGTGTATCTTTGGATTATGTTGTGTTGAAAATAAATCCAAACAATCTAAAAGCCATTATTTTTTACATTTCTCCTCATTCTTTGTGCAATGTTCTTCATAATGATAGGGCCTGATAGCACCTGATAGAGCCATTATAGGAGGGTCTTTTTCTTTCTTAGGTGTGAAACACATCATCAATAAAACCCAAGAATGCAATAGAAGTGCTGCACAGGGTATGAATTCTCTGTGCTCTTTGGTTGCTTGGGATAATTAAACACTACATCAATATTCATGATGTATTCACGCCTCCTTGCATAAAGCTTTCTCACACAAAACATGTCTTACAAATTTTAAATCAATATATTGTCTTATCTGAACGAGAAGGATGATTTCAAATAGTTTTGAAGCAAATATTCTAGGCTACGTGATCAAACGTCTTCATTGAAAAGGTTTCATGGGTTTCATGACCTTATTTCAGCGACAATTGTTTTGTTTGTTTTTTCACAAACCACGCATAAACGTCATTATCTCAAAACGACAAACTTTTACATACATGCTGCTGACATATTATTGTAGCAGAGTTTGCGCTAAATACAGTGTAATCAGACTTTAGCTATGAAAATGTAAAAAGTAACAGAAATAAGCACAAATTTCAGAGCATGTCAGAACACCTCCAGGGCCCAGAAAACACCTCAGACCCCAGAGGGTTAAAGGAGAACTCGGGGCAATTTTTTAAGTTAATCTTGATCGTTATACCTTTGTGAGTACTGTCTATAGAAAAAAAACGAACCGGACTGGTGCTTGCGACTCGGAGCTGCGACAGTGAATGCCCAGAGCTCCCACTCAGCTAAAATGGCAGCTATGGGGGCATAACATAAAGAGCGTTTTTGTGCCTCTTAACAGACACAAAATGCAATTAAAATGTCTGTCCAACGTGAACAGGGGCCTTACCTGTGAACTAGATGCGATTAGCAACTTAGCCATGGTTTAAATTCACCTAAATAGTGTTTTAGACGGCAAGCTGTAGTCTCGCGCTGAAGTCTCGCTCCTCCCACCTGGACTCGCGTGGGAACTCAGTTGTAGCCGGGAAAGGTAAATAGTGTCCAGGTGGGAGGAGGGAGACTTCAGCGCGAGACTACAGCTTGCTGTCTAAAACACTATTTAGGTGAATAGTGGTTTAAACCATGGCTAATTTGCTAAACGCAGCTCGTTCACAGGTAAGGCCCCTGTTTATGTTGGACAGACATTTTAATTGCATTTTGTGTCTGTTAAAAGGCACAAAAACGCTCTTTAAGTTATGCCCCCATAGCTGCCGTTTTAGCTGAGTGGGAGCTCTGGGCATTCGCTGTCGCAGCTCTGCGTCGCAAGCACCAATCTGGTTCGGTTTTTTTTCTATAGACAGTACTCACAAAGGTCTAACGATCAAGATTAACTTAAAAATTGCCCGGAGTTCTCCTTTAAGCAAATGCTGTCATACCCTAATATGGTCATACTTCCTGGTTCTAGTAAGAACTCTAGATGCTGCATTTTGGACCAGCTGGAATTTGTTTATTAAGCACGCAGGGCAACCACCCAGTAGAGCATTACAATAATCTAGCCTTGAGGTCATTAACACATGAACTAACTTTTCTACATTTGTCATTTAGAGAATGTCATAATTTATATTTATTTTTTACGGTGGGAAAATTAGTTTTTTTTACAAATACTAGAAAAGTGGCTTTCAAGTGAAAGATAGCTATCAAATAATACACCCAGGTTCCTAACTGATGACGAATACTATACTGAGCAGCCATCAAGTGTAAGAGAGTATTCTAGGTTATTATGTGCAGAGGTTTTTTGGATCCAACAATTAAAACCTTCTTTTTTTTTCTTTTTTTTCTTTTTTAGAATTTAGTAGGAAATTATTAGTCATCCAATTTTTTATAACACAACATCCAGTGTCTCATCATTTTGTTCTCACTCATCAAGCAAGTGCGGTTGAACTTATAATGGAAATAATGGGGCAATTTTCAGATAATCTGAAGTAAATAATTTTATAAAAGCATTTACAACAATTATTTGTTACAACTTGTGTATTATTAGAGAAGCTCAGGCATGCTTGCATGATTTCCGTTGTATACATTTTTATCAATTGAAGCATCGCCATGCTTCCTAATGATATCTCTTAAGTGTAGCATGTACCATTGAAAAGCAATGGTCCAAGTACTGAGCCTTGCGGTACTCCATACTGAACTTGTAAACCGAAATGATGCTTTTTCATTTACTGCTACAAATTGATAACTATAAGTATGATTTGAACTGAACCAGTGCAATTCCACCAATGCCAACATCATTTTCAAGTCAATTCAAAAGAATGTTGTGGTCTATATCATCAAATGCAGCAGTAACCAGTAACACAGTAAGGGCCAGTAACACTAATAGAGAGATACAACCATGTTCAGATGATAAGAGCAAATCATTTGTAACCCTAATGAGAGCAGTCTCTGTACTATGATACAGTCTAAATCTAACCGGAAATTCCTGCAGATAACATTTATTTCTAAAAAGGAAGACAATTGTGAGAATACTGCTTTTTTATTATTATTTTTAATAAAGGGTGAAAAGGGTGTGGAGATTTGAGATTGGTCTGTAATGAACTAGTCAAGTTCAAAATCAAGTTTTTAATGATAGGTTCAATTCAACAGCCAGAAATTATATTAGGAAGAGGATCTATGACTTCTGAAAGCATATCTTTCAGGAGCTTAGTTGGTATAGGGTCTAACATACATATTGTTGTCTTTATGAACTTGTTGAAGCTTTTTCTTTGTGGTGGAATGGACTTTCAATGGGGGAATGGAAATCTCTCAAGTTTTATAAAACATATCTGTTCCGAAGATGAATGGTAGATGAATGGGTCATTAACCAATAATGATGCACAAGTTACAGTGAGTAACTGGTGAGAGAATTAATTTTAGGTGAACTTGTTTTGTATTGAACCCATACTATTCCTTTATATATTAAAATGAGCTTTTTTAAAGATCACGACCATGTTTATAGGTACTCTTGAAGATGCGCTTAAACTCTGCTGGAAGAGTGTGCATAAAGGCTAAAAAACAGATGATTAATAAAGCAGTTTTATTAAAATTTTATTAAAACCTCAATTATCCAGCCTGTTTAAAGAAAAAGTGCTATTTGCTATATACTCAGACAACAGTTAATGAAAAGGTATAAATTCTGTCACAACAATGTGATGGCGGCGTTCATATTCGTAGCCTAACACCAGCGCCGCACTAATTACCTGCCTGAAGGGTGCTGTGGAGAGAGTGGCCCTCTGGATATTTTTCTACTTCACACAACACCTCTCTTTTCCTGTCAACACACCGGGGACACATCCCTCTCTCTTTCCCTTTCTCGCTCTCTAGCGCTCTTTCCATCCATTGCTTCGGCCGAGGAGGTGCCACATTATCACCTGAAGGTGTAAACAGCCGAAGAATTACCTTTTCCACACCGATTTCTCATGTACACACATATTTATAGCACACACACACACACACACACACACACACACAGGTACATATATCAATTTTCTCTTGTCCTGAGATTATGCTTACAAACCATTTCCTATCTTTCTCTCCACGTATGCACCTCCCTGTCCTTTCTTTCTCCTGGCTGTCTCACTATCTTTTTGTCTATTTCTCTCTGTCCATCTCTTTCTGTATCTCTTTCTTGATCTGATGGATGGCTCTCAGAACTCACAGAGGTGAGAACGCTTCTGATGTTGTCAGTTTCTGTCCTCCACTGTCAAAAAAGCCTCCTAAATATCATCCTTGCATAATGCAAATCTTGCATATTTTCTCATACCGCATACACTATCGTTTTCCTGTTTTTTGTGTAAATGTGTTTACTGGGTGCTGGATGCACAGCTCAGTATACATTTGTTTCCTTACCTAAAAGTATATAAATGTTGTTCTATTGTAGTATCGCAGAGTTAAGTTTTAAAATTAATTTTGAAATACAATGTCACTGATTTTAAAAGTCATTTAAAAAAGTGAACATCCATTTACCTTGAATTGCCTTGTAATTGACAGAAAAGCTCCAAAATGACATTTTTCAATGCTTAAATGTTCCATTTGTTTTTATGCCTCACAGCTAAATAACAGGTTTTCTTTAGGTTTTTTTATGCTTTAATGCTCTCAATAATAACAGTATAGTCTTTTATAGGGGTAGTTCATCCAAAAAAAATGCATAACTTCTGCCGTGCAAAGGCAAAAGACCGTAACTTCGTTTTTGATAGAAAATAAGTTATTGATATTTTTGTCACATTCAAGACCTCCTTTATCAAGTGGGTAAGTATCTTGAGTTAATTACGTTGTTTTTTCGAGAAAATAATGGGTTGTCTTAACAGTAACTTCCAAAAGCACATGGCAGATGGCACCAAGACAGAACACCGTAACACCAGTTACCGGTCTTTGGCTTTGTTTTGGAAAGCTCAAATTGAGTTACGGTACTCTGCCTTTGTTTAGCCGCACGTCAATATGAAGTTACTGTGCCGGTGTTCTATCAAATAATGCTACCTTTCAGATTGGACGGTGTTCTACCTTTGTTTTACTCTCCATTAAAATGTAAATTACGATACATAAATTACGAGTCCCTGTAACTTCTGATGTCCTCAGAGCTTTGTCCTGCACAAATGCGTTCAGAACATTTAGTATGGTCTGTCGCTCCATTGACAGGCGTGGGATATCGATCGCAAAGGATATATGCAGAGTTGACAGAACAATTTTACTCATGCCGTAGCAGATGAATACAACAAAAAACTAAACCTTTAAAAGGAACCTCGCCTCACACAGTTCGGGTACCGGACCTGGTTGAAAACACTCCTGTATCTAGCTGGCAGAGCGCAAAACTTCGCCGGCGCCTTCTTCAACACCGTCCTGAACACGGTCGAGCCGATGCGGGACTAATATATCGCAGGGACTGATAATAATGCAACAAAGGGTATATTGGTTCATACAACATAATGTACTGGTGCATACAACATCAGACCAGCTGTTACAAGCAGGTTATACCTACAATCACAGCGTCTGGAATAAATCCGCGGGACGACAAGCACAAGCACAATAATAGGTCAGACAGCTGAAACCACCGCATACTAAAAAGATGCACAACACAGAAGGTTGTGCTAAATGCATTAGTCGTCTAGGTAGTCCAGAACGCGCTCCCTACTGAGTCTCAAGAGAGAAAGCACAGCGTTCGTACTTCGTAGGCTACTTTTCGTGAAAGTACGAGGAGCGTGACACCTTCGAACACGAATCTCGGTAAGCGCATGTGATAAAGGGGCTATCTGACTGAAAGTATTTGCATCTTTCAGACCCACCGCTATAAACCAGTCTCCGGGTTGAATGTGCGCGAGTGTCTGTTGCAAGTCCTATGCCACTCGGTACCACTTGAAGATACCGCTATGGAGGTATTTTGTTATGTCTAATGTATTAATAATGCCACCAGAATGCAACCAAAACACAGGATAGCAGTATGGCTATAAGTAATTATAAATCATACAAAATAAATGCCATGATCACTAGATTGTATACAGGTGTTACTATAATGATTTTGTTAATGGTGATCACCAACCAAATATCGATAATGTTGAAGTTACTGTCTTTTGCCTTGGCATGACTTCTCGCTTTTTTCTGACAATACAAAGGCAGAGTACAATAACGTTAAAATAGTGGTCAAAAGTCAAGGTTGAGCTCAAGATTATTTTATGTAGATAACGTTTATAACTAAAACATATAATTGGCAGATTTCCAGTTTTCTACCTGTAATTCATTTGGCGGGACAACTAAAAATATTTTCTAAAAGTCAATTTTATCAGTTCCACACTCTAGCAAGGTAAGGTATTTTGCCTTTGTAGGGCAGATTTACTCACCCTTATTTCATTCCAAAACCGTATGACTTTGAATTTTTTAAGAATATCCTGCCCATTCTCTTCTATTTAATGAAAGTTAATGGGCTCTGAGGGTAGCTATAAGCAGTTTCCACAATCGAGGTGTGTGTAGCAAAGTTGTGCCATAGATGCCAGTACATGGATTTATAGATGAGGGTGCTGTTTGCAGCTGGCTGTTTGTGTGTTTACCGTTGTTTCCCATTGTGTGTGTGTGTTTGTATTTTCTGGGGTAGTTTTCCTTTGCCAGACGGTGTAAAGCTCCTGCAGTTGCTCCATGTGGTCTCTCTACAGTCTCTCTCTGGCAGTATTGCAAGGCCTGATGTTGGCAGTTCTTCCATGCCAACCCCAGTAGCCCTCATCCAGACAGAACACTAGTCACATTCATTACACATTCCATGAGACACTTGCCAATGTCACCACTGCTATGTGCACTGAAAGAAAGCTTTATTGTTATTAACAGTACAAAAAATAGTAAATTAATTTTATTTATTTATTTTTCATTATTT
Source organism: Semotilus atromaculatus (assembly GCA_031834385.1). NCBI lineage: Eukaryota > Metazoa > Chordata > Actinopteri > Cypriniformes > Leuciscidae > Semotilus > Semotilus atromaculatus. Next base: position 14,125,227 of record JAULUF010000009.1, on the reverse strand, counting down.
ATTTTTTAGTTCGTTTTTATTAACATCGATGTTTTAGTACTTGAAGTAGAACTATTTAATATAACTAATATTCCCAAGTAAAAATTAAGGGGGGAAGCTGCTCTTTAAATGATTTAGTCTCCTCTGATGTAATCTGGATTTGTAATATCACAAGAATCATCCACACTATAACCAATGATAAAGAATCACAAGTTTTTCTGTTTTTAAAAAACATTTCATTAATGACTTGTAAATGGTTGCATGGGTAAACACTACAAAAAGTCTTCTTCGGTATTTTTGTCCAGTACAAATATCTAAACATTATTAATCAAGATTTTTAATGTCTTGTTTTCGGAAAGATTTTTTTACACCTAAAACAAAAAACATATTTTCCCATGGATGAGTGGATAAATTAGGTTAATTCAAAGGGAAGACTGCTTTTTGCAGTGAAGGATCAGATTAAATGCTGCATAAGATGAAATTTATCTTACACAAAACAGAAGTTCTCCAGCTGTCTAATCATATCCATACTGATCAGCAGTGATCAAACCCTCTGACCATTTCAATCCCTTATTAGAAATATTTGTTGTGTAATACATACTTCGCTTCAGCATTTCAACTGTTCCTGAGACATTTATCACACCCTTTAAAAGCATCCATTCTCACTATTGTTTACATCTGTTTAAGCATGTGCTTATACTGTACTTAAGCTTTAAGTGCATACGTTTATTGTAAACCCTGAATAAACTCTCAGCCGCCCACAGTCTGTATAAGAGGTCATTTTAAGTCTTTGCATCTTGACGTGAATCATCCTCTCTTCATCAGACATAAAAAAATATATATACACTTTTTGAACCTGACTTGTTCTTGACTCTGGACATTTAAACAAACTTCTGAGCACTTGATGCACAGACAGTGAAAGGTGATGAATCTTTTTAAATGTATATGTAAAATATGCAATCTGTATGTTATGTTCTTGTGCAACTTTTATAAATAGAGTTTTAATATGCTGTGCTGTCAGTTTTGAGAGCTCAGTAAATGTGACTTTAGCTGTAAATTAAATGAGCCTCAGGGAATGATTGTTTAGTTGTAACTAAATACAGGAGTTAATGCTACTATACAAATGCTTTCAATTCTGTGCCACTAGAACTAAACTGAATTGCAATTGGTTTGTTTATGCAGCCCAGTGGATTTTGAACCAATATCCTTATTGGATATTGAAAGAATTTTCAACAACCATTACTTCAGTCTTCAGTGTTGCATGATATTTCAGAAATCATTCTAAAATGCTGAATTAGTGCTTAAAGGTCCAGTCTACATTTTTTGGGTTAAAAATTATCCAAAATAAATTTTGGAGCAAGAACTGTACATAAACAGCCAGTGTTCAAAACTGCTTGCCTTAGCTCGATTCAAAACGGTAAGCTTGTAATAATGTTTTTAATTCCAACAGGCACGTGCAGAGGGGGGGGCTTTGGGTGCTCGAGCCCCTGCCCTTTTTCAAAATCAATCGAAAGTGCCCTTCTCAAACAAATAATGATAATATTGTTTTCAATAAAACAAAATGCATTTGATTATAATTAACATGACAATGTGTACAAAACTAAAGTAGCCTAAATTCACGTTTATTTGTACGTTTCTGTCAGTCTGAGGTGCCGTTGCCATGACTCGTTGCTATGGGTTGCGTCACTTGCGTGTCTTGCTTCGGACTCGACTGAAGAGGTCAGTCTCCGTTTTCGAGGCTCTAAACCTCGAAGGACGGCAGGCGCGCGCAACCGTAGCAAAAGTTATGCGTTTTAAAACGAAAATGCACTAGTGTAAACGACAACGTAGGTATTCCACAGCAGGCACGTGCAGAGGGGGGGGCTTTGGGTGCTCGAGCCCCTGCCCTTTTTCAAAATCAATCGAAAGTGCCCTTCTCAAACAAATAATGATAATATTGTTTTCAATAAAACAAAATGCATTTGATTATAATTAACATGACAATGTGTACAAAACTAAAGTAGCCTAAATTCACGTTTATTTGTACGTTTCTGTCAGTCTGAGGTGCCGTTGCCATGACTCGTTGCTATGGGTTGCGTCACTTGCGTGTCTTGCTTCGGACTCGACTGAAGAGGTCAGTCTCCGTTTTCGAGGCTCTAAACCTCGAAGGACGGCAGGCGCGCGCAACCGTAGCAAAAGTTATGCGTTTTAAAACGAAAATGCACTAGTGTAAACGACAACGTAGGTATTCCACAGTCTGATCGGGAACCAAACTGATGCGCTCGAGCCAAAATATATGGTTCTTTCAGCGAGTATCTAGGCTCGACGGCAGGAAAAAAATAACCAAACCATTTTTAAACTTCTTCTTTTTTTTTTCAATAATCAAAGGTAGTGTATTTTTTTTAAATCCACATATTACATATTTAAAAATATTACATAATTCATTGATGCCTGTTTGTTATATAATACACCGACCAATCGTCATCTGGCACAAAAAGTTCAATTTTCATTGGACAATGTGAAGTGGAGCGGTAATTTTCTAGTCATTCAGAAATCGTTTAAAAATTACAATCGAATTTACATTTATGAAGCGATCTGGATCTGCGACTTCTGCGTCATTGAAACAATGGATGTTAATTGACTACAAAGCACTGCACAAAACCAGCACCAAAGTCGCTTTAATCGTAAGTAGTATTCAAGTCATGTATTTAGCATATGTAAATTATATTGATACACCGTTTACCATTTGAAAAGAAAACTATCATAGTTGGTTCAAATGAATGAAGCCCCGGCGCCACCTACATGCCTATGACATAAAGTGTAACTTAGGCCAACAACAACACGTGAAATGGTGATTTTTGATAATAGTACAGAACCGGTCAAAAATTTACACATTAAAATTTTTTGACGTATTTTGACAATTTTGACAATTTTTTAAAATAATGGTTTTCTATTTTAATATAGGCCTACTTAAAAAATATCACTTTTAAGTTATCTCTGATGTAAAGCTGAATTTTCAGCATCATTACTAACCCTAACTTCAGTTTCACATGTTCCTTCAAAATCATTCTAATATACTGATTTATTATTATCAATGTTGGAAACAGTTGTGGTGCTCAATTTTTTTGATTAATAAAAAGTTAAAAAGTTATCCTTGCTGAATAAAAGAAAGAAAGAAAATTACTGACCCCAAACTTTTGAACAGGAGGCTATAGTGGATATTGGTACAAAATATTTCTATTTGAGATAAATGCTGTTCTTTTTGTAACTTTTAAACTCAGAATCCTGAAAAAAGTATCAAAGGTTATACGTCTATTAAAATAGAAAACCATTATTTTAGATTTTAGGAATATTTCACAATATTACTGTTTTTTTATCAAAAAAATTTAGCCTTGATAAATTTTTCAATAAGATACTTTCTATAACATTAAAAATAGTAATGTTTACAAACTTATATATGCATGCCCCTTTTTTACATTTGAGCCCCTGCCCTTGTGGAACTCTCTGCACGTCCCTGAATTCCAATGGTACTGGTGGATTTCCACGGGAAATTCAGGAATGTCTTTGCGTCATTACGTCATGTGACAGTGCAGTAAAATACGCGGCTATACGTTTTACTTTCACTTTCACTTTAACGGAAAGGGCGGAGTGACTAATTAAGGCTAATTATATGAAAAGTTTGGCTTGAATATGGACACTCAAATCTGCCTGTGTGGACACCCAGTTAGAGTGTGACCAGTATTACCCAGTTTTTGTTTCAAACACGAAACAGTATTGTTTCGTGATTGTGTGAAAACTGATATTGAACTCCTACGTTGAGAACAATACATATATTTATGTGCTTATTGTTTTGTTTTGTTTTCAAAATCAGTAACTTTTTTGAATGATGTGATGAGCATTAAGTAATAAATTACATTTAAACTGAAACCTATTTCTAATTTTGTTTTGTGTGTGTAATAACTGCAATTGCAGATTTCATTAAATAAACATTAATGAAACTCTCTACTCCTACAATCTGCTAATTGATGTAATTTTGTTTGAATTTAGCTTTAAGTTTATCTGAACATTTAAATGCAACCTATTACTAGGTTAATAAATAAAATATCAATATTAAACCATTACGTTTTGCTTTTGTAGTTAACCACATTTGATAGAACCTTTTTTTTTAATGTCAATTGAGTTTTTGTAAAGTAGAGTGAGTGATATTTCAACAGTACTTCCCAAGCACAGCCGGGGTTTCCAAACTCAATTGTCTTCCTTTCCTTTCTCGGCATATTAAAAAGCAGAGAGAGCTCAGCTTTAGAAGTTCTTTGTTTTAAACAGGACTTTCTTTATTAATAAAACTATCACATCTGCTCTGCAATTCTGTGGGTTTCCATTGAGCTTTTATCTCTCCTGAGAAACAAAAGGGGAAATTAAGCTCTGGGGCGGCCATTTTCAAACTTCAGTCCAACTAATGACTAACCATGCAGAGCTCTCCAAAGCTGTCTCTCCCTCCCTCCCTCCCTCCCTCCCTCTAGCTAGACTTATCACTGTGCCGTATATGATAACATATTATTAAAATGTCTTCTCCCAATATTACAGTTGCTCATTATTAAGAAGTAGCAGCTGAGAGGAGATGAGAGTCCAAGGCCAAAATGGAGGGAGGCGTGTGTTATGGAGGCAGAGGTGGGATGTGTTTGTGAACCACAAGGTCATGAAAGGATTCAGTGATTAATGCATTTTGTGATGTGTGCGTATGTGAGTGTGGACGTGGGTGGGTGGGTGTTATGTTGTATATCTGATAGGTGTCATTTTCAACTACACCACTCTCTTTTTTCCCCTCCTTTCTCGTTGCTGCTTTGAGTGACGCTGTGTGTGATTTTTAATGACAGCTGGAACAAATGGGTTGTAATGAGGTGACCTTGCCGTGTAGTCTGTTTGCCTCACCAGTTTCTCTCTCATTCTCTCTCTGGCCAGAGGGCCATGGATCATGCGTTTGAAGTCGTGTGAGGATGAACCAGCTGCAGGGGTAGGTAATGAAGCTTTTGGTAGCTTGGCGAGTTAGTGCCAAGTCGTTGATGCCTATAGTGGGTAGTCTCTGTTTGCTTGTTGATCTTTCTTCTAGATGCTTCTCTCTTTATGTAAAAGACATTATTCTGAACCCTTTGGTACAGTACATATGGATGCACAATTTATATGTTTGAAGACAGCAGACAAACTATAGTGACTAATAGGTGTCAAAGTCCTTTTAGGCAAGTCATGCCACTCGGCCGCCATCTTGGCAACGCCTCCGGGCAGCTATTTCGGACTAACAAGACCAGGCTCCTATCTAAATGAATGGGCAGAGATTTAGAACTGCACTTTCACTGGTCACAGGGACATAAAAACAGCAGTAAAATATGATAAAAATCACTAAAAAAGTTTGATGACTTTGCCCCAAAATAAAATTTAAAATGCCTTTTTCCCCACAGGTTATTCTTTTACTACGCATGCGCAAGGGTTCTCGTCTCCGCTGTCGCAAACCTCAGCTGTGCGCATGCGTCAGTGGAACCAGACAATAGGCTTAAATATTTCCCGGCTTGACTGTTAAAAGGAGACGATTGGCTTTCCAGCTGGAGGGGCGGGACTTGTGCATACAACAGCCATCTTTGGCGTTACGGGTTTTCCCTATATAGTTGTATTGAGGATTGAGGAAGTGGCATGTCTCTAACTAGTGAACACCTACAGAGACAATTTTATATAAAGTCATAGTTCACAGAAAATTCTTACTTATATCATTATTTACTCAAACTCAAAAAGATAAATGTTGAAAAACATTTGAGAAAGTAAGCCACTTGGAACAACATGAGGATGGCAGAATGATCAACTACCCTTTAAGGATACTGTCAAGACCTTATATTAGATAGTTGTGTCATTACATTGCCCTATCAATTCCCAGCTAGCATCAGTTAAATCAGATGAATCATTTATTTAACATGTTTGCTGCATCAATATTTATTGAATAAAAAGTTCCATACACTGTTTATTACTGAGATTCAGTGCCAGTAAAGCTGCTTATCTGTCTGGACAGAACTCAGGATCTAAGCATGTGAAAGCATATTCACACCCCATACCTCCTACTGCCTTACTTTTAGCCAAAATGGACATCCTCCCGCTGTGTCTAAGGGCTCCCGCAGGAAAAAAGCTGCAGCTGGCGACCAGCTTGCCAGATCTCACTTCCTGGATGTGCATACACTTGGCTTTGGGACAGAGAAGCCATCGAATTAAATGAATCTGCTTTGATTGTTTCTCAGTGATATTTACTCTGATGAAAGCGATTATTTTTTACTTAAAATCAAAATTGATATTATTTACAAAATGTTATTTTTGGTATTGTGAATTTGCTTGCATCGAGTGCAGTTGTTCAAAGGGATTGTGATATGAATTCATTTAAATGTATTATTATTATTATTATTATGAATTTGAGAATGTATTTGTATTTGGTTGGTCCCCCGTTTACTTTAATGACAGCAGCACTCGAGCTGACATAAACTCCACAAGTTTGTGCAAAAACTTTGGATCTTGAATCATGCTGTAGAAGCATCTTCATTGTAGAACAAAAATCTTGATTCCTTTCTCATTAGTTTTTGGTGGAACTTTAATGGGTGGTGGTGATTCAGTACAGATTAGAGCTTAGATCGGGCCCAAAAAATCAAGCCCGACTCGACCCGAGCCCGGCCCGGCCCGAAACATTAACTCTAATTATGAGCCCGAGCCCAATTTAAACCCGACCATTTTTAATACGTGGGCCGTTATAACCGGGGGCGACGCCAGATCATTTTTTTAACGCAGGTGCTGAAAGGGTGCTAGACCATATACAGGGTGAGCTGCGCAATTATATATATATATATATTATAAATACTATTAATAAATGTGCAAAAATTGGCCACTTAATATTTAATTATTTTAATTATCACAATGAAAGTTTTATTTTTATTAAATTGAACAAGCACAACATTCAGCATTCAATCAAATATTCCTAAAGATTCATTATTATTATTAATGTTATTTCGACATGTGTGCGTGCAACAAGCAAGATGAGCATTTGTAAATTCGGTGACAAACGTGCCGAGAATTGATTTATTTTATGGTGAGATGGCTCCAGTTCACGTGGTGACCGCGGCCCGCCGGCGCCTCCATGTCATGATTATATTATCTGCTATATTTGCTTCTTATTTATTAAATCCAGACAATTGGTTGATGAAAAATCTATTAACATTAAGATACAATTTATGCAAAACGAAATTCCCTTTAAAGAAAGGCTCTCTACAAAACAAAACTTAATGAAGTGGTCAAAATCATGCCTGCCCTGAATCACTCCATGTCTCCCGACATTGCGCATCCTCCCATCTACTCTGTTCATGGAAAAAAATAACATTATAATATTTTAATAAATATGAAACTAAAGGCGCTTATTTAATGGCTACAACACGACGTAGGCCTACTCTTTGTACAAACTGCTGCACAGTGCACATTCATTTAATTCTGAATTTTGTACAGATAAGTTGAAAGGCATGTATTGCCTTTATTGCGTGCATTTAACTATTATCTTTATGAATAATGTAACAAGGACGAAGCATGTAAACTGCGTTGTTTATTTATTCAGAATCGAATGGATCCTTCATACTTGCTCAAAGTGAATTCTCCTGTTTTCATTTTTTTCTTTACTTCTTCAAGCTCCATGTTGCACTTAAGATACACAATACAGCACAGCGTGCGAGTCGAGGAGACGCTGCGCGTGACACGTGACGTGCTTGATCAAGGGCCCGACCCGAGCATACTGGCGGGAAAGGGTCAGCTCGGGCTCGGGCTCGGGCAGAGAATCTAAGCGTTAGTACAGATAAGGCATATAAAGTGATGTTATTGTCTAATTTCTGGAGGTTGCATCTAGGATCCACATGCTCCTCAAGACAAACTCCTCCACAAAGTTTTGAACCCCACTGTGTACAGATAACTCATTAAATGTTCCTAATCATTCAGATTGGTAATTGTAGCATTAGCGCTGCAGGATGACTAAAAAGTACTAGTGGATTAGAATATTATGCAAATTATACACAGGTTTTAACACTCATTTTAATATTATTTATTAAAAAAATATTTCAAGTGTAAAGTTATGCTAAATTAAGAGATCTTGAAAGAGAAATCATTTGATAAAAAATAACATTGTGCTTCATGTTTTTGTTTGGATGCTTTCAGAGATCCTATCAACATACCTCAGTGTCAAAATAGATGCTTTTGGTGATGAACTATAAATGGAAAGCTCAATTGTAAGTTATTTGAATCTAGCTGGAGTAGTATTTCATGCAGTTTAAAAAAAGAAGGGGGGAAAAAAAAACCTCTCTGGGGTGCCAGCTGCTTAAATCAGTGTGAAAGATTAGCATCACCATCTCCTCTCATTTGACATGCCTATATACACAGTATTACAGAAGTCACAACCTATTAATCAATGTGTGTGTGTGTGTGTAACAGAGAGAGAGAGACGGAGAGAGTATGTTCAAGCTCTTTTCAATGTGTCAGTCTTATCTTTGTTTTTACAGTTTCTCTATTTAAATGTCATCTAGAGTTTGAACATAAAAAGTCTGACGTTAAGTCAAGTGGGATCATTGTGTGTATCAGTTTGTGTGCTGGGAGCTGGGTGGATGTTTGGTCGTATTTGTGTGTATTTGCATGATAGACTGCTGAATTTGGTTGGTAACAACTGGAGATGTGTGAAATGCACCATATCCAACAACAGCCTTATCTGAGACAAAATCACATGACAATGAACACACAAATCCAAGGATCTGAATACAGCCGTCGGCTCTAGAGTCATTAAGAGTGAGCGAGAATGATTTCATTCTTTTTCAGTGGTTGCTAGGCAATTTTTAGGCCAATCAGGAAATGCATCCTTACCTCACCTCCCTGCTAGACCAATCAGGTATTGATCACGACTGATAAGAAAGAGGAAAAGCTAATAAATAATCCGGTTGGACGATGCGTGAAATAGATTTCAAAGATTTTCTGCACGGGCATTTGGTTGTTAATAAACAGATCCTGACAACCATTAGTGTACACTGGAAATAAGTGTCGACAGTTCAAATGTACAACACTCATGCTGCACTGATTCAGCTGTAAACAGCATAATGTTTCACTGAGTCTTTCTTTCTTTCTTTCAAGAACTCTCTATTTCATGCGTGACCAATCATCACTAAGACTAAGAGCATTTTTTCAGTTTAGTTTTCTAAAATCTGTGCCTCAAAAAACATTGGTTTGTATTGGTCAGATTATGATCAGCTGAGTCTTCTGCACCACGTCTTGAACATCATCTCCTGACTGAAAATACCCTTTGTGTTTATTTGATATATTTTGTTATTAAACCCAGACTCTGTCACAAATGTTTATTGATAAATACACTACCCTTCATGTCTAATGAACAAAAACTGTCATCATGACAATGTTAATTCATTGTAGTTCAACCAGTAATTCAAGGATGATTCTGTTTGTCTTGCAAATTCCTTTGACCTTCTCTCAAAAATAAAAAGGTTGTTTAATGAACAATTAAATTAGGGCAAACTTTTCCACGGACTTAGTTTAGACCGGTACAATAAGAATGAAACAAGATCATATAAAAAAAAATTATGTTAAGTTTAATAAAAAGTTCCTGTCATATTAACCAGACTTATCTTTAGCATTCTAACATGCACTATAGAAGGTTATTCAGAGGAAAATAAGTAATCAAGTGGACACTTTGGATGTAACCATTATCATCGCACAACATTTGGATTCAATATCCTTCACAGTTTCTTAAGTGATTGTGTATTTGGTTGACTGGTTTGTCACTGGCAGTTTCCTTGTTTTGCTTATGCCAAATTCTGATCCGGACCTGCTCGCTGCTCTTGGCCTTCAGAGCTGAACACCATTGATGTGGCCATGATCTTTTGAACAACGTTGATTCTAAAGTGTGGCAGTTCCTGCCTCTCTAGCCATTACATATGTGATCACTTACCTGCATCTAACTCTGACTGCAAATGGCCAGGTCACTGCTGCATCTACCATATCAAATAACTGACTCAAAGAACTTATTTTTCTGACATTTCTCTGGGTGAGGCTGTTTTTCGGGGTTTTTTTTTTTTTTTTTTTTTTTTTTTTTTTTTTTTTAGAGCAAACCGCTCAGATCTGCAGGCTTAGACGTGGCAGTGAGATGCTAGACACCGTCTTCATGGCTTGTTGCTAACTGCTCAGCTGCTTGCTCAAACACCAGCTCTTTGTTGCTGCACCTCTCATCTGTCACAGTCGCTTCATCTTATTGTTTCTCTACCCTTTAATCTCTGTCTCTTCGTCCCTCTTTCTACCCTTCCATCTTCATTCAGCACCTATCTCCGTCTTTCCTTCTCTCTCTGTCTCTTTCCGTCTCCCTCTCTTTCTCTTTCAAGGTTTCACTCTTTTGCTTACTTCCACTATCACATCTCATTTTCTCTCTAATATTCATTGGTGGACTCAGAGCAAAAGGTTTCTTACTTTGATTCTATATTATAGGCTTATCAAAGGCAGACCAGGACAATGTCATATTACCATTGAAATATACAAGGATTGGACGCATTACTGCAGGAGGAAAGATGATTGCTCGCTTTCTAAAATGAGTGGGGGGGGAGGGAGCGGTTTGAATTTGTGCTTGTTTTTCCTCCTGAGACAACAACAAGTCCTGTGACCATGATACAAATGAGGCAAGTCCGTCATTTCATGTTGAACTAAATTATTGAATTAAGAAGGTGTGCCTGTAAACACACAGATTTGGGTCTAGAGGATGCGTATTCATATCGTGATCTTGAGTATAGGGAGACGGAGAGAGCGTTTGTAACCATAACTGTAAAAAAACTTACAAAAATAACTTACTTTTGACTGGCACTTCCTGCAGACTGGGGTGCCTAACACTCCGTCTTTTTTACAGAATCCTAAAAAACTTCAAGAATGGTTTTCCATTTGGAGGTAGTGTCTCGCTTTTGTCTATCATCGCCTCCAACATGGATTTGTGACGCAGTAGTAGCTACACACTGCGTTTTTTTAACCAGCCACTGTTAAAGTGCAATACCACCACCTACAATGTTAGAGTGTCAACCAGATGTTACTGCCACTGAATTATTTATGATATTGTGGTATGTAAAACTTAAAATGTAGCTATGAATATATTTATAATATAAACATAAGTTGATTTGTAACGGTTTTTTATCTCTTTGATGCTGTGTATACATTAAATACTGTAACATTTTAGATGCTGTCGATTAGTCGGAATTGTATGTTTTTATGCATTTCCACGTACAAGCACATACAAGGATTGTGGTCTACTCCCTCCTGCACTATTTACTTTTAGTATCTGCATTTTCAGCTTAACAAAACTTTGTCCACTAATTTAATGGAATTTGCTAAACATATTCTGCCTGCCTTGCTGAAAACAAGCTATATCTTCATATATCCATCCTCTCTCTCTTCCTCTATCTTGTTCACTCTCTGTCGCTCTCTTTTTGTCTTTCTCTCATTCTCTGTGATAGATACGTATAGACAGGCTTCATATGTGGTGGGTTTGGCATCTGTCATGATGTCTGCTCTAATTCTGGAGTGATTGCTCGATAACGGTTATAGCCACGTCGGGCAGGCACTTGTCATCACCATGGAGAGGGATGGATTGATTGGGTGAATAGGTGAGCAGAGGAACGTGGGTGTTGAGATGAAGATGTGATATTAAAAGATCCATGAGCGCTTTCTGGAAAATGCTATTTTCTGTCATCCTGAAATGGCATTATGTTTTTGCAAACAGATTGGGAGAAGGCATGATGGGATGGCCCTCACTTTTATACGCAATTTCTCAATCACTCTTCCTCTCCTCAATAAAATGAAATAGATACACACTCGCCTTAGCTCAATATAGGAGGATGGTAAACAAATAAAATCCATGTCTCAAAATGTATTGTTAAAAAATATGGTTGCATGATAAAATTATAGCATTATAGTGTGTATTTGGGATCAGTATAAATAACATGCACAACTATTAATGTGTTCATACTGCAACTTGTTCAGTTAAATTATACAATGTCACTAAAGTGACCAACGTGTAAGTATTTTTAATAGTCTTTGTTTGATTGTTGTTGGAATGATTGTTCCAAGTCGCCAATTTTTCTGGTCATATGGTTTTCTGTTTACATTTTACTGTCATGCTTGATTTTCTGTTTAAAGTGGACCACAATTTTCCAAAGTCCTTCAGACATCTTGACTTTCACAGGACAAGCATAGTAAGCTTAAGAGAGAGAGACGTAACACTTGATGAGTAGTGTGGTTTAAATAAAATCCCCTGGTTCATAACCCCCAAGCAAATTAAGCTTGTTTCAGAACTAATCGAACAAGTTGTCCTTGTTCCCTGTCCAATGAATCTTTGGATATAAATTGTTTAAGTACATTTACAACCAATTTTTAGAAACCCACTTGCCATCATGCAAATGGTATCAGTTTAAAAAAAAAATTCAGCTAAAAGTTTAAATTTATAGAGACGTAAACATGTAAACATTCACACTGGTCTTATGACAGAGAGGTTGAGGAAGCCAATCTTTCACCATTATGTTATTTTGTTGCTGTGTGTGTGTCTTTGATAAGATTTTTTTTTACTTCCAACTTAACATTTCTGATTAATTTTAAATGCATTTAAATTGGCTATTTATGTCTTAAGAGGACTTTCAAAAATGCAGTCTATTAGTACGATGGAGATGATGGAACAGCTGGAACATTAAGAAATGCATATCTGGAATAAAACCGAAGTGACTGGTACAATAGCCAATTAAAGCCAGTTGAAAAACAACTTGAAAATCAAGCCTGACACATGTTTTCATGGGCTGTCTTGAATAATTTGGAAAGTCAAGACAATTTTTTACTGAATAAAATCAGAAACGAACAGCTACCAGAATTTGTGTGTGTGTAAAACAGATTGTAATGCATATAGTTATCTGAAATCCATGTTGTAGACTTGTGCCGTTTTCTATGTTTTTATTTGTTATATGATGAATGTCAGATATGAAATCTGAAGAAAATGTTTAATTTTAAAGGCCTTGATATGTGGACCCCATGGAAGCTTTGTGAGCCAATTTTTTGGCTGCTATCTTCTCTCATCTGTGGACAGATATTTTCTCATTACCTTTGAACCATATCCAAATCCAGAATACAGTCCTAAATGCAACAAAACACAAACCTTCATGATGCATTTTTTTCAAAAGCAGGGCATCTTACCCTCTCGCAGTCCCTTTCCTATGAGAAAGGCTCCCTGACTCTGTCCCCAGCCTTTTCATTTACATTTAAAGTGGCTTCAGACAGGCCTGAGTGCAAACTGGATGGAGAAGGCCTCCACAGTCTCTGAGCTCTAATAAATGGAGACTCTGAGGGGTTCTGGGGATTGGCTGTGACACAAGGTTAACCTGGGTGCAGTTTCATTCGCTAGAGTGGGTCAAAGCTCAGCACAGGGGAGAGTGAGATGTAGTCCCTCATGTGCGAATATGTGATGTGAGAAGGCATGTTTGCTTATGTGGTTGCATTTGCTCTCATTTAGCATTTATTAGGTGCTCTACAGAGAAAAACACATCAACAAATGATGTATGAATATTATTGGTACAGTATTTGTGTTTGTTTACCATATGTGAATGTAGTATACATCCTAGGTGTCACATTGAAATATGGGTGATTTAGGGGGATGGGTGACCATTTCAACTAAAAACAAAACTTTTTTTTTGCTTTTTGGCCCTTTATTTACACAATAACGGCATTTTGGGGTCTTGTAAATGCAAACGGGATCCAAATTGCACGTTTTGAAAACTATACTGTTATCGTCTCCATGTAAACAAAAATTTGTGAAAATGTGTGTACTTACTATGTGTTCAATCTATAGGCTCGTAGTGTTTCTTTACAAAGAGACATCACCAACTACCGGCCTGGCACACATAATACAGCGTTTTTAGTCGTTTTTGTGGATCCGTGTAAACGGGGATTGTTTTGACATCGCTGTCATCTGTATGTGAAAAAATGCAAAGGAAAAACTTTTCAGTTTTTAGTACAGTAGTCGTGTAAATGTACCCTTAGTTTGATCACATTCAGTTATTTAACATCATCCAGGTTCTTCATTAACAAATATGGGTCAATAACATAAAATTGGCCTCAATAAAGACAACTTTACTTTCAAAAATCTATATTTTTTCAATATTTTTAAAAATATATGTTTAAAAATCACTTAGGAATATACTGTTTGTGTTCATTTTGATTTTGTGATAAATTTAATTTAAATTTAATTTAATGACTAATTTAAGTTTTTTTTTATATCACTCATTTTTGTTTAATATCATTGTTTTTGAAGTCATCACATGATATTTTCAAGTCTGAACTTGCTTTTCTTGCCATAAAAACGATCACCCTATGTGATATTGTAATAGACTATGACCTTCACAGTTGTGAGGGTTTGCATGGGTCTTCTCTATGAGATAATTTCCTGTTTTATGGTTTCATTTTCTGAATTTTGGTTGCATCACTTGACTCTGATTTGGACATATAATACACATTTAAATAATAAAAAATTATACCAAGCCATTGTATGAATTGCATTTTAACATACAGTATATTTGAGCGATTTGAGATAGCACAAAATTTTTTATCACATCACATTGTTTTTAGTCTTATTGCAAAAGCAAACCAAATGTTCAGCTGACAAAAATGACCATGTACAAAAGCCAGAGAGTATATTTGCGACCTTTATTTACGTGCCTGTGCGACAAAACAGTATATATATATGGCAGTAATAGATGTTTACTGAGCTTGGATGATCTCTGTCTCGAGAAGTGATGATGTGGTGCAGAATAGCTCAGCTGTATTTGAGACCCAGACACTAAAAAGGCGTCTTTCATTTTCTCTCAACCGCAGCAGCTGATAGACACTTTAGTTCACACTCTCACTCACTGTCGTTCTGTCACACACATACACCTGTTTATAGAGACCAGGCTTTAGTGCTGTCAGAGGCAGACAGTGATGTAAAGAGAGATGAGGCGCTCAATGAGGCATCGTGCTTAATCGTATGGAATGTAGCATTAAGAGTGTATGGTGAGAGAAACAGGCTTTGATAGATTAAAATCCTAATTAAAGAGTCTCCAACAGACAAGACCAGCACTGGAGACCAACTCAGCTGGTGCCATTAGCATAGCCGTCATCTGGGGGCACTTAAAGATTCTCTCTCTTTTTGTCCACACACTCATTTTGTTCTGCTTCTCCCCTCCCCCCTCCCATTTCTTTTTTCTGTCCAACTTCTTCGCATTGGCTTCTTTGCTTTGCCATTTATTTTCACTTTTCATGCCTTATCTTGTTGCAGGTTTGACGGCCTGTTTTTCTTATAAATCTGTCTCTCTCTCTTCACTATCTCAGTGCTGCCTCTTAACCCCGCCCCCTCCCTCTGCCTTTTCTGCTCCGGCAAAGTAAACAAAGTCAATTATAATTTCACACTGTATAATTATTTTCCCTTCTGTGTAATCTGTAAAAAGCCTTTTAATTCTCTCTCTCTCTAAATGCACTATCAAAGCTGTGCTTGAAAAGAGCAACTTGCCTGAGAATCAAGGCAAGCAGAAAGTGTTTCATCTTTTTTTAACTAATGCATTTCATTTGATTCCATCATCGTAAGATATGTTCAAATCCACATATTTAGTTACTCATGCACTCACGCTCATGTTTTGCAATGTTCCTTTATTGCTTATAGAACATGGCAGGTTAATTGTTCACACAGTTAAATCAGTAACTGGCCGAGATCATTCCCACCTCTTGTAATGAACGTGTCTGATATTATTTGCTTATTTGCATATTTGTTGCTGAAAACTGTAAATTGTTTAGTGTTTTTTGTTGTTGTTGTTGTTGTTGTTGTTTTTTGGCAAACACAAAGAGCACTGGAAAAGAGGGTATTCTTTATGTATATATCTTCAGTAGATTATTTTTTCAATTATTTACTAAGTTTCAGAGTAATAATTTAAATATATAGAAGAATATTTACAACAGTTTATTGTATGCATTCACTGTCCATTCAATTGAAACAATTGAGAGGTCATGTCGCTGCACCACTGAGGTTCACAACTTCACTTCAGAGTTTTGATTTTACTTGGTTTAAATTTATGTTTGTTTGGTCTCGGTTGTTGAGGAGAGACAGAAAACAGTTGCAGACGAACAGAAAATGTTTAGTTAAAGGGATAGTTCACCCAAAAATTAAAATTCTGTCATCATTTACTCACCCACAGGTTGTCACGATTATATTCAGTTAGTTTCACTTTCATGGACTTTTAGTTTATTTGTCATCTGTTTCCTTTGCTCTAGTTTTTTCTCCAGTCATCTATTACCATTAGATATTCATTTTATTATCACAGCTGATCATTATTGAGTTCAATATCATTGAGTATTTAAGTTCCTCATTTCCTTTCTGTCTTTGTCTGATATTGTTGGTGTTTCCTATGCACTCTGCCTCGAGTAATTGCTTCTGTTAATAAACCTTATTACTATTTTGAAACTCTTAACCTGCCTTCATCATCATCTTTGGAATCTAAATGTGACAAAAGTTGTTCCAAACCTCTATGAATTTATTTCTTATGCTGAACACAGCAGAATTTTTGTTGTTGTTGTTGTTTTTTAGTTCCAAACTATGGGAGTCAATGGGGCACATCAACTGTTTGGTTACTGACATTCTTCAAAATATTTTCTTTTATGTTCAGCAGAAGAAAGAAATTCATACAGGTATGGAACAATTAAGGGTGAGTAAATAATTACAGAATTTTCATTGTTGAGTGAACTATCCCTTTAAGCATCACATAAATTGCTTGGTTGGGACTGTAAGCAAATTAACATTACTGACAGCAAAATGTCAAAAGGGCTGAAATTTAATGCATCATGCATTACTTTTTCTGTCATGTCAGAGCAGATGTGGCTCTTAAAATGCCAAAACAGTGGATAACCTCATATATGTGTTGAAAGATAAAACATGTCACAACATTATTGAAATTGATACTAGTTGAGTTTAGTCTTCTGAGACATAATCAAAGAAAAGTACCCCTGATCCTCTTCAAGACTGCTTAGTAGGTGAACAAATTGTTACCAGCAAATGAGTCCTCTTTTTTATCATATTTTTTTTACTTTTTATTCAATGCTAAAGCTCTTCCATGGTCTGAACTTCTGAAAAAGTCAAATGCTGAATAAAGTTCCAGAATTTTGATCCATCAGCTGAAAATATGACAACATCTATGGCAAACTCAGTAATTCGTTTTTTGCATCCACACAATGCTCTTTTTCCATACCAGTCCCAGATTCACCCTGTAGGTTAAATGTTTGTACATGCAGCTTTCAGACTGACATCTGTTATTTTCTTGGTCTACTTTTTGACTGTGTTGGTTTCCCAGAAGATACATACTAAAGTTCCCAAACAGTTCTCAGTGCTAATAATCCTGAAAAACATTGTGCGCACACCCTCTCGCCATTTTTTCTCGTCCTCTGACCCCGTTGATTGTTGCTTGCGGATATTTATGTTTAATATCCTGGTTCAAATGGCTTTATATTGATTCATATATTTCAGTATTCCACTTTTTTTTCTAAAAGAAAAATCTGGCACATTTAAAATATACCATGTAATTTTTGTATGTGCAGCAGGCACCCCAATTCTCATTCAGATGTGCCCAAACACTCCTGTCACACACATCTTCACCTTAACACTGATGACATGCTATACCCTCTGATGTGCTCTCACTCAGTCCCTCTTTTTTCTCTTTAACAGTTGAGCAGAAAGGACTGCTGGAGAAGGAGAGTGGTCTGCAGATTCTTGAGGCTGGACTGAGTGATGTAAGTCAGAGGAAAGGAGTCTGCTTTCTCTCCCCTATTCCTCCCTCACCAATGATGACATCCTCCTTTCCCAGAGTGCAACCCCTTATTGAATGTATTTTATTCACAAAATATGTCCCTTAACTTAGCATTCTTTTATAGATGGTGTTTATATCGAACTCTAGAATGAAATGTCATAGATTAGCACTAGCACCACCAGCATTAAGTTCAAATCATGGATCTGAGACCTTATGCTGTTTATGTAAATGTCTTTTGCAGTGCTAGTTTGCAAATAGAACATTTGTGGTGGCCAAGTACAATTTAGGGCTTTTCACACTGCGCTTAACACCAGGGTATCGTTGTTCTAAACCCGGGAGCTATTGTTTTTTAATCTATGGTTATGAAACTCTGGAGCAGGTTTTGCACCGCAACCTCACATTGCTGTGCCAAACATGTGCAGTGTTAAAGGGATAGTTCACCATTTACTCAGCCTCAAGTTTTTATGAATTCCTTTCTTTTGCCGAACACAAAAGAATATATTTTGAAGAATGTGGGTAACCTAACAGTTGACGGTAGCCATTGACTTCCACTTAATAAAAAATAAATGTATACAGGTTTGGAACAACTTGAGGGTCAGTAAATGATGACAGAATTACAATTTTTGGGTGAACTATCCCTTTAAACAATGTGTTGTTAGAATGTTATGGCTAGATACTTAACAAACAGACAACCATTCGTGTAGTTCATATTTATATGCTTTGGGCAGTCACAGAAATACAAAATTCTGTCACAAAACTTTAGATGGTGCTTGCTGATAGGTCCTTAACTCAATCTGCTTTCAATCACATCATTCTCTATAGGGCACAGCTAATTGGTTCCTGCTGTATCAGTAGCCAATGAGCTTGGTCAGCATTTGCTAGCAGTGCAGTGCGCTTTCAGAAACCCTCCACCTTCCCCAGCTCAACCTGTATAGATCTGCTACTGGTAATTCGCTATGTTGTACAGCAGCAGCATGTCTTTCTTACTCACAGCAGGGTGTTATGTATGTATTGGCAGTAGCAAGTCCCATACTTTCTTTGCCGCAGCAATAATCAGCAGCAGTGTAGCAGATCTAGAACAAAGACCAAACATTTCAACATTATCCATTACCATGCCAAACACAGTTGCCATGATTGAAACACCACGTGTTGTATATAATCAGAAGTTTTAGCGTTGGTGAAAATGTCAAATGGCCTCTTCTTCACTTTAACACCAGGTATCTTGAAACGAGATAACCTAGGGTTCTGTTTTCCCGGGGTTTAGAATGACACACTATTTCAAATGTGAAAAGCCCATCAAAGGCTAAATACAACAAAACTCATAGCACTAATGACTAGCAGTCAACTAATAGAAAAAAGTCTTACCTCCCACATGAAAGGTTCAATACCAGGATTGAAATCCTGTTATCATTGCCGTTGGTTCACTATACGATTTTTGCAAACGGCATCAGAATCAAAATCTCTTGTGGTACTAAATGGTTATATATACTGTATATATATATATATATATATATATATTTTATAATATATTTACGTCATGGCATTTATGTTTTTCCCAAAGTTCTTTCTGAAAATACTCTGTGCATATTTCAAAATGCATAGTTTTACTGTAGCATTTTTGGTAGTCTTAGCTTGCTCAATTCCTGTGAATTATTAGATCAGATAAAACTCTAAAAGCTGAATCAGGTGTTTCTTTTCTGACCCAAATTTAATAGTACTTCCATAATTTTCCTAATATTGAAAGAACATCCTAAAAACATTTGTGATTATTATATGCATGTGTGTGTGTGCGCGCGTGTGTGTTTGAGCATGTATGTATGTATTTGTCTGTGATTGCCATTAAATAGAGCTAAGCGCCTCTCTCTGTCATTTTTTTAATTCGCTGTCTGTTGCAGAGGCAACATGCCAAACATACTCTGTCAATCAAAACGGCCACACAACGGGGAGGGAGAGAGAGAGAGAGAGAGAGAGAGAGAGAGAGAGAGAGGATGGAGGGACAGATGGTTATTAGTTATCTCAATCAAATACATGGACAGAGATGTTTAGAGACTATTGCCTAACAGGCAGACATTTGGCAATTTCACTGGATACTTTAAACTGAAATTATTAAAAGTGCTGTTCTGCACGAAACATAAAACCAGTTATAACATAAACAATACCATACCGGGATATAAATAAGGGGTAGTTTAATATCTTAGATTGAAAATGGTAAAACTTGTTTTGCTTTTATTTAGATAATAATCAGAGAGGATATCAGAATTGAAGGGAACAATGAGCAAATGAGTCTGTTCTTATGCTGGAACATCTGATCTCATACCCACTGACCACCTGCCCTTAAGTCTGTGTTGTTTTGGTGGTAGATCTATAGCGGTTAATTCAGCTTAACAACTGCATTGATGCAACATCGCCCGTTAGAACACTGGCAGAAAGCATTATGAAGACTAGACATATTTACGATTATATCATGCTGTGATTTCAGTGAATTAACATTCATCAAGCCAATGTCTGTGATGAAACTTTTTTGTTGCATAAAATTAATATATATTTCACCTGAAATATAAAGTCATTCATTTTCCAGCAATTAAATTATCAATCTGTTTAGGACTCTTCTGACTGCTGAACTGTTTTTGTTCAACAACCATGTTTGAGAACCATGAAGATTTTTAATGTATTTTAATGGTTGTAGCAGGGTTCAATGTTATGGGAAGAAGGAGGCGGGAACCGGCGAACATTAAAGGTGGGGTATGTGATTTGCAAAACGGCCGGCAGATTTTGAAAATATACAACTCAAATGGTCCCACCGTCTTTCCTCCAACGCTGGCCCTGATTCGCATGAGGGGGATCTGAGTCCTGCCCGTTCGACAGATGAATAAATTGCTTAATTTTCATTTCAGTGCTTCTAACTCAGTGGCTGTAAGTGGGTTATGAATAGGATTTCAAGCGATCATCCACGTCGTCGCTCCTCCTTTATGCCTCCGCTCCTCCGTGAGAGATGCGAGACCGGTGTGCTCACAGGTGTCGCTCATTAACACTCGCACGACCGGCCTCGCGCCGTTCTCTCACATCCCTCGGCCTCGTCCTGTTCACCACATACCCCCATCGCCCCATCCCTGGGGGGTATAGACCGACGAGCCGAGGGAAACGGAGATGGAAGCATGAGGAGTAACGGATACGAGAGAGGGGAGAGGAAAAAAATAATAATCCGGTTCCCACAACGCGCTGTCATCTGGTCCCCCACCAGCTGGGCGATCTTCTGACGCTGGATAGCCCTCGGTAGACGGCTCGGCGCTCCTCCGCCGCCCGGTGGATGCCAACGGCTCCGCCGGTTTCGGGCAGCCGGCAGGGGTCGCCTCCCCTTCACTGGCGGATGGCAGCAGGCTCCGGCCCACGGTGAGCGGCGGCGACTCCTCCGCTCCCTCCCGGACGGCAGCCCCTCGTGGACGACTCCGCTCCTCCGTCAGAGATGCGAGACCGGTGTGCTCACAGGTGTCGCTCATTAACACTCGCACCACCGGCCTCGCGCCGTTCTCTCACGTCCCTCGGCCTCGTCCTGTTCGCCACAATGGTCAATGTTTGATGAAAACTGATAATGTTTCACACACTCTTGATTTTTCAGAGAATGTTAAAGTAAATGATCAAACATATACTATGGGATTGCTTTTGTTTTATCTTCATCTTTTTATCTTAAAAAAATTATAATTATAATTATAATTTTATTAACGCTAGAATAGGAAAGAAGCTATAACAGTGCGGTAAATGGTAAAACTATTTGTGCTACAAACCAGTGTGTTTATGATAAGAAATGAAAAGAATATAACAAATACCATTTTGCAACATTAAGTAGCAAAACAGACAGTTTTGTATGTTAAAACACTAGAATGTTGTATTATAATTATGAACAGCACATGATAGTGATTTGCATGAAGCAATTTAAACATAGGCTACTTCTTGGAATATGTTTTAAAAACTGTTGTTGAATTTCTGATGAATTGCATGCATGTGGCATCAAACGTGAGCGTTTTCTTGTTTTTTTTGTGACTTTGGACAATCACTGAGATAGATATTTTTAATTTTCAAGTCTCCTTCCCTGTGCTTTTTTCCGACGCTCCCATTACATGAAAACCCAGACATTGATTGTTTGCCAAGAATTAACGTCAAGCATATTCCTATTGAAAGCAGCACTTTGATAACCCATCCTCCCACCTCCACAAATTGTTTTCCGATCCACTTAGGGCTGTCTCCATGCCAACAAAAGACAAACACAACAATAGAAAGAGGGGGAAAAAGAAATAAATAAAGGGATGCATGTTTTTTGACACATTAAGCAAGAGATGCAGCCATCTCGCTAAGACAATAACAGGATTAGCTCAAGTGCTGTCAGTCTGTGAGCTGACATAATGCAGCCTTTAATATTCATAAAGAAATTAAGTGAAGAAGGTTTTGAGGGGCGGTGGACGGATGTGATGAAAGGGGAGGGTGGGTGTGCATCCACATTGATAAATATTCATCGAGGCCTCTCAGTGGAGGTGAGAATGTAATCAAGTAGGGTATTGATGTGCCGGCAGCCTTTATGAACCTGGTCTAAATGAGCTTTCCAATAGAAAATGTGACCATAAGACCTCAGTATGTGTGCCACAAACAAGCAAAGAGGAGAATACATCGCAGAACAGGCTGCGCTTCTTCCAACTCATCTATTATCTGTTCATCCACTGCTGGGTTGGTAGTAAAAAAGACTGTCATCGACATTATTATTTGAAATTGACAGGGTCATGAAATGTTTTTTATGTTTTACTGGTGTGAGCTTATTTGAGAACTTGTTTGCAAACTGTTCATGAGTGCATAATTTTGCAGCGCCGGCTGAAAACATATCATGTTGTTTATAGAAATGAATAGTAATTAACAATGAGATTGAGCTGCAGCTCATGTTTGACATCCAAATTGACACTTTTTTTAATCAAATTTTAACAAGGATGTTTGTAGTGAAGTGTAAGTAACTATTTGAACCCAGAGCTCTCATTACAGCACACTGAAGATAACACAGGAATTTCATTCTTTCTGCTCACACACTGACAGTCATTTTCCCCATGCTGTATGGGTGCAGGGCCGCTGTCTAAAGTTTGTCATGTTGGCCCGTTTTGTTGCTAATTAGCCTTAATCACGACTGCTCTGCAGGGGTTGGCGGGGGCGCAGGACTCTCAGCAGGAAGGGAAAGAAGAATTATCTGAGCTGTGTGAAAATGTGATCAGATAGCGCTGAATAAAATAAAATAAAAAGCCATGCAGAGTCGTGCATATGTCTGTGTGAGTTTCACCGGGCAGAAGTGTGTGTGAGAGTAGGTGGATTGACACAGGTTATGAAAAACATTAGGAGAAAAATATAAATGTACATGTAGCAGGAGAGAAAAAAGGATAACAAATATCATAAAGTTGTACATCGGATCTGGGGAAAAGAAAGGAAAGGAAAGGAAAGGAAAGGAAAGGAAAGGAAAGGAAAGGAAAGGAAAGGAAAGGAAAGGAAAGGAAAAGCCTTCCCATGGGGGCCAATCAAGTCATAGGATTCCTATTACCTCACGCATGACTGAAATCTCTCTGTGTATCCGTCTGCTAAAGTAATGACAGAAATGCTAAGCTAGAGGTCTGATATGCCAGTGGTGGATGTGACTTTGGTAGATGTAGTCTGAGGTAAGTAAATGTCAGAGAGATAAGGAGGGAGGATCGATAGGCCTTCCACTGGTCATGCCTCCATGTGGGCACATGCAACATTTAAAATGAAGGCATGATATAACTCCTGCATGTAGAGCTCTGTTGTTTTGATATTTGTACCTAGGTTGTAGGGTTTTTTTATGATCGCACTAAACCGATACAAAGGAGGCATGAAGGCATTTAACATTTCTCAACGGAAGTGGGTGTTTAGGGTGTTTTTCGGGGGCGTTTGTTTAAGGCGCGTATATGCCTAAGATTTATGAGTTGAAACTCTTTTTAACTTGTAAAAGAAAATGGTCTACAACATTCTAACACAGTGTGCATCCTTGGACACATTGAAGTGAACGTTCCAAATGCATTTGTCCGTAGTGAAAGGGCGCAGATCAAGTGCCGCAGACTTAGTACGTAGCATGTTTACTGTCGATGACTTGGCGCACATCTAGTGTAGACAGAATCACTGATTATAATAGGTGCTTTTGACGCGACGTGACGCACCGTTCTCTTTCTTTGTAGACAGAAGAGAGTAACCTGCCGGTTTACACCAATGCGACTAAAATCGATGGTGTATCATTTCCATAACAATGACTTTTTGCTTTCTGTAGCGCAGCTGCCAAAAATCAAGTGAAAACAACTTGGAGAGTCTTGCATTCAGACACAATACAACACGATATGCTTTTTTTCTTTTTCTTGTTTTCTGGTTGGAAAAATGTATATGAATACTTCTCGTTTGAGGCAGTTTGTGATAATCTACATAATCAAAGTTTTAATGTAAAAATGTAACACTCATAAATATAATTTCTATTCAAATGCTTTTTTTGATCCTTGGGAAACTAATATTTTAACTGTCCAGTCAAATCAAATCTGTTATGTGGCATTCTTTTTAAATTATATAGTTGAATAATAGTAATAATAATATGCATCAGAATATATATTATAAATATAATATACACCACAGATCAAAAGTTTGGGGTTGGTAAGGTTTTTTTAATGTTTTTGAAAGAAGGATCTTATGCTCACCATGACTGATCAAAAATAGTCTACAGTAAAAACAGTAATATTGTTAAATATCACTACAATTTCAACAAACTGTTTTCTATTTGAATGTATTTTAAAAGTTTTTTTTTTTTCCTGTTTCCTGTCCAATCTTCTAAGGAATGCAGATTTGGTGCTTTTCATTTCTTCTTCTTATTAGGCATATTAGCTGAAAGTGGTTGTGCTGCTTATAGAAATGTGGAATGTGTGGTGGTTTTTTTATTAAGATTTTTCTTTTTAAATTTAACATAAAGATTTAAATAGAAATATGAAATGGAAAATAGAAATGTGAATTCTTAGAAAAGTTTAGTATTATAAATATCTTTACTGTCTTTTTAAAAAATTAATTGCACATTTTGCACATTTACAAAACATGACCAAGATCATATTTTAAGGCACACCACACTTACTAACATCCAAAAAAGCAAGATTTCAAACGGAATAGACTCACTACTTAAAGTAAATTAGGACAGCACTAAACTAGGGATTCAATATATTCTTCATAAACAGGATATTTTCTAAAACTAAGGAATAAATATGAATATTTGTAACTGAAAGCCAATTAAAAACATTCACCAAATATTTAGAGGTAAAATCATAGTATAGAGTTCCAGTTAAGGAAGAACCAACTGAAATGTCTTTTCAATTGGTTCCACTATGGATATTTCCTAAACAGGATTGTTACAAGTCTCTTTAACCTTTGGAGCAACAGGGTATGTCAAATTTAAAGACACCTCAACATCGCCAAAGGCTATATCACTGAAAATCATCAACAATACTATGGCTGGGCCAGATTTACTAAACAGGACAGATTAGCATATGAGAGCGCAATTCCAAAAAAGCGCAGATAGAAGTGGAAAGTTCTGCACGTGATCTATTGACAACGCGCAAATCAGAGAACACAGACACTGCCGGATCATTTCCATAATGACCAACACAATCTACCAAGAGCAGCACAAATACCAGTATATTGACTAGTGCAAACCTTAGTAAATCACATTGCATGATTCATTTAAATACTCGCTAACGCTTTAGATTACAGCCCGGAATTTTAAAGTGTATCTTTTGTTAATTATAGTGTACCTATAAAGTACTTGCATGTAAATATAAGGGAACAATATGTAATAGTTTGGAGAATAAAGGAGTAACAACCAGGAGAATAAAAAAAATATTTATACTGTAAGTATTATAGAACTAAGGGGTATTTATTCTACTATTATGATACAACAATCTTACATTTGGGAGCAATTTAGCAAGTACCTTTTTGTAATAATGGTGTACCAATACAAAGTGTATAGGCTTTTTAAAAATTACAAGGTACATATCTATGGATTTATACAGTAATCTTTTATAGGATAATTTACCTATATGGGTATGGGAGCGCTGGCCCAAAAAAAGGTTGAGAACCACTGCATTAGAGTGTTATTTCAGAGAAATGTATATTGGATATGTGTGAAATCTGTAGAGAGCAGGGTGAGAGAGACAAAAAAAGTGCGAACTGGAAGAGGGGAAAGGGAAGATTTCTTTTTTTTTTTCTTTTTTTTTTTAGTTGATAGTTGATAAATGTGTTGATTAATGTTTTAATGAACTCATTTGCTGGCCAGTATATCATATCTTTCTCCGTGTTAAAAGATGAACCTCTTTATAGCTCCTTCCTTGATTAAAAGACAGAGAAAGAAAGAGAGGCAGAGAGAGAGAAAGAGAGAGAGAGAGGGGAAGGGTATTTAAGGGATGAAGAAACACAGGGCAACATACAAAGGATGACAAATAAAAGGGAACGGGAAATAGGGAGAGGAATAGGACCGGGATACGTGAAAGAGTTATACATAGCTCATAAAAGGCACAAGGAAAAGCCTGACCTTTTTTCATCCTTCTATCACTGCCAGAGGTCACAGGGGGCACACAACACCTGGTGATATCACCCGCCCCCTGACCACCTGTATGTCAGCTGGCCCGGTTGTCATAGCGACGGTGACTCTGCTACCCCACGTCAGCTATGATAGGGGTTTCCATAGTGACTAAATCCCTGACACACTATGTCTGCTGCACAGGCCTATCGTTAAGTCAGTCTTTGCCTAGCAGTTGGTGGGTAGTGTGGGAGACGTCCAGATGTAGAGAGGTGATGGAAGGAGAGCTTTAAAAAGAACCGTCTGTCTTCACCCAAAACCATGAGGTGAAGGCCAAGTATGGTAAGTTGGTACCTCATACTCGGAATTTGTTCTCTGAATTTAGGGCATCAAGGCTCAGTCATTCCCTGCTGGTATTGAGAATCGAACCCACAACCTTCGGTGTAAAAGTCTGACTCTCTGACCATTAGGCCGCAACTGCCCCCTAATGGTTAGAAATTTACGACGCCTGACCCCCCTTATGATGGTATCAGGGGCAGGTAGTGGGAAGGTTGTGTATGAATGTGCCACTGCTGTTGGCTAAGTTATTCTCAAATTAGCAAGAGGCAGATCCTGTCAAACGGTACATCTGACTGAGTTGGTGAATAAATTGGTCCAGGAATTATTTCAGGGTGTTTATGCATGGATGCAGCCATTAGCAGTCGAATTCTCTAAACACCACTTCAACAGATAATTCTGGAAGGAGCAGAAAATCATCTATAAGGAATCTCAACTGTGTGTGTGTGTGTGTGTGTGTGTGTGTGTGTGTGTGTGTGTGTGTGTGGTGTCCTGGTAAACCCTAAGTTGTGGGGACAAAATATCAACAAGGTTGGGCTAGACCGCAAATCTTTGACCTTGCGGGGACATTTTTTGATCCCTGTGAGGAAAACAGCTTATAATTTATAAGTGGTGTTTTTTGAAGAAGTAAAAATGCAGAAAGTTTTCTGTGCTGGTAGGTTTAGTAGGGGGATGTCTATGGAAAGTCCCCATTAAACATGAAAGTGTGTGTCTTTTTGTATGTTTTTATCATAGACTGTAAAAAAAACTTTTTTATGTTTTTTTTTATGAAGAATAGTAAGCATGCTTGTTTTCATAGAATAATTTTAGTGAGAGGCTTGCATACCTTGTCTGCTTATTTACTTTCAGTCATTTCACCTTAATTTAGGCCTAACTAGGTAGGGCATGTAAATGCAAATGTTCATTGTATAATGGGAGCTTGGCAATGGCAGGTAGTTCAATGGATAGTTCAACCATAAATATAATAGCACAAAAAAAAAATGACAGTACTAAATAAACTGAACCATGAAAAGTCTGTAATTAATAACAGTAAATATGTAAATGCATAAAAAAGACAACATGATGGGACAAATTACTTTTTAGAGTACAACTGCATGCTAGTTTTTCATCAAAACATCACCTTTGACAAAGAGAGAGTGTTAATGTGTATTTTCATGTTTATGTTAGCAAAACCTTGAGGAGCCTTCCCAGACTCTCTCCATCCCTGCATTGACTCTCTCTCTGTCTCTCTCTCGCCCCATCTCGCACTCACTCCCCCAACGCAACAAGAGAGTAGAATTTGATGCAGTGGAAATAAGCATTAGCATATAATACTGTGACATGTCAAGGAAGGGATATGTTGTTGAATCACATCTTGCAGGTGTAGAAACAAGAAGAGGCTTTCTCCTATAAGTTCACAGATGCAGGCCTTTTCACCAAACCCTTCTTTCAGACCTTTGCCCTTCTAGTGTTACACTACATGTTACATAAGTGACACATGCTCATATACAATATGCACATTTCAGTCTGGCAGGTAAAACTCAGCTGAAGTGTGAAAATTAATGAAGTATGAACTATTGTGAACTACAAAAATTCAACAAAAAATGCATTTATGCTATAATTCAGCTTAGTGTTATTGAAAATGTTTTAATGTTATTTAAAAGCTGCCCATTCTGGTCTTCTTGAGCAATATCACAGTTATTTCTAATACTGTAATTCAGGGTTTAAATTGAAAACTGAAATATGCCTCACACTTCTATGAAGCAGTTAATATAACAGCTCCACAGTTGGTGTGGTGTGTAAGCTGATGTTTTACCGCAGCATTTGAGAAGTCTTTGGAGGAATGTATTGGTGTTTCTGTTGTGATATGTAAATGTGGTTTCTGTAAAAAATCCCCGTTCACACTCACGACTCATTAAGAACCTTCTCAGAGTCGCACGTGTGTCAGATATTAGACAGTCAGGAGACTGGATTAAAAAGAAAAAAAAGGAAAACCAAGCCATACAAAGGCATTCACTCTTGGTTTTGTCTTTTCACTTATTTGTCCCCGAAGCATTTGGGCACAGTGATGATTTCTGCGTAAATTATAAGAAGTTATTAATATGCTAAAACATTTTATTACTTGGAATATGAAACTCAGCATTGTATTTATATAAAAGGTGTTTGGAAACTGTGGAAAGTACTGATATGTACCGGTACATCAATTTGTATGAATGGAATATTTTGATACATTCCACCATGGTGATTAGAAATGACCTTGAAGGTGTTAATCAGACAGATAGAAAGGAAGAGACAAAGTAGGGATCACCATGGCAACACAAATATTTGTTATACTGAAGGCCAACAAATATGGCCTTCGTGTCCACTGCATGGTGACACAAATGAATATCCACTTTATCCCTAATGGTGGCTTTCAGCTTTTGCGCAACCGATACCGCTCTATAATGTGGTGGTTAGATTGAACATCAGTTTGCTGTGTACATTTTACGTGAGGGAGATCACAACTGCACAGATTAAAGCCTGCCGTGAAGATCACCTCAATCTAATCAGGTGAATGATCAGATTATTATTGATTCAGTTACAGAAGGTCAAAAACAGCAGCACAAATAGGTCTGTGTGAGCTTCCATTGTGCAAGGAAAATGTGTCAATATTTACCTGGTTATTTCCTGGCTTGCATGTGAATTAATGGCAGATGCTGTACTCAGTTTGAAATTTTTAAAACTGTTGACAGTTGTTGTTGGCACCATAGGTTTTCTTTGTAAGTTTATTTGTACATAAATAAGTGCCAGGTTACTCCCAAGGTTTCTACCACATCTGCTTAAATATCTTTTTTCTTACTACTTTCGCCTTCGTCTTGATCAATGGGGGTTTGCAAGGCACTATTCTTTTTAAAGATAATTTGGAAAAATATGTTTTCTAAAAAAAGGCGCCATATAAACTGAAAAATTCCTAACTAACACAGATGCGTTATTCTTCAGTCTGTGTGATTTTTAAAGGCATTTTAAAAAGAGAACAGTGAGTAACATCCTAATTTCACTAAATATAATAGACATGTTTATGAATGGAATTCCGGTTGCTGGAAATGGTCAATTTCATTAAATTTTTGTGGTTTTAAAAGGAGAGTTCATCCCAAAAATGTTGTTATCATTTACTCACCCTCATGTTGTTCCAAACTTGTATGCAAGATTTTTTGGAAAATAGGATTTTTGTGTGTATAATGAAAGTCAATGAGGTTCAGTGTTGTATTGAGTTTTATTATATGGACAAAAACATTTGCAGAAGAAAGTAAGTCATCCAGGTTTGGAACAACATGAGAGTGAGTAAATGATTTTTATCATTTACTGAATCACAGACTGAATTTGAACTTTTATGTGAACTATCTCTTTATGGTCATGATTGTGTCTGCTTTGTTGTTGTTTGGAGCAAACAAATATCATAATCATAATTCAAAATGTGTTTCTGTAAGGACTTTGTTACAGAGTGGATTTTAACATGTCCCACTGTCCACTTTGAGCCAGGCTGGACATAATTTGGATTTGTGAGTCAGTCCAGAGATTCTTTACATCTCCACTGCAGAGCCAGGATATTTCAGCTTCAGACATCAAAGCAAATGATGTTGTTCTCCTAATGCAGGCGAAAGAGTGAGTTACACAAATGAAATGAAATCACAGATAATAAATTGATACTGAAATACCAAGAGGGCTGCATACAACTTCAAAGCTTAACCCTGTTTCCTCTCTTTCCCTCTTTTATTTTTTTCCGAGGGTCTTTCAATGGTCTGGAGATGAAAGTCCTCTCTTTTTAGTGCATATCTTTTTTGTATGTGCGCATCCTATTGCGTATGTTTTAAACATTTGAATGTAAAGACTCTGTGGCATGTCGAAGAACCCTTTACAATCATCTTTATCCAAAAGCATTTTTTTTCTTAATTGAAATAGGATCCTGGTCTTTTTAGTATTTTTAATCACATTGATCAACTTCTGTCTTACCTTTAAAGCTTTTAATAAAGGGAGGTTATTGTTGTATCAAACCAAAAAAAAAACATGGCAAAAAGATTTTCTGAAGCCGTGTTTTATCTTTTATCAGTGTTGTAAATAAGAGGTCAAAGATCCTGTTGCTTGTTTCTTCAAAGCTTAGCTGTGCTATTATTCACAACACTAACTGACATCATAAACACCTACACTCGCAACAGATGGAGGGCATCCTAACTTCATGTGCAAAGAGGCTGTGTGTTAACGAGGTGCCGGAGTGCTAATGTGGTGTGTAATGTTCAGATCGTGTGAACCTGTCAGATAATGTGTGTGTGTGTGTGTGTGTGTGTGTGTCTAAGCCTGGATGTTATAACTTTGTTTATGCTGCATTTTTAGAGTCAACCTAATGTGCCGACATCTGAGCTGCCTGTGATAGAGATTTCAGTGAGCACATCAACCGCCACTAACATCAGCCATGCTGTTAGGAACCTGGTCTGCTTGCTTTAAAAGTAACTTAAATGCCAGTGGTTGCTGTGGTGGATCCCTGTGTGAAATGTCATATTGGAGCAGCCGCTACAGAGTGACTCTCTCTCTTCCCTCTCCCTCATTCTCCCTCTCTCTTCTTTCACTGGAGCAAGGGCTCCAGAGAATGGTTGAAAGCAAGGAAAAAGAGACTAGTGACTCTGGCAACCTTTTACCAAGGTCTGACCTTTTGGTCAGGGAAAGAGCGTTTGATGGCGGTCTGTGCAGGCATTCCCCCCCACCAATCAACCACTGAAGCAACTCTCCAAAGCAGTGTGAGAGGTGTTTTTTATTTCATTTATGAGTGTTGAAAGGGAATAGTGAGTAACGTGTGGGCACCTGCATCTATCCCTCATTACACCTCCCTTTTCTTTCTCCTTTTTAAAAGGTAATGGATAGGTCAACCTTAAGCTGATGGGATTCAAACCAGCTATTTCGACCTTCCCTGCACTCTTTTCACATCATCTGACAGTGACATATATGAGGTGGTTTAATGACAATTGCAGCTTTTACCCTGTGTTATTTTAAAGTTACTTTAAAAGTACTGTAAATGCTGCTGCTGTCATGCCATTAGAGCTACTCTGACAACAAATGCTTTAAATTAGACATTACTCCCACAAATTGCTCTCATGGCACCATTTTATTCCTTGAAACACAAAGACCATTACCTCATGTTATATCAATAACAGACTGCCTCTCTGTTGATTCTAACCTCAAGTATCCAACAGAATAATGGCATTTTTTTCCTGAAACATGCTAACTATATTCCTTACCTTGGCTTAATTAAAACCAGTGTTGTGGAAGCTACTTTGAAACTGTATCTTGCCAAGCAAGCTACATTCATTATTTGAAGTAGTTTGACTACTGTCAAGCTTCTGTTTTGTAGAAGTAGTTAGTTACACTTACAAGATAGAAACAAGAAGTATCTAACTACATTGAAGTAATGTAGCGGGGCAATATGTATATACTACCATTCAAGACTGCATTTATTTGGTCAGAAATACATTAAAAACAGTAATATTGTGAAATATTATTACAGTTTGAAATAACAGCTGTCTATAGTATTTTAATATACTTTAAAATGTAATGGAAAAGCTAAATTTTCACCAGCTATTGCTGTGACAGTCTTAAGTGTCAAATGAATTAAATAGTTCAATTGGGGTGACAGTATCAAACTTGAGCAGTTAAATTTATTATAAACACATCAGATCCCCCTTACACCTTGCATAACTGGGCATAACAGTACAGGGATTCAAATCACTGAATGACTTTTGAACATTTAGGGTGAATTGATCCTCTACAACCCATTGCTACATATAGTCAAACTGTTTAGTCTTGTTTTTTGATTAGTCCCTCAGTTCAGACATTAAAAACAACCATGTAGTATTTGGTTCATGTTACACTGCAGCTTCCTGGATAAAGTTATTAAATCACTAAAATAGTTACACTAATGAAACTATTGTCATGCTACATAAAAAAATTATTTTAGTAATGTCACTACCTTTAGTTAGTTACTCCTTAACAGTATGTGAACTACTTTGTATCCCATAAACCAGTCCTATCCAAAGCAGTTAAATGATCAGTTTATAACAGTCTACTGTTTTGAATGATCAGCTATTGCCATATGTTAGTCTAGTCTTGCTTTCCTCTCAGCATGTCATCTCATTTGTGTGTGTGTTGAAAAGAGAGCGAGAGAGAGACACAGAGACAGAGCAAGCACCCTCAGGCAGTGAGGGATGGTGGTGCGGGGTCACAGCTGGGTACAATGCTGGGGTTTAAATGTCAGCCTGGCAGGGTCTCCCTCTCAGTGCCATTTTGTGGGACATGTCACATGGTAAAGCACTGGTGGGGTCAGAAGCAGAGCAGGTCTGAAGCCCAGTGAGTGGGCGACTGCTGTTTCTCACGGCAGGCTTCACTTTGTGAGTCTATCAGCAGAACACTTTTAGAGACACTCTATAATACCACGGACATTAAAAATACTCTGACTTCAGTTGAGACCGTGTAGCTATATCATTGTGAATATGTTAGCAGTTGGTGATTTTCACAGATTGCTGTCCATGCTACAGCAAAAGACAGGTGCTTTGATTTGGGTTATGCAACACATAAATTATTCATTACAACTTAAAATATGTGAATATTAAGCATAGTAGGGCTTTACAACATCGAGTTATTTTAATATACAGTATCTGGTATGCTGAGGAGTAAACTTATCCAGAAGAATGCTAAGAAATGCATAGATACTTTTGTTCATCATCAACTTTTTATAAACCAAATCAGTGCATTTATTTCCATGATCAGCTCTTTATTATACATGTTCTTTTCCTTTTTAACTCTGTCATTTTTAAATATAGTGTATGCCAATATCACATTTATTTTTCTGGCGACATGGAAATAGTCATCCTAACCTTTCCTTTTTATTGCATGTCTGTCCCATTCATGCTTTTGCATATGATTGGCGCAATGTTTTTTCCACAGTATGTCTTTCATCAAGGTTATTCAGTTTAAATGAGGTGCTAATACAAATGCAGATTGTGGAAACACTGCAAAATAATCAAGGCTTTTAAACCCCCCTCAACATGAGCTGATCATTAAAAGTAATGAAGTGATAATGTGCGCTAATCGAATATGTCGCTGATGTCTGTAGTGTCTGCTCAGTGCGTGCTCTGATATACATATATTTTGCTTGATGTCCTGTGAATCTGTCTGCAGTCTCTCGTAACTGTCAATGATTCTGGTTCAGTACAGTTTAGCTATGGTTAATGTGCTGTAAACCTCCATGACCAACACCTGCTGACTATCTGACTCCAATGTTGTGTCTGGTGGTAGAACTAAGCAGACGAAAAATAAAAACAGACAGTTCCTCATAACAATTCATGCCAACATGTAGGCATCTGCATGGGCATGGGCTTCATTACACATTCACCAGAGCTTGAGTTGAGCTCGGTCTTTTGCCTTGAGGCAAAAAGAGAACAGCTTTCATTTGAACTTAAGACACTGTTAGCTCTGGTCGAGGTCTGCTGGAGTGAACTGAGGGAGAAACCCAGGCTCCATAGCATCATTAGCAGTTGTGACACTGTGTTAGACTTGCAGTAATTAAGCGTAGAAATCAAAATGTGATTGGCACCGAGTCAGGTCTCAGCGTTGGCCTGTCAGAAGGAATTGTGAGGGGATGGATCAAACTGGCCTGGCTCTATTCCATGCTCTTGACCATCTCTTATTCTTCAGACTCAAGTGGAGAAGGTTATGCATGTGTCCATCTAACTTCCCAAGAAAGTTGCATGTAGATTGATAGACAGGCAACACGTGTTGAGGATAGTTGTCAAGCTGTGTTTCAGTCATGTTGTCATGGCAATGACTAGGCCGAGGAAAAATGTTTTCTCCCACTGGTTGTGCTGTAGTAATGAAGATGCTAATGAGAATTTATGTGACCATTATGTTGTCTTTTTTCTTCTCTTTTTTTTGCATTTCTTCTGTGTAATGGCTCTTTCCTTAATAACTGACCTCTCTTTAAGTCAGTAACGTGTGCTTTGTAAGTCTGTGGTTGAGGAAGGCAGTGGGTGGTGGAGACAAATGAAATGACAACAAAGTAAACATTCTGGGAGAATTCAGAGCATGTGGCACCGGCAGCTGTCAACGTCAACTTTGACTTCAGTAGCCATTGATGTGATTGGTGTTTCTCTTGCTCGCCTTAGCCGTGTTGTTTTTGTGGTGGCATGTATCTGTTAAATCGAAATGTGTGTAATGAGTGTTTGGGGTGCAAGATTAGTTTGTAATGGAGGCTGTATTTGCAGTGTAAAATAAAATACACTCAGTGCTCTACATACAGTATGCATTATAGTTTACTATTAAAAAGAAAAAAAAATATATATATATGTATATATATATATATTAGCACATTTAAAAATGAAAATACCTATTGTAAATGTTGCAATTGACAAATTGTAGATGTGGTCATACATTTACATATATGCAGATTCAGCTAATTTTTTTTGAGGATCATAAAAATTCCATGTTTAATGAATGTTCAGTAATGGCCTGAATAATCTACTTCAAATAGCAGATGTGTACGTGTAGTTCACAAGACAAAAAAGATTTTAAAAAAATTACCCAATTCAAAAATTTACATACGCTTGATTCTTAATACTGTCTCATGATCTGAAAGATCCATGACTGTTTTTTATTGTTTGTTTGTTTTTTAGTGATTGTTGTTCATGAGTCCTTTGACAGATTTGTCAAAGATTTGCACTGAGGACAATTGAAGGACTCGACTCGTACAGAACTATTACAAAAATTCAAGAATGTAAAGCTTATTTAGCCGCACCTGCAGGCCTTAGTATGTGTTTTTTAAGAAAGGAAGAGAAGAGAGATTAAAATTTTGCTACAGAAAAAGTAAAGACTAATGTACTACCAGTTATGATCACTATGATTGAGGAATTGGCAAGTCAGAAATACTGTCCATTTACATTTATTTACTTAGTGAATACTATCAGTATGGTTAGAAATGGTCATATGTAAAATAATTTTTCATGTATCTCATAATCTGTATTCACTACAGGGGACGTACATTTGAGAAATGGCTTCAAGCTACCATCTGACAAAGCCATTGATATTTCAGGGTGACATAAAATATCACAGACAAAGCTGTCATTTCCTTTCAACTTTCTCATAAGATAGTGTGCATGTTTCTATGCTTTAAAATCTAGTTTTAGTGTGAAGTGTATTGCAGTAAAGCCACTGCTAGAGAGTTTTACAAGCATCCTCAGAAAACAAGTTTTGTGCATGATGGTTTCCTTTATGAGTCGTTTTTCATTCACATCCTACTACTTTACGGTTATACGTCACTAGAATATGCATTTACGTAATGCCCGCCTATGTTGTACGTTGTCCGCCCACAAACAACTTGGCCAGCCACAACATGTCATTTTACTGACTGCTTCTCAAAATAAAAAAAGAGTTTAATGCGGGATTCGCAAAACGCTTCATCTTGAAATATGGGTCAGTACCCAGTTTATTTAGACCAGCCTTCTCCTGAGAATCACAACCTGTAAGTATAAATAATTATTGATATATATGTTCCGGCTAACTGGCTAACTCACGTTATTACTGTCTTACTGAAATACTTCTGCTAAGCAGCTGTGGACCACTGCTTTTAAAAATGTCCACTATTACCTAAAACTGTGTCTATTTATGCAGATTGTCTGTCGTTCTTACTACTTTGAGTAATGATAAAGGATGGTTTACAAACGCTTGTTACATCAGTCATTCACGTTAGTGCTGGGCAAACATATGCACCGTTATTGATACAGTTCCCGCATGTGCACGGCAATAAATTAGGAGAAATATACACATTGGTGTGTTGATGGACATACTCTTGCTAATGCTGATAGTGAGGAATGACAGCTGCAACATCTCATAATGTACCTCACTGAGAAACATCCTGCTCAAGTCATCCTTCCGATGGAGGTTCGGGTTGAATAACTAGTTCTTCATCATCAAACTCGCACTCAAATTGATATGGTAAAATCAACGTCATTGTTACTGTCTTTACAGTGTGTACAATCTCTGAGCTTTTGGAAGCCTCCGGACAGAGCGGACGTTTAGTTATGGTAATGGGTGTTAGCTTCTGACAGGCGCTGTAAACTGTAGACCTATCGTAACAGACTGGGCCATTTGGCCAAATTAAAGCAGAGCAAGCTCACGGAAAAGAGGTATTTGGAGAGACTGATTCATCCATCGAGTCGTTTGAGAATCGTTGAAAAATGTGGTGATGTGCAATGTATATTATGAGAAAATGAAAATGTTTTTTGAGGAGACCTCCAAAACAAAATTTGGAGCATTTAAAATAGCATAATTGGGGCACTTTAAGGATTCATGAAAGAGTATGTGGATAATACAATATACAAAATAGTGTATCCTAGCTGTATTCTAATGAAAATCAGGCCATTGCCATAATCAAAAGCCATAATTTAACAGAGACATGCATAACTGATTAAAGGACCTCAGCAGAACTTTCAATTCCTAGATGGATCAAGACAAGGGCCAAAAAACATTTTTAAAAGTGTTATACAGGGCTGTGGACCATCACACACAAAACATATAATGACATGGATTAGGTTTATTGTACTAGTACAATTGGACGACTTTGTATTTGTACAAAAGCACATCCATCCTAGCAGACAACTTTTCAAATTACCTGCATGCCATCTGTTGATCACAATAGTCTAATGTGATGCTAAAGCTCTTTTAAGTCACTCTGGATAATAGTGTCTGCTAAATATCTTGAATGTAAAAGTTTCCCACATTTTCTTGTGTCTGAATTTCACATTTTTCGTAATAGTTGCCAATAAACCGGCATAAACTCTTAAGGATGGCCTGATAGTTCTTCAGTTCTTGTTAGAGCTATTTTCAACCTCT
The DNA here is from genome assembly GCA_031834385.1 of Semotilus atromaculatus. Taxonomy (NCBI): domain Eukaryota; kingdom Metazoa; phylum Chordata; class Actinopteri; order Cypriniformes; family Leuciscidae; genus Semotilus; species Semotilus atromaculatus. Next base: position 14,087,568 of record JAULUF010000009.1, on the reverse strand, counting down.
CACTTTCTTTCTTTATAGTCACAGGCTGCTTTTAAAAATGTCCATTATCCAGATCAGGGGAAAAGCAAGGTGTCATGTGTGAATGAGAGTCCTAATCAGCAGTAATGAGACTGCGTACAGGAACAAGGTGGCAGATCTGACACTGATGTATGGATGGTGAGTAATGATGTCTGCGGTGATGGTGTAACAATGGAAGCGGTCTCAGATTCCTTAGTTTACAGACTTGGGATGACCCTAGAAACAGGGACTGTCTTAAAAACATTACCTTCAACTCTTTCTAAGGTTGTTAAATATATGTGGTATTGGACCTGTAAAGCTCTGCTCCAACACAGTGCAGCAGAATCTATAGAGATTTTAATAGAGAGATTTTGGGATCTGTGAGTTCTTTGCAGATCATTTCAGGATTCATCTTCAGGAGATGATTGACCTTTGAGATATCTATTAGTTTGGCTGGCAGTTTTTATGTAAACGTGGACTAGGATTGCATAATATAGAGCACATGCTTAGAGAAATTAAAAAGTGCGTTACATATTTAGAAATCATAATATATGGTTGCACTATTTTAGCGAATACCAGTAAAGTAGGATACTTACTGATGACTTAAATTTTAAAAATTACATTACTGTATACACACACACATTAAGATTTGACTTAACTGGACTAGTCCAAACCTATGTTCAAATACTGGCCATGTTTAAATTTTTCAAATATTACTTTATTTGTCAGAGACAAAACACAATGGGCCCTATCTTGCACCCGGCGCAATTGACTTTGTACACCGACGCATGTATCATTCCTATTTTGCACCCGCGCAAAGCGGACTTTTCCCTCCACAGACACACGTCGGTTAACTAAGAAATACACTTGCGCTCCCCGGGGCGGTTCAGCGCAAAGAGGAGGCGTGTTCCGGCGCAAACTTTCCCTCATGCTATTTTGCAGTTCCAGAAAACAATTGCGCCACTGACCAGAAAAAACCTAGTCTAAAGTCATTGGCGCGTTGCGCGTACATTCAGATGCTATTTTAAGCGCGCGTGCTTGGTCATAATACAGAGTGTGAACAACGCGCATACACTGTAGATGATTCTCTCATCTACACAGATGCATTTTCCTTTTTGCAAATGATACATTATTATAAGGAAAAATATTAAAACACGAGGGAAATCATTGTTGTCCAGTCAAGTCAAGTATATTTATATAGTGCTTTTCACAATAGAGATTGTATCAAAGCAGCTTCACAGTATTAATATGTTGTGTCCATGACGATCGGAAAAATAGGCATAAAGCTTAGGCCTACATATTTACCCAAATTATTATATGCATGTATAACCGAAGCTAATTTGGGTGGGTTTGTCCCATCTCCAATGCCACTTCTCTTTCTTTTACGGCCCTGACGAGAACATCGATCTCCTCTACTGTGAACCGATTCTGAAGTGCGCCTGGTAAATGCGCCGTTATAATAGTATTGCGCCATGGAACAAGCGGACCTCGTTCATCAAGCTCTTAAAGGGGATGTGATATGACGCTCTGATTGGTTTATTTCACGTTACGCCCAAACCACACTTATGAATAATGAAGCTACTTCAGACCAACCCCTTTTAGATTTGCGCCAGGCGCAAGAGGCATTTATCCCGCAGGGAAAATAGCAACAGCGCCGGGATCCGCCCACAAAGTTACTTGCGCTTTGCGCTTTGACACTTGCGTTTCAGATCGTGCGCTGAGTGCAAGATAGGGCCCAATGTGATTTATACGTGCCAGATTTAGCCAATGTATACTTTTGGCAAATAATGCTTTTTAGCTTTGTACAAATGTAAAATTTGTCCTTTTATATATTCTTTCTTAGGAGCAAAATAAGGCTTCTCTTTTTATATACAGGTGTAACTCGAAAAATTTGAATATCGTGCAAAAGTTCATGTAATTCAAATTAAAGGGTGAAGTATATTTAGTATATATAACTATATACAGTACATATGCATGATTATACTTTTCAGAGGGCCGACATTTCTGTATTTAAAATCCTTTTTTTAATTGATTTCATGTAATATTCTAATTTGCTGAGATTTAGAATTTGGGATTTTCATGAGCTCTAAGCCATAATCATCAAAATTATAACTTTTGCACGATATTCAAATTTTTCGAGTTTCACCTGTATTCAGTATTCTTTTTATATATCTTGTTATAGTATATTCTAACCATCATCTTATGGTGAGTGAAATAGCTTTTAAGGGCAATACATTTTTTTGATCCAACCACTCACATCTCTTGACTTGTCAACAATGACATTGCGTTAATCATTCTTTCTACACTTTTAGACTTTCAACGATTGCTTTTAACATAACTGCAGGACTTGACACATTCAGTGAAGACATCTCATCTGTAGCAACAAAATGGCAGTTAAAAATAAGTTCTGTGAAAAGGACATACCAAACTCCAAATTCTTCAGCAGGTAGATCACAGTGCCTGGTTCACTGGTCTTTTGAGGTTTTGAAAGGCAGTGGTGGAGCAGCAGTCTGTAATTACTGCATCGGACAGACTGTTAGTGGTACAAGACACCTTCAGCAATAAGCTTCTCTCCTGATTCTGCTCAAGGGGGTTTCTTTGACCTCAAAAGTAATGCTTAGGTTTAAAGTGGTGTTTATCAATTACAGTTTGTGTCTTAAACAAAACATTAAAAGTAGGGCACAAATTAGAGAGTGTGGCCCCTTATACTCTGTGCTGGGGTGGTTTAAACTAAAGGGATTTTCATACTCCAAATACATAATCTGTAAGATTCTTTTTAGGGGACAGATTATAATTGTTTTGTTGCTTTCTTTTTTTATTTTTGTACTATAATGAAGAAATTAAACCTTTTAACCTCACTAATACATTATTTATAGTAACCATATGATGTTAGCTCAGTCATTTACATAAATTAACCAATAATAAATAACACAAAATTGATTATACATATTTGAGCAGATTCATCATAACCTTTCATCCAATGTATAAAATGTCTCAAATGCCTAAATGTGCTGCAATTACGTTTCGTCATATCTCATTTTAAAGTGGCTTCCAAGCATGTCCTTTAAAACGCAAGAACTGCTAATAGAGTCCAACATAATAACTATGGCTAAAGGCCCTGAGAGTACAATGTTCCTAATGAAATCCATAACTTTTAAACTTTAAAGGGAGCCTATCAGAAGTATTGATATGGGCATTAAGGGAATACTTTAATTGTTGGCCCTGGCCCGAGCAGCTCCAAGTAAGGTGGACTGAACCTTGAGTCAGCATTTTCCACCAGATCAGCAGCAGCGTGGAACAGTAATTGTGCAGCTTAGAGGGTTTTTTATGACTCTGCATAAAGTAGTAAAATTTGTTGAATAGATGTTTTCACAGTGGTACCAGTCAATACCAAGATTTATAAGGATTGTCAATTGTTACTTCACTTAAATCATGTGTCCAAATGTATCTTATGTGTATGCTGTGTTAAACAGCAGAAGCAGCGTCAAAATTTCTTTGGCATCCAACTCTCCATATTCCATGAAGTATTATTCTTAGTAACTGTGTCGCCTCATGGTTTGATTTTCTTTATTGGTTTGCTTTTCAGTGTTATTTTGAAGCAAAGTCAGCTGTGTATGTGTTGTTGGGTTTTGATCATGCTGAGTCCGTATACACAAGATGACAAGCGTAGCATTTACCTTGATCGCTAGCTTGTTCATAGCTTTGAACCGCTTGGCATGGGTCTAGCTATAGCCTAGATTCAGACAATGAGGGAGCTTATTTTAACAAGCTAATCTACGGCAAAGACTGCAGCGACATGGCCGACACATATCTCTCCCTAAATTAGTCCTTTAAGCCTTATATATGTATGAGACATAGCGAGCCAAATGTTAGCGCTCGCCAATTAGTGCAGCAGTGTTCAGTGTGGATTAGAGGCGGTTTGTTTTTTTCCCATCTTCTCCCCTCCACCAAATCTCTTTCATCCATGAAGGGAATGTAAAGTTAATTCACTCCAAAATGCCCTGAAAATGTCACACAACATCCTGATGTTAGCTCTCAGTGGTGAAGTGAATTCATGTTCTAAACTTGCCAAAAATGTGTTAAAATGCTCTGACAGATAGGAAATGTATTAAGCAAATGCTTGTTTTCTCAGTCTTTCACATAATGCTGAGTCAAATAGTTGATTGATTGGGCTACTTTTTCTTAAGGCACGGTCACAATTACCGTTGTTTGGGCGGATTTTTTGCACCAAAATTGGATCATTTAAATAGGAATCTGCAGAATCTAGAAGTTCCCTATCTTTCAGTCATTTCAACGTCAATGACTGACACTAGGGGTCATACTTGGTAGCCCAATTTGAGAAAAGGCCAAATAAAATTGGTGAATGGAATTTACATGCACCAACTCCCCCTGACATACAGGTTTAAAAGGAGCAGGCATGCATCTACTCATTCAGATTTGTTCTTCGGAGCCGAGTGAAGTGTAATCTATTGGGGGTTGCGACTAGTCGACTACAATGCTCTGCCATGACACTTTAAGCTTGACGTAAACTAGTCGCTGATCATGCCCTTTAGAGTACCCAACAGGACAGGAAATCTTTGAAGTCCACTTCTACACTCCGTTTCCAACAGTTAAAATGACAAATAAATGCATACTCCGAGAGCGCTCCACAAGATATGGTTGATTATACCATCTGGATGCTCAAAATTGAATGGGTGAACGCACGTTTTAAATAGATTATTGTACATGTAAGTTAATCGCCGTTCTAAATTAATGCGCTACTGCATTGTAACGCACATACATACAGGCATTAGCTCGCAGGCACAAAGAATCATTCAGTAGTGCATAAATGTACTGTCAACACTGTTCTGTGATTGTATAAGTAAAATAGCTTAGAAACTGAAAAGTTGTAGGCTAGCATATTTTTTTGTAACTAAAACCCACAGCTTCACTATTAGTAGAGAGGTAGAAGGTATAATTAATTCACATGAAAGCGCTCTCACACTAATGCATTCATATAAATGTAATCTTTACTGTGCTACTGTGCTTATCTGATTTAGAACTAGCAGTTTTCTGTGAGAAATATAACAAACCAAAGACAAAATTTACAGTTAATTGTTGTATATGAAATACAATCATTTGTAGTTTTTTTTTACAGTAACATTGAATTAAACTTGTATTTTATTTTACAGCAATATTTTGTAATTTCACTAAAGTACAGTATTTACCTGGCAATAAAGTTGCCATTAAAATACTGTAAATATATTTTACAGCATTTTTTTTTGTAATTTCACTAAAGTACAGTATTTACCTGGCAATAAAGTTGCCAATAAAATCCTGTAAATACCCCCAAAATTTGAGAAGATGCTGTAATAGTTTAACATTTAAAAAGCTGAAAAGAATCATTTTAACACTAAACTGTACTCTATTATTTACCATTATATTGATGTAAATGCATTAAAATAAACATTAAAAAAAACAAACACAAAGTCAAAGCTGTTGTAGAAAAGTATTTATTAAAATAATAAGCAAGTTACTGCTGGTAACAACAACTGTTGTTCCTCTTCTCTGAGGTCTTTCCACTTTTTTTGACTGTCTTGGTACCAGTGGATGGGTTGGTTCCAACAAAACATCTGCACAAAAATCAGTCAGAAAAAGCAGAAGCTTTAGGATCATGTGCAGACTAATGAAAATATATCACTTTACAACTAGAAAAAGTTCGTCGAGACAAACTTTAAGTTGGCTTGTGAAAGTTTGGACCAATAAGTTTGAAGAAGTTTAAAGAAGTTTAAAGTTTAATTAGTTTATAGTTTAGTAAGAAAGAAAGAAAGATAGATTAGTTAGAAAGAAAGAAAAAAAGATTAGTAAGAAAGAAAGAAAGATAGATTAGTTAGAAAGAAAGAAAGAAAGAAAGATAGATTAGTTAGAAAGAAAGATAGATTAGTAAGAAAGAAAGAAAGAAAGAAATATAGATAAGTTAGAAAGAAAGAAAGAAAAAAAGATTAGTTAGAAAGAAAGAAAGAAAAAAAGATTAGTTAGAAAGAAAGAAAGAAAGAGATTAGTTAGAAAGAAAGATAGATTAGTAAGAAAGAAAGAAATATAGATAAGTTAGAAAGAAAGAAAGATAGATTAGTTAGAAAGAAAGAAAGAAAAAAAGATTAGTAAGAAAGAAAGAAAGAAAGATAAATTAGTAAGAAAGAAAGAAAGATTGATTAGTAAGAAAGATAGAAAGATAGATAGATTAGTTAGAAAGAAAGAAAAAAAGATTAGTGAGAAAGAAAGAAAGAAAGAAAGATAGATTAGTTAGAAAGAAAGAAAGAAAGAAAGAAAGATTAGTTAGAAAGAAAAAAGGAAAGAAAGATAGATTAGTAAGAAAGAAAGAAAGAAAGATAAATTAGTAAGAAAGAAAGAAAGATTGATTAGTAAGAAAGATAGAAAGATAGATAGATTAGTTAGAAAGAAAGAAAGAAAAAGAGATTAGTGAGAAAGAAAGATAGATTAGTTAGAAAGAAAGAAAGAAAGAAAGAAAGAAAGTTAATTAAAAAGAAAGAAAGAAAGATAGATTAGGTAGAAAGAAAGAGAAAGATAGATAGATTAGTTAGAAAGAAAAAGAAAGATAGTTTTTATTTAGAAAGAAAGAAAGAAAGATAGATTAGTTAGAAAGAAAGAAAGAAAGAAAGAAAGAAAGTTAATTAAAAAGAAAGAAAGAAAGATAGATTAGGTAGAAAGAAAGATAGAAAGATAGATAGATTAGTTAGAAAGAAAGAAAGAAAGTTAATTAAAGAGAAAGAAAGAAAGATTAGTTAGAAAGATAGATTAGTTAGAAAGAAAGAAAGAAAAAAAGATTAGTAAGAAAGAAAGATAGATTAGTTAGAAAGAAAGAAAGAAAGAAAGAAAGAAAGAAAGAGAAAGAAAGAAAGAAATATAGATAAGTTAGAAAGAAAGAAAGATAGATTAGTTAGAAAGAAAGAAAGATGGATTAGTTAGAAAGAAAGAAAAAAGATTAGTTAGAAAGAAAGAAAGAAAGATAGATTAGTTAGAAAGAAAGAAAGAAAGAGATTAGTTAGAAAGAAAAAGAAAGATAGATTAGTTAGAAAGAAAGAAAGATAGATTAGTTAGAAAGAAAGAAAGTTAATTAAAAAGAAAGAAAGAAAGATCAGTTAGAAAGATAGATTAGTTAGAAAGAAAGAAAGAAAAAAAGATTAGTAAGAAAGAAAGAAAGATAGATTAGTTAGAAAGAAAGAAAAAAAGATTAGTTAGAAAGAAAGAAACAGATTAGTTAGAAAAAAGAAAGAAAAAAAGATTAGTAAGAAAGAAAGAGATTAGTTAGACAGAAAAAAGGAAAGAAAGATAGATTAGTAAGAAAGAAAGAAAGAAAAAAAGATTAGTGAGAAAGAAAGATAGATTAGTTAGAAAGAAAGAAAGAAAGATTAGTTAGTAAGAAAAAGAAAGATAGATTAGTTAGAAAGAAAGAAAGATAAATTAGTTAGAAAGAAAGAAAGAAAGAAAGAAAGAAAGTTAATTAAAAAGAAAGATAGATTAGGTAGAAAGAAAGATAGAAAGATAGATAGATTAGTTAGAAAGAAAGTTAATTAAAAAGAAAGAAAGAAAGATTAGTTAGAAAGATAGATTAGTTAGAAAGAAAGAAAGAAAAAAAGATTAGTAAGAAAGAAAGAAAGAAAGAAAGATAGATTAGTTAGAAAGAAAGAAAAAAAGATTAGTTAGAAAGAAAGAAACAGATTAGTTAGAAAAAAGAAAGAAAAAAAGATTAGTAAGAAAGAAAGATAGATTAGTTAGAAAGAAAAAAGGAAAGAAAGATAGATTAGTAAGAAAGAAAGAAAGAAAAAAAGATTAGTGAGAAAGAAAGATAGATTAGTTAGAAAGAAAGAAAGAAATATTAGTTAGTAAGAAAAAGAAAGATAGATTAGTTAGAAAGAAAGAAAGATAAATTAGTTAGAAAGAAAGAAAGAAAGAAAGAAAGAAAGAAAGTTAATTAAAAAGAAAGATAGATTAGGTAGCAAGAAAGATAGAAAGATAGATAGATTAGTTAGAAAGAAAGAAAGAAAGTTAATTAAAAAGAAAGAAAGAAAGATTAGTTAGAAAGATAGATTAGTTAGAAAGAAAGAAAGAAAAAAAGATTAGTAAGAAAGAAAGATAGATTAGTTAGAAAGAAAGAAAGAAAGAAAGAAAGAAAGAAAGAAAGAGAAAGAAAGAAATATAGATAAGTTAGAAAGAAAGAAAGATAGATTAGTTAGAAAGAAAGAAAGATGGATTAGTTAGAAAGAAAGAAAAAAGATTAGTTAGAAAGAAAGAAAGAAAGATAGTTTAGTTAGAAAGAAAAAAGGAAAGAAAGATAGATTAGTAAGAAAGAAAGGAAGAAAGATAGATTAGTGAGATAGATAGATTAGTTAGAAAGAAAGAAAGAAAAAAGATTAGTGAGAAAGAAAGATAGATTAGTTAGAGAGAAAGAAAGATGGATTAGTTAGAAAGAAAGAAAAAAAGATTAGTAAGAAAGAAAGAAAGATAGATTAGTTAGAAAGAAAAAAGGAAAGAAAGATAGATTAGTAAGAAAGAAAGGAAGAAAGATAGATTAGTGAGATAGATTAGTTAGAAAGAAAGAAAGAAAAAAGATTAGTGAGAAAGAAAGATAGATTAGTTAGAAAGAAAGAGATTAGTTAGAAAGAAAAAGAAAGATAGATTAGTTAGAAAGAAAGAAAGATAGATTAGTTAGAAAGAAAGAAAGAAAGAAAGTTAATTAAAAAGAAAAAAAGAAATATAGATTAGGTAGAAAGAAAGATAGATAGATTAGTTAGAAAGAAAGAAAGAAAGAAAGTTAATTAAAAAGAAAGAAAGAAAGATTAGTTAGAAGGATAGATTAGTTAGAAAGAAAGAAAGAAAAAAAGATTAGTAAGAAAGAAAGATAGATTAGTTAGTTAGAAAGAAAGAAAGAAAGAAAGAAATATAGATAAGTTAGAAAGAAAGAAAGATAGATTAGTTAGAAAGAAAGAAAAAAAAGATTAGTTAGAAAGAAAGAATGAAAGATAGATAGATTAGTTAGAAAAAAAGAAAGAAAAAAAGATTAGTAAGAAAGAAAGAAAGATAGATAGATTAGTTAGAAAGAAAAAAGGACAGAAAGATATATTAGTAAGAAAGAAAGAAAGAAAGATAGATTAGTGAGAAAGATAGATTAGTTAGAAAGAAAGAAAGAAAGAAAGATAGATTAGTTAGAAAGAAAAAGAAAGATAGATTAGTTAGAAAGAAAGATAGATTAGTTAGAAAGAAAGAAAGAAAGAAAGAAAGTTAATTAAAAAGAAAGAAAGAAAGAAAGATAGATAGATTAGTTAGAAAGAAAGAAAGAAAAAAAGATTAGTAAGAAAGAAAGAAAGATTAGTTAGAAAGAAAGAAAGATAGATTAGTTACAAAGAAAAAGAAAGATAGATTAGTTAGAAAGAAAGAAAGAAAGTTAATTAAAAAGAAAGAAAGAAAGAAAGATTAGTTAGAAAGATAGATTAGTTAGAAAGAAAGAAAGAAAAAAATATTAGTAAGAAAGAAAGATAGATTAGTTAGAAAGAAAGAAAGATAGATTAGTAAGAAAGAAAGAAAGATTAGTTAGAAAGAAAGAAAGATAGATTAGTTAGAAAGAAAAAGAAAGATAGATCAGTTAGAAAGAAAGAAAGATAGATTAGTTAGAAAGAAAGAAAGAAAGAAAGTTAATTAAAAAGAAAGAAAGAAAGTAAGATAGATTAGTTAGAAAGAAAGAAAGATAGATTAGAAAGAAAGAAAGATAGATTAGTTAGAAAGAAAGATAGATTAGTTAGAAAGAAAGATAAATTAGTTAGAAAGAAAGATAGATTAGTTAAAAAACAAAGAGATTTGTTAGAAAGAAAGATAGATTAGTTAGAAAGATAGATTAGTTAGAAAGAAAGATAGATTAGTTAGAAAGAAAGAAAGATAGATTATTTAAAAAACAAAGAAAGATGGATTTGATAGAAAGAAAGATAGATTAGCTAGAAAGATAGATTAGTTAGAAAAAAAGAAAGATAGATTAGTTAGAAAGAAAGAAAGATAAATTAGTTAGAAAGTAAGATAGATTAGTTAGAAAGAAAGATAGATTAGTTAGAAAGAAAGAAAGATAGATTAGTTAGAAAGATAGATAAGTTAGAAAGAAAGAAAGAAAGATTAGTTAGAAAGAAAGAAAGATAGATTGGTTAGAAAGAAAGAAAGATTAGTTAGAAAGAAAGATAGATAGATTAGTTAGAAAGAAAAAAGATAGATTAGTTAGAAAGAAAGAAAGTAAGAAAGAAAGAAAGAAAGATTGGTTAGAAAGAAAGATAGATTAGTTAGAAAGAAAGAAACATAGATTAGTTAGAAAGAAAGAAAGAAAGATAGATTAGTTAGAAAGAAAGAAAGATTAGTTAGTTAGAAAGAAAGAAAGATAGATTAGTTAGAAAGAAAGATAGATTAGTTAGAAAGATAGATAGATAGATAGATTAGTTAGAAAGAAAGAAAGATAGATTAGTTAGAAAGAAAGATAGATAGATTAGTTAGAAAGAAAGATAGATTAGTTAGAAAGAAAGATAGATTAGTTAGAAAGATAGATAGATAGATAGATTAGTTAGAAAGAAAGAAAGATAGATTAGTTAGAAAGAAAGATAGATTAGTTAGAAAGAAAGATAGATTAGTTAGAAAGAAAGAAAGATAGATTAGTTAGAAAGAATGAAAAAAGAAAGAAAGAAAGAAAGATTGGTTAGAAAGAAAGATAGATTAGTTAGTAAGAAAGATATAAAGAAAGATGGATTAGTTAGAAAGAAAGAAACATAGATTAGTTAGAAAGAAAGAAAGAAAGATAGATTAGTTAGAAAGACTAGTTAGTTAGAAAGAAAGAGATAGATTAGTTAGAAAGAAAGATAGATAGATAGATAGATTAGTTAGAAAGAAAGAAAGATAGATTAGTTAGAAAGAAAGAAAGATATATTAGTTAGAAAGAAAGATAGATAGATTAGTTAGAAAAAAAAGATAGATTAGTTAGAAAGAAAGAAAGATAGATTAGTTAGAAAGAAAGATAGATTAGTTAGAAAGATAGATAGATAGATAGATTAGTTAGAAAGAAAGAAAGATAGATTAGTTAGAAAGAAAGATAGATAGATTAGTTAGAAAGAAAGATAGATTAGTTAGAAAGAAAGATAGATTAGTTAGAAAGATAGATAGATAGATAGATTAGTTAGAAAGAAAGAAAGATAGATTAGTTAGAAAGAAAGATAGATTAGTTAGAAAGAAAGATAGATTAGTTAGAAAGAAAGAAAGATAGATTAGTTAGAAAGAATGAAAAAAGAAAGAAAGAAAGAAAGATTGGTTAGAAAGAAAGATAGATTAGTTAGTAAGAAAGATATAAAGAAAGATGGATTAGTTAGAAAGAAAGAAACATAGATTAGTTAGAAAGAAAGAAAGAAAGATAGATTAGTTAGAAAGACTAGTTAGTTAGAAAGAAAGAGATAGATTAGTTAGAAAGAAAGATAGATAGATAGATAGATTAGTTAGAAAGAAAGAAAGATAGATTAGTTAGAAAGAAAGAAAGATATATTAGTTAGAAAGAAAGATAGATAGATTAGTTAGAAAAAAAAGATAGATTAGTTAGAAAGAAAGAAAGATAGATTAGTTAGAAAGAAAGATAGATAGATTAGTTAGAAAGAAAGAAAGATTAGTTAGAAAGAAAGAAAGAATGATAGATTGGTTAGAAAGAAAGAAAGATAGATTAGTAAGAAAGAAAGAAAGGAATAAAGAACGATAGATTAGTTAGAAATAAAGATAAAGTAGTTAGAAAGAAAGATAGATAGATTAGTTAGAAAGAAAGATAGATAGATAGATTAGTTAGAAAGAAAGATAGATTATTTAGAAAGAAAGAAAGATAGATTATTTAGAAAGAAAGAAAGATAGATTAGTTAGAAAGAAAGAAAGATTAGTTAGAAAGAAAGAAAGATTAGTTAGAAAGAAAGATAGATAGATTAGTTAGAAAAAAAGAAAGAAAGAAAGAAAGAAAGAAAAATTGGTTAGAAAGATAGATTAGTTTGAAAGATAGAGATTAGTTAGAAAGAAAGAAAAGATTAGTTAGAATGAAAGAAAGATAGATAGATTAGTTAGAAAGAAAGAAAGATAGATTAGTTAGAAAGAAAGAAAGATTAGTTAGAAAGAAAAAAGATAGATTAGTTAGAAAGAAAGAATAAAAGAAAGTAAGAAAGAAAGAATGAAAGATTGGTTAGAAAGAAAGAGATTAGTTAGAAAGATAGATAGATTAGTTAGAAAGAAAGAAAAGTTAGAATGAAAGAAAGATAGAGTAGTTAGAAAGAAAGAAAGATAGATAGATTAGTTAGAAAGAAAGATAGATTAGTTAGAAAGAAAGTAAGGTAGATTAGTTAGAAAGAAAGATAGATTAGTTAGAAAGAAGAAAGATAGATTAGTTAGAAAGAAAGAAAGATTAGTTAGAAAGAAAGAAAGATAGATCAGTTAGCAAGAAAGAAATATTAGTTAGAAAGAAAGAAAGATTAGTTTGAAAGAAAGAAAGATTAGTTTGAAAGAAAGATCGATTAGTAAGAAAGAAAGAAATAAAGAAAGATTAGGTAGAAAGAAAGAAAGATTAGTTAGAAAGAAAGAAAGATAAGTTAGAAAGATAGATAGATAGATAGATAGATATATAGATAGATAGATAGATAGATAGATAGATAAAGTTCATTAGTACATATAGAATGGTAGTTTAATTGAATCTAGGGCTTCAGGGAGTTTAGATTTGAGTTTTTGTGTTGTTCACTACTGGGCCACCGTAGTCTTGGCTCAATTTGAACTGTTGCAATGAAAGTCAATGGGATTTTTATGATTTTTAATATTAATTTTTAAGAAATCTGAAAGTCAAATCAGTTTGAAAAGATATAGCACACCGAGTCAGAACAGTCTGAAGGTCTGACCCGAGTTTGGAGTTTGTAGAGTTAAAGCTCTAGGACGAGTTAGAGTCAGAATTTTTTGGGTAAGAAAAATAAGAAGAAGAAGAAGAAGAAGAATAATAATAAGTTTAAATAGGATTTCAGTAAGTTGGCTTTTCCAAGCCAACTTAATAAGCATTCGCTGCACTACTAAAAAGGTAGCCTGGGAAAACCCAGACGACTTCCGGCAAATTTAGATTTGCTCTGCAAGTTAGTCTGGCAAAGAGCTCATTCAAGCCCATTTCCAAACAGTCGAAATCGAGGCACCAATCATAAAACGTTGAGGCGGCTTTACACGATGACGACAGCGCAGCAACTGTGAAGCAGATACATTGCAAAGATGGATTTCGCCGTGGAACATCGTTCGAATTAGCTATCGCGTCTGTTTTAAGCGATATGAACATTTCCTTTTTGTTTAAGGAACACTCCACCGTTTTTTCATATTAAACTAAGTTATTCCCTTAACTAAGACGAGTTGAGACATACCTCTCTCGTCTCAGTGCGTGCACTCAATCGCTCTGGCGCGCCGCGACACTTTGATACTGATAGCCCAGTTCATTCATTAGAATCCAAACAGAGATGAAGTTAGAAGTGATCAAACACCTCCACGTTTTAAATACAGTTACACGAGTAGTTACACGATCAAGTATGGTGACACAAAATAAAATAGCACTTGCCACTTAGGAGCACGTCGACTCTGCGCAGTAATATCATCGCTCAGGAGTACTCAGGAATGACGATATTACTCCCAAGTGCTATTCCGCCATACATTATAGTTATCCATTTTACCCGCTTAGAAAAGCACCACGTTTTATTTTGTGTCACCATACTTGATCGTGTAACTACTCGTGTAACTGTATTTAAAACGTGGAGGTGTTTGATCGCTTCTAACTTCATCTCTGTTTGGATTCTAATGAATGAACTGGGCTATCAATATCAAAGTGTTGTGGCGCGCCAGAGCGATTGAGTGCACGCACTAAGACGAGAGAGGTATGTATCAACTCGTCTTAGTTAAGGGAATAACATTTTAACAAAAAGGAAACGTTCAAATCGCTTAAAACAGACGCGATAGCTGATTCGAACGAGTGATGTTCCACGGCGGCATCCATCTTTGTAATGTACAAAATCTGTTTCACAGTTGCTGCGCTGTCGTCATCGTGTAAAGCCGCCCCAACGTTTCTGATTGGTGCCGCGATTTCGACGGATTAGAAATGGGCTTGAATGAGCTCTTTGCCAGACTAACTTGCATAGCAAATCTAAATTTGCCGGAAGTTGTCTGGGTTTTCCCAGGCTACTAAAAAGGGGGTAGTTCACCCCAAAATGACATTTCTGTAATTAATTACTCATTAATCTGTCATTAATTAACTACTGACCTTCATTAATTTTCAGGAACACACATTAAGATATTTTTTATGAAATCCGAGAGGTTTCTGAACCACACATAGACCACAACGTCATTAAAACTTTCAAGGCCCAGAAAGGTAGTAAAAACATCAAAACATCATAGTCCATATAACTCCAGTGGATTAACCTCAATGTTATGAAGTGATGAGAATACTTTTTGTTATAATATAGAACCTGGAAGCGCTGCACTGTGTTTACTACATTAACAGCATCAGAGACTGACACAGAAGAGAAGAGATTGTTGAATAAAGTTGTTATTTTGGGGGGGGGTTTACGCACAAAAAGTATTATTGTGGCTTCATAGCATTAAGGTTGATCCACTGTAGTCACATGGTCTATTTTAACAATGTCTTAACTGCCTTTCTGGACCTGGAATGATTTTGCTCCCTATGTGTGGTTCAGAAACCTCTCGGAATTCATAAAAAATATCTTAATGTGTGTTCCTGAAAATGAAAGAAGGTCAGTAGTTAATTAATGACAGAAATTTTATTTTTGGGTGAACTAATCCTTTAACATATGCACATTTAAATTTAAGTAAACTGTTACCTTTGAAAAAATTCAAGTGTGCAGGATGCCTCGTGCTGGTACTCCAGATTAAAGTTGTAGTAAGTTGCAAACAAAGCAGCAAATCCAGCCATAAAATTGGGGTGTGGATTCATAACCACTTGACCCTCAATACTCAGCAGCCCCTGGGTTGCAGTGAGAATTTCATCTAAAAATAATAAATATAAGTAACACTTTATAAAAATGTATGCTAAAATACAACAGGCAAAATGTATGAAGTAATTTAAAGATTTTGGAATGTACATTACCTAAGACAATCAGTCTCGGAGAGTCTGGAAGTGTAGAACTTTTTTCCTCATCAGCTGCTGTTGCTGACATCTACAAGAAAAAAAAATAAAGGAAAAAAATTGTAAATGTAATTAGATGCAGTATTTGAGAACAAAATATAACCCCACAACAAAATGTTATAATAGAAAAGCAAAATTTGTAAATGCACAGGCACAGTCTGCACGGAAAATTACCGTGACCTTTCAAACCTACAATGGTATTGCTCTCATGTTGACACAATTTACAGTGATACATTTCTCATTTAGATTTAGGTTCAAGTTATATTAAGAAAACAATACCTATGAGAACTTTGAACAGAAAAAAAATTAACTTTCAAATCTTTTGCCAGTCATTTAGAATTTAGTTATGACGCATTTGTTAAACACTGGTTTTACATGCTCTCAATAATAAATCCAAACTAGTGAAATAAATGAGAATAGCAGCATCCAACGATGTTAAAATCATATATTCTAATGTTTTATGTTTAAATACGTGCGTAATTTACTGTATGTAGTTTTGTCTCAACAGCACTTCAGTAATTATGTCTTGTCTTCCAAACGGCAAATGCTCTAAAAATACTCTTTCGAGAGCAAAGGTGAATTCATAGGCATATTCCTATATCATTATTCACAGCACATTGCTTTGCGTTCAATTTAGTTACGACGCAGGCCTTTGTTAAACACCGGTTTTACATGCTCTCAATAAGAAATCAAAACTAGTGAAATAAATGAGAAAATAGCAGCATCCAACAATGTTAATATCATAGCCTATTCTAATGTTTTTCGTCAAGAAAGCTAACTGCACGTGCGTATAGTTTTGTCTCACCAACACTTCAGTGGATTTGTCTTGTCTGCCAAACTGCAAATGCTCTAAAAAATACTCTCTTGAGAGCAAATGCGAATAAAACTGTAACAAACTGCAGCATTCGTCCATAACATTCACGATGGTTTTACCTTGTAACAGTTCAGCTTCGTCTCGTTTCACCAGTTATGGCGCGCCTCGTCGTGATTCTAGTCCTCGCCTGAAACAAGAAATTTTAAATTAAAGACACATTTCTTTACTAAATAAACGTAACGTAACTTTTACATCCCACTAAATATCCTAAAAAGTCGATAAAATTAATTGCATCACCTATACGTTATGATTTCTGTTCAAAATATGAATCGCTTAAACAGCATTAAGTAATACATTAGATTGTAATATTTATGGATGTAAATTTAAGTTAACTTACCAAAAATTTTGTAAATAGTGCCTTTTATCTCTTCAACTCTTCTTGCCCTGCTCCAGTCCACCAGTTTTCAAAATTCAAACCTGTATTCAGCCCGAGCAATCCCATAATGCCACATCACAGTAAATTGTTGTAAAACCATATGAACTACAGTGAAAACACCTCTTACATGTAAATCAATTTACAGTTGACAGGGAAATATACTGTTAACAACTGTAATACTCATTTTGGCCCATAATGCATTGCGAATTACAGTAATAACTTGTAAAATGATACATTTTTGAGAATGAGAATTTTGCTGTAGAATCTACAGCAATATGTTACAGTGTGTTATGTAGGAGAAATAGCCCTGTGGGCAGTGCTGTGCAGCAATCTGAAAGAGCAAGCTTCCTCTAAAAGAGCAAACACAGACAGAGAGCATATTTTTAACGATATCTCTCTGCATGTATGTCTCTGGGTGTGGCCGATATCGCTCATCCTCGGACTGCCACAATCTTTGTCTCATGTGTTTGGGTCACACACATGCTGAGACAACATTCGTAGATGGTTCATGTCCTCACTGCGATGCACAAGGCTGTGGTGGCTAGCGTTTAAGGCGATTTGACTGCAACAATGGGAGCTTTTCCCCTTGGTAAATCCCCATGGACCTCCTATTCCTCGTCTTGCAAATTGCGCCCGGTGGAGGTTTTGGATGAGTTTAGCATTGCGTCAAATGGTGCAGCTGATTTCTCATTTGGGGCTCCAGATGAGGATGAATTATCGAGTTTTGATGCTTAGTTGGCGGCCATGCTTGCCGGGCCGTCGTGAACATTGGCCTGGAGTGGAATCCTCCACCCTGTCCCGAGTGTTCGCTGTTGGATGATTGGTTTCTGGGCTCAGAGCCGACTCACAGCTCCACCCGACCCCAGTGCCCTTCTTTTCAGAAGTCCATGAAACCTGGTGAAGTTGTGGAGGTTATCTTTTACTGCACGATGCCACTTAGTAGGCTCTTCCATCCTCACTACCCTCAACAGTGAGGCAGCAAGGGAGTTTATGGAGGTTCCTGCCCGCAAAATGCGACCACCTGTCCAGGGCCTGTAAGTTTACTTCTTTTCTAATGGCGAAGGCTTACAGTACTGCTGGACAAGCTGCTTCTGCCTTTCATGCCAAGGTCATCCTGCAGGTATATCAGGCCAAGACCCTTAAAGATGTGCTCTAGGATAGTTCTGAGCTGGGGATTGATGCAGGAACTGTGTTCGGCAACAAACTTTGCTCCTGGCGCGGCCAGGCGATGTCCACTATGGTGGTCCAGGAGTGCTATCTATGTCCTGCCTCGATTCGTCTGCCACTTTCAGGAAGTGCCGCAGGCCGAACCTACTGTCCGTCCGCAACATCAAGCGAGCGCCAAGAGCTCGAATAAGGCTTCTAAGTATCCCTGAGATGGGCAACCTAGAGATGAGAAGAGCTGTTCTTTCCCAGGAGGTGGTGAATGCACAGCTCCTTACCCCATTGGAGGGCCTGGTGGAGAATTCTTTGTTTTCTTTTCTTTTTGTTCCACCTCCAGGCCAAGATGAAGAAGGGTTTCTACTGCCGTTACTTCATTGTGCCAAAGAAAGGTGTTGGGTTGCGACCAATCTTAGTCCTGTGACTTTTGATTCAACTCACGTTCAAGATGTTAATGCAGATATGCCTTCGCCAACAGGATTAGTTTGTGGTGATAGACCTGAACGATGATAACTTCCATGTCTTGATTTTGCCTCAACAGTGTTTCTTCGATTTGCTTTCAAGGGTCAGGCATACCAGTACAAGGTCTTTCCTTTCAGGATGTCCTCACCTCAAAAGTTGCAGAGGCTGCCCTTGCCCAATTAAGGGAAGTTGACAACCTCAAATCCCTTAAATCTCAACAACTGGCTGATCTTAGCTCACTCTCGAGATTTATTGTGTGCACAAAGGGACCTGGTGCTCAGACACCTCAACCGTTTGGGGCTTCAGGACAACTGGGAAAACGGCAAGCTCTCCCCAGTGCAAAGCATCTCTTTTCTTAGGATGGAGCTGGACTCACTTTGACCGCATCACATGAACGAGCACGCTCAGTCAATGCTGAAGTCCTCGAAGACTTTCGGGGGGGAAACAGTGGTTCCATTGAAACTATTTCAGAGGCTCCTGGGGGATATGGCCGGGCTACATGCCCAAAATTCCCACCATCCCTTTTAGGGACTAAGTGGTGAAATTGCAAGCACTGCCCTATGATGAGGCAGACCATATCTTGTCATTGCTGTGTCTACTACGCGCCCTGCATGTTTACTTAAACTCATGTCTTCTGCCAGTCACTGTGCTTATAGAAGTTCCTCCCTTCAGGTAGGACATACTGCAGAGACTTCTTTACATGTGTGGTACTTCCTGGTGGGTAAGTCCATGTGATGTATTCGAGTTAACCTCCCTTCGGGCAGAATGTGTTCTCCATAGTGTTCATTTTCCACATGGAAAAAGGAACGCTTCCTCAGTGCTTCTTTGTGTCCGCACAACTGTGAATAAAAAAAAAGAGAGAAAAGGTCAGAAGACAGGCTGAAGCATCCTTTTCCCATGGTAAGGACTGGCCTCTCTGTCCCTGCGTGCTACGAAGGACCACCAAAACCTCATAACATGGTTTAGCTGTTGTGCCATTTTCCCCGGGGGACCCCTAGTGTCAGTCATCAACACCACGTAAAAGTGACTGACAGGGAAATGTCTCAGTTATTATTACAACCTCCGTTCCCTGATAAAGGGAATGAGATGTGGTGTCCTTCCTGCCACAGCGCTGAACTTCCCACTGAAATGCCCGGGACACATGTCTCGGCTCTTCAGCACAAACATGAATAAATGGATGCAAGCCAGTTCCTTTTATACCTGTATGGGGGAGTGACACCATGCAAATTCCACTCGCCAATATTCATTGGCCTTTTCACACACAAGAGGAGATTGAGGCTGCTAAGTATGACCCCTAGTGTCAGTCATCGACATCATATTTCGTTCCCTCCATCCATCCCAGCACAGATTTTGCATCGGGTTCAAGTTGGTCACGCTAATTTGCAGCGCTGATCAAAAGAAAGCTGCTTGATTTGAAAGTGACTTCTGTGTGAACTTTGCTTCTTACATCGCTACTAGGGGTGTAACTATTCACTCGTTTTCTCGATGGATCGATTACAAATCCTGACGATGCACATGCATCGATCTTGAAACAAGTATTTTTAAATTGTGAATAATTGATTTTGGTCAATAATCGATTTAAAATGCTAAGAATCTAAGATATTCGATAGCGATTCAGTGCTTTAAAATATATAAACATTAAATTACTTTTTTTCATGGACATTTTTTCAAACATTTCCATGAAATGGAGACGTTGTGCGTCATCATTCGCGCCCTCTCAGCTTTCCTTCACAGACACGTGCTGCAGTCTTTACCGCCTTTCACTGGATTGCGCTCACGCTTCGTCCGTAGCTCTCATTGACACATTTTTGAGCAGCCCACGTTTGAGCTCTCTATCGAGACAGCAATAGTCCTGTGTCAAACCGATCAAGCCATTGATAAAGCTGCCAAGTCATTGCGTGGTCACTACTGATGAAATAAAATGCTTTCATTGCATGGAAAAGTCACCGTTATTTTTTATAAGATAAAATACTTTTAAGTTTTATGGAAAATGGG
The DNA here is from genome assembly GCA_031834385.1 of Semotilus atromaculatus. NCBI lineage: Eukaryota > Metazoa > Chordata > Actinopteri > Cypriniformes > Leuciscidae > Semotilus > Semotilus atromaculatus. Next base: position 14,067,498 of record JAULUF010000009.1, on the reverse strand, counting down.
TTATACCATTGACATTACCTTTCCTGAACAGTTGAAGCAAAACCCTTCTTATTCAAGGGCCACATTTATTGCATGGATGGAGCAAACACATAATGTAAGTGTCTAAAATGCATAGTTCCGGTGAATCATGAATGATAAATTAAATTAAAACTTAACTTTAAACTGAATGTGCGAATGAGACCGCACCTTTACACTGTCACAGCTAACACTCTTACATGGCAACTTCATACATGATTGTATGAAAAGATATAATTTTCATAGCTGTTTCCTATTAAAATGATGGTTAAGTTTAGGTTTGGATAGTATGCTTTTAATATGATTTCGCCATCTTCGCCACAAATTACTGTATGACTCCTCGTGAGACCAAGTTGGACTAGCCCAACTCCATTAAACAACAGCATGTTGTCTTTTGTGTACAAATTAAGTGCACACTCCTTGGTAATGATAGATATGAAATATTTGGAGTGTACAATATGTACTGTAATTTTTTGCACCTAATACTTTAGTAAAATACTGTAAAGCTGTAACATATTTTCAAGCAACATCAAAAATCATTTACCCTGTTGAGAAATAAATAGTTCGGTCACATTTTAACTATGCAGTGTTAGACAAGTTAATGGGTTTGAGAGTTAAATACATTAAAAAAGAAAGTATAAGTGTGAAAATAAGCAGTTTCGTAAATATTCTTATAACTCTGAATTAACCACCTATTTAAAGCCTACATTGCACTTGATGCATTTACATTTTAGACCAAGGGTTATACTTGAGGAAAGATACAGACAGATGGCTCAGTCTGTGAGTATGGTTGGAGGCATAGTTTAGGCAGCCTGACTTCCTCTATCCTGATGCTTGTTTAACATCACTCTATCCTTCTGCAATCTGTGATTTAGATTGATCTGAACAGTATTGTTTGTCAGTCACCACAGGACTCTTTACAGCCGGAAGGCGTGCAATGCTGTCTCTATATAGCACTGAGTGGCACTGCAGCTATGGTGCAGTTACAAGTTAGTGTTAATGTCCTTGTTGACAAATGATATCGCATTGTTGGGTGACATTAAATGTCTATAATTGTTGGGTGACATTAAATGTCTATAATTTCATGTAGCATTAAGTTTTTTTGTGTTGTCAGAAATGGCAGTGAGGTTTTTAGTCATCCTGATTTTATTCTCTAAAAATTACACAAATGGTTGATGCATCAGCGGTTGAAGCTGTGAAATAATAATTCAATGCATATTAGGACACAGATGCACCATTCTGGCAGGAATTTATCATAGAAACAGACAAAATTGGTACATAATCATAAAGTGGATACACAAAAAAATATTATGGAATAAATGTTACTATGGTTATCTAGCCTTTCTGTGGTTTTGGGCTCGTTTGTCCATGTCGAAGATCATATTTTGAATACAAGTCATTCACTACAGCATGGCCATTCTTACAGCAAGAAAGGAAAATGAAGAGAGGTGAGTTTAAAGGTGGAAGTATGTCTGGCCGGTGATCACGCTTAGGTGTGTTTATCTGATCTTGAGATTCTGGAATGGGTGAACCACTTTATTTGTTCCTCTCTCATTTCTGCCAACTCCAGCTGTCACGCTGTGGGACAAAGAGGGGTAAGCAGGGGACAACAGAGGGAGGATTGCAGCTGAAACCAAAGATAAACCGAAGACCCCTCTGCAGGCACGTCATCTGCATTTGACGGATCCCCACCCCCAGTTCCTCCAGCAGAGACACACACACACACACACACATACAGCCACTTACACCTCACGGGCACATGTTGTATAGCTCACACACTCTCCCTCTCTGAGTGCTTGCATCCCCCCCCCCCCCCTTTTCCCTCTCTCTATTCTCTTCGTTAGACTTGGTAATCCCTCTCTGCTCGGTGCAGCTGTTGCCCTCCTCAAACCTCACAATAGTCCCCGAAAATTATTATTATTATTATTTTTTTATAGAACAAAATAAGTTCCTCTTTTTGCAGCTTTAGTCACTACTTCACTATATGGGCTACATCTCACTGATCATAAAGTGTTTTTCTTTGCCCTATTTTAATTATATTATTTATTTATTATTATGTTATTTATATTTTTTATTAAGGTATATTTGAATACAATTATGTTAAAAAAAATTATAAATAAATGATATTTAGTTGAAGAGGGAGGAAACAAGGCATTTTATGTAGAATAGGGTAAATGTTCATATGTCAAATATTATCTAGTCTTAGTATTGTGAAATGCATGTGTGTGTGTTACATTTTATTTTTAATTATTTAATATGCAAGACGATGTTTGAATTGTAATTGATAATTAATTGTAATATTCTTTGAAGTCAGTCCTAAAACGACGGGTCGATACAGTGGTCAGTGAAGCGCCCTTCTCTGTCTGGCTCGTACGATGTCGTTTGCGGTGGGCGTTGCAACATTAGTTAGTTTTGATTGCGATATAACGGGTTAAAGTCGTGGGAGAAAGCTTAGGGAAAATCCAAGCGCGAGGAATTCAGCAGGCACAGAAATCCCGAATAGTTGAACAAATGAGTGACAAGCTCTCCGTCCATTCAAGCTGCCCTCTCTACCCCGCGCGCGCTGATTAGCGCCCCTGGAGCTGTGGGCAACATGTGGAGGCATCGCTATAGCAACCAGTGGATGTGACATGTGCTACAGACAGCGACTAGTCTCGCTGAATATAAGGAGGGGCTCCGTGAAAAAAAAACCCGGCTTTTCAGGCGCACATGATCATTCAAAGGACAAGACAACCCACTGCAGCTTCTTATAAGTCTTTAGGAAATGTGTCGGGCGATTTGGCTCGCCTTTTTCTCCCGCTCCCGTCTTTCTCTTTCAAACTATTGTATTTATTTATTTTTCTCCTCTTCTGTTTAAAAACACTGTGAACAGCGACGGTCTATTGTTGAGGTGGACGCGGAGGTGAAAAACTTTTCTTAGCTAGCGGGATTGCGAAAGGAAGCTGCAGTCGCCACGCCGGACATCTGATGTAGAAAGGCGGAATAGGATCTTGAAAAGCATCCGTCGCGCGCTGTCAGAAAATGGAACTAGGTAACTATCTATCTGGACTTGCACTTGTCTGTATGTCTGATGCACGTAATGGTCGGGTAAATTAATGTAACAAATCTGTAAACGCGCCATTAAGCGTCACCTAAAACTTATTGCGCATCCGGATGCATCTGGACTGATAATGAGAGTGACACTGTCCTGCAAAAGACTTGCTACATGGCGGTGCTACAGCATGGCACAATTAATCGTGCTTTTCATTTTAAACGCTTCTGCTGAGAGAAGCGTGTGCATAGTGTGCGATTTTATGGCCAAGATGGTTTGCAGATGTTATGTAATTGATATGGGTCGTGAGTCAATATAGAGTGGTGGTAAGCGCTGTGCAGATGGTACAGAGTACAAACAGAAGCAACATTCTGTTCATTTTTTTTAGAGGGAGTAATCATTGTTTAGCTAGTCGTTTGTGGGAAATCGATCGCATTGAAAGCGGTGTGTTTCGTCTGCATGGCTCTTCGCAAGTTGCAGATGACTCGGAGCCAAAAATAAATAATAAGAAAGATGCGTTAGGTAGCCTATACGGGTTGATAAATAAAGAAAAATAAAAACTTCTCTCACAATTTAGGATTATTTACAAGGACTAATAATTATTTCATTTAGGCTATCTCTGATCATAATATTTTTAATAAATGTTCCATAAACGTGCTAAAGAAAGAAATATAGGGCAATCATGTTTTATAGCCTACTTTAATGATAAATTGCAGTGATTATAGATTCATTATATGCACTAATGAGTGTTTAATGTAAACATTTTTAAACACTGGCAATGTCTAATCTCTAATTTACATGGAAAGTTAACTTAAGTGTTTTTAAACACGTTTTAATGTTTTTATAATGCATTACATATATTCCCTGATATATCCAAATTAATTTGGGATTATTTTTCCAATAGGATTCCACATACATGGGAATGCAATTTAGATGATCTTCTTATAAATAGTGAAACAGAAATATTGTTCTCACTTAATACAAATTATGGTGTAGTTTTTTTTCTTTTTTTAAAGAGTCAATACAAAAAAAATATAATAGAACTTGTATTTCAAAACACAATGATTGTAAAACTGCTTTTCATTTGTCCAATATCGTGTGCATGATGTTTAATGTTATTTTTCAAATTGATTTATTTTCAACATATTTTAAAGATATAGAGCTGGGATTTGGAGTGGATGAATGATTTTAAGGTTGAGTGATTATTGTGTGTAAAAGTGAAAGGATATCTGGGCGGCCCTTGTCTCAACCTTTCACCCGTCACCTCCACCCAACCCTTTTCTCAATGATTTAAATCAGCCAGAGCATCCCAAATCCATCTCCATTTTATCCATCCTTAAATATACAAATCCTTCTGTTTATCTTTGAGAGCAACAAAAAAAAAAGATATTAAAAAAATTCATACGTATAGATTGCTTAAAAAAGTACAATTTCTGTAGGTGAAATTTGTCTGGCCGTACATTGGATAGTGGTCTTTGTGTTAAGTGTTAATTTTTATTTATTATTTATTAGAACAGTAGTCCTGGATTGAGGTGTTATTTTGTATTGACTTTGATTCACTGCTTTACAAATGATGTTATTTTATCGCTTAATATAAAGAGAAACATTAAGATTAAAATTTTGTCAGTTTGGTTAAGTTTCAGTCAAGAGATTGATTAGCTGAATCTGTGGATAAGCAATATCCGATGACCCTGGAAACACAACCATTAATTCAGGAACACATTTCACCTAGTAACATATTTCTTGCTTTTCCTTTTTTTTTTGTATTTCATTTATGTTTATCTATATTATATTATATACTATATAATTTTCAGCTCTAACAGTTTTTTCTCATATCTCTCATTTAGATTGAAAAATGTAAAATTAAATTATTTTTTTATTAATCTTTTTTTTATATATATATATATTTAAATGAAACATATTTTCACTGGAAAAAAATATGTAAAGAGACTTATACGCCAATAATTCCTTGTATTTTTAGTTCAGAGAAGGTACTTTTTTTGGAGAAAGCTTGATTTGAACCAGTCTGTCTGTTTTTCAGTAGACTTCTGTGAATCAGAAATTTGCAAGTCCAATTTTATTCCCTACAGAAGAACAAAACCATAAAAGCATAAAGGAGTCTGTCTCTCCCTCCCTTTCTTTCTTTTTTCCCTCTGTCGCTTTTTTCCTCATTTAATTTTTTTCTCTGCTTTTGCGTAAAGTGTATCTTTGCGGGTTTTCTATTATGAGACCAGATGTGTTGCAGGAAGAGAAGATTTAACATTATTTCAGTTGAAATAATCAGCAGATTTTTCTTCAAAAGAGATTTCCACATTACAACATACCATGTTGAGCCTGCTTTGCATTTTTTCTGTCCTCATAATAAGAGAAGTTATGTCGTAGACAGGTTATTATTTTTCTAATAATTCCTCAATGACATTGATTTTGTTTTCTATTATTTTTTGTTTTCAGTTTTATTGATTAATTGTATATGTACCAACTTAATATATTTAGACCATGATAAACATTTTTGCTAAGCAACTACTTTGTACATATGATTAAAAAAAAAGTGTCAACTGTGCTTTGGCATAGGGGTTTTATATTTATATGATATATACATGTACACTGTATACTGCACAAATATACAGGATTCATTTTGGTAGTCATCATAAATTTCATATACACTGTAACTTGCATTTAACTAGACTACCTCAGGACAACATTTGTGGTTTTTCTTTAATATCTTCTCCTTTTTTTATCCATTTTCCAGTCCCTCGCTCAACTGCCTAATGCATGTATTCTATTTAGCTATAATTAATTGCGGACATTATTTAGCCAAGCAGAATTTTCTTTTCAGAGTCAGCTTTTCATGTTAGAGATCTTTTCATGTAATTCGATTGAGAGCGCTAAGCCTATAGAGGGATGGAGGGAAGTAGAGAGGGGGTTTTCTATTCCAGCTGAATGCGCCCTCCTCTCTACACACTCTCCATGCAACGTTTGATGGGTGGAAAGCAAACCATTTCTGCACCAACAAAAGCTCACAATCACAAAAAGTAGAAACTAATCCTTGGAAACTACTAAACCTCACATTTAGGTGCTAATATTTTCAGCAATGTGTAGCCAGTGTATGGGGGATTTCAGTATGTGATTAAATGGAGTGCATGTAATTAGAGCTTGATTTAAATATTTTGTGCTTCATGAAATTGCTTCCTATTATACAAGGTGTAGTAGTCCTAAATGTTGTTTAATGCTTTAAGAAAAACAATACATCAATAACAAATATGAAGTAGATTATCAGAATTCAGAAAACGGAAAATAATCATTGTTTCTAAAATACTGATCAGAAAAATCAATCATGGGATGCCAGCTCACATGGCTTATAGTTTTGTGATCAGTCGGTTGGTATGATAGCACTGAATGTGAATAGAGGCAGATTAAAAAAACTCTGAACCCCATTCTAAAGGCCTCAGTCTATTCAGCCTCACAAGGCATTTGGAAACAATACGCCGCCAATCCCCCAGCAGCTTAGCCCCGGCTGTCAGCCCTCCCCCCGAGGGGCTAACAAGCCTGACAACCCCCTCTACAGTGGAACGTTAGCGGGGCTCGGACCTTTTAGGTACTCCCCCTCAGCTTAGCCCCTCTCCCATTTTATTAACTTGGAGGTCTGAGCCAATTCCCCCATCCCGACCAAACCCAAGACTTGGAGGCTAATTAGCAACAAGCTGGTACAGTGAGGACCGACCCTAATTGCTCTGTGGTGGTATGCTTTAACTTGCCAAGGCAAGAGTGGAGCAGGCCTTCACTTCCCAAGTGTGGGCTTGAGGTGTTTGTACATCAGTGTGTACAACAAGTAATAATTAAAAGCAATAAGTGTCTTGCCACCTAATTTAAAGTACCATATCAAAACACCAATTGAACACTCTTATCCTGTGACCAGTTGAGGGATATAGAGGACTCAAACGGTATACAGTAATACTGTCAAATATCATTACAATTTAAAGTTACGTTTTCTATTTGAATATATTTTAAAATGTAATTTATTCCTGTGGTGGCAAATCTGAATCTTCAGTTTTCAGTCTCACATGATCATTCAGAAATTCTAATATGCAAATTTGGTGCTCAAGAAACATTTCTTTTCTTTATTGTTGAAAACAGTTGCAATGCTTAATATTTCAATCCACAATGTTTACCAGGGTTTCTCTCTCTTGTCTGTTCTAATTTCAGAGGGGCAAACTGAACCACATCCCCCTGGTCAAACACAGTCGAGTGGAGCCAGGCAACTTTTTGATTCTGGTGGTGGTCTCCATGGTTTTTATTGTCATGGTGTTGGGGATGTCAGGGACTCTGTACTGCTTGCGCCACCGCTCCCACCATAAACTGAAGGAGAAGCTAACTGGTTTGGGAAATGACACAGGCCACGATGCCACGGCAGCCTATCAGGTAGGAGCAGGCCAATTATTTCTGTCAATCATGTTTTATCTGACATTCATCGGTACATATATACATGAATAAGCATTCCTGTTTTTAAGAGAAACTAAGCAAGTTGTCCTCAACCAAGGTTATTTCCACATCCAATCCAGCAAACCAACCCTTCCAGAGTAACACTGTCCATATTTGCGATCATCACCAGGTGTAATGAAGGTTCTTAATTGTTCCAAAATTATTGTAGCTCATTAACAAAAAGACAATGGAGTTCATTTAAAGCTTTTTTTCCTTAATTGTGACCCATTAGAGCAGGCGCAGATGTTCTTGCACGACAGCGGTGTTTAATATGAATCCTAATTGAGGCAGAGCCCTTTTTAGCAGGGAAATGAGTTTGTTGTCTGACCTTTCTTTCACGGCTCCTGGAGGGAGGGCTTGCGGTGAAGGCTTATTGATTTTGTGTTGGGCTCAGCTGTACTCAATGAGACTGGATCGCAGGGTGCAAGCGCTTGGCTTCCCCCCCCCCGCCTTCAATATTTAATAAATCTCTCACACTTTGTCGAGAAGTCCCTTCCATAAACGTCGGCCCTATCAGTGAGGCAAAATAACCTGTTTCTCAATATTATTATGATGCAGTCACACATTATGTCCTGTGACACCTTTGCTTTGTTTTCATTTCTGCTTTTAATTACTTTGTATTGATTTTAATTTGTGTGTAATTTGTCGTATGGTAGTTTATTGAGAGTCCTTTCAGCCCTTTAGATCTGCTAGGTTTTTTTTTTAAGCGAATAAGATTAAAGGCGTAGACACGGCTCGTACTGTGTAGTTGTAAGGGATTTCCCAACTGCTGTAACTGGATTGAATGCAATCTTCTGCACAGGGACTCTTACAGTGAAACATGCAATTAGAATCAGTTCTGCCGCAATGATTCTGTAGCAGATCAAAGCACACACACACCACCATCACCACTGCCACCCACCTACTCACACACACTTTCCTTCATCAAACACTTGCATATTCACAATTGTTTGTTCTCCCTGTTAATACCTTATTATTCAATAAGTTTCTTGTTCTTAAAAAAAGAATCTTAATCTTGCCTATACCATTATTGCCAAAATGTGGAAAAAGTCAAAGTGTTATGAGATCTTTTAAAGTATTAGACATTAAAGGATCAAATAAATTTTTTTGATTGAGTTATAAGATTAGGTGCTGACTGGTAGACTAGAACAACATCAGCAAAGTCATGTGTTCAACACCAATGAAAAACAAACTGATGATGTACACCGTAAGTGTTATTTGGATAAAAGCATCTACCAAATGAATAAATTATCATGTTAAAGGAAGGTACTTAAGAACATGAATTCATTCATTTGTTCATTCGTTTACTTTTAGTATATACATTTGTACAGTCAAGTCATGTCATATAGTTGCTTGCTTTAACTGTACCTTGATGGGGGAATGATCATCCCAACCCTCCCCGAACATAAGAGTCTCCTGATACCTTCAAGAAACATCTAACAACATTTAAAAACACATCTCTTCAATGTGCACTCGACTCATCGTTAATGCACTTGAAAGCGTTGGGGGGGGGGGTCTTTTTCTAATTGTTTTTGTAGTTATATTCTTCTCTTTTGCTCTTTGTAAATCACTTCAGATAAATATGGTTGCTAAATTATTCAAATGTAATGCAATGTAAATGCAAATGTAATTAATTTTCCTTGGTTGACTGATTAAGAGAAGCAAATTGTGCTGTCAATGAACATGATTTATCAGGAAGTGGGCACTGTTTTAACAGTTTGCACATGTTTTTTCAGTTTTTCATTTTGAGTCAGATTGACTCATGGAAGACATGAACAGATCAGATCAGTAATGTTAAGGGTGATCTTCATCCTCTTGTCTGTGGCTCATTTTAAAGCTCTGTGGCCTCTGTTTAGCCCCCACCACCTTCGCTCCTGGTTTCTCTCACTGGGGAGCTCCATTAGTGAGACATAACTTCCACCTCCAACCCCCACACTCCCTCACTGACCCCCCTGTCAGCCTCACTCTGCTGTCTTTCTTTTTTTATATGTATCTGGGTACTTTTTTAACTGTTGGACATTTGATGGGGTCATACTGTTGCAACTGCTTCAGATAGTAATTGCCTTTGCCTGTTTAACCTTTGAGTAAATTAAATGGAAGTAAAGCAAGGTGAGGAAAGTAGAAATAATCACAATCAGGCACAATGACCAGAAGGTTTTTCACCCAATAAAATTAGAGCTTTTGAATGCTTTTAAAATTGCTTTAAAATGTTACAAAATGCTGTTGTTTTATACAAAACCTATATGGTAATCGCCTGAAAAATGCCTGAAAGCTTTCTTGTAAAATGTTTTAAACATTGTAAGGTGCTTGTAGTAAAAATAGTTTTTTTAACGGTGTTGAAAGCTATGTTAGTTATTTCAATAACTTTCGTCACTGTCTTAGTCCTTCCTGTTTTAAAATCCCTCCCCCTGTTGATCAATCTTGATTTCACCTAGACAAATTCATAAAATGACTGACAGACAGAGAGCTCAAAAGTCTTCTGATTGACTAAACAATAGCATCCCACGACCAAATTCATTCTTTCTATTAACAGACATTATATCTGTCCTATTTCAGTGAAATCTGTCAGGTAGTAGTACAGACATTTTCTGAACGCTGTTCCATAAATAATTGCTCGCGGCAATTATATGTTGAGCCAGGTTAGAAGGGATATAATGACACATCTGTGAGAGAGTTCAGCTTTTACATTGAAGCATTCATCTGATATCCTCGTAGAATCACTGATCCTTTGGAAGGTGGAAAGAAAAATCTGCTTCTTTGTTTTATTTCAATGAAGTGACAAATGGTAGATAATAGCTTGGAGTTATAATTCCAGAATGACGTGAGTGACTGATATGTAGCTATTAAGGGGAAAGGGAAGACCTGTGTATATAGAAGTGTTTGCTGGTTGGTTGACAAATACAGTAGCTATATCCTGAGACAGAGAGAGCAAGCTGGATTTTCAATTAAATTTGACTGGTTTTCTAAATAGATTGCTTAATTGTTGCTTTTGATGGCATTTTATGAACAATTTACCAACACTACTCCAACTCTATGTATAAGGTATGACTTGTCTCAAACTGTCATATTATAAGCAAATCGTATGCATGATTATGTTTTATATATATTATATATATGTTTGTGTAAATGTATTCTTTTAGAAAAATAAACCTTATCCGTGAGGTGATACTAGCAAATAGTAATTATTTGCTCCATTGGTGAGTTTATGCAGCTGATAGATTTAATCTTGTAGAGCAGACAGTGACGTAATATATTGTTGGCTGTATCTTGAACCCACTCTGAGATGCAAAGTGGAGATAAATGAAGTTTGAACCAGAGTCCTGATGCAGTATCAGTGTGTTTTTGAATGATTTTACTATATATATATATATATATATATATATATATATATCCATTATATAATTCTAAGCATAATAACCAGTGCTTTGATGCTGTACTTTGTGTGACTGTTCATTTTACTCTTTAGAAGAGCTTTATGAGTTGCCCAAGATAATGTCTTAACAGATAAGACAAATTTTTGTCCACTTTCTTGATAGGATCTCTGTCGCCAGCGCATGGCGGTGCAGACATCAGAGCGTGGAGAGCGATCAGAAGTGTTCCACCCATCACACACGTCACGCATTAACAGCGTGTCCTCACAGTTCAGTGACGGACCGATGCAGAGTCCCTCCGCCCGCAGCAGCACATCCTCCTGGAGTGAAGAGCCCACCCAAACCAACATGGACATCTCCACTGGACACATGATACTGGTAAACAGTTTCATATATGCACGTGAAAACAGGACACAGTCATTTAAGCAATAGACTATTAAACATAATATCTTACACTCTTCACACTCTTCGTACAGAGCCTGTGTCATTGCAGTCATAGTCAGGATGAGCAGAAATACACTCCAAACATGTGCTTCTCCTTCTGTCTCTCTTTCCTTGTTTTTCAGCCTCATATTTTGTACTTGTGGGTTTGTTTTGGCTCTGAAAGGAACTGCAGGGCCCCATGGTCTCTGGCTTTTCTGACACAATGGATTGTTTTAATTTCGTCCCAACTTTTGTTTTATTCATCTCAGCACAGCTTCGACAGGAAAGACTGATAGGTGCCTGGTAGCGTTGTGTTCATTACCGAGCAGAGAATCTATCATACATCCAACAGTGGAGCAAAAGACAGCCACTGAGTTGATTGATTTAGCGTATTGTGTTTTGCTGTAATGGATGGCCCTTATTGAGATGAAGGGTTTTTTTTTTCAACAGCTAATAAAACCATATGCGTTGTTTGGCAGAGATGCATTTGCTAAAGTGTACACCTACAAAGCTATTGTTCAAACATTCAGAAATTTGCAAAGTGCAGTGGTAATTATTTAATTGATTCTTTAGCTGGTTTGAAGCAACTTGGACCATGTCGTCTTCATAGACACTCAGCAAGGACAGAAAAATGCGTGTCAGTTTACTTTCATAGTTTTTAAGATAATTCTAGGTGTTCGAGACAATTGCATTTTTAGTTTTTTATTTAATACAACCTTAGAAACTATTTATGCACAGTCACACTGCCAATATTATTGTGTATAAATGCACATTGCACTCTGAACGGTGGAAAAATGCTTAAAAATGCAGTGGTCTACTGATATATCGCAGATTTCTGCCAGATATCGCACTTTTTTATTTATTACCATCAGCCAATACATTTTTCTTTTTGGCATTTAAGTGAAATGTGTCTTTTATTTTGACAGCTCAATGACTTTTAATTTGACAGTGCAGAGAACACCCATGTCTGAGCACAGACACGCAGGAACTCCCATCCAGTCTTTGTTAGTTTCGTTAGTAATACATTATTAGACAGAAATGTAAACCAAAGAAAGTAAATTAAATATGAAAAAAGTCTTTAAATAGCTAATCAAATATATATATATATATATATTTAGCGATTACTTTCTTTTAGTAATGTTGTTAAATATTTCTTTATTTGTAAAAAAAAAACAACAACAACAAAAAACAAAACAGAATCAACTTTCCTATTTAATGTTAAAATCTGTTTATTTTACAGGTTCAAAGTTCAAATAATTTTTTCAGATTAATTTATTTTCAAATAGTTTTTAATTGAATAAATATTATGTAAAATAAATACATATTTTATTTACTATCGTTTTATATATGTTTCTATATGTTTTATATACATATAGTTATTTACTATCTTTATTTAATTAAACAGTATGATTATATATCAGCTTTATATCGACCATCAGCCAGAAAATCTCAAAATCACACTCTGACTGCAGTACCAGCTAGTGCAATGTATCAGAGGTTACTGCTTGTACACTATCCATCTCTCAATGGGTGCAATCAAAGACAGGTTATGAAATAATAACTATTCTGATAGCGTAATCTCTCAGTATGTCAGGTTCCTATAAGGCATCTTTGTCATCCCTCCTCAGGTATGACCAAAACAAGAGAATGCATTCTCAACAGCCCAGCTTTATATGACACTGCTCAGCATTATGGCCCCCTGTTCTGCTATCATATTTTGACTGACAATCCTACTGCTTTGTTTTTGTGTGGGGTGTGTGGGGGTGTGGGGGGGGGGGGGTTGTTTTGTTTTAATACATGTTGTGTATTTGGCTTCCATTTACTAGCATGCTGTACGATAAGGTCTATTCAATCTATAAAAAAATGTTTTTGTCTTACACGGTCTTAACATAGTTTTCATCACATGAAAAGACATGAATACATTTAAATACATTATTACAGATGTTGTTTCTGTACATAAAATAGGTAGGCTACATGTTTTTGTATGCATACAATGTGAGGCTCAAATCATATATTATGACACATCATTGTTTTAAGAGTCTGAACTAATTCAGAACCTTGGACAGCGCCACAGTTCACTGCTGTTGCTCCACTGCACTGTGTTTATTATTCATACGTGAAACATACACATAGTGAAAGATGATGGGGGAGAGATACACAGGTTTTGTCTGTTTTTTGGGAAGAAGAGCAACAAATATTTGGTGTGTGTGTGCGTGCATTTGAAAGCTAGTAATAACCTGCAGAAGAGATGGACTGTTTTTTCTGTGTGAAAGGGGAGAAACGTGTCTGCTGTCTGTCAGGGAGAAGTACCTCAGTGACTAAATGGTTGGCTAGTTGCCAAATCCCTCTGTCTCTGATTAAATCAGGCATCATCTTGCTAATAGAGAGGTGGTATTAGAGAAGGCAAATAGAGAGAGTTACTGTTACATATGGTCACAGAAACACACACACATAGGGCAGATGCTCCATCAACCATCTGTAACATAAGAAAAACTAAGGGGGAAAAAATGAAAACTTTTTGTCTAGAAGGTCAGATATACAGTATGTTCGAGAAAAGCAAATTGTCCTCATAACAGCCATATGTGGCCACAAACAGTTGGCGTTCATCCGCTCATGGCACTCAGGCAGAACTGGAGAAGTAAACTGATTGCTCGGTAATTTGTTTCTCTTGTGATATGTTGCTTGAAGGATGAGACAATTTTGAGTGCAGTTGCCTGTCATGGTTTATGCTGGTAATTTGGCAGTGGTTATGTGGAAATGTTCTTTGCTTTTAGATGCCAATAGAGATCATGACTTAGAATTTTTATTGTGTGGGGGATTTTTAATTATTTATTTTATTATTTCCATGTATTTACGCTAATACACTGTTTAAAAGTTTGTGGTCAGTAAGATTTTAAATTGTTTAAGAAGAATACAATAAAGGATGCATTAAAGGGGTCATGAATTGAGAAGTAAAACGTATAAGGGCTTTGACGTATAAGAGGTCCTTTTACAAAAGAAATATCCTATAAGTTCAAAAATTCCTGGTTAGTCCAGAAACAGCTTTTATTGAAACCAAGTTAAAAAAAACGGCTCATTTTCGATTTCATCACATTATGACATAATAGTGCGACGAAGGACTGCATCTGCTAAAATCAACATCTACTTCTACATCATTGCCTCTTTAGCCCCGCCCACTGATTCACATATGTCATGTAGTAGTAAATACGAGACAGAGGCAGACACAGGATTACTTCAGCAACAAAACGATAGTGATGCCTCTGAGGATTACAAGATGTTTTGAAGTGCCAAGTTGTGGAAAAACAGTATTTACATTGCCTTTACATTAAGAAAGTGTGGATGGACTTTATTTTAGCGAAGTTTCAGTCAGATCACGTCAGTAAAACAGTAAGAGTTTGTTCTCGAACACAGTTCGACAACGGCTTTTCAGAGAGACTGAAAATAAAAGATGATGCAGTGCCAACTACATTGGATCCTACAGTAATGTCGCAACACAGAAGCGTGAGTGTTTTTACCACGTGTCACTATTGCTTTGTCTGATACAGATCGCTTGATATGTAGTTATTTAGTTATATGTAGATATGTAGTTATTTGTAGATATGGAGTATTTATACTGTAGCACCGCAGTCAAACCGAATACTTGTGATTTGCTGTTCTTTTCTTTGCTTCGGCATTTATGTGGTTAGTGCGTTGGATTATCGGATACAGAAGAAAGCACATCGAAAACACTGCTTTTGTTTTTGTTTTGATCTGCAAAATCTGCTGTAATCCTGAATAAAAGCTTCAGTGAGCGACATCTTCTGTTTTTTCATCAGTAAGACAGTAAGACACCACGTTTCATTTAATTTAAAACACGACACTAGTGATGAGTAATTTTTTTAATTAAAAGTAATTATTTATGTTCCCTGTAAATTATTTTTGACTGCATTATAATGATTTCTTAATTCAGAATATAATCAAGATTGCGTCGTTGGATGTGTTCGGGGAATTTGCCTGTTAAAAGTATGACATTTAAAGCCCCTTAAATTAATGAAATGACTTGAAAAAAGAGATTTTGATGAAGGAGATTGAACAAGAGAGTCAGTAAAATGATCCGAACTTCCCATCACTATACACTGCAAATTACAAAGAATACGTTTTTTTCTTCATCAAAAAAGATGAATGATGAATATAGCCTACAAGAATGACAGTGCGACAAACAATGGTTCATAAGTCTGTTTACACAAAACACAAGTCATCCTGCGTCAATTATAACTGTGGTAACTCCAATTACTTAAAATGTATTTACCACCACAAAACTTCCAGGACTTATACAGTGTAGTATTCAATACAGCAAGAAGTTTTCAAAACAATTCCACATGTGTAACGGAGGGTATGTTGAACATTATTTGAATATGCAAAACTGTGGTCCAATCATAACAGTGGGCGTTTACTTTCAAGTATTGAATGTGACACGCCTATCAAAAACAGAGTGATTGAAAGAGAGGGTCAATAGCTATATGCTAATAGGATGTTTTTTATGTAAAAATCTTGATAACATTAAGTGGACTTCAGAGAACATGATAAAATAAAAAATAATGTTCATGACCCCTTTAAATTGATCAAAAGTTTTAAAATGTAGATTGTTTATAATATGTGAAATAAATGCTATGTTTTTGATCTTTTATTAATCAAAGAATCCTATCACAAACATATTGAGGCACAACTGTTTTAACATTAATAATAATAAGAAATGTGACTGGAGTAATTGATGCAGAAAATTCAGCTTTGCCATCAAATGAATAAATTAGACTTTAAAATATATGAAAATAGAAAACAGTTATTTTAAATTGTAATAATATACAGTTATTTAATAAATATATACAGTTATTGATCGTAATATTACATGTTTTTACTGAATTTTTTATCAAATAAATGCAGCCTTGGCAAGCATAAGAGACTTCTCACAAAAAAATACCAAATCGTAGGCTGTAGACTAAAAGGAAAGCCTTCTGACACCTAGACTTTCGTGGGCACTGGCCACATTTTTCTCCTCTTTGAGTTAATCTTATTACAGTGGCATTTAATCAAAGTCTTTTCTCCTTCACTAAATCATGAATTCCATATGAACCATAATGTCTTCTATTAAGCGACTTGTCACATGGTTCATCATCTCATAAAAAAAGGTCTCTCACACACACATACACAAAGCCCAGTGTTCTGAGGAGTGCAATATGCCATTCAAACAAGGAATAAAATCTTTGAGAATGTTTATATAGCCATGGTATTGGTATACATAAAGACATTGAAGTTCTATGAAGTACATTTAAAATAAATTTTAAATGCCACTTTTGGCATGCAGAAACATTACTTTCCGTTTGTGTCGGAGCCCTGTGAAATTACGGATGTACGGGGCCAAGAGGATTCTTGACATTAGGGTATGAGTTTGTCATTTGTTTTCACACAATAAACTCATAAACACACATTCACATGGCCACATGCACAAGGTAAACCCCTTCTTGTTGGTTAACAATGGGAGGCCAGAAATAAGTAGCCAAAAAACAAGACACCAACCGCCAAACAACACTTACGCTCTTACACTCTGGCCAGCGACACAGTCCTGTGAGCTCTCTCTCTATCTCTCTCTCTCTCTCTCTCTCTCTCTCTCTCTCTCTCTCTCTCTCTCTCTCTCCACTCCCCTTTGTCTCAGTTGAATTCAATTTGGGCTTCTTGGGAAGGCGGCTTAAGCACAGACAATCTTATCAGCATTTGTGCAAGCAGTGAAAAGGAGTGATTGAAGCAGGCTGAAGAGGCACTGGCGTGCCCAGGCCTTTCAGGAGTCTTAATTGCATGTGTGATTGTCAGGACAAGCCCCCTCCCTGCAACCCCCCTTTCTGTACCTCTCTCTCTCTCTCTCCTCCTTTGTGGTGCATGTTTAGGATTACTGTCTACGATTCCCGTGCTGAGCGGTTTTGAGCTCTTGCCTGTCTGAAGGTGGATAGGTGAGTGATTGTATTGTTGGGAAGAAAGAAAGCACAGAAAGCGATAGGTTGGCCTTGGAGGTAAAGCTGGATTATAACAGACGAATGAAAACTTGCTACAGAGATTTTTTACTCGCCGGATTTAGGGGAGGGAAGGAGACTTAATTCGAAAACGTTTACACGGGAAGGCAAATGGGACATGAAACGCATAAGCACAAGAAATATGGTTCATGTTCTTGTTTGCGTTGTATAAACAACAAATGTAACCCTGAGTTGAACTGAAATCCTCAGATTTATATGTGCGTCATGTGTTTATATTGTCTGAGCTGGTATGCTTATTGTTTTTTTATTGAGTTGTGCAGGAAATATTTACCGTATCATCATTAGTACCCTGTGAGCAACTTTTACGTCTGACTTTCTCCTGTGTGTCTTGTGCAGTCGTATATGGAGGATCACCTGCAGAAGAAGGATCGTTTGTATAAGGAGTGGGAGGCTCTCTGTAGTTACCAGGCTGAGCCAGCAGCATGTGCAGTGGGTCAGGAGGAACAGAATGTCCAGCGCAACCGCCCACACGGCGTCCTTGTGTGTGAGTGCTTCGCAAATTGTATCAGCCTCGAGTGAATGTATATTTGTTTTATTGTGCACTGTCACAGGCTATTGTTTTCTGTTTTGATCAATTAAGAAAGTCAATGGCCTCTTTTAATCATACTCTTTTTTTTTTTTCTTCTTTTTTTTTTTTGCTTATAAAAACAAGTGCATTCTTTACTGAAGAAATAAGCACCTGGTTAAGACAAATGTGCTATATGTTATAAAGATGTTGATGCTCTAGTAGTTACATTACCATCTGTCTGTCTGTGTTCCTGAATACTGTAGATGATCACTCCAGAGTCATCCTGAAACGGGAAAATAACCAATCCAGATCTGATTACATCAACGCGAGTCCCATTGTAAGTAGGCATTTTAACAATTTTTTACATATTTTACCCATCATCTCCGTTATTGGAAGTAAAAATCATTTTACAGGTAGTTCATGTGACTGAAGCACAGGCTCTTTTAGCAACACCGTATTAATGTCCAGTTGTCAATTGCTTGGACTATGCCAGGTCCGTTTCAACTTTCCTTTGAGGGTTACTGTTATATTTTATTTATTTTCTCATAGATATTTCCCCCTTTCTCCTTCTTGTCTCTCCTCTGTCAATCAACAGTGACCATTCTCAGACTGTTTAATATGCTTGTTTATGTATATTTAGAGGCACAGCCGCAGAGAAAACACAAAGAAAAAAATACTCACTACTCAAGTAGGTTCAAATAGCCAGTAATTTATTCTAGAACAAAAATAAACATTTCACTATGACAGACATTATGAGTCAAAAGGAAGTAAAATTGTCTATCAATTTGGGTGCATAATATAATACACAGACCACATGAATGCTTTAAAACCAAACACTGTGATTTCATCGCAATAATAATTTAATAATAATAAAGACACACACATTTTTGTTTTGGCCCCTTAATCAGTACATACACATAATGCTAATCAGTATAATACGTGTGCAGCAACATCACACTGAGAAAGTCAAACTGAGTCATTTTTACATGCTGTTATTTTTGGACTCCAACTCGTCAAGAGAAGAAACAAAAGGCACAAGCAAGTCAGCCCTCCCTCCCCGAGGGTTTCACACTGCAGTCGGGGTTGGGTGCACTGATCCGCTGGTGCGGAGACAAATGCATGGAGGCGCGGTAATTAAAGCGCAGCAGGGATTTGGCAATGTGCGTTTCAAAAACTGTGATAATTATGTCTGTCAATGTTTGTAGCTTCTTTCTCATTAGCTGCAAGAAATAAAAAGGCCTCAAAGTAAATCATTCGTGATATTTTTTCACAACCTCCTCACACCAACACCCTCTCCTCCGGTTTTGGTGATTTTGGGGTTTTGAGTTATGCTCTGGCCCTCCATTTCTCTCTCTCTTTCAAATATACACACGAAAAACGTACAGATCAAGCTTTTTGGATGATATTATCGCATCTTTCATATAAATGGGCAAACATTTAGTCATTTTTAGTAATATTGAGTAAATTAAAGCAGGAATTAAATATTACATTCTTTGTTTTATTCCATCAATCTTAACTCCTAATCATTTTTATTTGCTATACAAATATTAATTAAATGAATCCTGCAAACACTTTTGTCATCTTATGCTCAAATCTTCTACTTCAGCTGATATATTTCCTGTATAGAGCATCACAAGATGCTGAACTTACTGATAAACTGATAAAAGTCTCAGGTCTTTTAAATTAGACTTTAAGAGTGGGATCATATCTCTGAGTGTGAAATGACAAATCGACTATAATAAGACCCTTTTTAGTGAGCGGGTAGTCAAAAATCAGTTTCATATTGCTGGCATTAGCCAGCTTGTGTATATATAATTGTTCTACCCTTAAATTGCTCTTGCCAACAATTAAGGTTGTGCAAAGCAATTATTTCCATTTTCTGCCATGCTAATAGGTGTGCGTGTCATTCACTGTAACCATGGGGTTTGAATCTGTCTCTCTCTCATCCAGTGGTGTTTGATCTTTTTGTGAAGCTATAGAGAAATTAGTGCAGAAGTACTGAACCATGCAATTACTTAGCAAAAGTTTTGAAAGGCTTTGTGATCGGCTTTTGTGCTTTAAAGACATACATGCTCCCAAAAGCACTCACAAAGACAAGCATACGTGCTATCAAGTACACACTCAGTCACACAGACTGCTGTAGCATTTGATCTGCGTGGAGAAATACTCATCAAATCAGATTATTTCGGACATGAAAATGGCCACGTTAATAGGCAGTACTATTCTTTTTAAATGATCTAAGCTTGAAGCTTCTAGGTCACACACATACACATGAAAGAGCAGCAGCAACTTTGGAAGTGTTTGGAGCTTGTGTGTTTTACAGTCTCCATTTTCTAACCGTTCTTTCATTTAATAAGCTCAGGTCTGACACCCCTAACAAGACTGCATATCTTGCCTCCTCACAGCAAACACGCTTTTGTTGCAGCTCAAAATGGGCACATTCCAACCTGACGACAGCTTTCCCTTCATTTTGTAAAGAGACATTTCAGGTCAGGAGGATGTTCTCCTGTAATGCATCCAGAAAATAATATCTTTCTTAAATATGAGTGTGGACAGGATGTGTTGCAGTCAGTGAATATACGTATATAGCTATTTTTTATTTTTTGCTTCATTTTTCTTTTAGACCTGATAAATGGTGGTTTCCATGGATGTTCTTTGATGACAGATAGTGGGATGTGTGTACTAGTGTAGGATCGGATGCTATACTTCAGACAAATTGTGAATTATGGTCATCACAGCTTGTTAGACATGGGTTATTAAATAAGAATTGATCAATAGCATGCCCCATTCTGGCCATTATCCTGTACTGCATAAATCAGTAATCGCCAGTCAGGTTTACGTGTACACCCCAGAATATTTGTGCTAATTGGTGAATTTGTATTGATCAGTATTAAATGTTCTTTGTTTTGATTTCTGCTTTGGTAATATTAATGATAATGCTGAATGAAATTCAGTATAATACGATAATATTGGGTTTTCAGAATTGGGTTTTATGCAATTCAAAAATGTTTTCTTCAAAAATCTTTGAAGAAGATTGGATCAATCTAAATACATAAGGTTTTACCATCAAAACAAAATTTAAGGGATAGATAGGTAGAAATAGCTCCTTACAGTTACCACTTTTAACAGTGAACACATTCTGGTTTGTGTCAGGGAAGAGGAACTTGGGTCTTACTGATGAGAAAAAGGTTGAGAAACACTGTCATAATTTGACAGTTTGCAAACTTATTAGATTGATTAAGTTAAAAGAGGTGAATTGTCCCTTTGCTGCAGTTTGAAATCTACTTTTGCTTATGGTGAAAGTGCCTAAGTGCTGGAGAAGATCTTGCCTGTCACTATTTTACTGTGTCTAGTGTATTATAAATGTCATAGTCCATATCCATATCAAGTATTTTTTCTCCATCATTAGCCTTTTTTCCATCGGGACAGCTTTCACTCAGACAGGCACACAATTACACGCAGACACCCTCCTCCAGCCACTGAGCTTCTCATCAATAAATGCGTTTGATTAGAGAGATGCCTTGCTTTACTCCCAGAGCCGGCTTTAATCAGAGGTATTAAAGAATGCACATGCTCGGAGAGGACAGACAGGGGAGAGAGAGGAAGAAGAGGTGACTGGAGATGATAGAACGATATAGAAATGGAAGAGAGAGGGGATGTGGAGTAGATAAAAATGAGAACGAGAAAGAGGCCGGGAGAGGGGAGGTGGTCGTGAGAGAGACGACTCTGCTCTCATTAGAGACAGGCCTCTGTGCCTTCTCTTTATTTGATTTGCTTTTCCTTATCTTTTTTTCTCTCTCAAGCTTTTTAACTCCAAACAGAAATTGTGGACATTCTGTTTCTCTTGGCAGGAAGTTTGTTTACCCCTTTCCAAAAGATCGGAGGGGACTGAAAAAATTTTCAGAAAGCAAATAAATAAGATAAATGAGGTGCAGTTTACCTCGAGTATTCGTGTCAGAGTAGAGCACCATAGAAACTTCCATCCGTACAGATATCCTATAAATGTCTGTCAACAAGCTGCTTGTGTATAACATAATTTTGTGTATATATGTATTGTGTATATATATAATTTTCATTGTTATTTAAAACGAGCATTTCATGGATATTCATGGAATATTTACTCTGTCTTTTCACCTTTAAGATGGACCATGACCCCCGAAACCCAGCCTATATCAGCTCTCAAGGTCCTCTTCCCTCCACTGTGGCAGACTTCTGGCAGGTAAGATACTAAGTCTTGTCCACGTCTATTCCATATAGATAAACACAAGGGCAAGAATGCAAATGTTGGTCTACTCTTTTAGGTTAATGTTTCATGATTTAAAAACACTATTGATTGCTATTCAGTGTATGTTTTTACCGTATTAGACTTGTTCAGGGAAACCCATTAGCATTAATTACTTTTGCTATTGCTATGGGTACATATCGGTATTAATATCTATCTGTAAAAGCAAAGAACTCAAAATATAATGTGAAAGCATCTGTGCATCAAATGAACTCTCGAATAAAAAAGCCAAAACTGGGCCTTTTTTTTTATAAGGTTTGAAAGAACACTTTCCACCTCTCCACAAAAAGCTACTTTATAAACATCACCACGTTACCTTAATTAAGGGGGTCAAATGTCTTATGATGTTTGGGATTCCTCACTGGTAGAACTGCACAAAGTGTGTGTGAGAATTGGGAGATTTTTTCTCCAACACACATGCTTTGAACAAGAAAGTCACTCAAGGATAATCGTTGTGATTATAACAAGTTGATTTTAGTGGGGTTTTTTGTATATTAGAATCAACATTATTGTCTTTGAGAAACACCTAGATGCTTTTTGCTGGCATGTTTTTTAACTTAAACATTTTCCAACTGATCCAATAATCTGCATATAGCATCAGCTTTGAACATGTTTTCTTTTTGATTCCTCTTTGTGCTTTTTTTTAAGGTTAGGTAAGTAGATGGTGTTAAAAACCTCAATCTACATTTTAATAAATTGACTGTGGTAATGTGTTGATGTCACTTGACCCTCTATAATCACAAAGCTGTTTACTAACAGATGTGGGTGTGCACTAATTGATGTTATTGGTTGTTTGAATTTGTCATTTTGTCAATTACTGGCTGGAAATTAATTATCTAAATTGATTTAATTTCATACAGATGAATTATAGACAGTCAGGCCAATTCTGAATGCAAAAACACATTAAAAGTTCCATTTAAATTAAACTGAGTGCATTAATCCCTGTCAATTAATGTAGTAATGTCATTGTCTCAGTGTTCCTTCTCATTAATGACAAGGTGATTCATTCCAAACGGAGACCAGCTTTTAAAGGTTTGCAGAGTCTTACGTTTTCTTACTTAAGATATGGCACAAGTTAATAAAAATATTAAACAAATTATAGCCTATACATACATACAGTACATTATAGCCTATACACAGTTTTTCATTAGGTATTTTTAGTACCTTTCTGTAGCCATTCATTTCCACTGAACTCTAAAAGACAAGCAGTGGTGATCCATAATAGTGACCCCTTTAGGTCCACATGTTACATGTTTTAATATGATATTTGTACTGTCCACATGCCAAATGTCACAAAAAAAAGTTCTGTTCACTGCTGAGGAGGTTTCAGAAACATGTTTGTTGGTTTTGTTGGACCTTTTCTGCATATTGCACTGCAAAGCTTAAACTCAACAATATTTTATCACCTGGTCTGGAACATTTCAAGCTCCTTCAATGACCTTCTAACACATTCTGTTTTACAGAATCAAGCGTTGTGATCTTGAGCTCGTCGATCAGAATGATTTAAACTACACAATATGTTTTTTATAATGCTGAATAACATTATTTGACCATTAATGTGTACAGTGAAAATACATCTAAACACATTTCTTTATTCCTGTAGGCTAATAGTTGTACCATAAATTCTGTCAGGATGAAACATGTAAAATAAAATTAAAACTATTAAATACTACATTCAATGAAAGCTGCTTTGTATTGCCATCATTCTCTCATCATATAATCATTCCATCTCCAGTGTTTTGTGAGATTAAAAATGATAACATATTCATAATGATAACTTTATATTGCTTTTTGAACCACTTTTTCCATGGTGTAATGTCTCTACATTTCTCTGATAATGACTCTGTGGGGACGTGTGGCACACGAGTTTGATTATTTTATGAACAGGATCATTGTATTTTATTGCTCCCATAAAAGTCAGTGTTTTCCCTCATTTTCCTAATAGCTGCAGTGGGCCTTTCCATGATTGAAGGATACAGTAAAAGTGTGATTAGGGGAAATGGAGCAAGGCTGAGGAGGTTCAGTATACAAGGAAAAGGGGAGATTGGGAGATAAAGGGCAAGAGAGGTTGGCTGGAAGACTAAACTAAACCTAAATTACAGTGACAAGTGGGGTTGAGTTATTAAGACCAATTATGTTTAAAGTGAGCTCTGCTGAAACTCTCTGAATCTGATCATACTGTTGAGGAAAGACATTTTTATGTTGAAAAGGTATTTATGGCTGTCCGTCTCTGTCTACATTGTAATGTTGCTCTTCTACTTTCTGCTATGTTGTGTAGATGGTTTGGGAGAGTGGCTGTGTGGTGATTGTCATGCTGACACCTCTTGCTGAAAACGGCATCAAACAGTGTCATCAGTATTGGCCTGATGAAGGGTCGGACCTCTACCACATATATGAGGTAAAGTTTCTGAGGAAATACATTGTTTTATTATTATTATATATTATTTCAGGTTTTAATACCTTAATTTAGATTTTGAAACTTGACAGCTTCAAACGTATATTAGATGTCCTTATATTTTGACTAATTTACGTTTACTCTTTAAAAATGCTTAAGGCTTTTCCTAGTGTGATATCACATTATCCTTATGTTCTTGAAGGTAAACCTGGTCTCTGAGCATATCTGGTGTGATGATTTCCTGGTGCGCAGTTTCTACCTAAAGAACGTCCAGACTAATGAGACCCGCACAGTCACTCAGTTCCACTTCTTGTCCTGGATGGACCAGAATGTTCCAGAGTCTGCTAGAACCTTACTGGACTTCCGCAGGTATGTGTCCAGCTACTATATTTCACTAGGGTGTTAATGCCAGAATGTCTACTGATTTTTGGTAAAGGTTTTGACTAATATAAACATGTTCCTCATTAGTTTTAGTTTCTTATGTTTTAGACTGAATAGAGAGTATGCTTTTGAAGAATAAAAAATATAGCCCTGTAGTTAATTTTTTTTTTTTACACCAAATCCCTATATGCAGGGCCTAAAACTTTTTGCCACACCTGTCAATGACCGCTAAGAAAATTTACCGGCCATAAATATTGTTTTACCAGCCATGAAACATAACAAAGGTTATTCAGTCAAGAGCAGTGCGTGATTTTTCTTTGTCTTTTGTCTTTTGTTGTTTGAGTAACATTAAAAACGCAGATAGCAGCAGGAATATTTGGCTACTGTCACTTTAAGAGCTAATGCATGGATCCAATAAACTGATACACATGCGTTTTCTTTCTCAACTGTTAACGGTCACTTAAGACATAACCGACCATGTTTACGGGTATACTTGCCAAGATGGGCATTCTGACATAATTTTGTTTAAATATGTCTCTTCAAGTGCAAGAAGACGTGAAAGAGAGCTCAATGCAGTATTCGCACGCTGTCTGAGACGCGATTTCTGGGCATGGGCTTTGAATGTTTGCGCGCAGAAAACGTCCCACACAGCATGCGTGTGACGAATGAGATGTCGTCCGCTTACGCTTGAATATTTAAATTGGCAAGGCTCAAACTTTGCTGACGATGCAGCACTGGCCCGTCAACTGTCCCAAGCGTCGTTCATGTTTGTTCACGTTCATGTTCTCACAATATTGCATTGATAGAATTCATAAAAATGTTACCTTGCAACTGGCGATTGACAATGTTTCATACACTCGCCAACACCGATTTTTTACTAGCATTTGGCACTTGGCGAGTGTTAATTTTAGGCCCTGCCTATATGTGTTCATAATAGCCAACGCATTGCAAACCCCCCACAGCAATCTATTTTAAATCAAACACTCCAATTAAATGTGAAATGTTCAGCAATAAAACAGTAGTGAAAGGAAAGCCAATGGCAGCACAAGACTCCCTCATTTTTCACCTGCTGCGAGCTTTCTGAAGAAATGCAATAGGCCTCCGGGGTAAAACCGTAAAGAAATGTAACAACCCTGGCATACAGTTGGTGGATGTTTACCTCCAATAGGTTGATCCATTTTGGTCTACCAGTTTCATTGTTCATACTCAAGCTGAGTTAACAAAGTGTTCTGCTGCGCTGTCACTTCATTAATTACACTACTTCACCATAGAATGTTTTCCACTTTTACAGATACAGGAAGCAGTGCTTTAGGTTTTAAATATTTCTCTAAATAGCTATTAAACGCATTGTTTGCTTTGGGGAAATGTCCTATTCTTTTAAATATGCAGGTGAATTATATGAGATTTAAATTTCTGTGCTGACATTTCTAAAGCCTCAGATTTGCTGAATCTGTTTTTGGAATCATGGGAAAAGTGTTGGATTAAATGCACAAAGCGTTTAGATCTGGAATGCTGATGTTGGATCTTATGAATAGGGTGGGTCTGATCCTCAATCGGCAGTCTTATTGATGATTACCATATGATCCTTGGTTCTGAATTAGCACTCCTATTCTGAGGCGTTCTGAATATTCTTTTCACTTTAGGAAAATTCTCCCAAAGTTTCAATGACACCTTGAGCATTGAGGCTTTGGTGAGATGGTTTTAACCCTGGTGCTTCTGTTTGACTTGCTCTGGTTTCTGAAGCCATTCTGAATATCTCCCCAAAGGCCTGTGACACAGTCTTGTCTCATACACTGCCATGACTCACACTGAATCTGTCAAATGCTCCTCACACACCTCTTTTTTTTTTCGTTGGCCAGCTAATTAGCGGTTGCCAGTGTCATTTTTGTGATGTTGCAGCTAGTTATATGAGCCCAGTTGCATAGTCACAAAAGTGATCATTGGAAACTGTATCTCCTCTTCCAGGCCCTTGATTTTTCCTTGCCTCCCCACCTGCATTTCTCACTCACCAGATCTCCCTGTTTCTCGCACTCACCCGCCCTTTTTCTCTGCCCCTCTGTCTTACCCACTTCTGTCCTAATGCCCCTAATGCATGACGGTCCCCTCTGCAGAATCACTTTTATTAAACATTTCTTGTGTAGGAAGCATCACACTTTATTTTATATTTCTTTCAGGGTCCAAAGTTAATTAATGTACGGTTCTGGAATTCAGTTTTTTAGAAATGTATTTTACAAAATTTTTATTAAAACCCATTGTTTTTTTCCCCACCTCGTACTTTCATTTTGATGGCTTAATGCAATTAATATTTCACATTTGTATTGGTAAAAGAAAGAAAAAATCTTTCTGATGGTACTTTTCCACAGAATTAAAATCTTCTATAAGATAAGCGAGTCATGGAAATTCTTTATAGAGTGGTACAGGTATGACGTCAGAATCCGGAAGTCTATTCATCGCTGGTTTCTTCGAGATTTTCCTACGGGGTTTTATAATGGCGGATTTCAATTTATGAGTAAAATAAAGCCTGTGGTAAACATAACTTGCCGATTTTTTGTTCTACAACAACTGTCTTACCTAGTTACTTTTGAAAAACATACATTTTTAAAAATGATCATTACTGCTTTAAAATTGCTATTTCGTGTTTGACGTTTTGCTCTACAACGTCAAAGTATCGTCAAGTTATGTTTTCTACAGGCTTTATTTTACACATATATCGAAAAACCCCATTGGAAAATCTCAAAGGAACCAGCAGCGTATTAGTCTTCTGGCTTCTGGCGTCATACCTGCACCACTCTATAGTTTTTATGTCTTTGAATCAAGCATGTCACTTGCATCAGAGTGGGTCAGATTGCCATTCCTACACTTTCGACTTAAACCATGTAAAATGTTGTAGCTCCTTTTAAAGTAAAAATTAATCAGTCCTGTTTTAGAAAATCTCCAAACGCCTATTTCTCTTGTTTTCTTTAAATAACATTATATAAATGTGTGCTGGGTTTTAGAATTGAAAGTCGTTGAACCTGAAAAAAAAAAACTTTTATAGTGTCTTTTGAAAAATCAACCTGGCAGGGATTTGTATTCCCTCTTTTTGGATGAGATAAACAATATGAGTTAACACAGTAGGTATCCATGGCAACAACACCTATGTGTCTTAAAATCCTGCGAGGCCTTATGATTTTGCAGGCATTATAATTGTGCAAGGTTAATGTGTTTTGGATCATGACACCTAACCACACATCATTTCCTTAATGGCTTGACACAATGTGGAGGATTAACCCCCCCACACCTCCCCCTCCCCATTTGTTTTAATTATTTACCATAGACCCATTTTCATTTATAAATGATTTTATAGATTTAATAGACAAGTCATGTAACAAGGTCCTATTTATTTTCTGGTTGAAAGTAACATGTTGATATTAAGCAATGTCATATGTTTTTATGTGCCCATATTTATAGCAATTTTTAAAATGGCAAATGAATATGTCCCTGATCTACTACTTTGCTTTTCAAATATTAATTACCTCTTTTTTCTGTCATTGCAGAAAGGTTAACAAGTGCTACCGGGGCAGATCTTGTCCGATAATTGTTCATTGCAGGCAAGTACCACACACAATAATATAAAAAAAAGCTAGTTGCACCAGTCAAAAATACTAAGACGTGTGTGTGTGTGTGTGTGTGTGTGTGCTTGTGTTTATATTACATTGTGGGGACCAAATGTCCCCACAAGTATAGTAAAACCTGAGATCACCTACATTGTGGGGACCAGTCAGCGGTCCCCATGAGGAGAACAGCGTATAAATCACACTAAGTAATGTTTTTTGAAAATGTAAAAATGCAGAATGTCTCCTGTGATGGGTAGGTTTAGGGACAGGGGCAGTGTAAGGGGACAGAAAATACAATTTGTACACTATAAAAACCATTACGCCTATGGAGAGTCCCCACAAAGATAGCGAACCAGACGTGTGTGTGTGTGTGTGTGTGTGTGTGTGTGTGTGTGTGTGTGTGTGTGTGTGTGTGTGTGTGTGTGTGTGTGTGTGTGTTCTTATTATTGTTCTTTTTTTTTTTTTTTTTGTCTTACAATAAAATGCAAAAGTGAGAGCAGTAATCAGTCCAGGAGTCTGAATTATCTCTCAGGCTCGGTTAGAAATTATCCGCTGGTAAAATAAATGGAGTATTCCGTGAACGGTGTCCATATGACTGATGGTAAAAAAAACAGTGCCCTTTACCATCAGTGTGAAATAGAAGAATATGAGAGTCTGTGTAAACTAAAATATTGGTTAAATGATTTTTAACCTCAGGGGTTAATGGCTAACATGTTTTGCGTTGGGGGGGACAGGCTTCACAGCTGTCATGCATATTTGAATAATTCAGAATGATATCAGGGGAGCGGGAAGAGTTTCCGTAAATAATTCTCTCTTATTTCCCAAACCCCTCACTTCAATGTGTTTTTGGTGTGTGTGCTTAAACCTGAGCAACCTCAGTAAGTGGCACCCACACACATTCATTCAGTAATACACTCATAATATTCAGCTGCATGTCTTGAAAAGTAACCTTGATTTCAAATCGAAATGCAGTTTACCATCCAACTGCGTCTGAGTTTGGCTGGTTCTTGCAATTTAGTAGATTGCGTAGAAGGTAAAACAAGTTTGAAATGCTTTTACAAGTCACTTCAAATTCCCACTGTGTTCAGACTCTAAAAACTGTTCAGTTTTTGCTCTTAAAAAAAGCTGTTATTTATTTTTTTGGCGAATGCAGTTTAGTTCTCCAAAGAACAAGAAAACAAGACAGTAGTCGTCTTTGACAGAATTATTGTGAATGCTGAAGGATGATGCAACAGCCAACAATGCAGCTGAAACAGAGAAATTAACGTTTTGTTTTCGTTTCGGCAGGCACACGCTGTAATGCTCATTCAGACAGGTCTGCTCTTTCCTCAGAAGTGATAACAAGTTTCTGTCTTCATTTGCAGCGATGGTGGCGGAAGGAGTGGAACCTACATCCTGATTGACATGGTTCTAAATAAAATGGCCAAAGGTAAGAGTGCACAGCACAGATGAGGAGGTGCTGTCATCACAACACACAGCGTTTCAAACAGCGAAGGTCTCGCCGTGCATTAGGGGATGATTGCACTCTTTAATGAATGGGCAAGGATCTCAAATGGCTGTGAAGAAAAGTGTGTGAAAACGTGAAAGACTGAGAAAAGCGTAGATATTCCCCTGATATGATTTTTGTGTCTTACTGCATTTCTCCTGTAAGCAACTGCGAAGGTTTCAGCGTCGCATACTATGATTGTTTTTTTCACATGCAAATATTAAACGCTGCATAGAGTTTAACAAGTCATGTGAATCCAGCCATGGAGACAGGAGGTGCCTTCATAACCTGTCCGGATCATTTCTCCAGCACCGGCACCATTCTTCCTGACCCCATCTGGTGAGGTCACCCATGCATTTGTCTATTCTGGTCACCGGTCCATCCCTACTCCTGACCCGACCATGGTCCGTAGCTTTTTCCATAATGGGGGATCAAAGGGCAGATGCAGGGGAGAGAGTCACATTTGTGCCTCTTTCCCATGCTGTCAGGGGCCCGGAGCCTCGGCCCTCATCGGCCCCCTCCATCTCCCTTTTGTCTCCTCTCTGGGAAGCAGGAGGGGCTCACAGGTTGCCCACTTTCCAGTGTTCACTTGTGTGATCAAAGCCCTAGAAAGTCCTGAACAACAGAAATCTCCCTCATCCATTCCCGTTTCTCTCTCTTCATGTCTTCCTCCTCTCTCTCGCTCCCTTTTTTCCTCAAACACCCGTCGTATTTTTCTTCTGCCTTTCTTCATCTCTAGGAATGAATTGTAAATTAGTGAAGAATGCTGTTTTAATTCCAAAGGCTTTTCTTGTTAGATGCCCCCTCCTTTGCTCACTCTCTGTCTTTCCCCCTAAACTTCGGAATCTTGCACTTCTTAAGACATGAAAGTGTTGGAGCACTTTTGAGGCTGGAACCCCAGCTGCACTCGCTCCCTTTCAGAAAGCATCTATAAGGATTCCCGCTTTTCTCTTTCCTTCGCCCTCAAACTCTCTCTCTCTCTCTATCAATCTGTGCAGAAGGGAGGGGGTAGTCTTTCTTTTCTTTTTGAAGAATGAATGAATGAGAAATAAGGCCTTGTTAGACCTCTCCTGCTCTCCTCTCATTTATGAGGAGAAACAACAATGGACCTGTAGAAAAAGTCGTTCAAGCTAAAGGTGAAAGGGATATTTCTCCTAATCAGCCTTTTCACTCTTCCTGCCATGTGAAAATTTTCATTTTCACTTTACAGTTTTGGTTCAATCAGTGGTAGCATTGTAAATTTGTATGGACAAGAACAACAGCTCTACATGTAAAAGGGGTTCAGTATCTGTGACCACAGTCTCAGAATCTCCTAATGTAAGTGATTATGCGTGTTACGAGTAAAATGATCTGCAGGCATTGGCTAAATCTTCCAAATATAAACAAAGCATAAAAGACTTTAAACACAGGAAATATTGTCAGGTGATCTACAAAATCTAAATGAAATGGTTTTATTAAAATAAAATAATATATGGTATATGACCACATAGGTATGACTGAACTGACTAAACTCCTTGCTCTTCTATGCATTTTTAGGCATATTGTTCTGTTTAGTCTAAGCGAGCTGCGGTTTTGTCATCTACCACTTTAAATGCTTGAGCTCTTTAAAGTTGTATGGATTCTTATTGGCTGTCGATGTTTTTATCATTCATCAGCTGAAAAAAAAAAAACATTCTGAAAGTGATTGGAACGATATTGTTTCTTTGTGCCGTTATCGTTATAGCTGTGGGGTGGACTCTGCTATTCTTTTGTTTTTAGAAAGATTTTTACAACTGTATCTTTTTTGTTATCGTTATAGTTATCGTCCTTGGTGTGAATGGGCCTTTACTCTTTTTACACTGTACAGATTATATTTTTATCACTAGTATTGGATAGTTTTGAAAAAGTTCTTATGTTGTTCTAGAATAAACCGTGAAGTACTGCTAGTCCTTTTCATTTCTTTATTGTGAGCTAAAACAAGAAACAGTCTATAAGCTTTGTCCGGCGAGTGTAATTCCACAGAAAAAGAGTGAGCGCTGGAGAGAGTGGAAGATGATCTATGATTACGCGCAGTACTTTGAACTCATGTTGTGTGGCTCTGTTGCAGGTGCTAAGGAGATTGATATTGCTGCTACCCTGGAGCACCTGAGGGACCAGAGATCCGGCATGGTACAGACCAAGGTAAGACACCATGTAAAGCCTCCGCTTAAAGAACAGCATAGAAGTGCGAGATGATGGACGTCAGGTGTTAAGGTTCTCCGGTAAACCAGAATAAAATAAAAGAATTCTCAAAATAAAATGTAAAAAATATTATTTAAAATAAAAAAAAATGAAAGATTTGTTCTGTGAG
This sequence comes from Semotilus atromaculatus, assembly GCA_031834385.1. Taxonomy (NCBI): domain Eukaryota; kingdom Metazoa; phylum Chordata; class Actinopteri; order Cypriniformes; family Leuciscidae; genus Semotilus; species Semotilus atromaculatus. The sequence goes on along the minus strand of JAULUF010000009.1, from coordinate 14,035,140 downwards.
AAAAATAAAATGTGTCTTTTAAAATCTAAATGTATATGTGTGTTTTTTACTATCACTGCTATTGCTTTAATTTTCTCTCATGGATATGTCTGTTCAAGGCAGATAAAGCCTTGTTTTTGGCACATTTTTAGGTTGATGTTTCTTTCATGTAACAATTCAATATAATGCCAATACAATTATTCAGTTTAATGCTATGATAACTTCATCGGAAAGGAAAGTTCAGTCAGCTGCCCTTTAAGCAATAATTGCAATTTCACCGACACATATCGTCCTGAGACGTCCTGCTCAATGCGACCCTAACCACACTGCTACAATTAACATCAATTTGTAATCTAAAACCACATAGTCAATAAAGCACCAAAAGCCAGGCTCGGAAAATGAACTTGTAATTGATCACTTCTTCCATTGCAAATGTCCTGCAATGCATGTCCTGTTGATGCTGCAAGCAACAACGATTTGAACATCAGCCAGCAGGGAAAGTCTCACACAGTTTATGTTTATGCTTTTATTTTATATAAACTGTGTTAAAGAAACATATATTTAGCAGTCTTGTGTTTGCCAGCTCCTCAGAGCCAAACTGAATTACATTAGCTGCTGTTTATAAAAGATAAAGCCCTGACTACCATACCTGGTTAGACACTGTAAACTGAGATATTGAGCCTCCATGGATTGTGGCGGAAAGATAGCATTCAGTATGCAAATCTATTTAGAGGATACTGAAAATAATGAAAGTGATATTATATAAGTTGTAAATATTAGTGTTATATTAGCTTACTCCCTATTATGATATTTTTATACATTTTTCATGTATTCAGGTTAGCGAATAAGCTTTTTAGAGAAATCAACCTATTTTACAGAATAATCAGCTACTTTTTGGTTCATTGATCATGATGTTCGAAAAAATTATTTTTATACAAATAAAAGCCAGCGCTGTTTCCTCACAAACAGTGAATTTTGATGGATTTCTAAAGAAACGGCAAGTTAACAAAATGTACCAACAATGTAAAAGATTATTTTAAAATATGAAAAAAACTTGCTGCTTTTCTTTGATCAGTTCAGAGTCACATTGTAGTTAGTATGTGACTGTATATTTTTGATTTTCTGACTGTGATTTAATACCTGGCTCACTATTTTGCACTTATGTAATAGCAAAATAGTATTAATATTTCTAGTGCATTGTCATTTGAATCGTGTAATTTAAACTGATGAGTGCTCTTGAACACCTTAGGATTTGCTGTTGTGTTTTGTGTTTAAATGTGCTAATTTCTGGACTGTACAGTAGAGTAATCTTGTTCTTTACTGTACTGGGCTCCTCAGTCAATACTTCATCTCTGTGTTGCAACATATGTCTAAAGGATGCCCCCTCGCCCTCCACTTTTAGAACACTCTCAGAGCAGGTACTCGTGTGTGAAATTGGTCTGCCTCCTAAAATCCATTCTCCCCTCTCCATTCCTGGCCCAGAATAGGAATGTTTTGTGCATTTGCAGCTACTTGAGCTCTCGGCTTTTGTTTACCTTGGAAGAGAACCTCATAAACGGCTTGACTGATCAGATAAATATCCACAGCAATACCTCATCATGTCTGGAGAACATTGAGGCATTAATGTGACACCATCTAGTGGCAAGATCATCACATTTACACTTTCCTATGCAGTTGCTTTTTTCTTTCCAAATCACCTTATATGGCAGTGAATGATATTTGTGAAAATGATCAAAATATTCTCATGTCTCTTGCACTAGCTATTACCGCTACAAAGTGAAATAATAAAATATTATCAGTTTTTTTTACTGACCTCACAAACCTTTACCTTCAAAGAGACTAATAATTGTTGGTTCAAAATACTGCAAAGTGCATTTAAACATTCATTTTAAAGAGGGTTTTTTATCCGTTTCTTGTTTTGTGAAGCTTTGCATCTACCTTAACGCCCACTTTAGCTTGTTTATTCCGTGGCCTGAAGTGGGAGGCTTCAGTTTCAAACGTTAGATTTGAGGGTCGCTCTTCAGACAATGATCGATCTTCACGGGGCGGCCCTCAGGGAAGAGACAGACTTTGAGTCATAGTTTGAACAGAGCACATTGAGTCACACATTCTCTGCAGCTTTAAACACACACATCTACACAAGGAAAGTGTCTTCTTCTGTCTGTCCCTTTTTATTATTGTAAATATGTTCTCCATTATCCTTTATTCTGCAAAATATATCACTGGCATCCGTTGTGTTTAGTGTAAAATGTCTGTGTTTTTCCAAGTACTTAGCTTCCACTTTCTCTCCTTCTGTGTTCAGGAACAGTTTGAGTTTGCATTGACTGCTGTAGCAGAAGAGGTGAACGCCATCCTGAAAGCTCTGCCTCAGTGAAGGAAACTTTCACTAACACTTCCAACCTGTTTTCTTCCTCTCTTCTCTGTGTAACCTAGATGATTATGAAAATGGACAATGTCAAACTCTATCCAGGTTCAGACGCATTGAATTGCATATGACATTTCTTTGTACTAAATGTGTCTACAATTCTATAGCATTGAAATAATTGTTTAGAACGATATTAGTCATAGCCAACAAGGCATGCAATCATAGATTGTATTTGCAGCTCGAATTGGTGTTTACACCCACTAGTTGTGCATATGAAATATCTGAAATATAAGTGTTTGTGCGAAGCAGATGTGATCTTAGCGGTGTTGTATTACACTGTATTAGTCCACTGCAGTTATGTTCTTATACAGTAAGTTCATGTGACTACACTTTATAGTTATGGATGAGAAATACTAATGTGAAAATGAGAATACTACAGTGTATTACAGTGCTACAGTTGTGATCTCCTTGGAATAAACTTTCGTTGTTGTGATAAATTGTTTCTAGATCAACTAAAAAACAGATTTTATTACATAGATTAATTATGTATACAGAATGAAACATGTGATTAAAAATGGCCTGCCAAAATATTATTGTACATAATATTTTTGTGTGTGCAATATATAAAAGTAACATAATAAATCTCAAAATGCTAAAGCTTGAGTGATAATTGCATTCATGAATCATTTTGTGTATAATGGAGGGAGAAAGACAGTTTTCTTCGAATGAATTGTCACTCCTGAATCTCCTAAATCTGTTCAGGAGCGCTTGATTTGGAATATCTGGAGGTAAATAAGAAAAAAAAGGCTGTTTCCTGTTTTACTCATCCTTGAACAACTAATACAGAATAAAGTATACATAATGCAAATGTATTATTGTTCAAATTATTTAGAAACTTTTCTCCTAGACGCATACATAAATATTCACACCTCTTAATTTCCTGTCTGCAGTGCTATTATTGACAGCACTTATGACGTCCATGTGCCTTCCTGCTATTTCTGTGTTGATTTGCATGCTATTTGCATATGTATCTGTGGCTTAACCTGCGTCTTATCAGTATGCAACCAATCTGAATGTAAGGGGGGCATGCTAATCATCTTATGAATAACTATATGGTAACCATAATTGTGCATGTTTAATTGGTCGTCATCAGAGGGATACAAGTTTATTAGAAAAAATTACGGATGGTAATTGCTTCCTGCAGCAACTAGAGCATTATGCAGGATTGTGATATGCTGTCGTCTCCCGTTCAGGGAATTCATATTTCCTGGTATCGTTCAGCACTGCTAACACGATTAATTATTGCGTTTGGCGACAACTAGTTTAACTCAAGCTGATTTTTTAATTAACTTAGTTTCACTATCATTTATTTTAAAATTCATCCATTTAAATTGTCCTTGATAATTTGCATTCTGATTATTCTCATCTGTGCCAAGTTGCTTAAATCAGAGTGTCATTATCCATTTTCTTTTCTCTCTCTCATTTTTACCAACACACAGTCAAAGAAGAGATATTACTATTAATACTATCAGTTCTAAATTATTCGATTGCATTACATTCACTGACACACTAGAACTGTAAAGAATGGCATATTTGCATGTTTAGCTTGAAAGACCTCAAGTGACCCAAAACATCAAAAATTCCCCAAAACTTGTTTTGGAAGTTATGGGAGTTGACGTTAGATGTCACAAGCATAACAAAATTAAAAGCTTAGTATCCTCAGAATTACATAATTTGCATTAATGAATAAAAATACAGATTCAAAAAAGACGAGCCTTGCAGATGATCACTAAATCGAACAAGTAGCATCAGAAATGCTGTTTTGTGGAATACATTCAGAGCGGAGCATTCTAATTGGTTTAACACGAGTTAAATCAGTGCATAAGCATTTTACTGTAAGTGCTGTAAGTGATCACAAATGACCTTGGGTGTTCCTGTAAGAGCTTTACTTCTACCTGCCACTGCATTAGAGGATAGAAAGGAAGCTAGAAAGACAGAAAACTACACAGAACACACACACTGACAGATTCAAATGACTAATCAGTTCTTATCTAAAATACTTTTGGAATTTGTAATGCTGACCGCAACTTGTTAAATATGAAGGCAGAGATACACTTGTGGCACATGACTAGAAACATAGGTAAATGTTTTATTACTAATGCTTTTATAGCCATTTAATAATATAATGCCTTTGCCGTGTCTTGATTTTAGATAATTTTAGGCTTGAATATATATAGTGACAATGTTCTTATCAAGTAAAGCACAATGTAATATCATTTAAAAGTGTAATTATTTCATACAAACGTGATTGTTACAGCATCACCCATTGATATGCAGGAAAGGAAAATGTTAGGAAACATCATTATGTGCCATGTCTGTTCCATGTATTTTTATAAATACATAGAACTCCATGGTTCATGCTCGTTTATGTTCAAATATTTCATAAATCACTTTAGATTGTGATATGTTTTGCTCTGTTCTCTGTGCTTTTGGACTTTTAGTTTGGAGTTTTGCTTAGTTCCTGTCTTAGTCTTAATCTCTATCTAATAGTCTTGTGTGTTTAAACCCTTGTGTTTCCTGTGTTTATTGTCTGGTGTTGTTCATTTATGAATGTTCCGTCGGTGTTGTCCTCAGTTCTGTTCCTCGGTTTTAATTGCTGTTGTTAAATAACACTCTTGCTTCTGAATCCTACTCTTCTCCGTCTCTTGAGTTCATCACCGTTACAGATATTATGAATATGGTCAGTTCATCTCATAAGGGTTCCCACAATATTCTGATATCACTTACTGTTGTGAAGAAAGTGAGATTTCCCAGCTCAGAATTTTTCATCGGGAAAGGACTAAAATTTACGATTAGAAGTCCTCAAGAGTATGACTCAATCAGAGCCCTGTAGTGAAGCTCACTTAGAAACCCAATTATCTTTCTATATTATTCCCAAGTCCCCTCTGACAATCACTGGCCCAGTATCCCAGCTCTTTAAGAGGGCCCTTTTCAATAGGAGATTCCCTTCAATAGTACTTCAAACTCAGTTCCAATCCAGCTCATAATCATGTCTTTGCACCCGTTACCCTAAGAAATAGGCTGAGTCAAACCAAAAAAGATGACAAAGAGAATCTCATGTTTAAGTGCAGTTTGGTATACACAAACTTGCAGTGGAAATTATTAAGACACACGTAATGACATATAAAACAGCTTTAATAGTATGTCCACCTATATAAGAGATATTCAAAGAGCCAATTGGGTCTGTCTGAAAGGCTGTGTGACTTTCCTTTTTACAGATTAAGATGCATATTACCAATAAATGTCTTTAGGCATTGTGCAAAAGATCTTACATATTCGTTGGTCTTAAATCAGAAAATCTTTTGATAATCTAGCAAGCACGTCTTGATTTACCTGCGACATTTCTGAAAACCGGCTGCTTTTATAAGTACCTGTTAGATCAATAGGTATCTGCACAGGTAGCCAGTTTTACCCCTAAAAAACAATGGTGAACCCTGGTTGTGTTTGGCTTGGATGACTTCCAGAAGAAGCATGTGGGAAGTGATCCAGGTCTCCTTGAGATGGCTGACTGAAGCTGGGCTTGTTTTTCCCATCTGTAATGAGAGGGGAGCAGATTGCAGCAGTAGCGTCTCATGTCTGGCCAGGACCCCTGCTCGCTTTGATCTCCTATAAAACACAAACAAGCTTTTTAAACATGGTGCTACAAGGCAGAGACTCTCACCATGTTCTCCACTGCAATGAACCTTGTGAATAGAGGAAACATGAAAAGGAGTTCACACACACACACATAAATACACAAGCGTTCCCACTCACCCAATGCCTTCATATGCTATATGGATGGAGCTCTTTATGAAGCATCTTTCATGCCCATCAACAGATTATTTTAGAGACAATGTAATACAAAACAAATGTGGTTGATTTTAGAATAATAAAACATTTTTAAAATAAAGTTAGCTAAATGTATTATTACTTTGATCACACTTTAGTTTAGGGTCCGATTCTCGCTATTAGCTATGACTTTTGATCAATAAACTCCTAATTACTGCTTATTAATAGTTAGTTAGGTAGTTGTTAAGTTTAGGTATTGTGAAGGATGTAGAATATAGTCATGCAGAATAAGGAATTAATATGCTTTATGAGTAACTAACTTACTTTATGAGTAACTAATAAATATTCTTGTAATATGCATACTAATAAGCAACTAGTAGTGAGAATTGGACCCTACACTCTAAACTATTACCATTAATTGTATTACTATTATTGGGATTATTACATAGCCAGGTTTATTAAAAACATACATAACATTTGCATAATAACCAATTCCAAATTCCCAAAAGTTTTTGGGGAAAAAAATTAATACTTTTGTACAGCAAGAATGCATTAAATTGATCAAAAGTGACAGTAAATACATTTATGTTACAAAATATTTATATTTCAAATCAACTTTCTATTCATCAAAGAATCCTGAAAAAAAGTATCTGTTTCCACAAAAAAATACTAAAAAATATTAGAATACTTTCTGAAGGACCATGTGGCACAGAATTTTTGCTTTGTCAACACAGGAATAAATAACATTTTAAAAATATATTAAAATATAAATCATGCATTCATGCAAATGTACAGTATATACATTTTGGTTACACCAGATGATTTTACACCCAGGTGACTTCCTTATTGCGGAAGTGAGAGTTGGATAAGGGAAATCTCCTGATCTGAATAAGAATCTCCTCTCATTACACCTCATGCTCTTGCACAGTTATTAACCATGGAGGAAGCACAAGGAGGAGCTGACAACACAAACAAGGAGATAGAAAAAAAAAACAGACTGACATTTCACGAGCTTTCATCTCTGTCCCATCATGCATCAGGGGACACTTCTGGCATTTTGTCTCCTCTTTTTTCCTCGTTTTCATCAGTGTCGTAGACGGAGGTCACCTCCGTGACCCCAATATTGCAAACTGTCACTCAGAGTAAGTGAGTTTATCAACACACATCTAATCGGCCAGCCTCTCCACAGGGACTTTAACCATCTGCATACTGAGATTGGCTTTTCCCTCCTTTTCCTGCTCGGAGTCGAGGAGGCGTCGCCCTGTGCTTGCATAATTATCAACGATAAAGAGCGGCGCTAACAAGAATGTCATGGTATATTAGTGTCACCGACACATTTAGACACCTAAATGATATGGATTCTGTAGTTGAAAGTCAGAGGTCAACGATGATATGAGAGGCTCAAGAGGTTATTTACAATTCTGAAACTTAAAGGTGCTGCATGTCAAGTCAAGTCACCTTTATTTATATAGCGCCTTTTACAATACAGATTGTATCAAAGATTGAATTGTATTCTAACATGAAAATAATAGAACAAAGTTTGTTTCTAGAAGAAAATTGCATCATCATCCACCTTAAGTAAGGCAGATCAATAATTTTGTTGAATATTTAAATGTCCCCAACTAAGCAAGCCAAAAGCCAAGGCAACAGTGGCAAGGAACCAAAACTCCATCAGGTGACAAAATGGAGAAAAAAACCTTGGGAGAAACCAGGCTCAGTCGGAGGGCCAGATCTCCTCTGGCCATCGAACGGACAGTGTATGATTATGTTTCAGGCAGCATTACAGGTCAGGAGTCAGATTGGATCAGATCATTCCGAATATTATCCAGTTCCATCTGGTTGGAATTCGGAGTCATCACGTCGGTATGGAGACGGGTTTGTTGAGGATCAGTGCCGATGGCTGCCGTGTCGATGAGGCCTTCACAGGGCTGATGAGGCTGGCACTTTAGGGATGCGCTGTGGATGGGTCCAGGCACAGGTCCACCATCTGATCTGGATACGGCTAGATACAGCCCGGTTGACTTCAGTAAACAGAGGTAAAAGGGAAGAAGGCCTTCATGGGGGAGAGACTAGTTGACACTTCAGGACTGCGTTGTCGTCGCGTCCAGGACCAGGTCCTTCATCAGATCTAGATCCGACGGGCTGCGGTAAACCTCGGGATAAACAGAGAGACTAATATTAGCGTAGATGCCATTCTTCTTATGATGTAACGAGTACATCAGGATTTAAGGGAAGTGTTCCCGGTTCCGGCTGACCTAATCTATGCAGCCTAACATTGAATTATAGAAGTCTATAGTGTGTTATGTGCAGTGGTGGAAAGTAACTAATTACAAATACTTTCGTTACAGTACTTGAGTAGATTTTTCAATTTTTTCTACTTTCTTGAGTATAGTTAAATTGTGGTACTTTTACTCTTACTTGAGTAAAATAAAAATAAAGTATTCAACTTCTCTACATTTATTTTTCATAAAAAGTACAGAGTACTTTGACAAAGCTGCCGACGGAGCAACAGGGCAAGCTGACATTTGACACTTTTCAAACTACTGCAGTGGAGCCCTGCGCTTCAGCCAATAACAGACATATCTGAAGTGGTTCAACCAATAACAGACATATCTGAAGCGGTTCAACCAATAACAGACAGGTCTGACTCGGGTGCAAAACCAATCAAAACTTCCAGTTCGGCTGGGGAGCGGGGCGTTCAACCCGCGCTTTGACATTCAATCACTGGCGCTCGTGTTTTGAATCAGGTAGCGCTAACGTTTCAATATTTCAGTAAAAGTAAGTATTCTGCTCATATTTAATTATGGCAACTACTGAAATGGGTCATCTCATTGATAATACCGGAGCACTGAGCAGTTGAAGTAAATAAAAAAGCTTGGCTCATATGGATGCAGTTATTGCATGGACGGAGCAAGAACAATGATGTAAGTTAAGTGTCATGCACACAGTTCAATTAATGGTAAAACTCGCCCTCTTTAACAATACAGTTCAACTAAATATACGAAGCAAACTTTGTACAAAGCTGCATGAAAAAACTGTGAAATAAGATCGCATGATTTATCTGTCAATCAGATGCATGTAAAAGTCTAGTTCGTTCCTATAGCAACAGTGGGCTCCCAGCACATTTTCGGTACAACGAAAAAAAGAGAATTTAATTTAACATGTTAACCATACCCCACTTATTATTATTTTTTACTGGGAATTTTTTATTCATACTGTTGTAAATCTCACCTTTTTTTTTATCAGACCTCTCACTGAACCTTCTTTGCTTTTAATTATTAAATGATTCAAATCAAAACATTCAAATGATCTTACCTGGACTTACTTTTCAAAATTAGTAATAAAACAATTGCTCTTGACAACAGGGAAAGCTAGTATCTATATAATGTGGAGCACTTTTATCATGGATGGATGCACTTTTTTGGGCTTCAAATTTTCTCCAGTCATTCATTGCCATTATAAAGCTTGGAAGAGCCAGGACATTTTTTAATATAACTCTGATTGTATTCGACTGAAAGAAGAAAGTCATATCTTCTAGGATGACTTGAAGGAGAGTAAATCATGGGATAATTTTCATTTCTGGGTGAACTATCCCTTTAAAGACATACATCATTCTTCTGAAAATACCTGAGATAGTTTGATGAACACAGATATATTATAGCTATAATGTGTTTGTCTTCATGTTTCATCAGTCAAAACATCACTATTTGCATGTTATTATATCCATATAAGGCATTACCTGAAATGTCATACGTTTAATACTTCTATGTATCTCGCTTGTGGACTTTCTGCGCAAGGGATGAAACAGTGTGGGCTTCCAGTATGAATGAAACAGATGACATGAGTGTTTAGCGCTCCATTTCGCTATCATCTCCCCATTTTTGGGTAAAAATACTAAAGTACTTTGTAACGTAGCTACTTGAGTAGTTTTTAAGCAAACTACTTATTTACTCTTACTTGAGTCATATTATATTTCAGTACTTCTACTTGTACTCAAGTAAATTATTACTTAAGTAGCAATACTTTTACTTAAGTACAATTTGTCAGTACTCTTTCCACCACTGGTTATGTGTATGCTAGGTCATATGTGTATGCTAGGTAAAAGAGATGTGTTTTTAATCTAGCTTTGAACTGAAAGAGTGTGTCTGCTTTATGTTACAAAATATTTATATTTCAAATCAACTTTCTATTCATCAAAGAATCCTGAAAAAAAGTATCTGTTTCCACAAAAAAATACTAAGAAATATTAGAATACTTTCTGAAGGACCATGTGGCACAGAATTTTTGCTTTGTCAACACAGGAATAAATAACATTTTTAAAATATATTAAAATAGAAATCATGCATTCATGCAAATGTACAGTATATACATTTTGGTTACACCAGGTGACTTCCTTATTGCGGAGAGATATATAAACAGAGAGACTAATATTAGCGTAGATGCCGTTCTTCTTATGATGTAACGAGTACATCAGGATTTATGGTAAGTGTTCCTGGTTCCGGCTGATCTAATCTATGCAGCCTAACATTGAATTATAGAAGTCTATAGTGTGTTATGTGTATGCTATAGTATAGGTCATATGTGTATGCTAGGTAAAAGAGATGTGTTTTTAATCTAGCTTTGAACTGAAAGAGTGTGTCTACTTCCCGGAAAATTTTAGGAAGACTGTCCCAAAGGTTTGGTGCTAAATAGGAAAAGGATCTACCGCCAGCAGTCGATTTTGATATTCTAGGTATTATCAACTGGCCGGAATTTTGAGATTGCAGTAGATTTGACAGAGCAGCCATCAAGTGTTAGACAGAAATCTAGGTTAGTACGTGAGGAAGTTTTTTGTCCAATAATTAGAATCTCTGTTTTTTCAGAATTAAGTAGTAGGAAATTACTAGTCATCCAATTTTTTATATCAGCTATGCATTCCGTTAATTTTGTGAATTGGTAAGTTTCGTCTAGCACTAAGAGATACCAATAGCGAGATACAACCGCGATCGGATGATAAGAGCAAATAATTTGTAACTCTAATGAGAGCTGTCTCAGTGCTATGGTACAGTCTAAATCCTGACTGAAAATCCTCGCAGATATCATTTCTTTCTAAAAAAGGAACATAGTTGTGAGGATACTGCCTTTTCTAGTATATTTGACAGAAAAGGTAGATTTGAGATCGGCCTGTAATTGACTAACTCTGTACGATCAAGTTGCATTTTTTACAAGTGGTTTGATCATAGCCAGCTTAAAAGTTTTTAGTATGTATCCTAGTGACAAAGATAAATTAATGATATTGAGAAGAGGATCTATGACCTCTGGAAGCATCTCTTTCAATAGCTTAGTCGGAATAGGGTCTAACATACATGTTGTCGATTTAGATGATTTAACAAGTTTAGAAAATGCTCCTATAGCAATGAATGAATCGAATTCTTCCTTTTCTACAATTTCCAATTCTACAATGCATTCCCTGATGCGAAGCTGTTGTAGACGGTTGCATAGTTATAATTTTCTCCCTGATATTATGAATCTTATAAGTGAAGAAGGTCATAAAGTCATTACTGTTGTGCTGCTTGAATACCTCTGGGCTTGAAGCTTTATTTTTCGTTAGATCAGCAGCTGTTTCAAATAAATACCTCGGGTTTTGTTTATTTTCTTCTAATAGGGTTGAAAAATGAAGGCCTCTCTGTATGCAATAGAGTGCTCCTTCCATGAAATGCAAAATACCTCTAGTTTAGTTTTCCTCCAGTTGCGCTCCATTTTTCTAGCTGCTCTCTTAAGGGCCTGAGTGTGCTCGTTGTACAACGGCGTTGGACTATTTTCCTTAATCCTCTTTAAGCGCAACGGAGCAACTGTGTCTAAAGTACTGGAAAAGAGAGGGTTAAAAGTTTCTGTCGCAATATCAAGTTCTTCTAAGCTATCTGGGATGCTGAGATGATGAAACTGATCAGGAAGATTATTAATAGAGCAATCTTTAGTGGCAGAAGTGATAGGTCTAACATATTTGTAACGCAGAGTCGGTTTTGCAGCCTTGGCTAAATGAAGTTGACACAAGACTAGATAATGATCTGAGATGTCATCGCTCTGCTGCAGAATTTCAACGGCATCAACATTGATTCCATGTGATAATATTAGATCTAGAGTATGGTTACGACAATGAGTAGGTCCTGACACGTGTTGTCTAACTCCAATAGAGTTAAGAATGTCTTTAAATGCCAATCCCAATGCATCTTTTTCATTATCTACATGTATATTAAAATCACCAACAATTAGGACTTTATCTGCAGCCAGTACTAACTCTGATAGAAAGCCAGCAAATTCTTTGATAAAGTATATATGGTGCCCTGGTGGCCTGTATACAGTAGCCAGCACAAATCTCAAACGTGATTTATCATTTACTTTATATATTGTTACATTAAGCACCAACACTTCAAAATAATTATTAGAAACTAGACTTCTTTGTAATTTTGAAAATATTACTATAAATTACTGCAACACCTCCCCCTTTGCCTTTCAGACGAGGTTCATGTTTATAACAGTATCTTGGGGGGTGGATTCATTTAAAGTAATGTAATCATCTGGTTTTAGCCAGGTTTTTGTCAAACACAGCACATCTAAGTTATAGTCTGTAATCATATCATTAACAATAAGTGCTTTTGAGGTAAGGGATCGAATATTCAGCAACCCAAGCTTTATCATTTGTTCATTTGTATTGTAATCTGTTTTTTATTTGTTGAACATCAATAAAAATGTTAACCTTAGTTTTTTGTATTTCCTAATTCGGGGAACAGACACAGTCTCTAGATGATGATATCTATAGGTGATAGAGCCTCTATGTGATGGGATTTATCTGACCTTGGTGACGTGAGACAGATAGGAGACGGTCGGCTTAGCCAGTCTGTCTGCTTCCTGACCTGAGCCCCAGGCAGTAATGTATTTAATTTGTTGACTGTACTAAAGCATAAAAATATCATAATATGCTTTCAGATATTTAGGAAACACTAAGTTCACATACTCATTTCACAGTAAAAGCATTGCTACAGCCAGTTATTCTACTTCGAAATGTGTTCCTTGTCAGAATGTCTGTTTTTGTTTTGGTCTGTGTAGTCCCGCCCACTGTAAAATTACTGTCAACCCGCATGAGCATCGAGTCTGAGGAGGTAGTGGCGTGGGGAACAACTCTCTCCAATATTTAGAATTTTAACTGCAGTACTCATTTCAACCGCAGCTGTTAATATTACATACTGCACCTTTAACAAATTATATATGGTAAGATCTGTGACTCTGCAGAAACATCAAACAATCAGCAGTATACATAAGCAGCAGCAGTACACGAAAATCAGAAACGTGCTGATGTGTAATTTAGGCAATTATTATATTCCTGCGGCCTTTTTCTGCATGTCACTATTTGTTTCAATATTCCAGATAATTGGTAGGTTTTACAATACGTGTGTGACCTTATTCTCCCCCCTACTGTTGCAAGTGAGCTCTTTTTTTTTTTGTAAGCTTTTTTTGTGAGAACATGTACTGTCACCGTGTAGGTGTGCATGTGTTTCTGTGTTAGTGACATTGAAACAGCAGGCTCCATATTGTCCTTCATCTGTTTATGGTAATTATGGCTTTTGTACCTTCTCAGCACAGGAGGCTAGTCAGCCCTATTCTATATGAAAGGTTCAAGTGCTTTATTGGGGAACAGCTGCACTAGAAAAAAAACAAAAAACCTTTGTATCAAAGCATGTGTGTGTTTTCCTTTTCTTATATAAATGATGAAATATCATGCGCTTGTCACGGCAAAATCCCTCCCTATGTTCATTGTGCGAAAATTCAATAACGTGTTATTAAAAATGCTCGCAGCCATTGTAAAGACGACCCGCACGTTCAGACCGAGGTGGAGAGCTGATTACGCATTTTAATGAGACTGTGATTCACGGCAAGAAAAGGTGAATAAAAGACTGAAAAACAAAATTTGTCTTGCCAAACAATAAGCTGCAACAACTATATCTGCATTCTGACAAAGTTGCATATAACACTGGAAAGGGCTCCTCTGATTCTCAGACATGCCTTCATTTCGGCTAAATGTGGAGGACATGTCTGTGTGTAACTTTGCTCTTCATATTGACAGCCAAAGTGGTTCAATAAGGGTCTCATCCTATTTCACCTTTGCTGTTAGGCACATCCTTGTCTCTTCATACTCCAGATGTTTTGTTTTTTTTCTCGTTTCATCCCTATTCCTCCCCAATTTTCCTCTGGACCTCTCATATCTGACTGTCCTTTCTCCCTCTCTCAGTGCCTTGTCCTTCATCAGTAGCTAATCTCTTAGGTTAGTAGAGGTCAGGTAAGATCAAGAGGCCAACTCCCTGGTGCTCCTACTGAACAAATAGCAGATAGTGAACTCTGAACCTCGCCTTTGCATGAGAATCAACATAATTTTTCTGCAGCTGGTTACCACAGCAACCAGGACTCTGCCAAACGCCTCCCCTAGGGTTTGAGATCCCCCCGCCCTTTTCCTCCCCTCTCTCTCTCTCTCTCTCTCTCTCTCTCTCTCTCTCTCTCACTTACTCCCCTCTCATCTGCATCACAGATGAGTCCTCTCTCTACTCTGCACAAAAAAGAGGGGAAAAAATCATTCATCCATAATTCATTGTGTGTGTCCCACCCCCCTTCCGGCACGACAGCCCATCCTAGTAACAGGAACCTAGCAACAGCAACAACTCGCCACTCGGCTTTCAGCCTATGGGGAACTTTCAAATCTCATCAAATTCAACCAATAGGGTGAGAGAGGAGAGGAGAGGAGTGAAGGGGAGAATATGTTTTTTCTAGACAACTGCTACACAGTCAGGGTGTGTTCCAATCGTCCAATAGTGCCCTGAAAAGTGAATTTCAAGAGGGATTCCTCTTAAGTGAATATAAATCACTAAAGACACGTGTCCATTGCAATGGATGACTGTGGGTTACACAACATTTATAATGACACATCACATTTATTTACGTATTGAACATTTTCACTAAATAAAAGGATTTCAAGCATGTTGATTTTATATTTACTGATGTCCATTTATATAATAATATATAATATGTATATAATAATTTTATGTATAGTATATAATGATTATTAGCAGTACATGATGTCATCATACTCAAAACACGTATTCTGCAGCATTTACAGAGTGTGATGACTTTGCAGGACATTTCAAACTAAAGGCAAAAAAAAATTGCCTATTTTGTGAAATTTACCACTGGAAGCAAATCTAAAGTAACAAGTAAAACATAAAGTTCATCTTGGGGTTGACAGGACCAATATAAATATACAGTTTACTGTATAAAAGTCTTTGGCATGTTAGAATTTTCACCCCGAAAATGGTTTTAAGCCAGTTATTTGTATCTTTTGCTGTAGTGTGTCAGTAGGAAATATCAGTTCCCTTTCGTGGTCACTTCGAGTTTCATCGAATGACAATGAAATGGGGTTTCGCTTAGAAGCCTATCACCTTCGAGTATTACAAAATGAGCCAATGGCTATGGTATATAAGGAAGTACGCTGGCAACATGCAGATATGTTTTTGCTTAGGAGCCAAGAGTCCTCTTCACTCCTGCAGCCTGAATTCTCTCTGAGTGTCACCGAGTATTCTTCGAGACGAGCAGCTCTCCAGTCTGTGTTGGTGCAAAGGCGATTTACCAGCAAGTTTCACATTCCTGCCTGCTGATCTGTGCAGTGGTCTGCATCCGGCGTGTGTGTTTCTCCCTGGCTGCTTCAGCTTGCACGTGGCATGTCTTTTCAAAGATGTCTCGCCCATGTATTTCTGGGTGCGATCTCCTCCCTGTTTCCGGGGAGTCCGCTTCACGCTGGTTGGTGGCAATGCCCCTGTCATGCGACAGGAAGTCGCAGACTTCGCAGTCGTAGACCAGACCGATCGCACACGCCACGACACTCGTGGCCTGGAGGGCGAGGTCAGATGTAGTACGGTGCTCACCTATGAGCGCACGATCTGGTCTGCCCTCGTGCATGTCCATGAGTGCCCTGGCCTGATAGACCTGTAGCAACATCATGGCACGCAAAAGAGGAGGCGGCTTGCCCACAGGCTTTGTAAGTCCTGCCCGTCAGACAAAAACTCACAGGCCTTAGGGGGGAGACGAGGATCCCCCAAAAGCAGCGGCCGCCGGACACAGGTGGACCTGCGTCGAGACAGAACGCCCCACTGGAGGGATAGCCTCATAACCCTTCACCGCTCCTCCGTCAAGGGTACCGAGGGGGGGGAAGAACCACTCAGGCAGTTTTTGGCAGTAAAAGTCCACGACCTAGTAAGTTCTCCATGTTTTTTGGAAAAGAAGGGTACTGTGGCGGTGGGCTGAGAACCAGCACTGCCCGGCCCGAGATACCAATCACAGTGGAGAGTTCCACTCGAGTCCGGCAGCCTCGGTGGCCCGTTTCAGCTTAGCTGACAATTCTGGATCCATCTAGGGTAACGTTATGCTCCCAGAGGGAGATAACGCAGTCAAGTCATCATATCCAGAGGCCAGCTTACCCTCCGATGCTACAATCGGCCTCCTGTCCTCTGGGGGAGCCCCGGGTGAAACGACTGGCCCACCCATTACAGATTGATCAGCACGCTCCATGGGGGGCTCCAACGGCTGCGGTGGAAGGGAGGAGTGAGGAGCCCTAAGGGAATGGTTACCGAGCGAGACATCCAACACTATCCTTCTATCACCCATCCCACGCGGCACACGTAGGGCAGGCGCGGTGATAGGGACTTGCGCTTCGCGGACAAAGGCGAGTCTCGATCTCAACACGCAATAGTCATATTCTCACATTGGGAACATAAACCATCCACAAAAAACTGCTTCAGCGTGCTGTAAGCTCAAACACGTGATACAACAATTGTGACCGTCATAGATGTGACACAAACGCACCCGTGTTGCTCTTTCAGGAAATAGGACCCATCACCAATGCCGGAGCACACAGTGGAATGACCGCGGCAACACTGAACAGAGAACTGAAACAGTGAAGCACTCAATCTTTCATTTGAAAGTCACTAGTATCTGTAAAACCGCATTTTTCATCTTAAAAATATATCCAAATTACGCCATATGCTCTCATTGACAAATGCGGAACAATTAGTTCATGTGTTCATGATATCAAGACTAGATTATTGTAATGCTCTACTGGGTGGTTGCCCTGCACGCTTAATAAACAAACTACAGCTAGTTCAAAACGCAGCAGCTTGAGTTCTTACCAGAACCAGGAAGTATGACCATATTAGCCCGGTTCCCTTGCCAAGGGAAAGACACATGCTCAGAGAGGCTTAGACTCTGGCATTGACATCAACAGTGCTAGAGGAACTCAGAGCTTGCGGGGAAGCTCACCTGAGGAAAATATCGCACGTATCCAGTCCGTGGAGTGGAATGGTGAGCAAGCGAAGACACCTGAGCGGGTCCAGTTACCGGCTAGTTGAAGAGAGTACATGAGAGGACACTGGCTCTACTCGGAGGTTATAGAATCTCGCGAATGTGTTGGGTGTCGCCCAGCCTGCAGCTCTGCAGATGTCTGTTAGCAAGGCGCCATGCGCTAAAGCCTAAGAGGAAGCCACACTCCAAGTGGAGTGTGCCTTCACACCAAGGGGGCACAGTCGACCTTGCTGCTGGTATGCCAAAGCAATGGTGTCCACTATCCAGTGAGACAACCTTTGCTTGGAAAGAGCCTTTCCCTTCACCTTTCCACCATAACAGACAAAGAGCTGGTCTGAGGTCCTGAAACACTGTGTTCTGTCTACGTAAGCATGGAGGGCGCGTACTGGACAGAGCAGTGCCAAAGCTGGGCCTGCCTCCTCCAGGGGCAGCACTTGCAGGTTCACCACCTGATCTCGAAAGGGAGTGGTGGGAACCTTGGGCACATTTCCAGGCCGGGGTCTCAGGATCAATCGAGAATAGGCCGGCCCGAATTCCAGGCAAGCTTCGTCAACGGAAAATGCGTGCAGATCCCCTACCCTCTTAATGGAGGCCAATGCAACCAGGAGCGCTGTCTTAACTGACAGGAACTTAAGCTCCACTGATTGCAGAGGCTCAAATGGAGCACTCTGCAGGGCAGTTAGAACCACTGAGAGGTCCCAAGAGGGAACGAGAGGAGGGCGAGGAGGATTCAGTCTCCTCGCTCTTCTCAGGAACCTGACGATCAGGTCATGCTTTCCCATGGACTTACCCTCAACTGCGTCGTGATGTGCGGCGATAGCAGCAACGGACACTTTCAGGGTGGAGGGAGACAGTAATGATGTTAGCTACCACATTAGGTGTAAACCTCCCACAGGGAGTAAAACAGGTCGCGATGGAACGAGTCATGGGAGGCAAACAGATCTATCTGTGCGTCACCAAACTGATCCCAAATCAGCTGAACCGGCTGGGGATGGAGTCGCCATTCTCCAAGAAGAGGCTAAAACTGTGAGAGCTCGTCGGCTGCACAATTCAGGACCCCCGGAATGTAAAAGGCTCGAATCGACCTCAGATGCTTCTGACTCCATAAGAGGAGGTGGAGGGGCGACTTGCGACATACGGCAGGAGAGTAGACCACCTTGTCGGTTGATGGACGCTACTATCGCGGTATTGTCTGATCGGACTAGTACGTGCTGGTTCTTGAGCAGCGCATGGAAGCGGTGCAGAGCGAGACATTCTGCCAGCAACTCGAGGCAATTGACATTCCAAAGGCACTGGGGTCCTGTCCAGGAGTCCGCGGCAGCATGTCCATTGCACATGGAGCCCCAGCCTGTGGTAGAGGCATCTGTTGAGACAACAACATGCCTGGAAACTTGATCTAACCACACTCTTGCCCTCAAATTGTCTCAGGCAAGTCAGCAGTGACTGTACGCGCTCGCTCGTAAGCTGCGCGCACATGGCGACCGAGTCGATTTTTTGATACCGAAAAAAGAGATCCTCTGCACGGGGCAAAGTTTGCTCTTCTCCCAGTTGACCCAAAGGCCCAAACGGGCTAGGTGCCGGAGCACAAGGTCCCTGTGTTCGCAAACCTGGTCTCGAGAGTGAGCTAGGATCAGCCAGTCGTCGAGATAGTTCAGGATGTGAACCCCATGTTGCCGTAGCGTAACAAGGGCTACCTCGACGACCTTTGTGAAGACGCGAGGAGACAGGGCTAACCCGAATGGGAGAACCGCGTACTGGTATGCCTGCCCCTCGAAAGCAAACCGTAGAAACAGTCTGTGTCAAGGAAGAATTGAGACATGAAAGTAGGAGTCCTTCAGGTCGATCACTGCAAACCAATCCTGCGGCTGCACACACTGGAATGACTGACCTGGACAGGGGAGGCACAGCGTCCCGACGTGGGGGTACAGTCATTGACCGCGTCCTGACAGAGGAGACCAGGGAAGGACCAGCGGTCCACGGGGAACATTAAGCATCCACAAAAGCTGCTTTAGCGGGATCAATGCCCAGACACGCAAAGCAGCTATTGTGCCCATTAGATGACGAAACCACCCGACCGCAACCAGAAGTGTTCAGAAGAGACGTCTTTCACAGTTTTGTCGGAAAGATGTATCGCGTGTGCAACTCAAAATAGAGAGGATTAAACCCCGCAGGTTGCTGAAGCGACCAGGGAGAAACATACGACTGGCAATCACTGCACAGATCAGCAGGCAATGTGAATCTCGCTGGAATTCGCCGTCACACCAACACTTGGAGAGTAGCTTGTTTCGAAGAGTGAAAACTCAGAATGGCTTGTGGAGTGAAGAATAAACTTGGCTCCAAAGCGAAACCATATCTGCATGCTGCCGGCGTCCTCGTTTTATACCCACGAGGTGGGGCGGAGTTACGCTATGCAAATTCCACAGACCCATGGCATTTCTTTGCCATTGGCTCGTTTTGTAATACTCGAAGGTGATAGGCTTTCTAAGCGAAACCCCATTTCGTCGTCATTCAGCGTAACTCGAAGTAACTACGAAAGGGAACTGTGGTTTTTAGCCTCCTTGTTGAGCTCCTCTTAACTGAGTTCTGATCACAGATATTTCAGTAATTCACAGCCGTGAACCGTAATCTACAACTGAGTTTACTCCCGAAAAGTCAGGTATAGTGACAGCATAAGTTATTTATTATGCTGTTTGCATAATATCTGCATTGTTATGTGTACAGAATTAAATTGAACAGTTGCTGCAGTGACGTGACTGCTTTGGACCTCATTCTTGTTTGTAGTTTATGGTGGCTGTGAGAACTCAAAGAGTTGCTATAGTTATCATGTCAATTATCGCAATTTCGTGAGTGACTAGGGTTTCATACAATAATTGAGTGTATGCATAATCACTTTTTCTTTTATCCCCAGTGGCAACTGCAACTTCCAGTGCAGCGTAGTGCATGACAATTGTGAGAGAATTAAGCACAAAATGAAATCTTTAGGAAGTGTCACACAACAAGACAAAGCGATACTGATAAGATCCACCTTTATGCTGAAGGTATTTAAAGCTTTTGGAATGTTATGTTTTAATATAATATGGTTTGTTTGCTCGTGATCATTGTGCTATTTTAGAAAAGTAAAATAGCAGACAAAACTTTTATTTATTTTTTATGTATTTGATCAAATCGTTTGAATCAATTTTGCAAATTTGTTTTCCTAAACAAATTAAAAGGAAATCAATGACATAGTGTATGTTGTAGAAAGAACAAACTCCTGTCAACTTTGAACTTTCAGGTCATCGGACAAGATCTTTCACTCCTTCTAATGCTTTAACACACAACAGAGTTCCACAATCCTGCATGATGCGCTAAATGTTTAAAATTGTTAAATGTTTAGGTCTCCCGAAGCATATGTCGGCGCACTTGCCCACGACCACGATGCTATCAAGGTGTAATATATTTGAGTAAAACCTCATTAATACCTTTGGATTATTCCAAATACTACAAATTGTATACTTTGTCTTCAATAACAAATGTGCATTATTAGACAAATAAAACTTAGCTATACTTTGTACAAAATGCCAGCACACGATTAAAATATACCTAAATTTTTTTTTAATAAAGTGCAAATAAATACATTTTTAAAAAATAAACTGAATTTTCACTAAAATATACTTTTCAGAAAATATACTAAAGTACTACAATTATTTTAAAGTGTGTTAAAAGTTGTATTGTGAAAATAGGTAAAAGCATGATGCTAATATACTTTTAATATATTTAAAGATACTAACATTTTTAGGTGTTCAAGCACGAAGTGCTGAAAACCTATTGTATTTGTACTGATTTTTATTAGGTGTTCAAGCACGAAGTGCTGAAAACCTATTGTATTTGTACTGATTTTTATTATTATTATTATTATTATTATTATTATTATTATTATTATTATTATTCTTCTGCCGTAAAACGCATCGTGCAGCCCAAACCGTAAGGGCTGGAGACTTGAAACTTTGTCAGATGGTAGTACAAAAATCGAGGAGAGGTTATCAAATTATGAGCCCGATTGGCCCATAGGTGGCGCTATAGCGATCAATTGCGCGTAATTGCTCATAACTCCTAGACCGTAAGGCGTAGACTCAAGTGTCTTATATCATTGGAAAGCTGGGGGCCTGACGTAAAAAACGTATATCTCCGATTTCATTTCCGCCATGATGGATTTTCCGCCATTTTGAATTTTGTCGAAAAACTACTTTTGCGAACTAGTCCCTGGTTTTTCGCCCGATCGGAACCAAACCAGTGCAGAAATGTTCTCTGGAGTCTGAATATCAATAATTATCGAAAAAAAGTTGAAAGTTCGATTTCCGGTCGCTAGGGGGTGCAAAATGAACGTTGTGGGAGGAGTCTATTTTTCTAAAATGGCTTTAACTCCAAAAGTAAATGAGGTAGGTTCACCAAACTTGGTACACATGTGCAAGAGTTCAGTCTGAGGTCACAGTAAAAAAATCGCGACGATCGGACACTAGGTGGCGCTATAACATTAAAAAAACATAAAAGGGGGTGTGGCCACCTGACC
Organism: Semotilus atromaculatus; assembly: GCA_031834385.1. NCBI lineage: Eukaryota > Metazoa > Chordata > Actinopteri > Cypriniformes > Leuciscidae > Semotilus > Semotilus atromaculatus. The sequence goes on along the minus strand of JAULUF010000009.1, from coordinate 14,013,040 downwards.
GTTAGTCCGATTGACTTGAAATTTGGTATGCAGTGTCTTGGTCCAAGGTACCATGTATTTGTAAAAGGATATTGGCGTATCTCAAAAAACATGGCCGCCATCGGCCAATGAATTTGAGCACCTATGAAACAAGGTTAACGGAGGCCGATCGGAACGAAACTCGATGGACATGTTCGACTCGTGGCCCAAGAGGTCTGTAAGAGTTTTGAAAGAAATCGGCCACTAGTTGGCGCTAACGAGTTTTACGGCTCTGTAATCACGTGGTGTTGCACACATCCACACAAAATGCATATCACTAGATAGATCTCCTCATGCTGAACAACTTTGCCTCTAGAACCATTGCTGTCAATTAAATCGTTCATTAAACATGCACGAATATGTTAAAAACCTACTTTTGCGAACTAGTCCCTGGTTTTTTGCCCGATCAAAATCAGACCAGTCTAGGACAATTCTCTGGACTCTCTAGATCAATAATTATCGAAAAAAAGTTGAATTTTTGCATTTGGCTGGCTGTAACAGGGTCATTTAGACAAGGGGGGTGTCAAAATACACTCAAAAGCCTATACATCCTAAAGGAAAACTCAGAACTTCACAAATATTGATGAGCATATGTGTCATAACATGGGGAAGAAGCATGCAAAGTTTCATGGAGATCGGACCATAGCTGGCGCTATAACTGTTAAAAAGCTTTAAAACCATGCATTTCCAATGGTAAATTGCCTGTATTGGCTGTGTGTGCTCTTTTTTTTTTTCCATCTATGAGCATATGTTAAAATCAATGTTCAAACCAGTGCAGTACAATTCTCTGGACTCTCTAGATCAATAATTATCAGAAAAGGTATAACTTATTCATTTGCATGGCTATAATAGTGACATTTCAATATGTAGCCTTGAACAGGTGTCCCTGAAAGCTGCATATTAAGCCAATAAGTGGTATTATACTGACCCCTGCTGTTTAAAATAGACATTTTGTCATGCTACTTACTAATATTATACTATAATGCTTATTTAGACTTTATAAAATCACTATTTTAACATTTACACTCACATTTTGTCAAAATTCATCTATTGGAGATCTACTATTGAGAACTTGCTTATTTGAGAATAGTATTACATTCAAATCCACATCGACTTTTTAAAACGAAAGTAAAACCGTTAGGCCACGCCCCTTCAGTACAAATTCACTCATAACTCGAAAACGGAAAGTCACTGCATGCTCAAATTTTGATGGTAAGGTCCTCTCGGGGGTCTTGATCGAAATCTAGCGTCGCGGGACTCGGGAGCACCCCCCCCCGCGGATCGCTAATTTGTGAGAACCACGATTTGGAACGGCTGTATCTCCCGAGCTAGACCACCTAGAAACTTGTGGGAGAGCTTGTTGGAAAGGCCCCGTCCTCATCTAGTTTCGATTCGAGTATGGCGCGATTTGGCTCATGCATTCCCGAGATATAAGCCCACAAAGATATACATTTCAACGGACACAAGTCCCTGCTCCAAAAACCCAGCAACACCGGGATGGTCTTGTTCAACAGGGCTCCTCTAACACTATCTAAGGTCTGAGTTTCAGATTTTTTCGCTTTCTCGTTCCCGAGATATAAGTAAAACAAATAAAAAAAATCCTGTCATTCATTTCAACTGTATTGTAATACCGCTGTTGTCCACGAGAGGGAGCAACAGCATTAGACATTTTTTATCTTTTTAAGCAGTTTTCAGCATTGGCTAACAAACAAATGCTTAAAGCTATTTATTATGATGGAAATAATATTTATAATAAATAATATAATAATAAATAAGGATTTATTATAAAGTTGAATATAATTATATCACAAAGAAATATGTGAAATGCTTATAGACCACTAAAAGAGATTTTCACAATAATATAACCCAAAAGTGTGTGTGTGTGTGTGTGTGTGTGTATGTAAGCATGCATAATTGAGTTAACATGAAAAAAACTGGTTTGCTTTAGTGCATAATACTGATGAAACCAAGTAGTTCAAAATGAAAGTGAGACAATAAGTGGTCTTCTACTGCCCTCTGCTGGACATTATACTTATTAATAGTCTTTTCACATGTGTTTTTGCATTCATTTATTTAGCCACTAAAAAATCCCTTATATGACAATTACTATAATAACACAATCATATTTTGTCAGAGTTCGGTGTAAAGGTATTTTCCTTTCACAGGAGGCAGCTGATAAAAATCTCCAACTGCAATGACAGAGACTTTTCCAAATGCAGAGTAATCTCCTGTTTGTTTGATTTGTCTCAATCTTCCATGAATATATGCCAGAAGTTTATGTACTAACATTGAATATCTAATGTGCAATGTACAAGAGTTAAACACAACTGTGGCAGTCGTATACAGACCATCATCATATAACATACCAGTATTCAGAGAGAACTTGATTAACTTGATTGATCAAATATGACGAGATGTCCATCCAAACAAGGAGGCAGTTTGTCACTCAAATCACCTTTACTGACAAAACTGCCAGCAGCAGTTCAGGTTTGTCTGTACCAGTGGAAGACACGCCACCCAAAGCAACAGAAGATTCTGCCATTGAGATAGAGGGAGAAGACGCTGCAGACCTGGACGCTTTGTTTGAGGGACTGTGAAGGACCACTTGCTGCACCACTGGCAAGGTGCTGTTCAACTGTAACCGTGCCCTTGATGCGTCTCATCTGTTACAAGTCTCCATTGCTCGGTTTTATTTATTTTTATTTTGTCATTTTTATTTTTGAATAACTTCTGCATGTTCAACACTGTGTGGCTTGATTGTTTTAAATAAGAAATATTTTAATATATTTCAATCAAAGCAGGCTTTGAATCTGTTAGTGTACAACAGCAATATAATCTACAGCAAAGCTGACAAAAGTAACGAGTGTTGTCAAAGAGTGCAATAAAAAATGTGTGCATGCAGCAAATGTTGAGTTTTTCTTTCTCTACTCATTTTGTATATGTTGTACAAACAAAAGTAAATTACAGCTTATGGCAAGTATATTGTGTATAATCATTTTGCTGCTCATATTTCTAGACAAAAATTCAAAAAAAATTTTTTTTAAATTCAAGGTCGATAGGGGGCGCAAAATGAACATTGTGAAATTAGGCAATTTTACTAAAATGGCTATAACTCAAGAAGTAAATGAGATATCTTCACCAAACTCAACAGACATGTGTATGAGGACAGTGTGGGGTCACAGTAAAAATACTGCATCGATTGGCCACATGGTGGCGCTATAACAGTAAAAAAAACTTAAAAGGGGGTGTGGCCACCTGACCGTTAGTCCGATTGACTTGAAATTTTGTATGCAGCATCTTGGACCAAGGTACCATGTATGTGTAAAAGGATATTGGCGTATCTAAAAAAACATGGCCGCCATCAGCCAATGAAGTTTGAGCACCTATGAAACAAGGTTAACGGAGGCCGATCGGAACGAAACTCGATGGGCATGTTCGACTCGTGGCCCAAGAGGTCTGTAAGAGTTTTGAAAGAAATCGGCCACTAGTTGGCGCTAACGAGTTTTACAGCTCTGTAATCACGTGGTGTTGCATACATCCCCACAAAATGCATATCATTAGATAGATCTCCTCATGTTGAACAACTTTGCCTCTAGAACCATTGCTGTCAATTAAATCGTTCATTAAATATTCATGAATATGTTAAAAACCTACTTTTGCGAACTAGTCCCTGGTTTTTTGCCCGATCAGAACCAAACCAGTCTAGGGCAATTCTCTGGACTCTCTAGATCAATAATTATCGAAAAAAAGTTTAACTTTTGCATTTGGCTGGTTGTAACAGGGTCATTTAGAAAAGGGGCGTGACAAAATACACTCAAAAGCCTATAAATCTGAAATAAAAACTCAGAACTTTACAAAAATTGGTGAGCATATGTGACATAACATCATTAACAAACATGGAACATTTTATGGAGATTGGACCATAGGTGGCGCTATAACTGTCAAAAAGCTTTGAAACCATGTATTTCCTATGGTAGATTGCCTGTTTTGGCTGTAATAAAACTTAATGTCTTAAATGCTTATGTGCCTAAAGGCTTTAAATGCTTGAACACCGCTAAATGCTGCTTGCAGCTTTAATTATTATTATTATTATTATTCTTCTGCCGTAAAACGCATCGTGCAGCCCAAACCGTAAGAGCTAGAGACTTGAAACTTTGCCATATGGTAGTACAAAAATCGAGGAGAGGTTATCAAATTATGAGCCCGATTGGCCCATAGGTGGCGCTATAGCAACCAATTGCGCGAAACTGCTCATAACTCCTAGACCGTAAGTCGTAGACTCAAGTGTTTTATATCACTGGAAAGCTGGTCACCTGACGAAAAAAACGTATATCTCCGATTTAATTTCCGTCATGATAGATTTTCCGCCATTTTGAATTTTGTCGAAAAATGACTTTTGCGATCTAGTCCCTGGTTTTTTGTCCGATCGGAACCAAACCAGTGCAGAAATGTTCTCTGGAGTCTGAATATCAATAATTATCGAAAAAAAGTTGAATTTTCGATTTCCGGTTGCTAGGGGGCGCAAAATGAACGTTGTGGGAGGAGCCTATTTTTCTAAAATGGCTATAACTCCAAAAGTAAATTAGATAGCTTCACCAAACTTGGTACACATGTGCATGAGTTCAATCTGAGGTTACAGTAAAAAAATCGCGACGATCGAACACTAGGTGGCGCTATAACATGAAAAAAACCTATAAAGGACTGACCGTTAGTCCGATTGACCTGAAAATTGGTATGCAGTGTCTTGGTCCAAGGCCCCATGTATGTGTAAGAGGACATTGGCGTATCTCAAAAAACATGGCCGCCATCGACCAAAGAAGTTGAGACGAGGTTAACGGAGGCCAATCGGAACGAAACTCGATGGGCATGTTCGACTCATGGCCCAAGAGGTCTGTAAGAGTTTTGAAAGAAATCGGCCACTAGTTGGCGCTAACGAGTTTTACGGCTCTGTAATCACGTGGTGTTGCACAAATCCCCACAAAATGCATATCATATGATAGATCTCCTCATGCTGAACAACTTTGCCTCTAGAACCATTGCTGTCAATCAAATCGTTCATTAAATATTCATGAATATGTTAAAAACCTACTTTTGCGAACTAGTCCCTGGTTTTTCGCCCGATCAAAACCAGACCAGTCTAGGACAATTCTCTGGACTCTCTAGATCAATAATTATCAAAAAAAAGTTGAACTTTTGCATTTTTCGTATGGCTATAATAGGGTCATTAAGAAAAGGGGCGTAGCAAAATACACTCAAAAGCCTATAAATCATAAATAAAAAGTCAGAACTTGACAAAAATTGGTGTGCATATGTGTCCTAACATGATGAAGAAGCATGCACAGTTTCATGGAGATCGGACCATAGGTGGCGCTTTAACTGTTAAAAAGCTTTAAAACCATGTATTTCCTATGGTAAATTGCATGTATTGGCTGTAAATGGTGTTTTCCATCTATGATCGTATAATTTTCACATCATAATGTTTAAAACCAGTGCAGTACAATTCTCTGGACTCTCTAGATCAATAATTATCAGAAAAGGTATAATTTATTCATTTGGATGGCTATAATAGGGTCACTTCAATGTGTAGTCTTGACCGAGTGTGCCCGAAAGCCTATATCTCTTCAATGAATGCTCAGATCGTATTAAAAACAAGTCTGAACATGTGGGCCGTGACTCTAAATAATCATGAAAATTTTCGGACAGATTGGACAAAATATGCTTGTATAACAGTTAAAAAGGTGAAAATTATATGCACATAATGGCCTATTAAGCCAATAAGTGGTATTTTACTGCCCCCTGCTGTTTAAAAAAAGTCATTTTGTCACACTACTCAACTATACTTAATATTTAGACTTTATAAATTCACTATTTTAACATTTACAAAAACATTTAGTCAAAAATCATCTATTGAAGTGACAATTGAGTCACATTGGATCCTGAAGTTCCAAATGTCTCTATCTACAACAGAATGAGTGTGTGTAGATTAAATGATATGAAAAACATGGCATATTGTATAAGTAGGCTGTAATAGCACTGTTGTCCACTAGATGGAGCAGCAGCATTAGACATTTTTAATCTTTTTATCAGCTTTCAGCATTGGCTTAAAGCAAACAAATGCTTAAAGCATTTTCTTTAATTAGTTATATATTATTACATTGCAAAGAAATATGTGAAATGCTGTGTGTGTGTGTGTAAGAATGCATTATGGAGTTAACATGATAAAAATGGTTTGCTTCAGTGCAGCATACTGGAGAAACAAAGTAGTTTAAAATGAAAGTAAGCCAATAAGTGGTCTTTTACTGCCCTCTGCTGGCCACTTTACTTATTAATAGTCTTTTCACATGTGCTTTTGCATTCATATGCATATAGACACTATAAAATCACTTATATAACAATCACTATTAAAACACATTCATATTCTGTCAGAGTGTATCAGTTCATTTGTACTGACACTTCACATCAATGCTAGCAATGTGGTAAATCATGGTAAACAGTGTTAGAACATGGCTTTTCACAATAACAGATCCCAAACGTGTGTGTGTGTGTGTGTGTGTGTGTGTGTGTGTAAGCATGCATTATGGAGTTAACATGATAAAAATGGTTTGCTTCAGTGCAGAATTATTATACTGGAGAAACAAAGTAGTTTAAAATGAAAGTGAGCCAATAAGTGGTCTTCTACTGCCCTCTGCTGGCCACTCTTCTTACTAATAGTCTTTTCACATGTGCTTTTGCATTCATATGCATATAGACACTATAAAATCACTTATAAAACAATTACTATTATAACACAATCATATTTTGTCAGAGTTTATCACTTCAATTGTTCTGATGCTTCACATAATTGCTATCAACGTGGTAAATCATGGTAAATAATGCCAGAAACATGGTAAATCATAGTAAATAAGGTAAATCATGCTAGAATCCTGGTAAATCATTCTAGAATGTGCTATATCATGGTAAATCATCCTATAACATGGTACATCAAGGTAAACTATGGAAAATCATGTTAGATTCATGGTAAATCATACTGGAACATGGTAAATCATGAAAAATCACACTGAAATGTAGTATATCATGGTAAATCATGCTTGCTACATAAAACTTAATGACTTTTGATGCTTTTGTGCTTAACGGCCTTAAAGGCCTTAACTGCTTGAACACCGCTAAATGCTGCTTTGCAGCTTTAATTTTTATTGTATTTGCAATGTATTATTAAAAAAGGGAATATATTTCAAATACAATAAAGTATACTTTTTTCACTAGGGTAGTAAATAAGTTGACATGTAGTTGCAAAGTTACTTAGTCAGTAGAATGTCTTGGAGGGGCATCAAAATAAAGTGTTAGCAGATATTAAGCGGACCTTCTACTAATTCTCTAATAAGAGTAAGTTGACATGTAGTTGAAAAGTTACTTATAGTTAGAATGTCTAAAGTGGACCAAAATCAAGTGTTACCTCATTTTATCTTTTAAGATAGCATTTAATCTTCAAATATTTTATTTCCCTTAAGCATACAGTATCTTACTGAGAAATGTTGACTTCCTATAGCAGAGTAGCACTTTAGCTGTTCCTCCACATCGTGAATTGAGCTGTGGCCACGGCAGGCCGGTTCCCCTTAGATACATAAAACAGCAAGCAAATTACTGTGTTAAACCTATTCATAAATCATGTCTGCTCATATTGAACTAATGTCTCATGAGATGCTGTGTCAACGTTTTCTTTTGCACGAGTGTGTTAACTACGAGACAAGCAAAAACAAATTAATGCAATGCTTGCTATTAAGGATCAGTAAATAAAAGCGTAACTGAAGGCACAAGCACAGATAACAATATTTAGGGAGTTTTTAGCACCTTTGTTTCATGAGTTGGCTTAATGGCTTAATGAAGTTGAACATTATAATGTGGTAATTTGGGTACAATCTTAACATTGGTAAAGCGAAAATGACTTTACAGACTTTAAGCCTGCATTTTTGCTGACTTCGTTTTGAATACTGTTTGTGCTAAAGAAATTACTTTTTATTTTTTTATTTTTTTATTCAGCTAAAGTGATTTCAGTATATTAATTAATGATTTTAATCTGTGTGTGTGTGTGTGCATGCACATATCGTCTTTCTTTCTTATTGGTTGTTCATTTTGGATAAAAGAAAAGTGTGTGCAATCCAGTGAAATCTTTAAGATATAATATTTGGGTAGGTACAAGGAAGCATCTGGACACTGGTATCAGTGTAGCTCAGACCTGTTACAGTATGATTAAACTATACAAAGACTATTTCTTATAAAAGTGGTTTCACATGGAAAACATCATGTGTGTCTCTATGCTAAAGAGAACTGAAGATGGTTGAAACCAATTGGGGTTATGATGTAGAAGCATATTATCCTCAGGCATAGACAAAAGAAAGGTGGGGAGTAAAGAGACTAAGCGAAAGAAAAGAAATAGACTCCGGAGGATAGGAGAGAATGGAAGGAAACAGGAGTAAGAGAGAAAGATCTCACCAGAGAGCTGTGTGTTAGAGCATTGTTTACCTGAGATGGGTCGATGTGTAGGAGGTGAGGGGGCAGACTACTCTCTGTATCTGTCTTTCCCTCATTCTCCATCTCACAAAGGCAATGTTTTTTTTAAACATTGTAAGCCTACGGCAGTTATTGCTATCCGCTGACCAGACTGTCTTAGTCATCACCCAGTTTACAATAGGAGATCATTCTAAATCAGTTTTCAGATTATGCCAAATGCCTGTTGGTATACTTTAAGTGGAGCAGAATGTTTGTCTATAGTGTACAGAAAACATTTGCAAAAACTTTTACTCTTACTTTTTAATTATCGTGCTGTGGTACCAAATGCTGCAACTGACCATTCAGAATCATGTATTTAAGAGAGCATTTAAGATGTCAGTCATGTGAGGCAGTGTTTCATGAATTCACAGTCTGGAGAGCATATTCTTTTTTGAAGAAGCTGTTCAACTGTTGAAACATGAAACCACCGGAGGGTTTTATTTTAGGTAGTGTCAGTGATCATGAATTCATGAAATAAACGCTATATGAAAACTTAGGTATACCAACAAAATGATTAACTGTATAGCCAGGGCCGGATTAAGAGTTCAGAGGCCCCTGGGCACAATGTCTTGTAGGCCCCCTCTTTTAAACAGGCCAAATGTATACTTTGTCCAAGGACATTTTAATATGGCATTTACAGTTTTACTGATTTAAAAGGAACTTTGTTGTACTATGCTGGAGTAAAGTTCATGAATGGTCGTTCTTTCCCATAGGAATTTGTAAAACTATGTTGGGTGGACCTCTGTGCCTCTAGGGGGGTTCGGGGGCATGCTCCCCCGCAAGAAAATTTTGTACATTTTAAGGTTAAATGCATCAATCTGGTGCTCTTTGAGAGATCAAAATTAAGAGCTTCAACCCATGAACTGCTCGTTGAACAAAGAAAAAGCATTGCTTTGTACCAGGACAATAAAGAGGGCTCAAACATCTTTTTAGTTATGAGAGTCTCAGACTACATTACATTATCAATGGTGTTTTAGGATACCAAACAATTATTATAATAATGTAATAATGATTTATATAATTATTCCTATGATGTAAAATCCATATAGCCTATAAATGTACTAGGCTATATAAATGAAATTATGAAAATGAATATTTCAAAAGTATATTTTAGCCTACATTACACTATAATATAGGAAAATTAAAATACTTTTGTCCTAATTTCTTCACTTGCAAGAAATAAACCCTTGATGCTGATCGCGTGAGCAAAGAGCCCACTTTTCTTTAAATCACCCAGCACAAACAGGGTGCTTAAAGTCTTGTGCTGTTTTATAAAGGCACACAGCCATATCATGGTTTCGTTTTTAGTTTGTTGGCAAAATATAACGCTAGAGACCTTTATGTTAGGTAATACATTTTACATCTGTGTTGGGAAAAGGGAGAAGAGAGTTCGGCAAAAGGCGGATTCGAACTCGGGTCCAGCGCGTCAAAAGCTGCTTTATAGCATTTCACGCCCTATACGCCACTGTAGCTATTACGCGACGGTCGTCTTTTTGCTAAAAAGACAGGCACTTAGTGCAAATATACGCTCCGTTATCTAATAATAATAATAAAAAAAATTCTTCCCCTCGCTTGGGCCCCAAGTGCGCATGGCGAATTTGCAATGAATACATTTTATCAGACCGGCCCTCACGGATTAGAAACACTACCGGCCCACCGGGGAAACTCCCGACTCTCCCGATTGCCACTCCGCCCCTGGTGCCCAGGGCCCCTTAGATGTCGTGGGCCCCTGGGCAAGTGCCCAGTTGCCCTAATGGTTAATCCGGCCCTGTGTATAGCCCATATAAACGAATCGGTTACCTAACGTAACCTCGGTTCTCTCTAGATGAGGGAACGAGTATTGCGTAAGCTAGCTTACGCTACGGGAAAGATGAATCTTTTCTGAGAAATTGAAGCCAAAAAATTATCCTATAATTTGTATCCATTGTCAATGCAGTTCAGCTGCAGCAGACCATGAGCGGGCTAGCTAGCAGCTCATTGGTTCGCTCACAGGGAACTGCTTAAGCCTATGAGGAGACGCGAATGGACTCTCGGCCAATGAGAGTCAAACCTGCTCTCATTGCGTCAGAGCCCGCCGAAGCGGGCGTGGTCAGAGAGTATAAATCCAGGCGTCATAGGCTGTAACTCTGGTTTTCATAGAATGAAGCGAGAACGCTAGTAGGACAAGCACGGCCAGGAACGCAATACTCGTTCCCTCATCTAGAGAGAACCGAGGTTACGTTAGGTAACCGATTCGTTCTCTTACGAGAGGTTCTCTCGTATTGCGTAAGCTAGCTTACGCTACGGGAACACCTGGTCAATGCCTTGCGTGCTAAGCATCCACTATGAGTCCCAGGGGAGACCCGGGGAACCCTTATGAGTGGGAATGAATATATGTACACGTGACACAGCCAGCAGAGCGGCCCAGTGATTGTGTAGTACTTAGGCACCTGATAGAGAGGAACAGAGCGGAAACCGGTCTGTGTGAATAAACTCCTCTTAGTGCAGCTCAACCAGAAAAGCTGTAACATACTAGATTGCTAGTAGTTTAGCCTGTAAGGCGGGAACTTCCAGATTGTAAAATCTGACAAAGGGGGAGGGGGAAGACCACCCTGCTGCCACACAAATGTCCTGAATGGAAATTCCGCTGGACCATGCCCACGATGAGGCCATGCCTCTAGTGGAATGAGCCCTGATGCCCAGAGGGCATGGCAGGTCTTTTGATGCGTATGCGGCTGCTATAGCATCAACTATCCATCTGGATAGGGTCTGTTTCGAGGCGGCCAACCCCTTGGTGCGCCCACCGAACGAAACAAAAAGCTGCTCGGATCGTCTGACCGGAGCAGTGCGAGAAATGTATAATCTCAGGGCCCTGACCGGACACAGGAGATTAGAGTCGATAGGGAAATAACTTGTGCCCTGAACGGGGTACCAATCGCTTTAGGGACATAACCATGTCTAGGTTTGAGAACGACTAAGGAGTCATTGGGCCCAAACTCGAGACAGGAAGCGCTAGTGGACAGCGCGTGAAGGTCTCCCACATGTTTTACTGACGCGAACGCGAGCAGAAAAACGGTTTTGAGCGAAAGGTATTTGAGGTCCACAGTGTTTAGCGGTTCGAATGGGGGGACTTTCATAGCTTCGAGAACTATGGAAAGGTCCCAAATCGGCACCGAAGGGGGGCGTGGGGGGTTCATCCTTCTAGCTCCCCTGAGGAAGCGGATGACCAAGCCGTCTTTGCCCAGTGACTGGCCGCGCCGGGGTTCAACGAATGCTGCGACGGCTGCCACATACACCTTGAGAGTGGACGGGGACCTGCCCTTGTCCAGCATCTCCTGGAGAAAAACTAGCAAGGAAGGAACCTCGCCTGACCGTGGGTCCAAATTTCTGTCGGTGCACCATTTTGAGAACACAGACCATTTAGACGCATAGAGCCTTCTCGTAGAAGCCGCTCTAGCCTGCATGATCGTGTTTAACACTCCCTCTGGCAAGGCAACGGGTAGTTGTTGATCACCCACGCATGTAGCGCCCAGCGCTCTAGGTGGGGATGCCAGATCGTGCCGCGAGCTTGAGAGAGGAGATCTATTCTGACTGGAATGGGCCACGGGGCTGTCTGTGACAGCTGGGTGAGCTCCGGAAACCAAGTCTGACCCTCCCAACGCGGGGCCATGAGGAGCACCGAGTGGCGTGTTTCCCTGATTCTCTGAAGCACCTGTGGTAGCAGAGAAACCGGAGGGAATGCATAAAGCGGGCGGCTGGGCCAGGTCTGGGCTAGCGCGTCCTCGCTCTTTGAGAAAAATATTGGGCAATGAGTGTTCTCTTCTGAGGCAAAGAGGTCCACCTCTGCTCTGCCGAATATTCGCCACAGCTTTTGGACTGTAAGAGTGTGCAGGGACCATTCCCGGGGGGGAATGGGGTTCCTGGACAGACTGTCTGGACCGTCGGTCAGATGGCCCGGCATGTGCGTCGCTCTGAGCGAGAGCAGGTGACACTGAGACCAAACTAAAATGCGTTCTGTCAGCCGAAAGAGATTTCTGGATCTGACTCCGCCCTGACGGTTTAGATAGGAGACCACGGCTATATTGTCCGAACGGATCAGCACGTGGTGCCCGTGAACGCGCGGGAGAAAGCGCGTGAGTGCGTTCTCGACCTCCAACATCTCCAAACAGTTTATGTGGAGGAGGCTCTCTTGAGCTGACCAGGGACCGAAGGCCGGTGAGCCCTCGCAGACCGCACCCCAACCCGTGTTGGATGCGTCTGTCGAAATGACTTTTCGGCGAGAAAAGGCCCCCATGGAAACGCCCCGCTGAAACCATTCTGCCACAGTCCATGGCTGCAGAGCTGTGATACAGGTCTGCGTTACCTTTATCAGCTGGCGGCCCGTGGTCCACGCACGGTGAAACACACGGCTCTTCAACCAGAGCTGAAGCGGGCGCATGCGCAGTAACCCCAGCTGGAGCACCGCGGAGGCTGAGGCCATGTAGCCCAACGCCTTCTGAAAAGTCTTCAGAGGTGTGAGTCTGTTCATCTGAAAAGATGCGGCGAGACGCCGAACACGGGCGCTTTTATACACTCTGAAACTCGAGCGGGTTGGAACCGCTTTATGAGAGTGGACTCTGTGTGACATTTTTGTATATTTTTTTTATGCTTATGAAAAATGGTGTCCTGGTCAAAGTGCACTGGCTGGAGGCCCTCATCAGGCTGCACCTCCACCACAGGGGTCCTCTCCTTTCTAATGGTGGCAATGTTGTGTAATACAGCACATGCAACAATAATGTTGCATGCCCTGTCAGGTGCAACCTTCAGACTCTTCAGATACTGAAATCTTTCCTTTAGTTGCCCAAAGGTCATTTCAATGCCCTTGTTCTGGCTAGAGCGTTACAATGCAGGTCCAGGGTTTTGGTCAGGGAATGGTGTCATAAAGTAATGCCTGCAGGCATAGCCCCTGTCTCCAATCAGGATCCTGTAGTAATCACCTGTATGATGGAAAAATACAGTACTGTTAGATCCAGAATAAGTGTATGTAATACAGTGAGCTGGATAGCTATATTTTCCTTACCGCGTTCAAATAATGTAAAAACTCTCTAAAAATTCTCGAGTCATGCACTCGGCTGGCCATTTGGCTTCCATATTGGTGATATGGCACATAGAGTCACACACAATCTAAGATATTTTATTATTATACGGTCCTTTTTATATTTTATATTACCAATCTAAAATATTAAGAATCATAATAGTAACACACCTGCACATTTATACTGTGAACCCTATCACAGAATCCCCATTATTGGGGACTGGGGGGGCCTTGATGATAATGTGTGTGCAGTCTATGGCACTGTTAAAAAGGCCCATTGTATTTGTATTTGAGTCTGTGAGACTTGCTCTGACAACAGGCTCTGACATTGGCTGATTGCCAAAGCAGGAACGTGAAGACACTAGGCTCCGCCCATCTCCAACAGGTGGCACTGATTAGTATTTGTGGTTAATAGCTCTGCATGGTGTGAATGTAGCAAACAGACTCTGTGCTTTCTTGCCATTAGATGTGTGCGTATTATACAAGTAAGTAGGTTGTATTTTAACTCATGTTAACTGTTTGATGAAATGCATTTGTTTGTTTGATTATTATTTGTCTACTCCTTGTTTAAGGATACTTCACATAGAAGTAGGGATGTGATTTGTGTTCATGTATTCACATGGTTACTTATGTTTCATGGAAGCATTTCTGCTACATCTCATTGTATGTATTTGTCTTGTCATTGAATTGTTTGTTATATTGATTATATATTATATGCTTTGTTTTAGACCACACCCAAATCATGGCAACTTGACTAATTCATCTGCACTTATGGGCTAAGACTTTGTTGAAGCTTTATGGACTTGTTGTGGAGATATAAAGCTACAAATAGAACACTTTCTGCTGCTTCTTCATGTCTCTAACCGGACATCTGTAGTGAACTAGTCCCCTACTGGCAAACCCAAACTGATTGATAAGCATCAGTTTTCTTCATGGTCCTTGGGGGGTCGATCTTCAGGAAGGAGTCTTATCTGGGAGAACATTCTATTGCTATCAGTAGCGACATTAAAGGAATGTTCCACCAGATAAGACTCCTTCCTGAAGATCGACCCCTTCTCCGTTTCTTATGGAGAGACCAAGAAAGAGAAGTACAGCCCAGAGTTTTTGAATGGCAAGTTCTCCCCTTTGGAACCACTAGTAGCCCATGTTGCGCCGTCTTTGCCTTGCAGAAGCATATCTTGGAAAGTAGTCAGCCTGGTGATAAGATACATGATGCTGTACTGAAGGCGTTTTATGTAGATAATTACCTGCAAAGTCTGCCCTCTGTAGATGAAGCAAGGCTCATGGTAGCCCAGTTGCAGAGTACCTTGGCAGATGGAGGATTCGAACTCAGGCAATGGGCCAGTAATGCGCCTTCCACCATCAGTCACGTACCAGCAGCATCCTAATCGGACAGTGCTGAGCAACTGCTTGTCAAGAATAATGCTTCAAACCATGAATCAGTGCTTGGATTGCAGTGGAACTGTCAAACTGATACCTTGTCTTATAAGCTTCGTGCTGTAAACTGCCAAGAAGTTACTATACGCAATATATATAAGGTGCTTGCCAGTCAATATGATCCTCTTGGCTACATCATCCCGTACACCACACGTGCAAAGGTGATTGTGCAGCGACTATGGGACAAGAGGAGAGATTGGGATGATCCCAGGTTACCAGAGGATTTGAAGAATGCTTGGAACAGATGGGCAGAGGAGCTTCGTGACCTACAAAACATTGTCTTACCCAGATGTTATTGTACTGCACCGAAGGATGATCTTTCCAGCCAGCGAGATATCCATATCTTCTGTGACGCGTCTGAGTCAGCCTATGGGTCGGTCGCCTATCTTCGAACAGAAGACAGGCAGGGAGAAGTGGAGATCACATTCATAGTGGCCAGATCAAGAGTGGCTCCTAAGAAACGGCTGTCAATACCTCGTTTAGAATTATGTGCAGCCCTGACCGGTGCACAGTTGGCGAAGACCCTTCAGAAGGAATTGACTTTACCTATTCAACAAGTTTTCATTTGGACTGATGCCACCACTGTTTTGACCTGGATCAGATCCGAATCCTGTCGATTCAAGGTTTTCGTTGGTACAAGGGTGACAGAGATTCAGGACCTTACCAGCCACTGTGAATGGCGCTATGTGACTTCAGAGAGCAACCCAGCAGATGATATCACCCGAGGGAAAAGGCTGGCAGATCTAGGGCCACAAAGTCGTTGGAATACAGGGCCCCCATTCCTTCTCCTTACACCTGATCAGTGGCAGGTTGCACCCCCATCCACTTTTATTGACAGCGATGAACTAAGAAACTCTACATTCTGTGGTCTGACTAATATTGCACATCGCTTGTCCATGCCCGATCTAAGCAAATTTAAGACCTTTCAAGAATTACTGACAGCCATCGCAGATTCTCTCAGGGAGGATGGAGCCAATGTATCAGCTGAAGACTTTCAACAGGCTGAGATGGCTATCCTTCAGCAAGCCCAATGGGAAAGCTTTCCCTCTGATATGGCACAACTGACAGCGGGGAAACAACTGAATAGCAACAGTCGGCTTCTTAGCCTTGCTCCCGAACTTGACTGTGCAAGCCACCTCCTTAGGGTAGGAGGTCGTCTTCGCTGCTGTGAAGAAATTGAGCCCGAGTTGATGCATCCTATTGTGCTGGATTCCCATCATCCTGTCACTAACCTACTCATTAAGGACTATGATACAAAGCTGCTTCACCCAGGACCTGAGAGAGTACTGGCGGAAATGCGTAGGAAATACTGGATCCTGCGGGGAAGGGAAGCAATCCGACGTTATCAGCGCCAGGATTGTTTAGAGTGTCAGAAGCTTCGTAAAAACCCACAGATACCTAGAATGGCAGATCTGCCTCCAGCCAGACTACGTCTCTTCAAACCCGCATTTTTTTCTACTGGTGTTGACTGTGTCGGGCCATACATAGTAAAGATTGGACGCAGGAATGAGAAACGCTGGGGTATCTTGTTCAAGTGCATGACTACTCGTGCGGTGTACATCGACCTCCTTCCAAGACTTGATACAGACTCCTTCCTTATGGCTCTCAGGCGGTTTATAGCCCGACGTGGGAAACCTTTTGAAGTTTTATGTGATCAAGGTACAAATTTTAAAGGAGGGGAAAGGGAGCTACGACAGGCATTTGGCGAACTAGTTCCAGAACTTCAGGAACAGCTTGCCAGTCAGCAGATTATCTTCCGTTTCAACCCACCTCATGCCCCACACTTCGGTGGGTGTTGGGAAAGGGAGATTCGTTCCCTGAAACAAGCTCTACAGGTCACTCTGGGAACTCAGCCTGTACCTGAGGAAACTCTTCTCACTACACTCATTGAGATCGAAGGGATCTTAAATTCTAAACCTCTGGGGTATACCTCCTCGAATGCCTCTGATCCAATTCCTATTACTCCAAATACGCTCCTTATGGGGCGGCCTGATTCGTCCCTTCCTCAAGTGATATACCCTCAAAGTGAAATACTGAGTCGACGTCGTTGGCGTCATAGCCAAGTCCTAGCAGATCACTTTTGGAAGCGGTTTATCAAGTTCTATTTGCCTGGCCTTCAGACTCGTGGCAAGTGGCAAAGAGAGTCACCCGATATCACAGTTGGAACTACAGTTATGATTGTGGACCCTCAATTTCCCAGGGCCCTGTGGCCCACTGGTCAGATCTCGCAAGTATTCCCTGGGGTAGATAAAAAAGTCAGAACTGTTGAAGTGAGAATTAAGGACAAGTTTTATGTGCGACCGGTGGCTAAGGTTATACAGCTGCCTGAGATTCCAGACTAAAAATTGACTTTGACCCTTTTTATAATGGGCAGATTTCCTCATTCTTTAGAAATCTGGGGGCGGCTGTTAAAAAGGCCCATTGTATTTGAGTCTGTGAGACTTGCTCTGACAACAGGCTCTGACATTGGCTGATTGCCAAAGCAGGAACGTGAAGACACTAGGCTCCGCCCATCTCCAACAGGTGGCACTGATTAGTATTTGTGGTTAATAGCTCTGCATGGTGTGAATGTAGCAAACAGACTCTGTGCTTTCTTGCCATTAGATGTGTGCGTATTATACAAGTAAGTAGGTTGTATTTTAACTCATGTTAACTGTTTGATGAAATGCATTTGTTTGTTTGATTATTATTTGTCTACTCCTTGTTTAAGGATACTTCACATAGAAGTAGGGATGTGATTTGTGTTCATGTATTCACATGGTTACTTATGTTTCATTGAAGCATTTCTGCTACATCTCATTGTATGTATTTGTCTTGTCATTGAATTGTTTGTTATATTGATTATATATTATATGCTTTGTTTTAGACCACACCCAAATCATGGCAACTTGACTAATTCATCTGCACTTATGGGCTAAGACTTTGTTGAAGCTTTATGGACTTGTTGTGGAGAAAATAAAGCTACAAATAGAACACTTTCTGCTGCTTCTTCATGTCTCTAACCGGACATCTGTAGTGAACTAGTCCCCTACTGGCAAACCCAAACTGATTGATAAGCATCAGTTTTCTTCAGGCACCAATCACATTAGGGAAGCCTGGGGGACAATAAAATCATATTTACTAGCATGGTCATGATTGCATGATCTTCATTAACAACTACAATGTACCTGCAATAGCGAAAAACTATTTTTTACAACCTGGGATCTTAAGTGGCTTGGAAAAAACACAAACAAACACAAAAACTGTTTGAGCGCCAGGTAAACTCTGTGAATGGCACGACAGACAGCACTTTTCACTAAGTTCTCTGCGTTATTTAAAGTTATTTAAGAGTGCTGGAGAGGTATGCTAACCTTAGGAGTAACAAGATGGCAGCAGAGAGGAGGAGGCTGCGCATTTTTCAACGAAAATATAATGTATTTGAGTAAAATGATGACGGAGGTGATCAAATGATAAAAGTTCAAAGATTATCAAAATCATCAAGGTATTATTTTTGTAACTTACCTTTAAGAAATTTAATAGCTTCTCCCACTCTACAAATCAATGCTCTAACTGCAAATTTTTGGTGACTGGAAAAATGCAGCAGTGCACCGGTGATGACTTAAGCTCATTAGTCCACAGTAAGTAGGGTCTTAATAGCACTATTGTGGCACCTACCACACCAAACATAGTAGTGGACAAAAGTGATGTGCAGAGTTTTTTTTTATTTATGACCCTACAAGTTTTCTTAAATCATCAAATTATGAGGAAAATATTTTTAAATTTATATTTTTTATATATTTTAAAATATGAGGGAAGAACAAAACACTGAACTTAGTGGAGGTATTTATCTGACAAAATTATTTCAAGTCACCCTTATTTATATAGCGCTCATTAGATTGTTTCAAAGAAGCTTATTGATTACAGGAAAAATTAAACAAAGTTTGTTTTGGCTGTACAGCAGCTCAAGAAGAAAATAGTGTAATTAGTTAATTAATAGTGAAAATCCAGTGTAGGTTCAGTGTTAAAAAAAATTAGTGTTAAAAACTAAAGAAATTTGTTATCTATTTAGTTCATTTATCTATACAGCCGTCATCATTATCGTCAGCGTCCAGCTCAGTTCAGTTCTCAGACAATGGTGTCAATTTAGGCAGATCAATAATATTGTTGAATATTAAGTGACAAAAAAAGCAAACTACAGCTAGAGGTTTTAGAGAAACTAAAAAGCTCACAGAAAAAAAAATCATACATTGACTGCAACATACTTAGTTATTTTTATTTCATTGTCCTCTTGTTTTTTCATGTGTTCATAATTTCATTGTGTGACAGCCTGGCTAAAAATTATGTCAGTAAAATTTGGCAAAAGTTATCACATATAAACAATTCACTCCAAGCACAACTACACAATACGCCTGCAAAATCTTTAACACATTTTTCAATACTATTTGAATAAAGGGTAAATATGTACATTTTCCTTTGCCGGACATCACTTTTGGCCACTACTGTATGGCAGTTCATTGACTTTCCAACTGATCTTCAAATCTTGCCGCAAAATCAAGCCACAGGATAGCAAGTTTCCCTGGAGTTGTTGGATCCATTGATGGAACGCATGCTTGCATTATCGCCCCAACTGTAAATGAGGAGACATAGATCTATAGAAAAGGATTCCACAGCATCAATACTAATTTGTGATAATATTGCACAATGCAAAGCAATTTAAAAAAAATATATTTTAATATTAAAGTTTCAGTGTCTTAATTAAAAGATTTTATTATACTTACATTAAATGATTCGTGTCATGCTGCTGTGACCTCACACTTGCATGCTCACTATTGGCTGATTCAGTGGTCGAGCGGAGCGGCCATTTTGGGTTGACATCATTGTAGTTCTTAGTTTGCAGCACTTAAGTGCCACTTCAGTCAGCACTTAAGAATCAGTCTTAGACTTTGCAGACTTTGTTTCTTAAAAAGTTGCTTTTAGCTTCTTTATAAAAGAGCCTACTCTAAAAAGTAGGACATCTCTAAAGATGACCACACAAAAGCGAAGACTTCCATCTTTTTAGGTACCAAAACTACTGGGCTACAACATTAACTTCTAGACAGCTCAGTGATACCCATGGCTAGCATTGGATTCACTTCTTCCTTCAATGCTGGTAGTAGATGTTCAGGAAAACGGTAGCACTTACGCCGAGTGGCAGCCCCTTCATGCAGGGTGATGTTATAATGAATCAGAGTGGTGCGCCCTGGTTTCTCTTGGCACACCCCATGCTACAAATCTTATGAAGCTGTGATTTTTTAAGGGGTGAGAGGTGATTGAGGTCAACAGTGTTTGCTGAAGGAAGTGGTAAGTATTGTTCCTCCACCTCATCTTCATCCTCCACCTGACGAATCATAAACACATCAGCCACTTGGGGCAGCCTCTCATGCCATTTCTTGAGTAAATTAACATGCAGTACCCAACTTGAGCGCCACTTTCCTGAGTTGGCAACCTCATAAGTGGTGGGTCCAAGCTTATGGACCACTTCAAAAGCTTATCACTGGGTAACATTACCAGCACCTTTTCTCCAGTCTCAAAACTTCTGGCCTCTAAATCATATTATTCCCGCTGACGTTGCTGTGCTTGGACAAGGTTTGACTGGGCTAGCTGAGTCATGCTCTTCAACTTCTCCCACATCTGGAGAACAGAAGAGTGTAAGGACCACCCATTGGCCCAACAACGGAATCCAACGGTCTGGACGAAGGTATACTGCGTGTATGTCTTTCCAGCGCTCCAGTGAAGTTCACTTAATTTATTGGAATTTAGTTTAAATAATACTTTAGCTCTATGCTTAATCTGACTCCAGTTTCAAATGTTAATCAAATTTAGATTGTGTTTCTTCTTAGAAAACAGTCATAAATACTGATTATGAGTTAATTTAGATATTTGATTATTCTGGCCATTTCACAATTTCAAATATTCGTTCATTAAGGACCTGGTGTCGCTTTGAGACGTCACGTCGCAAATGTGCGCTCACGATCACAAACTAGCCAGTCCTAAAATAGTCAGAGGGTGCAGTGCAAACTATCTTACCCTACGCGGCTGCTCACTGCTGACTCATAGGTGTAATTTTTCGTAATAGTTGCAGCGTACAACATGCTAAGTTAGGAGATAGTCAGAAATCAGAAGGTCTAATGATGTGCCCAGCATGCTCCATTCATTAGCTCCTTAGGTGTGATCTATCCTGGACAGAGATTTGCGGGAACAACAGACTACACATAATCTACTAGAAATAAAGACTTCAGAAAACTTCAGAATAATCAAGGTTAACATTTATTTTTGTCAGGAAAAATGTATCGTGCCAATTTCACAAGTAAATGATTAAAAGCCAATTCAGAAATAATAAATGCATGACATCAATTACTCAAAGATGATTCTAAAAGTAAGCAATGCATTCCTGACAGAGACACACAGTAGTGTGTGAGAGCTTTCCAACGGGAAAGCACTGACATAGCACTGCATGCAGGGTTTTCCTGGTTACAGTATCCCACCTAGCCTTAAATACCCAGACCAGAACAAAAGGGTTGTTACAGGAATTGACCCAAAACAAACTGGGAAAATATTGGCACCTGGTCTCGGGGGAGAGGGGAGATATCTTGAAGAGATATCACCCAAAGAGGAGAACAGGATTCTCCTAAGTTCTCAATCTTTCTAATAATGCCAATAACTGTAATGAAATTAAGACCATTTTACCTGGTCCCCCGAGACCAGGTGCTACCATTTTAGCACCTGGTCTCGGGGGAGAGGGGAGATATCTTGAAGAGATATCACCCAAAGAGGAGAACAGGATTCTCCTAAGTTCTTAATCTTTCTAATAATACCAATAACTGCAATGAAATGAAGACAATTTTACCAATCGCCCTGAGACACTTAAAATGATACCAAACATGAAAAGGAAAAACAATAGATTCATAAGATACATCATATATGATATATTGGCATTCTTAGTGAACTTTTGGTGACTTGACTCAGGGGACGAGGGAGAGGGGGATGCAGAGATAAGGTAAAAGTGTTTGGACAGGACAATGTCCTGTGCTCTGTCTTTGCGATCTTCTGTCCAGGGTGTGTTTTATTGCTTTATGGTGAGTTTTATCTCAGATTTTGTCTTAGCAGGAAAATCAGTTCTTACAAGAGAAAACATGTTGAGTCTCTGGGGCCTCCTGGCCTCCCATCCAGCTCTCTCTTTCAATAGGGACAATGGACTTCGCACCTCCTGGCCAAATAGCAACTCAAAAGAAGCCAGTATAAAACTGAGGGACCTCCCTGAAAGCAAACAATAGGTAGGGAATCCACTGATCCCAGTCAACTCCAGATTCACTCACATACTTCCACAACATTTGTTTAAGTGTTTGATTGAATCTCTCTGTTAGACCATCAGTCTGCGAGTGATAAGGTGTGGTTCTTAGGCCCTTAACACTTTGCAAACGGTACTCTTGTTGTAGAAGCTTGAACATGAAGTTTGATCCTTAATCAGTCAATATAGTTTTGGGGAAAACCCACCCTCGAGAACCACTGCATAAGACAAATTGCAACTGTCCCAGCCTTGACTGTTTTGAGAGGAAAAACCTCAGGATATCTGGTTGCGTAATCTGTGATTACCAGCATAAAACGATTTCCATCTTTACTTCAGTCTAATGCCCTACCACATCCGTCCCTAACTGTTCAAAGGGAACACCAATTACTGGGAGTGACTATAAAGGGGCTCTAGGAGGACCTCTACTGCAAGACTTCTGGCACTGAGGACAAGTTCTACAAAATTCTGACACATCTGTATTCATATTTGGCCAAAAAAAATGATGGCTAATCCGAGCTGACGTCTTTTGCCTTCCGGCCCAGGGAATGGAATGTCCCAACTCAAGGACAATATCCTTTGCCTTCCAGGGGACCACTATTCAAGCATCTATTCCCTTCCTATTATACAGCACACCATCCTTAATAAACAGCAGATTCCCCAAACTACCTGATACAGCGTCATTGTCTTGTACTTCTTCATGAGCCTGCCTATATATGGGACCAATCACTGAATCCTCTTGGTGCAACATCCTAATCCGATGGATTTCTACTGGGCCCGTATACTCTTCTACAAGAGATTCATCACCATAATGCTGGTACAAAACTGAGTTTCTCTAGTCTCTTTTGTCTTTTAGGTTTCCTAGGCTTACCTGGCTGAGCTTCCAAATCTGCCCGAAAGTAAGGTAACATACTCAGGTCCTGAACATCTGCCTTTTGTTTCTGAGTCCTAGCCCGGGTCAGAGCTACACTGCATTCCTTACCAATGCTTTCATTGCCATCAGTGAGTAGATCTATTAAAACAGGTAAGTCTCGCCCCAAAATCATTGAATATGGTAAACCATCCACTACACCTACCTCCACATACCACCTGCCCCTGTACATTAACCTCAATACTTGCAGTGGGGTACTGCCTTTCCTCTCCATGAACAAAACAAATCTGTTCTTCAGATGTATGACTCCTCAAAACTATAGGTACCAAGTCAGGTGCAATGCACCAGTGATTGCTTACTTGCTGTGTCTACAAGTGCCCTAACCTTTTGTCCATTAAGAACTAAATCAACATAAGACCTAGTTAACTAAATCAGCTAGGTCTTGGAACGGTACACACATTGGCCTGGGTAGAAGACTCCTACGCACACCAACTTTTAAACCAGGGCTTTGTTTGACCGAACCAACCTTATCACTCACAGACTTGCCTTCATTGATGGCTCAAACTGTAATCGGGAAGGAGTGCTGGAGCTTGTTTGGGTCTTTACTCTCCTTCAACCACTTGAATGTCCATGGCTGAGTCCTGAGTTGAGCTGCCACAAAGGTGTCTGCTAAGCTTGCAGCTTAAGCAGCAGAGCCAGGATCTCATTCCCTAATCCAGACTTGAAGATCAGGTGTCAGCGTGCGCAAAAACAGCTCCAAAACAATTATCTCTCTAATTTCCTCCTTAGTATGATGCTGTGGCTCAACCCACTTGGAATAATGTTCTTTAAGTCTGTCATACAACTCTTTTGGAGTTTCATCCTCCTTCAGCGTTATAGAGCGGAATTGAAGACAATTAGTCTCTGAGTAGATATCATACTTAGCAAGAATGGATGCCTTGACCGTTTCATAATCAAGGGAGTCTACCATGTCCATGTGCACATATCAAGCCCTAGCTTTGCCCGTCAGGAGGGGCACTAACCTAACTGCCCAGTCGGTTGTTGGCCACCAACACACCATAGCGATTCTTTTAAATGTAGCTAAACAATTCTCTACATCGTCTGTCTCACTGTCGTTGCAGGTGTGGCTCCCTCTCAATTCTCAGCTGACTCAATTCTCAGCCTTACTGCTGGTGATGCCATCTGTCTGTTGATTGGACTATCCTGTAAAACTGAGGGTACTCGCTGGACTGTTGGTTGTAATGGAAGGCCATACTGGATACCACTGCCAGGCCGTGGATCTGGTGTCGTTCTCACGTGCACTTCCTGCTGTAGTAGAGAGAACTGATTCTGCATTGCTCTCCATCGAGCTTCCTGTTGGCCAGAATCTTGCTCCATGCAGTGGTCTTGAGCCTGGTGCAGTGCAAGATGTGATCAGAACATGTCTCTTAGCTCCGCTAGTGAGACATCTTCAGACACCAACTCAGCCTCCGGTTCACCATCATCTCCCTCCATCTCAGCTCTAGCAGGTGTCTCAAACTCTGCTCACACCGCCCGCACCTTTTTAGGAGCCATTCCGTCCCAACACTGTTGGCTGCAGTGGAGAGTAAAAAAAAAAAAAAAAAACTACAACGAAAATATTATTATGATTTGGTTTTTTTTTTTTGCAGAGAGATAGAGAGAGAAAAATTCACTACTGCACTCTTCTGGCCGTCCCACTTCTGACACCATTTGTAATAGGAACACAGTAATGAGTGAATATAAAAAGTTTAAAGTATACATTAATATTTATTCATACTTGCAAAAACATGACAAATCCTAACCCAAAAATATAACATTAATGGAAAAATTAAACAAAATAATTTTTATTTGGCAATAATTCCTAGAAAATTGCAACTTTTCATTTTCTGTGTTCTTAGTATACGATATAACTATAGAAGAGTCGTCAAACAAGTCAAATATCAAAACTCTTTGGTCAGTTTTTTGAGAGAGATGCTAACGGTCTAATCAGATTCAATGATCTATGCTAAGCTATGCTAAAAGTGCTACCGCCAGACCCGGAGATCGGCTGAATGGATTCTAAAAATGGTAAAACTCAACTGTTTAACTCTAGGGGAGTTGGAAAATGAGCCTATTTACAGAAAAAGTGGAGTGTTCCTTTAAAAACCTAACTTTAACAACATAAGGGCAGGCCCTTTAAGCACAGCTGATGACACATTGAAGTGACGCTCGTGTGCAATCTTAATTTTCTTTCCCTCGCATCCAGGGGGTGGAGCTGAGACGCAAGGAAAGGAAGAGAGGAAAGGAAACGAGGATGCACAAATAAGAATTGAGAAGCACCCATGTATTTCATTCACTCATTTCGATTAATAATCATAATAAACTCTTGTGTCAGTAAACTGTGTGTGTGTGTGTGTGTGTGTGTGTGTGTGTGTGTGTGTGTGTGTGTGTGTGTGTGTGTGTGTGTGTGTGTGTGTGTGTGTGTGTGTGTGTGCGTGTGCGTTGATAAACTCAAGTCCATGTAAAACATGTGGTCAATCCGTGACCGTCACAAACACCCACTTCAAAGGTACATGCATGGCACATTTATTATAACCAGTACATTTGATTTCTCTCAATCAGTAAGAACCACCTGAATCTGAAGCATTCCTTTCCATCAGGATCTATATTAATCTGAGTTGAGACAGCTTGCAAATTGAAAGCAATGGAAGGTGGGCCATTGATATAGCTGGTGCTGTGCTATAATTAAGCCCTGTGAGACTTCAGTCAACCAAACCAAACCCAAATTACTCTACAGGTCATGTGCGCATACCTTGTCATGAATACTACTGTACTCCACAAGCTGCTTTAATACAGTGGCAATTATAAATCTTCTGTAATACACAAAAATTTTGATTTTTTTTTGTAAATTAGTGTTCATACATTTATAGAACATACAAAAATTTTGCAAATTTAAGCTTTATTTGTGTATGTTTAAAAAGGAAAAAACCAGACACACACACATCCGAAATATTCCTTTTCTGTCAACATTACAAAGTAAAACCTTCACAGCTGTAAGTAAACAGCAAGCCATTTTCTAGTATGGTTAAAATGTTTGGTGTTGAGTGTTTTTCCCCCAAAACACAATTTATTAGTTATTTCTGTACAGCATGAACAGACATTCATGGCTTTGAAAATGAAACAGCACTTGATTAAAACAAAGTGCCTCAGTTCACACCAATACCAATTAACAGCATAAATATGTATCAACAAATAATACATATTAATTAGGCATCAGCAAAAATTTACTTTAACACATCAGAGTTGAAGCTTTTCAATATATTACTAAAAATGTGTCTATGTAGCTCTTAATCTCTTTAATTTTTAAATGGGAACTATGCTTTTGCTCAGATTTGGGTTTCTGTTTCATATTGAAAAACAAAACGAAACACACATGCTGTAGTCAGAGAAAATTAAAGCCATGCTCCAAGGTCTGGCAGGACATACCACATCTGGAGTATTTTCTGAAATATTCATTCAGTGCTTAAGACTGGATCAAAAGGCAGACTGGTGAAAACGTGTTCTCTCACATTGGTAAATGAATAATTTAAAAACCCTTTCCCCCGATTTTTCTCCTTTGTCCTGCTCACTTACCAACCTCAGTACCCTAGTCCGACCTCTTTTACCTTCTCTCGTCATCCTGCCTCTTTTTGTCACTTCCATCAAGCATCTTTTACACATGTCAATCCTGAGTTTGTACTTCATAATTTAATACAAAATGCATAATTCACCAGCAAACACACAAACTTTAAAGTGCCTCACTTTTATGTTTATAATGAACTATTTTCTTCATCAAAAATATATCAAAGTGCTGAAAACAGACTTGCAAGTAACTTGAACATACTTCTATAGAATAATGAAGAGATCTGTTTAATGTTTAAAATGTTGGGTTTAATTAATGAGCCACGTGTTTAGGCTCCTTCATGAACGGACTGTTTTCAACAGCACAGAGATGGAGGGGGATGCCCTACAACATGCTTAAAAACCATGAATAAAGTAAGTACAAAAGTGAGTGTGGTTGCTTTTTATACATCAAATCAGGATAATGAAAGATTGGGAAAATCATGAGTTGGTGAAATGCAACTAGGCTTGTTCCAAATTCGGGGCATTGTCAAAAAACGCAATAGAAAAGGTTACAATAATTACACTAAGCAGATGTGATTACAATTTATAGTGGGCCATACGTACTTTGGCAACACTACATGAATGCAACATGTCAAAGCAGAACATTTAGAAAGAAGCTTTCTATGTGGGCTACTTAAAAAGAATAATTTGAATAATTTGTGTGACAGTATTTAATAGGCATGTCTTTATATCCCCTAATTTTATTTTAGAAAAAGAACAGTAAAGACAACACACACAAAATATACTGTACATTGTAAAAATTGTTAGAACCACACCCCGATCCGAGGAGCCAGTCTTGGCATCCGCTTCTTTTTGGTGTCGGACTCCTTCAGCAATAGTTTCTTTCTCCTGGTGTCAAAAAAACCTATAGAAATGAAAGTTAGTTACTATGAGGGAATCTGATGAGCTTTGCCTTTTTTTAATACCACAAAACACAAAATGAATAAAACAACTTGACTGATACTTGAAAACATATTAACAGTGACTCTAGGAAACAGAAGGGAAGAATTCAATTACTTTAAATCAATAACTGGAACATATTTGTAACCTTGAAATTTTTTTCCAGATACTGTTGAGAGCTTAAAGCAGTCAAAAGCAAGTGGTATTGGCTAAAAAGGTTGCCTGCTGAAATAAATTTCATGAGTAAGTACCGCCTACATCACGCTGACAAATCTTACCTTTTACATCTGACTCGCTGATGCAACCTTGAAAAATACAAAACTGAATATCTTTATGAATCAACACTGCATGAGACTGCTCTGCTCCTCTGATCTTGGTCTCTACCTACAGGCACAGCGTCCAGCTGGGACACAAACCTTTGGCAAGTCCCAAATTCTGCAGGCCTCTATCCTCCTCTTTCTCCTCCTCTGAAGGGTTCTGGGCCACATTTCGGAGGTAACGGTTGTGTGGGGCGGTGCTAGAGAGAGCATTCTGTCTGCGGCTTTCCTCCAATACATTGTCATCAGAAATACCTGTGAGCAAGAGCAGACACAGTTCAGATGAATTTGCATCAAATGTTGATTGCCTATTTATGTTTTTTATTATTATTATTTGTAAATGTTTTAAGTGCTTTTTTAGGCTACAATTAAAGTCACCACTCTAACACTAACAGTCCCTTTAAAACACATAGCAGTTTCACAAATATAATGCATATCAGTGTAATAACTTTTTTGTCCCGAATGACACTATACACTTTTTCAATGTACTTAATATATATATATATATATATAGGTTATTTTGTAATCCAGCATCGGAGTCTGATAGCCTGTCCCCAAGCTGTGACTGTTGAGTATGACGTTCCACACTTCTTCTTATTGGAATTTTCAGAGCGAAACCTATTTATAATACAAAATGGCATTGAATACTGCATTAATAAGCAGACTGGGACACACCTTATATTATTTATAATGTAGTCATTTCAAGGATTACAATAATTCTTCTCTCAGTAAAGTTGCCAAAGGCTATTTAAAGGGGTCATGACATGTTTTTTTTATATATATATATATATATATATATATATAATGTTCCCTTAGGTGCAATTATAGTATTACTATAGTTTTTTGTGCCAAAAAACTTAAAAATTGTAGTGATTTATGACCTTTTCCCACCCTATTTCTCAACCTCTGATTCAAACAGTCTGTTTTGGGGGTGTTTCCCCTTTAAGAGTTCAGTGTTAACGCCCACTGTTATGATTGGCTAACGTCAGTGTTGCTTATGCATAAATTATTAACGTTAATCATTTTGTATCACATGTAGGCTACACAATGCTCCACCACGTGAAACTTCGGTCTTCCATTCTTTTACCATCGTGTCAATTCTCAATTGATTTTGATTCATATGCGCAAGGGAGGGAGAGAGAGAGAGCAAGACAGTTTGAAGGCGCGCGCAGCCGTGGCGCTCTGGC
The DNA here is from genome assembly GCA_031834385.1 of Semotilus atromaculatus. Classification (NCBI taxonomy): domain Eukaryota; kingdom Metazoa; phylum Chordata; class Actinopteri; order Cypriniformes; family Leuciscidae; genus Semotilus; species Semotilus atromaculatus. Next base: position 13,983,765 of record JAULUF010000009.1, on the reverse strand, counting down.
GCTCTCTCTCTCTCTCTCTCTCTCTGCTCGTTCTTTCAGTAACACGCGCCCTGTCACACTGATCTACATCACTCACCGATCAAATAAGGCTTTGGCGCGCTGGATACATGTTGTATTCAAACATGTTGTTTGTCCACAGCAGGAACAGCACATCTGCGTGGCATCGCAGTCATCTTGTAAACAGAACCACTGGCTGCACGACAACACATGCGATGATGCGAAATGAGGCGTAGTTGTCTTGCGCTGGAGGCGGTCATATGCAAACAACTGGTACGTTCGTACTATGACGTCACTAAGTACAAAGGATCTAGAACGAGCTGTATTTAGAGCTTGATTAAATAAATGCTTTGTTTATAATGGGGAGGACGTCTTAAGCTATGAAGTTTGCAGGAGGTTTTAATGGTACAAAGACCTCTTAAATACCAAAAGATCAAGGCAAATTTGGTTTCTCATGTCATGACCCCTTTAAGTAATAGAAAGTCATAATACTTCAAATATTTAAAATGAAAATGTGTTACAGATAACACCTCAGAAAAACCATAATACTGAGATCAGTAAAGATCAATATGTGGTGTACAAGCAGATGTACTGTAATAGTTATGTGGCTGGTTAATAGTAGAAGCAAACCCAAACATAAGGAAGCTCTGTGTTGTGTTTGCTGAAATGCAGTTTTTTATAAGGCTCGGTTGTGATCTCTGGGCAGTTATTTATTTCTCTCAAATCTGACATCATTCGATTTACTTCAGGGCATCAATTTCTTCTCATATTTTTTTGCATTGTTTATGAACAAAAGTAGACAGAGGGCTTAAACTCGAATAGAAAAACATAATTTATATGACATCAGTGTAACAACACACACAACATTCAATGTCTACTCCATCATAATTTGTGATGATAATATTCAATACACAATCAATCATTTAGTCAACCTTCATGAATTATGTTAATTTAATCACTGCAACTTACTGTACCGCATAAAACAGACAAATGATATGGAACATTAGCAGTTTATAATAAATACATTGGGTTTAATCTTTCATTCATGTGAAAAATCTGTCAGTACTCACCTAGAATCATAAACCAAACATGATCAAGTTAATTATTATTGAATTCCTGAGATGTCCAAAAAGCATACAAATCAGAAATATTGCTTGTTTCAAAAAGGCACAATCAGTTTTATCTATATCAGATCATGCCTTGCATGTATTAGTCATTATGCAAGGCTTTACTCTCACTGAATCATTCCTCTCTGTGCCAAACCACCTCCATTTATTATACTAAACTGATTCCATTTATTATACTGAACTGATTCAATTTATGTACGTGCTTCTAGGCAAAAGTTGTGAGATGCAAACAAGTAAATCTGACATTTGAAAAGTAAATAATAAATAAAAAAACTTCTTAAATTTCACCTGTGACCAGCTTAGTCCCTCAAATTAAGTTTTTGAAACAAGTCATGGTTGTTTGTTGTATTGAGTTTGTTTTATATTGGATTTGTTTTATATTTAGATTTTTTGACTGAGAAGTTTTCTGTTTCTGTTCAAAGTTACCAAATTGTGTTTATCATTTTACTGACAATATTCAGTGTGGTTGTATTGTGTTGTTTTTATTTATTTTCACACAATCCTCATTTTCAGTCAGTTTGTTCTCTAGACTTGCAGAGCCAGATTTTTTTACTATCATTATAAAGTCTGATCATATCACATTATTCTAGCAGAGAACCGCCTATAGGACATAGTGACAGTCCATCTGACAAATAAATTGATCATCACCATTTATTTAGCTTTTATCTACAATTTAGAAACGGGTCGATCTGACACAGATGATACCATAATAACAGTATTTTTGATGATCAAAATTTCCATCATTCTAAAAAATAAGTACATATAATTTCACAGGCATAAAACAAAGCAAACCCCAAGTTTTATTAATTGCCTCAAACTAACTCTGAATGTATTTTAAAGATTTGAATCCATGAACATCAAATAATTCTACTAATCCAATCATTAGTTCTTCTTGTTGTAGCCCTGTACCTCAGATATCAGTTCAAATGAAGTTTTGAAAAAATTGTATCTTCTTTTTCTTTCAATTTATTAATATTGCAGTTTAGCTAGGAGTAACACTGGTAACACTATCTGACAGATAGATTTCATGATTTTTTTTTTTTTTTTGGTATAATTATTTAATTAATCATTATCCTAAGTTAAGGTTAAATTCACTAGACTTTGTATTCACTATTGTAAGTTTGTTGTATTATTATGACAACTATTGTTGTCTCCAATGATACTAATAACACAGTCTTGTACATCTTTTCATATCACACTTAACCTGCCTTTTACAGACACTCCACAAACACAAAAGTGTGTAAGAAAACCTCACAAAAAAAAAGAAAAAAAGTTTGCACAGCTCCTTAAGTGCTCCTTGCCTGACACCCACAACACCCTTTTACCCTTAATCGAGATGCATTCATTCATATTTCATGTGGAACGCGTTTATTGTGATTAGTCATGTAAATAGATTGAGATTTCTTTATTCTTTTCGCGTGTTAATTTACATTTATATTGAATTAGCGTACGGAATAGGGGCTCGGAAGAGAGAAAAGAGAGGCTGATTATATGTGCAGATTATGGGCACATCTCGTGGCTATTGTGTAGTGTAATTAAAGGGGAGAGAGGAGAAGAAAAGGGACAGATGCTGCTTCTCAAACTACCAAACCGTTTTTCATCTCCGGAAAAGGCCTGCGTCTGCTGCAACACCCTCCTCTACCAACCAACAATCCCCCAAAGAAAAGATGAAAAATAGAATACATTTAGAGGACAAGCCACACGCTTTTACCACATCTCTTGTTGTCTGGCAGACCCTTGTATTTGAGCTTGGAGTAGAGGATCACTGTGACCCGGACCACAACAGCAGCTGCCTAAGGTGACACTGGGAAATGTCATTGTTTGTAGTAGGCTATATGGATATTATAAAAGCTTTTAGCCTAGTAATAACACACTCAGAACTATGTTAAATGGACAGTTCACTCAAAAATTAAAACTCTGCCATTCTAAACCTATTGGACTTTCTTCCGAGGAACACAAAAGAAGATATTTTGAAGAAAGTTGCTAACAACCCTTTTGGTGAACATTGAGTTTACTGGGACATTTCTCAAAATATCTTCTTTTGTGGCAAAATAAGAAAGTAATACAGGTTTGGAGGGAAATGCTAGTGAAATGATGACATAACTTCCCTTTAAAGTTTTTTTTTATATATATACAAGATGCGCATAAGAGCCCCTTCGAATCGCAATTACGACTGGGAACATCAGAGACCATTTTAATATTCCAGTGGATGATAACCTTCAACATGGCACAAAAGAGGACAGTTTCAGTAGTGAATGGTTGCCAATGATTAATTATTTTAAATATAGCTACCTTGTTAGCTGTTGCAGTTTCGGTCAGATACATTTGTATATGTGTAAATGAATGTCTGCTGCACACTGTTTTTACACAAGTAGCCTACATGTATTGAACAATATACTCAGGAAATAGGAAACTGGCTGGCCATCTTGCTATCACATAAAATTTTCCTACATCCCAAGTTGTATTTAGAAGTATATCACAAGTATGTGAGGGCAGCAAAAGACCTCCTTCAAACTTTTGTAGTAGCTTACTAATCAAAACCAACAGAAATTTGCTCATGTATCTCTAAAAAGAAAACAAATGAAGGTTCAGTAGGGGGAAATGGCAAAAAAGAGTGACACATGAAATAAAAGATGAAGGTAGTGATATAAATGAGAGAACGTGACAGTGAGAAAAGTATAAGAGCCCCAAATGTCAGCACAAAGTGTAATGAGTATATGGTCAAACAGAGAGACAAAAGCAGTCTCAGTGTCCACGCAAATGATTGGATGGACGTGTTATTACCCGAGGTCGTTGTAAAATCGCAGTCCATTACCGAAGGCGCACGTCCATGCAAACATGTGCATCCACGCAAATCAAAGCGCGGTGTCTAAATCCCAGTCAGGGACTGTACATGGAAAATAAGTGTCCCGTTCACCAGCTCTCAGTGGAGTAAAAACCCTTGGCGTTAAGGTTTCTCATCCTCGTCGAGCTTTGAATAACAAGCAGTGTTTATTCGTCCATGAAAGGCAGCGCGGAGAGATCATATCTAGCTTTTTTAAATGTGGAGGGGAAATAAAAAAGGAAATAGAGAGGCTTTCCCAAGCCTGGTGTATTCAAGAAAGAGGAGTAGCCTATTCAAGGTGGTGTTTTTATTGTTTGAAAGCATCCTTGCTTTCAGATCAGTATATTATGGTGGTTACTGGTTATTCCTGTGGTAAGAAAGAACATTTTCTAATCCATTATCATTTAATTACTCTGCGTGGTGAAATAAATATTTTTGGCGGGAACAATTAATTAACTACAAGCTTTTAATACCAATTAAGCAAAAATATGTTTTCTCTGTTCAAATCCTATTTTTTTCTTTCATTACATGACTTGTTTCAAAGAAGATATCCTTTGTTGTTTGAGCTGCAAATCATGGCACACTGCCATGCGTTTGATAAAGTAACCCAGGAAGTCTAAAATAATTCTGTTAGTTTTCTTAAATGTGCAGTCAGTGTTTTTCCTCATTAAAGTTTTACACTTTAAGAAATTGGTAGTATTTATAAAAGTAAAATATGTTTAAAATAAAAGTTTGTGTGTGTATACGCATGGATGAAGACTTTTATTTTACATGGATCAGGTCCCCTTATGGGGGCTGCTATGTTCACATGACCAGCTGAAAACTACATATTTTGAGGAGTGTGAGCACAGCTCTGTCTCTTAGGATGAGAGGTATTTTGTATTGTATTGTATAGATGAAATGAACCAATTTAATAATTCATGATCTTTACAACAGAATTGAATCAACACAGAACTGACTTCAGCTGAATAATTACACTATTTTCTTTTAGAGCTGCTGTACAGCCATAATTAACTGTTTGCATAATTTAATCATGTTCCTGTTATCACTGTATGCTGCTTTGAAACAATCTGTATTGTATAAAGCACTGACTTGACTGAAGAAGATGTGAAGAAGATGGGCTTTTTTGTGAATGAGAGAAAGCTGTCTGATCTCGACACAGACCACTACGTCCATAGGAATGACACTTAATTCCCACTTAATGTCTGGCACCCTGTCTCAGGAATGTGCAACAAACATTGTAACAAACATTGTACATTTCGCACAGGTGTGTCTGTACGGGGTGGCCCTTCAGCTAATCGGCATCCTTCCCCCACAGGGTGGGAGGCAACATGGACTCAAAGGGGTATTTGCAGTTACTGGACACCAATTCAGATCACAGAACATATAAATCTTCTGGAACTAAGTGTTCATGGCTCTAAGGTTTTTCTTGCCAGACACCTCGACAGTGTTCCATTTGAACCAACAGGGTGGCACGAAATCTCACTCGTCTTCCCAGCTTATTTATGAGATCCTGACTTTACTGGAGGTGCCTCATATTTCGGGAACATGCAACCAGACAGCGGATGTTCTTTCCAAGGATCGATTACATCCAGGAGAATGGAGGCTTCATTCTCATTGCAAGCACAGGGTGTTACTCATGGCACCAGAATGGCCACCCAGACCAGGGTTTGATTTGTGACTTCTGACAGGTAATCCTAGGAAGCTTCCCCCCAGGAAAGTCCTCCTCTCCCAGTTGGAGGGCAGAAAACTGGTACCCAGATGCAACTCGTCTACAGCTTTGGGTCTGGTCACTGACCACTCACTAGAGCATTGTGATCCTGCAATTATGACATGGATGTCATTGAAAACTGCTTTTTTGTTGGCGGTTGCTTCTGCAAATGAAATCAGTGAGTGCACGCACAATTAGAGTTAGAGTTGTGCTTGTGTTGGTTGTTGGATGGCTTCGGGATGGTCCTCAGTTAAACCAGCACGTTGATCTGGCCTCTTTTCAGACATCTTCAGGGTCTGATTCGAGTGCTCAACTTTGGTGTCCCGTTCATGCCCTGAGGTGTGTCGTGGAGACTAATGTTCAATTCAGACAATCAGACCAGTTATTTGTCAGCTATGGCTGTGTGAAGAAAGCTGCTTCTGTGTCGAAGCAGAGGATGTCTAACTGGATACTGGAGATGATTACACTGGCTTACAAAGCAGCAGGGAAACCATTGCCCTGGGGTCTAACTTGTCATTCCACTAGGCCCATCACCCCTTCATGGGTTGACTTTAGAAGAGTCTCTTTGACGGACATCTACACTGTCGCTATTTGTGCTTCTCTGGATTTTTGCCAGGTTTTATAAGGTCAGTTTTGCCACTCATCATGCTGCAAGTCAGGAGCGGTCTTAATGCTTTTTTATCAGATGTGTGGCATCCCTCATGACTGTGTTGGTATTTGTCATCCATGGGTCAGTAGGAATGAAACATAATGCTAGTTACACTCAAAAAAATGATATGTTGGCTTTACTTAACTTTTTTTTGTAAACAGGTTCCACCGGTTCCACATAACTATGTTTCGTTAAACAAACATAATATGTTCATGTAACTTCAACATCATGGAATTTGGTCATTTTAAGTGACCCAATTAAACTCTGAGCTAATGAGTTAATTAAGTGATTAATTGAGTGATGATTGCGCATTATTGAAGACACCTGATGTTAACAAGCAGAATCACTGAAGGAGAAAACCGGAATGTTTAAGGCCCTGTTTACACGAGAACGATTCCGAGTGAAAACGTAAAAATATTTTATCGGATGTGCCTTTCGTTTACACGGTGACGCCGTTTTTATGGCTTAAAAACGCAAAAAAGTGAAACCACCCTCCAGAGTGGAAAACTTAAAAACGCTCCACCGTCGCGTTCCCGTGTAAAGGGTAAAAACCGGTAAAAACGCAAAACTGCCCTCGATCACGTGCGCGTTTACGTCACAGGCATTCGCCAGTACAGGAAAATAATAACTAACATGTCGGATTATTTCCATACGTCGGACCTTCAAGTTGCCACAGCAGCTCTGATAAACATACAAGAGTCTTTTCAGCAGTTGCACAAAATATTCTCAGATATTGGTGTTGTTGTGTGGCAGTGCTTCGTTGCCACCTAGCCGCCTAGAGTGCACACTACATCGAATTTCACACACTTTTGCGTCACCATATGCACGCAGATTTCCCCTTCATAACGCTCGTCTAAACGCAGAATAAAAAGTGAAAACGCAACGCCACTTTTGCGTTTTCTCTTCTGATCGTTTCCGTGTAAACATAGCCTAAGTCACCATTATGGAGATAAGTGTTGGGCTCTTGACCATTAACACATTAACTTTAGAGTTTGTTTGGCTGCTGTATGTGAGTTATAACAGCCGGATGAACAATGAACAAAGGTGATCTGACGGTGTTGGTTGTGTTTTAACATAATCATTGTTTCACAATCATTTGACCTGAATCACTGAACTTATATTAAACCCAATTTCTGAGTTAAGTTTACCTTATGTATTATAGCAGCACTGTCATTGTAGAACATACTATTTTTTGCCTTTTCAGTGAAATTCAAATGATCAAATCAATACATAAAAAAGAAACTTCTTAAAAAATATCTTGAGCAGGCACACACAGACATCAAGAATTAGCCTGTGAATCTCAACAATGGTGACAATTATAAAGCATGTTGCAGTGCATTCTGGGTGCCACCAATCAAAACTCATTCATGGCTCCCATCATGCATTGCTGCATGAATAAATAATGATCTTATGATCTGTTTGTCACCATTGCTGAGATTCACAGGCTGATTCTTGATGTCTGTGTGTGCCTACACAAAACATCTTTTAAGAAGTTTCTTTTTTATTTATTGATTTGATCATTGAAAAGGCTAAAAAAATAGTATGTTCTACAATAACAATGCTGCTATAATCCGTAAGGTAAAATTAGAAATTCGGTTTAATATAAGTTCAGTGATTCCGGTCAAATGATTGTGAAAAAAATTATGTTAAAACTCAAACCAACACCATTAGATCACTTTTGTTCATTGTTCATCCGGCTGTTATAACTCACGTACAGCAGCCAAACAAAATCTAAAGTTGATGAGTTAATGGCCAAGAGCCCAACTAAAACACACACTTATCTCCATAATGGTGACTTAAACATTCCGGTTTTCTCCTTCAGTGATTCTGCTTGTTAACATCAGGTGTCTTCAATAATGCTCAATCATCACTCAATTAATCACTTAATTAACTCATTAGCTCAGAGTTTAATTGGGTCGCTTAAAATGATCAAATTCCATGATGTTGAAGTTACATGAACATATTATGTTTGTTTAACGAAACATAGTTATGTGGAACTGGTGGAACCTGTTTACAAAAGAAAGTTAAGTAAAGCCAACATATTATTTTTTTGAGTGTATGTTTGTCTTCAATGGCTGAAAAACTTCTGAAGGATTATGCATCCATATTAGCCAGTGCAACAAAAGCAAAAAATTACACCTTTTAAGTGATATGAAAAACAAACAAAAAATAAATGGCAGTCACTGAGAAATTAGACTGGATCTCTGCGGTAAAGCTTAGCACTCTTCCATCATTCTGCAATACCAAGAATCATTCACACAGCCAGGAAAGCAACTACCACCATCTTTAAATGAGACCACAGTCAACAACCACTTCACACTGTTCTGACATTCTGATAGCATCACAGCAGGCACTAACAGAAACCCAGAGCTAGCCTTATGTTTTTCTCTTCTATCACTCCTATCTTTACCATCTTTAATAAACATTGGGAGGACAGCAGTAAAACACGAGGGAAAACATTCTTCATCAGGCTTTGGATGCTTTTAGCTTCCGGTTTCACAGCTGTGGATCTTTTTGATCAAATTTGGATAATGCATCATAGAAAGAGGCAATGAAAAAATGAAGGAAGGAAATGAACATCTATTTTTCTCTACATACATTACAAGCTGTCAATATTCGTGTTATGGTCGGGTTAAGGACACTATTCGGGTTTCTGAAACATTCGGAATAACCCGTTTACATGCGTGAGCAGAGAGAGTTACTCCTTCATACTATGAATGGAATTTGTAATCAACTGGCAATATCCTGACGTAAACGGCGACGCACGGTTAGCGTCTGGACGTACGGACAACCTTAAGACGCAATATGCGTCAGTTCCGATTCTTCTTCCTGTATCCAAAGACAACAACAACAACAGCAGCAGCACGCGGATAATGGATAGTTCGGAGCAGATAGCTATCGCCTTTGAAATAGATCGAAATTAATTTCCTCCTCGCTCCAAAAGTATGGTGCTGTGCTGCATCTCGCCATGTTTACCTCTACTTCTTGTTTACTTTCGGTATACTGCACGCGGGTTTTTGTATGCGCCAGACGGAAGTTCCTCTACTCAAAAGACCAAGATTCCTTGCGAATAGAACATGCGCAGAACACAAATCAATGTTCCTTTTGATGGGGATATGCCGATACGCGTTTACATGACCAAATATTCGGTTTAGAAAAGAATCCGTGTATCATTCGTTCAGTCGTTTTTTTATTTAATATTGAAATTCGAAAAATGAGAAAACGGTTCCTTTTTAGTTTTTTTTTCCATTTTTACCAAAAAAACGAAAAACAAGATTTCAGCTTGATTTTTCGTTTTTTCGTTCTGGGGTAGAAAAATGAATAAACAGCTGGAATATTCGATTTCCACACGTGGGCGGGAATGAAACGCCCCTTTCCTCTGATTTATCATCAGTTCTTCCTCAGTTCCGCACCGCAGAATAAGAGTCCTCCGCTGCTGCAGCTGATGTGCGGATTCTTAACGAGTTTATTGCAACTACATTTGATCTTTTTCTCATCAAACAACCAGACTAATGGCTTGACACAACCCGTACAGGGGAAGAGCCTAGACAGGGCTTTTTCTATTTTTTATTCTGTGTAGATATAAATTCACCTACGCTTTGCATCAGCTCCGTACGCATGGTAAATGACGGCTGCTAGTCTGCATGGTCACCCTCGCCCAGTAAAAAAATAAAATAAATTCAGATATAAATCAATATAATTAGTAGTAAATTAAATATTTTAACACTAATTCAAAAAGAAAAGAATAATACATTGACTATATAATAGGCCTATATATTAACTGTCATTCAGACTGACTATCTAACAACAACTCTTAATATGGATGGAGTCAGGCAGGTAACGTTATCCTGGCATCCAAACACAGACTCAGCCATCAGGCTGCCAAATAGAAAAGCGTGATTTGTCACACCACAAAACACGGTTTCATGGCTCCAGAGTCCAGTGCTTTACATCACTCCATCCGACACTTGGCATTGTGACTTTACGCTTCTTGGCATTGTGACTTTACGTGGTCTTCCGCTTCATGGCTGAGTTACTGCTGTTCCTAAACACTTCCACTTTCCAATTATACAGCATACAGTTGATGGTGGAATATCTAACAGGGATGAAATTTCACAAACTGACTTATTGCAAAGGTGGCATCCTATCGCAGTACCATGCTTGAATTCACTGAGCTCCTCAGAAAGTCCCATTTATTTTCACAAATGTTTGTAAATGCAGACTCCGTGGGTGGTTCATTTTATACACCTTTAGTAAGGTGTGTGTGTGTTTTTTTTACTGTACAATCTGTTCTATCCTCTAAACCTACCCATCAAAGAAAACTTTCTGCATTTTTACATTTTCAAAAAAAAAAAAAAAAAACATAATTTAGTATGTTTATTAAGCCATTTCCCTCGTAGGCAGGCTGCTGCCCGCAATGTGATCTCATGTTTTACTCCCCCCTATCAAATATAAACCTGCACACACATATACACACACACGCACGGTCAGTCATACTCAATTCTGCCACACCTTGTCTGTTAAAATGTTGCAGTTAAATTCATCTTTCTAACCCTGTTTTAAACATACTTGCTGAACATCAAATACGTTATGATATCACTGAAGAAATGGCGCCCTCTAGTGCTGTCACTGCTGATTAGACAACCCAGACAGCAAAATGTATTTGGGCCAGATTTGGGCCAGGTCTTCATTAGCATTTGGCGCAGATCCGCTAAACGGACCTGGGCCGGGCTCATTCTTTCCAACGGCCCAATACCGGAACAGGTTGGAATTACGGATCAGAGACGGATCTGGGCCAGCACTGGCCCAGTACAGTTATTAATGCCATGACATGTGGTGCAGATCTGGCCCAGATCCGTGACTCATATTTTACATCTGGGGCTCATCTGGCCCTGGTCTGTGATTCATATTTAGGCTATCAGACAATTAAGGCACAAACACACAGACAATTTGTAATTTTCAAACAACGTTTTTATTTTAAAAAGGCAATACAAACCAATATAAAATAAAATAAGATAAGATAAAAAAAAAAAACTAATGTGAACACTGCACTCTCATGTCATTTATTGTTCATTAGTTGGGTGTGACCGGGCACGACGATGGTGTACTGGTTTATCTCGGTGTCGATAGCTTTGTCAGACATGCGATTCTTCCTCACACTGCTCCTGTAAGACGTACAAAAAACACACAAAGCAAAGAAACAGTAAATATTAGATTCAATATTCAAAGTCTTTATTACATGACATATGATAATATTATAGTAAAATGCTTGCACAAAATAATAAATGTGACTAAAGTGGTGTGGAGTGAGTAGTATTAGGTAAAAGAGTATCAAGACTCGAGAGCACCTATGTGAATTTGAGAACTTGTACAATAAATATTCATACTTGTACGTGAACATTTACACTCACAGCTCCAATGTGAAAACGGGATTTGTAAATATATTATTCCTAGTCTGATAACATTTTATTCCAAAAAACATGGCGAAAAAAACGTTAAGGTTTTTGACAGGCCTATATTCTGATTTAGCTACAGGATAACAAGATATCCATAAATCCCTCTGTAATTATTTATCAATCTAATATGTGAACGCAATGCCAATGGAAAAATAATTTTGAACCTATTGAGAAGAAAAACAATTTTTTACGATGTTTTTGCCTGCCGTGTCTCGATCGCCTTAAGAGGATTTAGGATTTCCAATTTATGTAGGCTATTAAATTATGACTGTATTACTAGCTACTATTATTGTTATTATTAATAGGGAAGGCCTTCTTTTATTGTTAAATTGATAGGCTATCATAATTAATTTGCCACGCAATAATTTAACTGCGCATAACAGGACACGCTGCGAGGATAATAATATTAGGCTAAGCTTGCTTAGGCTGAAAATTATCTTAAAACATTTAGGTCGATTATACAATGAAGTATAGGCCTAATTAAGTTATTAACGGCCTATAAATAATATGTCCGAACACTGCAATAATCAGTCAATGGAAATTAAAAACCGCTTTAGCCTAACGTTATTTCACAAACAGCTCAACATTAATAATTTGCAGGTAAGTTAGAAATTATGTAACAGACTAACACCATCAACACCAGTTTACTTTTATAATGTACTTACTAAATTATACTTGTATAATTCACTTACCAATAGCAAAGATGGTGCAGCCTGCAGCCTTCCACTCTTGTCAGCGGGCTTATGCGGGGTGGCGCCCGCGCGTCCGGTCGGCGCAGCTCGCGCGGATCCGTTCCACACCCACCGGGCGGACTCAATTCAATTGTGGCGCGTATGGTCTACGCTACTCGCGCGGATCTGGCCCACACCCGCCGGGTATGGTCTGCGCAACTCGCGCGGATCCGGCCCACACCCGCCGGGCGGACTCAATTCAGTTGTGGCGCGTATGGTCTGCGCAGCTGCCCCGGATCGGCGCCGCACCCGCCGGACGGACTGTCACAGTCGAAGCTACAGACAAGTCTGGCGCAGAGTTGGTGCAGATCTGCATATTGAGTGCGACTGCTGCGCGGATCTGCTGATTCGAAAACGGACCTGGCACAGATGTAAATGCTGTCTGGGAAGGGCTGGGTAACTCTGACCCTCAAGGTCCACATTCCTGTAATTTAGCTCCAAACCTGATTAAACCCACCTGCCCATTTTATAGTGATCCTGAAGATCTTGGATAGCTTGTACAGTGGTGTTTGATTACGGTTTCAGTTCAACTCAGATGGAAAGATCTCGAAAGTGGACTTTTTAGGGTGCTATCCATCTTGAAGGGCATCTCTATTGTCACCGCGAGGAGGAGAGGAAGCGAGTTTGCTTCCTGGGGGGTCTAGGGTGGCCATACGTCCGGATTTTGGCCGGACAGTCCGGATTTTAAGCCCCCTGTCCGGCGTCCGGCGCAGCATCAAGCCGGACACTCATTTGTCCTCCTTTTTGGAGTTGCGGTGAATTATTATTATTATTTTTTAAACCTATAAAAATCCCGCATACTGAATCTAGAGCTGCGAACGCGAGACAGAACATAGCCTACTGTATGTGGCTATGTGCGCCAAACCGTGTAGCGCGTGCGCACGGCAGAGAGGGAGAGAGCGAGAGAACTTGCGTGCGAGTTTACAGGTTGGTAAAGGTCACCCTAGGGGGGTCACGAGCGAGGATGGACAGGTGGAGCGAAGACGCGAGGAAAGGAAACGACGAGGAAGCACAATTACGAAACAAGAAGCACCCCTGGAGGGTTAGACACTACATTTGCCTTTCAGCTAACAATATGTGGTGAAAATTACACCATCCCAAAAAAGGACATTCATAATTAGAAAATCCAATCTATTTTGATTACTTTTACTAAAGGACTTCAAGGCAAGACTGAGGGATGGAAAGGGATGTTAGTGTAACATGTAGATAACAGGGGGCGCCAGTGGGCCACAAACAAGCTACTCAGCACAGCTTTCAGTTTCATCCACACGTTGTCATAAACTGCTTCCTGTCGGACAGTGCTCTCACTAAAATCCGTTCAGAAGTTTGGGGTCAGTAAGATTTGTTGAAACAATTACTGTAATTAAAAAAAAAAAAAAAAAAAAAAAAAGGTCTAGCAGAGTTTTAAGCAGCACATCTGTTTAACACATTGATAATAATGATAAATGTTTCTTGAGCACCAAATCAGCATATTAAAACACATTTAACTGAAGGATCACGTGGCAGTAAAGATTGGAGTACTGCTGAAAATTCAGCTTTAGTTACCATCACAGGAATAAATTACTTTTTAAAACATACAAAACTATTATTGTAATATTTTGCAATACTGTTTTTACTATACTTTATTTTAAGTAAATGCAGCCATGCTTTCAAAAACACTTTTCAATAAGGTTCCATTTGTTAACATTACTTAACATAAATAGCATTTAACAAATGCTTAGTGATTTTTTTTTTATGTTAATGTTATGTTAATTATTAAAATCAAAAGTTGCATCAGTTCATGTTAGCTCAGGTCCATATTAAAAACATTACATCAAACATTACATCAAGATAGCATTTGCATGAATGAGTATCTGCTCATGTTCAACACAACTGTTCTTTCCAACTTACCTTAATGAGTATAAAAATCACCATACACACACACATTTGGTTTCCGTGTATTACGGGCCATAGACAATTTTTATACTGTACAGTTTAAAATGGTATATTCTATCCCATATATAATATATATATTATAATACTATTCTATCCCCTATATAAAATGTATAAGCTGTTTTTATCATGGGGACCAACATTTTGTAGGGAATACCTGGAAGTCATGATATGTCATTATATTAGTAAGGACATTTGGCCCTCACAAGTATCACTTAACTGTAATAACATGTCGGAATAATCATTTTTAACTATCAACTTATTTAACAAAATAATGAGGTTTGATCAAGCACATTTATCTACATCTTCAGATCTTGAAGAAATTGTTCCTTTAAGTGCAGTTATGGATAGAGTAAATCAATTATATTTCTGATTCTCCATAGTTCTCATACTGTAATGCCCTGCACTGTGTATGAAGTAGTCATGTAAGGCTAGTTCTAAAGACAATCTTTATATCTAGAAAAGAGTTCTGTTTTATGATGATAGCTAGCTTCTTCATTCACTATTTTGAGGATTATTGATGTTATTTACATATATACAATATAAAAGGGAAAAGGTTTGGTTTAACATCTGCTGATGTTTTGAGCTTTTCATGGCTGTTAAAGTGTGCAGAAGCAATTCATATTTACATATACTTGTAGTTAATCAAAGATGAAATCTTGTATTTGTAATTAGCACGGAACAGAAGAAACCAAATAAACCCAGTGAAGTAGAGTATGTGCACATGCATGTGTGGATATTTTGGAGGCTAGTAGTAATAAAGTGATGTGAAATGCAATGTTTTACTCTTTTTAATTTTGTGAGAGCTGGGATGAAACATGCATATGCCAAGCAAAAGGACACACACCTACATACAAATTAGAGACGAGTCTGTGTTTCTTGAAGCCACAGCAAAGAAACTGTGAGTTCCAAACATGTGAAAGTGAGATTTATTGAACCTGAAACTGTCCATCTTTGCTTTTTTCTTACAAAGAACAACATTTCCAGCATTATATATTTATTTATATATTTATATCTCAGTCACACAATATTCTTTTTAATGGAAAAGGTTATGCAACAGTTAGTTGTAAAGCAAAATAAGAAAAGTAATTTGTCAACAGCCTAATATTATCAACAAATGGGATCTATATAAAATTGGTTAGATCATATTAAATATTTTAGAGTGGAGAGGTTAAGACTTCATTGCAACAGTTGAATGACTCAACAGCAGAAAGCAGATACAACCTGTTACACTCCAGTTTCAATCAGGCAATAAGCCCTTATGGATGAAAGAACAGCCATCAGCTGACAAAGGAATGAATTGCGCTCGTTCAAACTGAGGTCTCCAGGTTTTGTGAGAAATAAATGGTCCCCAAGAAAATAAATAAATAATAATGCTCACATTGGAATGAGTGTTTAACCCTGTTTATGTCTGCAATTCACTGCAAGGAGGGTAACAGCATCACATCACTTGGATGCATCACATGTGACCTACTCTTGGTTTGCTGACTAGTGGAGAGCAGATGCTTTGGTAGCCATCAGCCTGGTCGTGAGGGTTGCTTATCTTTAGGAATGTTTGGGTTTAAACTTTTTGAATGTTCATCTGCAGAGTTCAGAGACCACTTGTTGTCCCATCGTAGAAGCTACTCCTTACCATTGACTGTGAGAGATTTGAGCTGACCGTCCTCCTCTACCTCCACTCTCTCTTGACCGTTCTCTACAATACTGTAATGACACAAAAGTTAGCTGTGAGACTACATTAACTGTGAGATTATAATTACCATACCTAGTGGTAAAGGCTTAGTCAAATAAGCAACGATTTATGAGCAATTTGCATAGAAATATAGTGACTGAATAACTTTATGCAAATGTGTACTGCGTAACATGCTTGAAGTTATGAGTCACTATTAGAGGCTATTACAGAATGTTCTTTGGTACCGTTTGGTGGTGATCCTCCTTCCATTGATGAATTTGGTGGATGTTGAGACAGAGCGGAAGTTTCCCATTCCACCTCCACCACCAAAAGAAGAGGAGGAAAATGAGGTGAAACCACCCCCACCCATTGGGCCGATAGGGGTGAATCCTACAGAAAAGATGATGTTCAAATACACAAAAATTATGGCAATCTTACCCAGAAGTACTTTTGAATTTTCACTGGCTACACACAGATTAACATACCAGTGTTAAACCCAGAAAAGGCAGGAGCAAATGGAGAAAATCCAGGAAAGAATGAACCTGTCGTCCTGCTCCTGCTCACACCCCTATGACGCCGCCCACCACCAAAGAAATCTTCAAAGGGGTCATCAGCTAAATTAAAAAAAAAAAGTGAAATACTGTCATGACTGTAAATGTAAGACATATGTTAGAATAAAGTGGTTCCAGATTAACAATTAATCAAGAACTACTGAACAACAGATTCATTCACATGCTTGATAGATATCACAAAGACCACTGAAACATTCGCCACAGCACAATATTGTTTTACAGAACCTCTTTACAGCATCTAAATATGGACACAGTGAGGAAAAGCCCTTTTCTGAATTCTGCCATTCAAAAACAGGACGAAAAAAAAAAACAAAGTAAAGAAAAAGAATTCCTGATTATTTATTGATGAACAGGATAGCCAGAGGGACTAGGCTGACAGAAGGCCTCAGCAAACTTACAAGGGGACCACAGCGTTACTTACAATTATTTAATTATAAAAATAATATATAATAATCAAGATTTAAACTGAAATTAAATGTTTCTCGTAACAGTTTTCTTCATAACGGTGGCATGACAAGTACAAAATCTTCATAACTGTGGCATGACAACAATGAGCATTTTGACTTGTCAGCGATAAGCTACTTGAAAGAGCTCATAAATGTACAGTGTTTTATGAATTTAAAATGAGTCAATTTGTTTAAGTTGTGAATATACAGTAACTGTCAAACAAGTAGTAAATGTTTGAGTAAATTATTCTATCCCAGGTGACTTATAGCAGGGAGAATCTCCCTGAAGCAACCTGAAGCTATCGGTTAAATACTGAAGTGCTACGCACACTGCTCAAGGGCACATCAGTGATGTCTCAAGCTCCTTTCATACAGAGCTCGAACCCACACATTTTCAGTTATCAGCTTTGAATAAAATCGCACATTTAATTTTTCTGACCTGTTCATCAGGAATACTAGGTCGTTGAGGTCTACAAAAGGTCTATTTTTATTCTTTCTCATAATGTTGGGACCAGTGTTCCAATGTAGAGATACAGCACGCCAGCTGAAACATGCCCAAATCAATGTTTCTCCATTTACAAGCACTCAGCACCTTCACATGAACTTTTTCCAGCTCCTTCAAGCAGTTTGATTTGGCAGGCAGAACCATGCCTGATATCTTCTCCAACACATGCACAGAACACACAGTTATTCTAACCCACCCCCAACTTTGTCATGGCTACATAAACACAAGTAAACACCATTGACCTTCTATCATCAAGGATGGTGCTCCTGAAACATTCAAATGTATAACCGCATCTATTTGACTGCTGTATAGAAATAATCCTAAGTAGTTTGACATTTTGCTCACACATGCGAACACATTAATGTTGTTGAACACAACTCGTCCCCACTCTCTGTAGCGGCCTAGAGCTATAAGTATTCCCTTTCTCTTGCTGCTCTTTTATTCAGAAGCTATTTCTGAGAACATTCCTAGTGGATGATGCACAGTCTCTTCTCGTCTCACTGGTCTGAGCACCCTCGCCATATTTAGAGTGCCTGTATGTTTTACACGTATGCTGTTGAGCAAGGCTCGACATTGAAGCTTGTCTGGGACAAGTAAAAGAGAATTTTACTTACCCAACCGGACAAGTAGCCTGATTACAACGTTTATAAGAAAATAACTAGGAAATCACTAAAGCGAGAGAATTATTCTGATTTTATTACATGTATTGTAAGTTGTGATCAAAAGTGGATAATAAATGTATTACTGACGGTAACAAGGTTGCACTGTTGAGGCTCGCTTCTCTTGAGGAGAAATGGAAACAAATGAGCACAGCACACACTAAGAAACTTAGTACATACTGCCGATAAAAAAAAAAAGAGTTTTTAATAGGTTTAACATATGATACAGTTGACAAGTAGAACTGTATGATGCAGTTGACCTCACACGACTACTGCCGTTTTCCTGAAAACCATCACGATTGAAAATGAGACATTGATTTCATACAACAGTTCAATAAACAGTTAAAATTAAGCCACTTACATTTTAGATGCAATATTGACGTTTTTTGTTCCGTTTCAGCATCGAAAATAGTTCCAAACAAAGATCACAGCACTGACAGCAGATGAGCAGAACCATAAAGCATCTCACAGCAACACTCAAATGTGTTTTCATTACTGAATGATTCAGCGTTTTGAACAAATTGGTTAAGTCAAAGATTCAATGACCCATTCATAAACATCTGTCTCATTCTTGAATGAATCAGTGGTTTTAACAAATCGTTTGAGTGACTCGCTCATTGAAACGGTCGCCTGCCGGCTCCTACTGGGGGTTTAGTGTTATGTTTAAAAGTATCATTCTTTCAACATTTTTTATTTGTATATTTAAAACAATCTCACAACATTATTTAATGCAATTGTAATTTTTCATTTAATTTGATCAGCCCTACCTAGGGTCACAACCCTATAGTGTCTTATTTTAAATAATTGAATTAATTGATAAAATTTAGAATTTAAAATGAAAGATGAAGTATACATTTAATAAGATGGGGGGGGGCCTTTAAAGGTGCAGATATTACAATATTCAGATTTAAATATTAGTGGTGTCAATAATAATCGATTCGGCGATGCATCGCAATGCGGGAAATGCACGATTCAGCATCGATGCGGCAAAGGGCCATAATCGATTATGTCACTGTTTATTTTCTGGCCTTGGACAATAAAGTTTAAAAGTTTCAATTACTTCTGGGGGCATAATAACTGAAAGCAGTGATTTAGGTTTTCTTTTTCAGGTTTGAAAATGCCATATCCAATACCCTGTACCATTCAATTTTATTTTAATGACATTTATGTCAAATACAGGGGAGTTATAATACACACATAGCAGCCAATAAAATCTGTTGTTCAATATCTGACTGCTTGCATTGCCTCATCACTGATGAAAAATTTGCCTTGTGTGCAGTAGAATTTTGATGCATCGCAATGCATCATAGAATCAAATTGAATCGAATCGTTACCTGGTGAATCGTAATCGAATTGTGAGGGCAGTGCCAATGCAAACCCCTATTAAATATATCAAAGCTGATTGAACACTGATGGGAATATTGCTTCAGAATTAATTATATGTACAACACGGAAAAAAATCCGGACAAGCAACTTTTTTTTTTTTTTTTTACTCAGACAAGTGAATGACAGATTTACTTGTCCAAAGGACAAGCACATGAAAAGGCTTAATGTGGAGCCCTGCGTTGAGCCATTTGTTCCCAGCAGTAGAGTCAGTGGGCATGGGGTAGCACTTCAGTATTTAATGGATAAGTGTGTTATCTATGATCAGCCCAACAACACTATTTTTTACTAGTTCATCAATACCTATCAGCATTTATGCTTTTTAAGAATTTATTCAACAACATATCAAATCATAGTGACTACAGACTCTCACGCTCTAAAAAGATATTTATATTATGCATTATGACATTATTGTTGGATAATCCTCAGAAGACTTGGAATGTAGCACACAAGTTGTGCTTTAATGGTGCTTTTATGTCCTTTTCTAAGCTTGACAGTCAGTGATTAACTAGACAAAAAAAAAAAAGTGTCAAAATTGAGATTATTTGTGTTGTTTTATAGCAAAAAAAAAACAAGAACAAAAACCACATTGTGTGAAATGACAAAGTAAAAATTTATTTTATGTATTAAGGGTAAAAAAAAAAAGAAGCTTTTAATAAAGTGAATAAAATTGTTCCCATAATACACCCATGTTAAGAGCAAATTTTTGTGAATATTTTTAGTGAGCAATATAATTATGGTAGATTAGCTTTCTGTTAATCGACTAATGAACCAAAGCTCCGATAAGTTCATGCAAAACCTAATTACCTAATTATAACTCAAACCACACTATTACTTTCACAGAGACACTGTGAGAGATTAAATGACCTTCATTTCCACTCTTTGGGAATTGTGTTCTCATTTTTCACTGACAATAAATCTCTTTATTCTGGAAATATGCAGGTTAAATGTGTTTTTGCCATTGACAACTGAAACAGAAATAGAGAAAAATAATTGGTAACACTTTCTATGAAGTCCATGCTTATAATTAATTATAGCCCCATTTATATTAAGCATTAAGTATTACTATTCTATAAATATATTTATAAAGACTCATTAAGACCTATACTGCATTATAAGAACAGTTATAGTTAGTTACATTTATATTATTTTTATAATTACTTACAAGTCATGCATTTGCTTTTTCAATGCACATGCTCATAATCCATTATACACTGATTTAGATGTATTAATTAGCCAGTCATATGGTTCCATGAATGGTAATTTTGATTAGTTAAAATCTATATCTGCTCAGCCATATGAATGGTATTGCTTATAGCAGTTTGAAATTATACTTTAAAAAATATTGTTGCAGTGTTTGCTCTTATGTAACATTAAAAAATATATTTTTTTTTTTTAAATAAACTGTTTGTAGTAATGTGTTGTTTTTTTAAATTAGTTTATTACAGGAATTATTGTTCATTGGTTACATTTACAAATAAACAACATGATTTCTTAACATTTGCTTTAGGTAAATTGCATCCTGTTTTCACTTTACTTAATACATCCTATGTTTTCACTTTACTTACAGTTACTACCTCTTTAAATGTATAATTGATGGCTTTATTATTCACAAAAGTATTTATTAGAAAACACCACCGCTATTAATAACAATATATTAACTTTTTTGACAGAAATAAATCTGAATTACTAAAAGTAATTGTAACTATAATATAATGACATTATAGCAATGCAGGTTGCATCTTTATAAACACATTAATTGATATAAGACTGGCTAATTAATACTTCTACATCGGTGTATAATGGATGACGAGCATTATTGGTCTTAATGAGTCTAAATATATGTATACAGTAGTAATTAAATGGGTAAAAAAATGGGACTAGAATTCATTATAAGCTTCATAGAAATTGTTACCAAATTATTTTATGTACTCTTTTTCTATTCCACCTTTATTTTTCGCTTCATTAAATCAATAGAAATTATTAAGCAAGCACCTACCAAAAAAATCTGCAAATGGATCTCGGCCTCCAAAGAATTCCCTGAAGACGTCATCTGGATTACGGAATGTGAATCCGCCCATGAAATCCTCGTCATAATGGCCACCTTTCCCAACAAGAAATAATTACAGAAAACCACATTTCCAAAAACAGGTAAAAAGGTGAACAGACAACATGTATATAAGGAATAACTTCACTTACCTCTATTAGACAGGCCTTCTTTACCATATCGATCATACTGTATCCGTTTGTTTTCTGTATGAAAGAAAAATGCTGCTTTTAGTTTCACACAAAACAGACAGATTAATAGGGTTTATAATAATTACACACTCCTCCCACCACACCTTCACAACATCAGAGCCAGTAAAGAGTGCCGTTCTGTGCCAAAACTATGGTTTATAACATAATAGAAGTTGATTGTTACTACAAGCAATGATCTATGCTTAGGCAAACATTTATACCTACATGAACAAATGCAATCTCCTCACAAGGAACTTGAGTCTATAAATAATGCAACATGCAGCCTTCACACACCCATGTAAACCACACACACCAAACATTACCTTTACCTCAGGAAGTCACACTGCTGCCATTTGCAAGCTTACTGAAACCTATTATAGTGGATTCTAATACTCGTGTGACAATCTATACCATGCACGTTTAAATACAGCTTTTTCTACAGGGCTTAAAAACGAAAGATGACATATCCATCTATAAATCACCTGCATTCAGCTAGGACACAACTAATAATATTCTATAAAAAGGTCAGAAGCAGATGTGCAAGGACAACCACTCAAGGAAGGACAAATGAAACTGGACTTTTTTAAACAGTTCAGAAATATTGGCTTGTACAATCAAGATTTAATCCAGGGCACTGTGACATTCCGCTTTTGCTCCAAACTCCTTCCTATTCTGAGGATGTGTGCCATACAACATGTTTAAAACATTAGTGAATCAAACATTTCAACTACTGACTGCCTTAGACTATCACAGCTCATTCTGGATACAGCTCTTTAAGCTTTATGCCGGTTTTTTTCAGCATAAAGGGACTGTCTAATGGGCATTCATGTCTCAAGTCACCTATTTATGTTAGTAAATTAAAACATTCATTCTCAAATAAAAATGAACAGGGTGGGTAATGATTAATAACCCATCATATTTGAAAAAAATGGTAACACTTTACAGTGTCCTTGTTACACGTTACATGTAGTTACTGAAGTAATAACAATCAATTATGCATAATTACATGCAAACCAAACCCTAATCCAACCCTATAGTACATGTAGTTAATTATTATTACACTGCAACACGGACACCTTAAAAGAAGTGTAGCCAAACATAAATAGCCAATACCATCTGACAGGACTTCATATGCTTCTGAGACCTCTTTAAACTTGATCTCTGCCTCTTCTTTTATTTCTGGGTTTTTGTCTGGATGCCATTTTAGTGCTTGTTTTTTGTACCTGTAAAACACACACACACTCTCATTAAAACAAGCCTGGTTAAGACGAGTAAACAACAGCAACACAAAAGACAGTGCTTCATTCTTAGTATATCCAAAATTACAACAACATTGCTTAACATTTAGAAGCACAGCAAATTTGAGGGAGATTAAATAAAACCTGACATATCCAGTTTAAGGTACATTGCCAATTAAAAAAAAAATCCTGCTAATTCATTTATTATTATTATGCATGCAACTTTTATGAACTAATAACTGACCATTTAAAATGCACTAGTGAAGACAAGAATTAAAAATCATGGGGCGGGGAGGTGTTTTTCATGTTTTTCACCAAAATTCTTGATGCTGATTTAAAACCAGACTAATTGATGCCACACAATGATTAATTTTACACACACATGTACTGTATATCACGGTCTTAAATGACACACATTTGTTATGGGTTTAAAATGACAGTTATAAGACATATTTATACATTACAATGAACAATTTGTGTCATTGAACTGTTAAGTACTGGACTGTCCTCATTTATGATGCTAGCACATCACTGCATTATAAAGTCACGCACCACTTAACAACCACTTTCAATACAGGTCATGCTGCACAATACAATTTCGGTAGGTGTGACAACAGGTCAGCATCTCTGCACACTAAGTCTGAGTCAGCGATACACACCCGACCAGCAGGACACAGCAGGGTCAATGGCCTAAACCAAACACTCCATACACCAGGGGATTTGTCCTTTGCACAACTTTTAATAGTGTTTGCCCTCAGTAGCTCTGTGCTTTGAATTTGCTGATGGTTATGAGGGGAATTTCTAGTGACCTACAGAATCAGGATTCAATAGACACATGCTTACCTGAAAAACAAAGGACTAAACACCCTTTTCTAGGGAGGTAGTAGATGAATAAGGCACGGACATAAGCAAGAACACAACGTGTCTGAATACTGAATGTTGTACGCTCCTCATCTATTCATATACTCCATTCCCTTTCTCTGTGTCCATTTTTTATTTCAATTTTAAGAACTTTACTGGCATGACTGTTTACATATAATGCATAATGCTTTGGCTGTATTGTATGTAAGCAATGAAAAGAGAAAGAAATATACAATATACCAAAACATTTTAATAAAAATATGGATATAATAATAATTAATAATTAACATTTATCAAGACATTAAAATGTATAAAATAAAAACACTAATATGTCTAGATGGTCTTTTAATTAAAAAAATAAGATTAAAAAAAAAAAGGCTTCTGGGGGTGTGCAGCTGAAAAATAAATTGCAGCAATTAATGGGTAGCTGTCTTCCCCCAATAACATCTGCATTTGATCAGTTTCTGAAGAACTATAAAACTACGGCATGAGGTTAGCGAGTTTGTCAAAGTATTTCTTTCTCCCCTCTTTAAACAAACCACAGTGTCTGTCTCAGTGTCACAGAGCAAAAACTCGTTCTTCTTTTGGCAGTCATGTCTGTCTGCCTTTTTCTATTGCCAAACTGTAGCAGTGTTATTATCAGAAAGTGCTGATTTTTATTTACAGAGAACATTAGAAACGATGGATTGAGACAAACACACATTAATAACTCTAGCAGCAAAGAGGTCTCACATGGACAGTATCAACTAACCCCTGCTGTGTTGCACAGTCACTGTTATCATTTACTGCACTATGTACAAAAATAGATGGCCATGACAGGACACAGAGTACTTACGCTTTCTTTATTTCATCATGGGATGCATTTTTCGTCACACCCAGGATCTCGTAATAATCTCCCATGGCTCAGGTTTTTTTTTTTTTTCACTCCACTGGATGACAAATTTTCAGCAGTGGCCCTGGAAAGAGGGAGAAATCTAGTTGAAGAAGACATCCAACAAACAGAGGGTGTGTTTTGGTAGCTATGTGGGTGTGTGGCTACTGTGAGGGACAACCTCAAACAAACCAACATGTCATGTGAAAGCAGGGTTCTACATTACACCGCTTACATAAAAAGCATTTATAAGGAGCCGACTGATTCATGACTATTTGTTATTCACTCTTGGCTCCTCTGTAAGATTTCAGTTTCCTTTGGGAAATCCTATTATCTTCTAATCTACATGGCCAAACTCCAGCTTGGTTTAACCCTAATAAGATATGAACATAGATAGTAAATATAATATATTATATAAATAAATCATTTTCAAAAAGCAGTTTACAGATGTTCTTACAGCATTTACTGTATATAACCCATATATAACTCCTAAAACTTAAAACCGCTTTGAGTCATCTCAAATCTAAACTTCTAATGAAGAACAAAATGTCAACTGCTTTCAAACAAACAGGGGCCTAATACCCAGTTCCAATTGCTTTCCAGCTGGATCTCATTGGTTATTTATATCTGCAGTGTCCTTCAGGACAGGCCCAGAGGGGATCATGGCACAGCACTGGCTTTCCTCTGCGTTGTCCAAGTAAAGGCTGGACGACTTTTAAATTTTAAAACACTAGGCATCACACACTTGCCGACTTTGTAAATGGTCAGAAAAACTGGCCATCATATACCACACGATTGAGGATCACACACTAACAGACAATAAAGTCATTCCAAACACAGAAAGACGTGCCTCGTTGCCAAGAGATGCACGACAAATGAAAACAACATGTGTTCTAAAATAGGCTCAAAATATCAATCAAATATACATGATATCCTCCGACTGGATGAAATCATAGTATGAAGCAGGGCCGATGCTAGTGGGGTGAAAGGTGGTGACAGTTATAGGGGAAATCAAGTTATGCTACAATATATTCCCCTACTCTTACGATTCAATATATATATATATATATATCTGGGTACCAAACACAAAACACAGAGCGTTCCCCTAACGTTAGTAATTGGTTACCGTTAGGTTATTTTTAGGTTATTATTTTGCAACCATAAAATAACATTCTCAGAATGTTGCAGGGTGGTTATTTTTAAATAACCTTAAAATAAGTTCATCTAAAAATAACCATTAAGGAAAGTTCTGTATATTTAATAATCCAACCTTTCAATTAAAGTGTTGCAGATGTTTTTGTGTAATGACCTAAACATAGCTCTGACATTAGTTTAATTAATACAGCACTTATGTTATAATGAGATCAATCAAAACGTGTTATAGCTAATGATCAGATAAATCCAACTAAAATATTAAGCCAGGGTTAAGTTAGGTATAGTGTGAAAAGCACAGAAATCATAAATTCATGGGTTTGTTTTTTTATCTTCATTTACTGTGCACCTCTGATCTGCACGCTCTCTTTCGGATAGATTTTAAACCCTTATTGAAGAGAACATGATGCTAATTGAGATGTTTTTGTTTACGGATCAAAAGCACCATGTCCCGCTAAACTGTACAATTCAGTGGTATTGATATCCTACTTTAAGTCAAATAATTGCTTATTTTTTCATGTCTGTGAATAAATTTCATATTTTAAAAACCATAGATTGTGTTCAAGTCAATGTTATTTGGTGCTGAAGAAATGTAAAAATCTCCATCTGGGAAACCCGTGAAATTTAGAGGTAAGCCTACACCAGGAGATCATATCAAAACGTTCTTAAGACAGGTTAGCATGATGGGATGCCATGGGGGGGGGGGGGGGGGGGTATTATTCATAATAATGGTACACAAACACAAAAACTAATTAATACTGAACATAAATGGCCACAACCATTAAGACAATACATTTAAAAATCTGTTTAAAAAAATAATTAACAAAATAATTCGTTTTTCTGTGGTGGTGTTAGGGCATAATCCGAGGAATTCTGTGGAATGGATTTAAATACGACAAACTGTTTTAAAGCAGATTAGAGTTTTTAGATTAGTGTTATTAGTTTTTAGCTGAAAGCACAATCAAAATGAGAAAAAAAATATTTACTAAATTACTACAACAGAAAAGTGAAAGATATTTAGAACTTTGTGAACTTTGACTGATGGTCCACTTTCTGCAACAAATTAGGCTATTTTAATACTCACACCCACTATTTCAAGTCCTCTCTTCACCCACTTTTGGATCTTTAAGTGCATTTCTTTCGAACCACACCTACTGCACAACAGCCAACATTCCTGACTCATGCTACAGTCAATCTTTTCCACCTTTTTGAGACCGCTTTTTCATGAACATATACTTTTAAGCAACAGGCCCCTCTTCTTCACCCTCATCTTTCCTCTGCCATATCTTCCTCCAAAATCTGTTACACATTCCTTTGCTACTTGTCATGAAACAGCAGTCAGGGCAAGCTCACAAATGTGTGAACAGATGTGAAATGGCTGCTGAATTCTCTGGAGGTTGTTTTCTGGCTTCTCATAGTGGCACTAAGAGGAGGCTGTCAGCTCAGCTCAGAGCAGATCACTTGACTGCAATAACTCTAGCCAAACTTGCACCAAATGACCTCAGTCAGTTTTAGTTAGTGAAAACTGGTTTAGTGATTTAAAAGGCAAAATTAGACTTCTACATGTGGAAGGCAAAGAGTTACACAACATGAACAGTCCTAAAAATAAGTCAGTATGATAGTATGGGGATGTGTCGATGTACAGTGTTGATGAAGGACCAGTTCGACAAACCGAATAGATGGATATATTGACCAGATGTTGCCATAATAATTACACGACAATTTGTCCATGTGGCCATTTGTTTTCTCTTATTTTTCTTTCTTTGCGAATTTAGGAAAGAGAGAGTATTTTACTTGTCAATGTGCCATTGCTATCTAGGGCAATGGAAGTCATTATTTGGCAAGAGTGTGTGACAGACTGAACCAGAGGACAGCTTGATGCTTCCAGTGTTTAAGGTTTGCTTGAGTCCAAGTTTCTGACTGTTACAATTAGAAAAGACAACAAAATTAAGTTTCTCTTTCGATCTTTGAACAAGTACAGTGACATTAATTTGTGCGGCATTCAAAAACACACTCATTTACAGTAACTTCCTGTATCAACCAAAGACTCTAGAGTAACTTGTTTGTCCAAAAGAGGGACTGTAACAAATAAGGCTGAGGCTATATGAACTTCCTGTAAAATCTTACATTTGATCATTCTGGCAGAACATTAAAATCTGTAATACACTAAGTATATTATGGACTAAACCAATATGTTTATGATAATAATGATGATTTAATATAATAAATATTGTCCAGACTCAGCCACAAAACAAACAGCCTAATTAAGTATTTTTTATAACTAAAATAACTGGAAGTGGATGACCGGGTCCGGAAGCCTTAAACAAAAGGTTTAAAACCGAATGAGGCTGTTTTTGTGTTTAAATCAAGGTGGATAGAGTTACTGCTTATAGTAGACAAAGTGAACTGAACACTGGTACCTCCTCAAAGTCAAAAACTACACCGATGAGTACCTTTAATTGCAATAATCTCAAAACACTGGGATACATTGACAAAGCACAGAGAATTAAAGGGGAATTTGGTCAGCCACTTGAAGATGAAGGTTGTCAGATTATGCCATTTCAAAACTTTGTCAAACTGGCTTGTTATGCTACTAACGTTATCCATTTCATCCCTGATGAAAAAATTTTAACTGTAATTTAAAGTGATGCAATTCACTTCAAAATTAAAGTGAAGCCAAACCATTAACAGACACCACTTGGACTACGCTCCATTCTACTGAAATGTAAGACTTATGCCGACAACTCTGATCTCATAAAAATTAGACAAAAAATACTAACCATACTATAAATAAATATGAAAATGTCAGTTTGAAATTGCAGACCAAAACTTATACAGCTCACAAAATAATCAACAATGCATTTAATTACCATCATCAAAATGTGATTCATTCTCTTAAAGTAATAAGAATGCTAGGCAAGGCAAGTTTATTTATATAGCACATTTCATACACAATGGTAATTCATTTCAAAGTGCTTTACATGGAAGAAATTTAAATAATCAAAAGAAATAAGAATAATTAAAACAGTTTAGAATAAGTAGCCTATATCACTTCCACATTCATAGTAGATGTAAACAGAAGCCTGAGAAAGAGAAACGCTGATACTTACTTTCTAAAGAAAACCGAGAAGACTCTCTGCCAAACATGCATGAGCAATCTTCAACTCCTTTTCTAGATTTTCCCAGTCCTAATGTTGTTCTACAAGAATAAAAGTACTTGAAGAGCAACGTGGTGTCTTAAAGAGATTTAACTCTTAAACAACATCAAAACTGTACCGTGGAAATAATCTTAAGCACGTCTCAGGTTCATCTTACCTTTGAATGCACTTACAGGTGTGAGAAGACACGGAATGTACTGGAAAGTCAAAGAACATTTTTCAAAATTCCGGTGACTAATCGTTTCACCTATAGCACCTACGTCAGTTTAAACGCATCAAATAACCTATTTGACATTTACATGCAACACTGATAATCTTGCCATTCTGTTATTGTTAGTCAACAAAAAGAAAAAGAAAAAAAAGAACAAAACTAGCCTATACATAAACCATGAAAGGCTACTATTCAACACTAACGTAAAATCGTTTAAAATTATATCGAAAATCTGATTAAAAAAAACTTTTAGATGTCAAGAGAAATTATGCGGCTGATGGTTACAGTGAGTTAAAACGTTTGTCTTTTGTAAAATTTGTAGTATTTAACATTTATTTATTTCTGCCTACAATTTTCATTAAAAACTCTGTTGCTCTCTGTTGTTTTTGTATATGAAAAGGCGCTCCAGTGATCCCCGAAGACAGTGCAGTGTCTCATATCCTGCCTGCCTAAACATTTGGATCATAGGCGCGAAACTAGGTTGACACACACATTTTGTATATGTTTTTCATCTCGTTTTCATAGCAAACCGAAAAAAACATCAATATATCTCAAGGTTAAACTCACAAACCTTATGTGTCCTTATCCCGGCGCTTTATTTGGACCTCCGATCAGTGCATTCCAATTATGAGGTCGAGTTGCTTTATTTGAAATAGCCTACTATTCCTGCAATAATTAGCCTACTGTTTTGTCCGAGGTCTGTCCGTTTATAAAATAGTCTCCGGTAATCGCAGTAACTTCCCTGTATGAAAGACAGAGATGAGCAGACGAATATATGAACCTTTATCACTGATATTGGGCTGCCACTAATGTTCTCCAAACATCCGCCGACCTCTAAAAAGCGACATGATTCTTGAGCAATTTCGTCACTTCCTGTTAACCAAACAGCTGAAGGAGATTGCTCAGTTAGTGTGATGTGACAGGTAGCCTAATGATGTTGTAATATGGGGAATCAAAAGACTTCTTGAGGGAAAATTGTTCATCTTCATATCTCAAACATTTGCAGAATGTTTAATCTTCTTAAGAGCAGATAATGCATTAGCCCAACATGCATTAACTAATCTAAAAATCAAGCAGAGAACAGAGTTAAGTTCAGTTATGATCCTGAGACAGAAGAAGTGGTGTTGAAAGCGAAAGTACAGCTTCCATATTCAAAGGTGGAGCGAAGGGTGAGGGGTGACCTGTGACTGGCTGCGCCTATACAATCACCAGTGTTTAATGATCTAGATTCTAGAACAAATCCAGTTGAGCTTTAGCAGGCTAATAACCATGCAAAATCGTGACTACAACGTCCTATAGATTATAACCCCCTCAGACACCATTTATGTTTATGGTTTTATTTTTTTTCCTTTAGCATTTAACCAAATGATTACATGTTAGACAGGATGTGATGCATGCATTGGATTCAGATGTTGCCTTTCCCCCTCCTGCTGCCTGTGAAGGATTCTGGAATGGAGATTGATAACATGGAAATCATGTGGAAGGACTTTTTTGTTTTATTTTCCACTCTGATAACGATAGCTAGACCCTTGTTAGTGAACAAAATGGATTGTATCATTCTCCATATTGTGCTATTTTTTAGGGAAAGAATGTGCCAAAAAGCTTGTGCTGCAACATCAATTGTTGATCCAAACTTGGCAGGGAGCCCGTACAAGTTGGAGAATGGCTCTTGTCTGTATCCCGTTAGACCCCTGTTGAGATTACATATGATTTAATTGAATAAAGGGATGGTAAAAAAAAAAAAAAAAAAATCCCAAAGTCTGTTCTGACTTT
Organism: Semotilus atromaculatus; assembly: GCA_031834385.1. Classification (NCBI taxonomy): domain Eukaryota; kingdom Metazoa; phylum Chordata; class Actinopteri; order Cypriniformes; family Leuciscidae; genus Semotilus; species Semotilus atromaculatus. The sequence goes on along the minus strand of JAULUF010000009.1, from coordinate 13,952,599 downwards.
CTTTTTTCTGCAGAACAACAAAAGAAGATATTTTGCAGTACAGCATGTAGGTAACAACAGAGTTTCGGTTTCCATTGACTTGACTTCTATTTTTACTCTATACAATGACTAAAGAACATTCTTCGAAATGGTTCATGTTAAACAGAAGGTAGAAACAGGTTTGGAACAACATGAGGGTAGTAAAAGATCCCTTTAAGAGAGCATTATGCTCAGAAGAATGTGAAAAAATAAAATATCTTGTAAGGCTGCTCCTTATTCTCTACTGGGAGATAACTATATGTTTTATTATTTATATTTAAAAAAAACTTTGACTCATTAAACTGGTATGAGTAAAGTGTTTGGTGTGTTACAGACTGCAGGAGAGTATAAAGTATTCATGATGGGATGTGATGGGATTTAGTGGAACACTGAGAACTAGTGACAGTGTTATGTAAAACGTGTAAGTGTTTCTTGTATGCGCTGTATGTCTAAGTATTGGCCAGCAGAGGGTGAAAATTCCTTTTCTTTGATCAATCATTCCGTTCACATTTAACCCCCTGCTGCATAGTGCACTATTAAACTTTACACAGTTAGATAATACCAAAATATGTATTTTCCCAATGCCACTGATTCATTTAGACTTTTTATCTTGTAATAACAGAGGTCATAATTTATAAATGCTGAATGTATCAAAACTGATAGGCTACATAACTTCTTTCTAGTTAGTTTCAAAAAACCTCCACAGGGAGGCACCCTTGGTCTTCTAATGATTATTCATCTTTATATGCGGTAGTTACTTGTTTAGGAGACATTAGAACAAAGCAATGGAAAAATCAAATATAAATCAAAGTATTTGTTAATGTTATTATTAATTGTAGCCTATTCATAATGTAATATTAATAATGAAGATAAGAAACATATAGTAGGCTACGCTATGGATAGAGATTTTGCATGACAATATTCTGCAATTATGAATTAACAGGCTAACATTTTGCTGTCAATTCTTTCCAATTTACTGTTGTTAGCAGTATTTTCATTTTTGAGCAAGAAGGCCTTATGTAGGCCTATATAACTATGAATGTATATTTAGGCTACTTCAAATCTCTTCAGATTTGCGGCAAATCATCTTATGTAGCCTACAGTGTCAGATTGTTTTTCTTATTTCTTTAATTATTTTACACATTAAAAAACACGAGTTTTTACGACTTTAATCGTTTCTTTAACACGATGGATGACAATGTACATTAGAATCTTTTCTTTGAAAAAATAAAACAAAAAAACAGATTAAAACGTAAAGTTGTTGCTTTTTAAACTCATTAATTGTTCTTAATGAATTCTCTGAAATTAAATATTTAAGCTTTCACATTCTGGGTGTGAAATGACTTGACCCTAAGTACAATAATACGATTTCTAAAAGCTATAAAAAATACCTTTGGTATATCTTTGCACGTGGATGTGATTGATGGCCAGAGGCATTAAGTTTGCCAGCTATAATCCATTATAAGGTAATAGACCTAAATAAATCTCCCCATAATTAAGGCCAATTCTTCATAGCTAGAAGACAAGTTAGTTTTTTAAGACCCAATTACCCTCGTCTGAGATTGCTGCTAAAATGCTGGAAATTTGGTCAGAGAGGGAGGAGTCTAGATATATATTCCAGTGAGGAGGGTGAGGGTGAGGGTGAGACTGAGGCTGGGAGAATATATGGAGATGATCCAAGGTGGAATAAAAAAAGTTCCCCCTGCTCTCCGGCCATCACTTGCTCTCATTGCAGGGCCCTGTTAGATTTATGTCAAACGAACACACCCTTAATTTATGTCATACGGATAATGCATCCGTGGTCCCGACTAGCCTCCTTTCTTGTTCCATCACTGGATGTTTCTTTAATTATATGTCAAAGGCCATAAAACTCCAAATTAAATTCTACATCCCAGTTTTTCTTAAATATTATGTTTTAACAAAATATGTTAATATCCCCAGTGGAAAAAAAAAAAAAGAAAAAAAAAAAGAAAACAAAACATTTAATCATTACCACACATTCTATGATACATGGATTGAACACCTGTCGTTGTCATTCAAAAAAATCATTCAGGGCACATACAGTTAAATGTCGGTAAACACATCTTTACAAACAACTTTGCTTGTCCATGCTCATCATGACCATCAAGACAAACTCTACACATCAGTGTTTGTAAACGATCAGGTATTCAGCACCTGTATGCTGTCATATTACTCATTTACTTTAACAGATGTTGGGAAACAGGTTATTACTGACAAGGTGAGGAGAGAATTTAAAAGTCTTTTACAAATGCTGAACATTAAAAGATGTTGACAAGTACATATTCGCATATCCATCATCATCAGCTTTCCACTAACCAACATGTCCATATAGCCATGCTGAACCCAGTAAGTAGCAGCAAAAAAGCAATCAGAGGATCCTGACAGCACATACTTCGATCCTCTTCAGTTTACCGAATTGTTCTTTGCTACAGCAGAACTTAGGCATGTCACATTTTCCTTCGTTCCTCAATTTGTCTGAAATTAAAAACTCCCCTAGATCCACTAATCTAAAACTTGCATGTCCTCAAAGTTTCAGTTTTTAATTATTGCACAATGTCAGCATCCCTCTCTCCATTGCTAAAAAAACAAGGCCCAATGTGTAGAAAATATTTTTGTCAAATGCAATTGAAACATACAGTAAACCTTGAGACCTGAAATGCAGCTAGACATTGTTGTAATTTAAAACTGAATAATATTTTTTCCCAAGAATCAGCCAATTGTAAGCCATCATTACTACATGATTCAAACAAGATGACTCCACACCTGTGTTACTGTTCTACCACCCCTGTTAACCTCACACGTCCTGCCATGATTCTAATCTATTCAATTCTTCTGTTGGTGGCACATTAGCCAAATAATATAGTATTTAGCCTGCAAAATTAATAGCTCAGAGTTTTCAGCGAAAGCTACAATATTAACACGCCGTGTATCAAGGCATGTACATTTGTATAGCTGAAGCAGTGTGACCTTAAACCAAGCACAACCTTTAGTAGCCCTGCTGTGCTGAAGAAATTTCAGGCATGCTGTTACATGTTTTAGCTTGTTCTTGAGTCAGCGAGGCTAAAGCGTGCATCTTTATTGGTAGACACTCAATATGTACTGCACTATGCTAACAAAGAGCAGTTAAAATCGTAAAATGGAATTTTCTTAAAACATCCACTTCAATGTAAGCAATGCAAAACCAAGGAAAATCTACAAGTAAATTTTGCGCTGCCATTTTATTCCCTCCGTATCTCCAATATTCCGATGTTCCTGTTCAACGTTAGTGCTTTTGATCAATGGACACCTTTCCCTGATGCTGCTTTGAGATTATAAATGCATTATTTACAAGGTTACTCTTTTTGAAGTAAAAATAAAACTGAGCATATATATGTCCGTGCCACAACTTCAAATTGTCCTTCAGCATTTGTTTGTTTTTTATGTCCCAACACCTGTAAACCACTGTACATCCACAGCAGACACACTGTCTGTTCATTCTGATCATTTAATATCTGGTCACTATGACAAAAGTCGCAGCTTCTTGTCTGCGTTTCAAGGCCATCAAGGGGTTGATGTATTCCTCAGCTGAGCTCAAAGCCAGCAGAGGATTCAATAGCATAGAGTAACTTGTTCCTCATTTGCTGAGAGTCACAAAACTCTGGTAGCTTGAGAAGGTTCATGCAAGTGCTAGCGGTAGGGAGACGCTCCAGGTCAGCGCCTCCGTTATGGATGCAAAATGCTGGGTACAGCTCCTAGAGACAAAGAGAAAGCGGAAAATCTCATGAACATCTATGAAAAGCAATACTCAACAAACACTTTGAGGGGGAAAAAGTATCAGGCAGAGACTAGAGGAAAAGACCTAAAAACATTTAGTTTTTCAGTATAACAAAATCCTATTTTAGTCAAGTTGTAGATGTGAGGTTGCCAAAATAAATTTGAAGACACAAAAACATGTCTTTCAAGTTTTGTGGGCTCCATGCAAAACAAAACATACAGAATGACCAGTGTCATCCAGTTTACAAATGACTCTTATGAGCCAGTTCTTTTAATGAATTATTCAGAAAGACATTACTGGGTTGAGTATCCATCACTGAATGAACTCCTTGAATCAGTCAGGGCAGTTACTGAATTAAAGGGAACATTCGTCAATTTTCAACCAGCTTTGCATTGTGTCATGTCAATTGCATTGCATTGTAATGTCGGTAGTATAAGTGAACGAACAATTTTTTCCATTTTACCAGCACGGAGATATCCTCGTTTATTTTGTGAAAACTACAGATCGTACTTTGTAATTTTTGTATCCCGCTCACAGACCAAGTCCAGTGCATTATGAGTGTTAAATTTTCCCTACCTTTTTTCACCACAGCCATTTTTCACAGTTATCTCTAGTCGTGTATCACTGATTTAAAATAAATAAATATATATACACGTCTGACAGAACTGCAAGTTCTTTTGTATCCTTAAGTTTTGCCAAAATCAGCATAGGATTGTAAAAACAGTTTAACACTGTCTACACTAGGTGAACTGTTGTCAACCACAGCTTGAGACTGTCTACGAGGAACGCGTCAAAATCAAAGTTACAATTGTACGGTTGTCAGAAGTAGCTCAGGGGTGGTGTTTGTCACAAATAAAAAATTGCACAATAAAAAAGTTTATTGTCAGTATCTGGTCACACTGCGCTCCATTAAGAGTAGACTATCACTGATTATTAAAAAAAAAAAAAAATGCTACAAAACATTTTAAAAAGGCAGCATCTACGCCGATAAATGCAACAAACAACTAATATCACAGCAACAGCCAAACAGAGAACTTTTCAGATCTATAAAAGGTTACTGAAAGAACAACAAGATGGGCCTACTGGAAAAATTCTCCACGTGGCTGCGAGGCTCAACCCCAAAATGAACCTGATTAAACCTGCTTTAAGGGGCCAATTTTTCTAACAATTAAGGTATTAAAGTATCGTTGCTTATCGAGAAAATGTCATGATGGGAGCCATCATTTTGAAAAAAGGGTATCCATCATGATTTTTAAATAGCTCACTGTGACAGGGCTATTTCTCCCCTAATGAATTCTGGGATGTTTAACGGCATCTAATTAAGGCTGAGCTGGCTGAAGAGGCAGACGAGGTGGGAGGCCATCTCCCCTTGATCTGTCTCTCTTCCTCTTTTTCCTCTTACTCCTCCTTTCCATCCGTTCCTCAGAGCGTCTGCACCAAAGTCAAATTCATTAAACAGCCCCACTTTAATTTTGGCAGTAGCACGTATCTGTGGAATTACTCAGAAGCCATGATTTTCCCCCACCCAAATTCATTCAGGCTAAAGTAATCTGCTTTAAACTGATGACAGATATTAAAAGATGCAATAAAGTCAATGAAATGACAATTACTGTCCTTGGTTAGTCTAAGGAAGGCATAAAAACACATTTAATGATTTTCTGTTCCCCAGATTCTGCACAACTGACAGACTTCACACTCTGGTACACAAAAAAACAGACTTAAGGTTGAATTCCTGGAGACTGAGACAATACTAATCCTAAGAAAATAGTTGGAGGATGAAGTAGTCAGAATAATAAAGCTCTGTATTTTATTTTCTGTGTTTACTGTCAGACGCTATTCTCACATCCTCATTTCCTGGCCTTTGACGCTAGATACAGTCAACATCAAGCAAGAGCCATTTAAAGTTCAACAGGGCATTTTATCAGTCAGATGGATTTCACACACCCAGTGGCACTTGGAAAAGCCTCAAATAACATTACAATGCTAGGGGTCACCACCTCTCTAGAACAAATAGAGGCCAAGATAAGGCCTATCCTGATAGCTGTTATAATGTGAAAATGATTTGTTACAATGAGCTTGTTTGCTCGTACACCCTTGTGTAAATTAATGATGAGATACTGCGACAAAACGTATTTTTTTCACTTCATTATTTCTCCGTTAAGGCAGCACACCTTGCAGGGAGTAGACGTCTTTGTGGTGGGGATCCTGATAACTTTATTGAATAAAAATATAGAAATTAGGACAAAATCATAAGCAGGTGCGAGTTGGCATGAACTTCATCTGAACTTCATATGTGATAACAAAGGTGCGAGTCATATCGATGCAGCTCAGACACGGGGTCGGGTTATGTCTGTACATTTCACTTTTCCAGTGAACCCACCTAAGGCCCCTTACAATCTCAGATACAACATTAACTCATCTTTAAAGAGTTCAGACACAACCCAAATTAAAATCATATTTTCAGAGGGTTTAGGTCAATGTCACTGACCTTGAAGCCTAAGAGCGGAGGTCGTGAGCAGCTTGTAACAAACTTGAGAAGCTGCCGTTTCTCCTCATCACTGAAGCTCTCCACCACATCCCAGAAAATGTTGATCACTGGATGATTTGCTGAATAACCACCTGCAGCAACAGTTAAGAAAAAAGAAAAAAAAAGCATAATAAACAATAAATATAATGCATATGTCTTAAGTCTTTCATAACTAAACCCTTCTAAATTATCAGATAATACAGCATCTCAGCTATGAGCTTTAGTGCAAAACATGGTTAAAACATTTGAAACCTTTTTTTACAACATCCTGTTTAAGAAAAGTTAAAGTTAACCGAGTCATCCGAGTTAACACTTAAAGCTGGAATACACTACACAACTTAAAATCTAAATTTGTAGTTAATAAACTACAAATTTACACTTGACCTGTGCGTGTTTTGGCTCTCCATTATTAATAAATAAATACAAGACAAAATGTAAGGACAACCTGACATCTCTGGAAGGAAAGTAAGAGAGGCTAGTAAATCAAGCTAAATCTATAGTGATAAAAAGTCTGATGGGTGTGCTTGTAGTACCTGAGTAGTTAGTAAATTTCTTCAGGTCATCCAGACAGATGGGCACGTGTGCACCAGAAATCAATACCTGAAAAAATAGGTGGACTTAAGTTGTTTACATTTAATTAATGACAACAAAAAAAGAGAAGAGAAGAAAAGACAGACAGTTTTCAAATATTATCTGTTGATCTTATTATCAATCCTTTCTGACACATAACTAATTGGTTTGTATCTAGACACATGTGCCCTTTCCCACATTTTTAGCATGCGTGTGTGTGTGTCCAGGTAAGCTGCTACCTGAATTTCCTGCTGATCAAACATTCGCAGCCACTCCAGGTTGACCACGTTAGCCAGGCCCTGTCGAAAGGCCAGGCAGTGTGCTCGGATCTGTTTATTCAGACGGTAATCGGCCACTAAATGGATGTAGGCTATCCTGTTGGCTGTGGTTACCGGGATGTCCTTTCCCCCTGGTTTGAGCTCAACCACCTGGAAAAAGAAACAAATAAATGGAAGTGTGACAGGCACTGTCTCCCTGGGTTCAGTGATGATTTAATTCCATGTTGAAAGTGAAACAGTACAGCTGCAGAGGAAAGTGTTAAAGGCAACTGAGGAACATAATGGAAATGAGTGCACATGAACACCCTTTACCTAATGAAGGGGAAAGCAAATAAGAGTTTACTTGTACTTTGGTACCTTAGTAATAAGAAAGAATTATCAAACTGTTTAATTTTCTCCATTCATAGTTATAAGAAAGAATTATCAAACTATTTATTTTTCTCCATTCATACAAAATAAGTTTTTCTTTAAATAAAAATCAGTATAAATTATCATTTGGTCCTAAACTAGCTACTGAATTACTAAAGGTATTACTAAATCTACCACCCTGTTACAATCCTGTCATATATTAGGGCTGTCACTTAACGTTCGAAAATCGATTGCAATCAAAAGTTTCGAAAACAAAAATAGCGAACCGATTTTAACATACTTTTTTCTTTTTTGCCAAAAATGTGTTTTAGGTGGACAGATCAATACAGTACACAGAACATGTAGAATGTCGGAAAATAATGTCTTTTTTGTTAACAAAATGCTTTTTAATATTCGCTATTACTTCAATGCAAGTGAACAAGAGCGCCGTTATTTGTTGCTTAGTGAAGTGTGTGTTCCAGCAAGCCAGAAATGTGCAGATTCTGCGCAATGCACTGTATTTAATATATCAAGAGGATTCACGAGTTGCGTATTCTGTTACTAATTTTTGACAATCAATATTTTCTGAACATTCAATACCTCCTTTTATTAACAATTTTTGTAAAGATTTTATTTTTTATTTTTTACTTAAAGGAGAACTCCGGTCAATTTTAACATTGAGCTCCTTTTTTTGTACATTTGGAGTTATGTCAATACAGAGAACAACGACAAAAATCAGTGTTGCCAACACCGTGTTATCGTCTTTTTAAAATGTGCTCCCTGTTGACTTCAATGGGGCAAGTTTTAAACCTGCTTTTAGCCTCTTAACATCCTTCATATGTCATTACAAGTGCACAGCCATGTGAGTGGTGTTATTAAGAGTGAACACGGTCAATCTGACTGCAGTAGATGTGAAAGATATGAATAAAATGATGTTAATTCAGCCAGCTCACATACCTGTATTTTCTTCCTGATAAAAGTCCAAAGTAGTCGATTGTCGAGTTCGTGCGCGCAATCATCAAACTCAAAAACCTCCTCCGTGTGTTCAACATCTGATTCGGATGAACTATCCATTTGAGCTGATATTCTCAGAACACCACACAGCACCGTCATCGGCTGACGGCTGACAGTCAGAGTCTCTACTGTTGCTTAGTTACCAATGATCGCACACGCGAACTCCACAATCGACTACTGTGGACTTCGACCGAAAACAGGAAATAAATACAGGTATGTGAGCTGGCTGAATTAACTTTTTTTTTAATTAATATCTTTCACATCTACTGCAGTCAGATTGACCGTGTTCACTCTTAATAACACCACTCACATGGCTGTGCACTTGTAATGACATATGAAGGATGTTAAGAGGCTAAAAGCAGGTTTAAAACTTGCCCCATTGAAGTCAACAGGGTGCACATTTTAAAAAGACGATAACACGGTGTAGGCAACGCCGATTTTTGTCGTTGTTCTCTGTACTGACAGCACTCCAAATGTACAAAAAAATGAGCTCAATGTTAAAATTGACCAGAGTTCTCCTTTAAACTTGAACCAAATGAGGAGAGCACACAGAATTTTCCTCCATACACCACAGGATGTTTGGAAGTGAGGAGTGGCACTACCAGATATCAAGCTGGATGACTGGACCTTATACTATGCTACACAGTATGTTTGAGCTGGTCAACAGAAGTTCTTTTAAAGATCTAGACAGAGACGTGCTTTATCTCCATCAGCCAAGACTAACAACAGTTAGATCAATCATTAACAATGCCAGAGAACAAGAGATGGAGAGAGGAGACACAAAAGAAAAGAAAAGTGTTGTTCACCTGTGCCTCCCCAAGATCATTGTTGACCACAGTGAAGTTAAGACCGAGGTCTTCCACGTCACCTTCATAGCTCTTGAGGAAAAGCAGGTTTCTGTACATCTCTGGGTCTAGAGAGGCCAGATGGTGGATGTCCACCTCTGAACTGGTGCCTAAAATCTTGGACAGGAAGAAACTGGCAAAAGGCAATTCCACTAGCATGTTTTCATACAGTGCCTGGGAGACAGAAGACAGAGAGAAAAATATTTAACAATATGACCTCTAGGACTGTTAAACACTGTGTAATGTAAAGTGGCAAAATTATGACAATATTTATATCCTGTGGGCTAATCTGTACCAAATACTATTGACAGTTTATATTGAAGAAGCTCAAACTTTAAAAACCATCAACTGTATCCTTAACCTGTTGTTCCATTAAGAAGCACAAGGATAGTGAGTCCTAAAAGCTAATGTACCACAACAGTCCTAAAAAGACCATATCTGAGGTCATTAAAATATACAGGCCTTGAATAAATGATTGCACTAAAATCCTTCAACCACATAAGCTAAATGGATTATAAATTTCCATTAATGTATGCATCTAAAACACACACGCAGGCTGTAAATCAAAGCATTTCCTAAACACAGGTTAATCGTGCAACTTCAAACATAGGACATTTTTTATGCAAAATAATCCACTTAGCAACACTCTTCCCACGAGCCCTGTTGTGGGAACATATGTGCTGCGCCCTCCTGAAACCTATCAATAACGTCGCTCCCGGGAAGAAGCCGCAATAAGGATATGGAGGCACAACGCAACCTATTTTTCAAAACTTCAGGTTATTTATGGGTGTTTATTGCCAGAAATTGTGCCAAAATGATTTGGGATAAAAAGGATTAATGAATGGCCGGGACTTTTAATATAAGTGAGTGCAGTGGCAACGCAATTAATGCAAATTGTGGCACCATCAGGAGAGTAAACGCCAACAACTTAGCAGCTGCCTTCTGTTTCTGCCAAATAAATTTGTAAATTTACAGCATTAAGAATCAATAAAAAATTTAACACACTTGCCATCAATCAGGAGTTCTGACCTTCTCTTTCCTCTCTCCCTTTGAAGAGGGACAGTTAAGCACTGCTTGTTGAACTGCAGAGCACGTGGCATTTGTGTGCGACTCAGTTCGTATTTGAGGGCATGTGTAGAGTAGAGTGTGAAAATAATGCAATTGTACACAAGGGAGGGTCTTCAATTAAATGGCTGTAGCATGCCTTGATATTTAAATAAAAACAATTTATTTTTTAAGTATTAAAAATAATAAATATTGTGAAAACACCATTTGCTTCTACATCATGATCTATAATTCACCCAGCCCATGATGTCTTCCTGATAAAGACATATAATAGCAATTCTACAAATGAATATTGAAAATTGTATTCGTCACATACACAGTGATATATAGAATACAACTTGCAGTGAAATGTAAACCTGGTCAACATCTTAGACTAAACCTAATAAAAACAATCATCAAAAAAATCATGAAATGATGAAAGATAATAATAAAACAAAAGCATTTGCCAAAAACTAGATTGTTAAATAGAATTTTATGTTGAATGGATCTGGGAGTACTACACTTCTTAATGGTAGCTGAAAGTATAATCAAATTAATCAAAACATTTAATGAATAAGTGAAGTGATGTGTCGACCCTTGTAAATGACAAGGGCTCCATTCTGTGTAACTCACCGGTTAACAGGACCACACAAAATCTGCATTTGCAATGATGACTAAACTCTCTTAAACCTGATGACACAAATATGGACTGCAAAGCTAACAGTATAGGGCTCAACAGGATTTTATCCAGCTGGTCCAGTCAGGCAAGAAGTTTAGATTTCACATAATATTTGACGTCACCAAAAAAAACAAAAAAAACTACTACTGACAGGTTTGGACAAAACCTTTTATCAAAGCCAACTAGATAACTTTACCATGGTGACAAATCGGCAAAATAAAAAAAATAGCAATGTATCACAAAACCAAAAAGTAAAACAGTTCTCTTCGTTGGAGCCTGCCACAATTACAGTGACGCAATTGTAATCTATACAGATCGTCTTTATAACAGCACTAAACAAATATCAATATCCCACTCAGTCTGCCACTCCTTCACATATTTATGGAGAGAGAAGGAGGGTTAATTGAAAGTCAAATTGAAATTAATCTCGTCACCTTAATTGCTTCGCCCATTACTAAGGAGTGGGGGCAATTGAATGGAATAAGATCAAGCAAGTAGGAGGGAGGGGGCCAGCCATTCCTCAGGGTAGGAGCTCAGTTATGTCCCTTCCATCCTACAAGGTGTGTGTGTATGTGTGTGTGTTCATTATAGCTCTCTAATAAGTGGCCTGAATTGCCTCTTCACAAGTGGTGTTGATGCCCGTGACTGTAAAACAGATCAAAACTCTATTACCAGCGGCACGGCTCCAGTTATTTATGGTGCTAGCTGATTTAGCGTCCATGGCCAAATGCGATGGCTACACAAACAGAGACGGGAAATCATGGGCTAATGGAGTAGCCTAATTGAGCAGCGAGCTTCTTGGCATGAGGTAATTCATCTACCCTTCCCCCAGTCAATGTGCTTTGTGATAAACAATCCTGGGCATACGCATTAATGAAACCTTAAAAACATTAGTGGCTAATAAATACCAGCTAGCGGCCATACAAAAGAGATGGCCAAAACAATAGCGTCAATAAATTGAGGCTCAAGGAGTAGCTATTAAAGGAAAACTGTAGGCAAAATTAGGATAATCAAAGAGTTATCGAGATGGTTTTATTGTAAAACATTTTCACCTTATTGTGAACCATTCTAACCATTAAGAAATTAGCATGCACTTACATCAAATTCTTTCCATCCTCCAACAAAAACTATGTACTGCTACTGTATATACAGATTCCTGCAATGCTTGGAAACAGTAAACTGTAATTTCTGTCGCTAAATTAAAGCTCCTAAACTACTTTGAGGCCTCGTGCAATTAGACAAAGTAATGTAACTGTGAGCAAATTATTTAATTTACATGCAACCATACATTTCTAGTATTTTGGTACTTCTTTGGTATTTCTAGTACTTAGGTTTATTAAAGGTAATTTACTAAATTATCTTACAAAAATAAACCTAGACAAAGGAAAAATTATTTGGATCAAAAGGCCACGAATAAACTTGACTTTAAACTTTAGTGACCTCGTAAATCAAAAGCATATGATCTATAATGTTAACTAAGCTACTCAGCCTGAGACCACTGATTGAACCTGACCTTTGACCTTTAGCATTGATCCAAATGACCCCATTTGACCCCAAAGACAAATGAGACAACTTGAAAAAAAACCGAAAAGACAAGCTACTGCATGTGTTATTAAATTATTAACTTGCAGTGAAATATGTTAACTAAATCGTGAACAGGTGATCAAACTGATTTTGTGATGCTCTTTGGTCTCTACACCACTGAAGAGTGTTATAGTGTAATGCAATACATCACATGATCCTTGTGAAATCGGTCTTACCTTTCCCAGTATCCTGCCAAGAAAGTAGTAATGGCGGGTGAAGGATTCTCCCACAAGCATCTCTGCGGTGGGGCTCGGATAGAGAAGCCCTTCATTAGTTGTCTTGAAGAAGCCTTGGTTAGGATTAAAGCCTGACTTCAACAGTTCATTCAAGAACTCTCTAAATATTCCCCCTCCATCAATGCCAGCTTCATCTAGCCCATGAGCATTGAGTAGATGAACTCTGATCCTCTTCTTGAGATCAGGTTCTGAAATGGAGATTCATGTATTTAGAATGCTCCAAATGCACCGTAAGAAAAATAAATCTGTAGGAAAACGTAAAGGTACTGATACAGATTTACTGCCAGGGCATTATCCGTTAAAGGGATCATTTCTGTCAATACATACTCAACCTCAGGTTGTTCCAAACCCATTAGACTTTCGTTCATCTTCAGAACACAAATGAAGATCTTTTTGATCAAATCCGAGAGCTTTCTGTCCGCAACTGACACTTTGATGCTTCAAAAAGTTCATAAAGAGATCGTAAAACAAATCCATATGAATTGCGCAGTTTGGTGTCATTTTTCTGAAGAGACTCACTTTATATAATAAACAGATTTAATTGAGGCTTTTATTCACATATAAACACTGACCAGCGGACATAAACAGAAGCTCAACTGAACCTGCTTGAACAAACCTCATTGGTTCTTGCTGAAGCTCAAAGGTGCTTCGTAACACGAGAATGAACCTCATTGGTTCTCGCATGTCAAGCGAACATGCTTAAGCTTATGTTTACAACAACTGATATGTGAGTTGATGAATGTTTATATGTGAATAAAAGCCTACATTTTAAATCTGTTGTTCATATAAAGCGATCGAGTCTCTTCAGAAAATTATACAGCTCAATTCATTTGGATTAGTTTTACGATCTCTTTATGAACTTTTTGAAGCATCAAAGGTTCAGTTGCGTAGCTGTCAATGGAGGGACAGAAAGCTCTCAGATCTTCATTTGTGTTCAGAAGATGAACGAAAGTCTTACAGGTTTGGAATGACATGAGTTTGAGTAATTAATGACAGAATTGTCATTTCTGGATTTCCTTTAACCCTAAAACAAAACACACTGCAATGCATAATTCAAAATATGAGTAAAACACCTGTGAAAAATATTAACAATACATTGTGCCCTATTTTACAGACTTTTAGTAATTACATCTGTATGGGGTGAACTACCTCAGAAGTACAGGGAATAATATTATGAGAAAACAACAATTTATGAATTTATGAGACAAAATTAGAAAATCAAGTTCTCATTCAGATCTAACATTCAATCAACAAGCAATGACTAAAACACCAAATCCCTATACTACATTCCTTCCTTTTCGATAATCTGTTTCACTTGGATGTACATCACAGTACAGAAGAAAAGATCTGGGGCCGGTTGCATAAACATAGCTGTTACGTTAAGACAGTGTCTTAAGTTACAGTATGACCCACTAGCAGTTAGTCAGGAAAAAGCTATGAACAGTCTAATAGAAACAAATTTGATATCTAACTTGTAAGACTAGTCTTAGAGGTTTATGCAACCGGCCCCTGTTGCTACTTCCGTTACATAGAAACTTCAAAGGTTTAACACCAGTCTGTGCTATAGTCAGAAAAACATTTACCAAAAAAAAAAAGCAAACACTACAATTTGACAAAATCTTCTGTCATCTATAAATGTCTGGTGCTACACAACTAAAAAGACTTTTCTCAGGTAAGTTCTTCTACTCAAGATGCCTCATCCTAAATCATCAAAACAGCTGCTATAAATTATTGTATCTTATTCCTTTAATGTCTCATCCTAGTGTTTATGAACATCATATTCTGTGTGCTAATCGCTTTTTATTAAAAGCATATAAACCAGCATATTTGAAAGGGTAGGTTTGCCTTGTTTACCATTCTCGGGGGATAATTTATCATATGCATCTTCATAGATGTAGTTCCGCCGAATAGTGACGTTAACGCCATCCAAAAAAGGGCCCTCTCCTTGCACCTCCCGCTTATCAGCATAGATCAACTTCTGGAAAATCTAAAAACAGAATGAAAGAAGTTTAGCTGATTAAAGTCAGTTAACGGATCCGAATTTGAGCACCGTTTCTTATCTAAAGCACAAAAACACATGAAAGAGTTTGTAAAACTCAATGCTATCAACTAATTACAACTTTCAACCTTATCTTTAATTCACTGATCATTGAATTTTTAGACCAGTGCTGAGCATGAAACGGAATCCATATCATACCATACTCTTACCTTCACTCGCTCCTCAAAGGGCACAACAAACGGTAGTTCAGTCAGGATAGCCAAATGTCTCTCCTCCGATACTGACAATGGTGGAGGCTCCAGTCCAACTGTGCGAGGGACAACAATCTTTTATTAAACTTTTATTCTTCAGGTCATCTCTGAATATCTCCTTATTTTACAATCCTGTTTCCCCTTGTATCCTTGTCACTGCTTGTCTTCTTTAAATTGTGCAAGTAAAAAAAAGGGCAAAAATAAAATAAACATCTACAAATACTGTATAATGAAATGATGAAACACCCAAACTGTGTTTTTCGCCTTTAGGAATCTATCCCAATATGTGTTTATTAACTGCGGTTCAATTTACAAGGACAACAAAATATATAAAACTGACCAGCAATTTACTCTACAAGCACAGAATTCATCCTCCACCTTCATCTATCCTGTTGACAGTCAATCGCTAATCTACTCACCATCCAAACACATATACTACCAGTCAACCAAAAATTCTTCCTCACCTTCCACACCAAATCAGCTGCCTGATTATGGCAAAAATCATAATCACGATTATTTTGGTCAATACTGCAATCACGATTATTTAACAAGATTATTGGTGGGTGATATAATCAAAGTCACTTCAGACATCAGATATATACAAAGTTCTGTCATGAAACTCTAGATGGCACAGGCTGCTAGGTCCTTAACTCAATTTGTTAGCGATCACATCATTATCTATAATAGCGAAGCTGATTGGTTGCTGTGGCATCAGCAGCCAATGAGCTTGCTGCTCAACATTCAAATACTTGGCATTGTTTGTTGTTAGCAGTAGGAAAATAGATATCACTGAAATTATAGATACTTCAAGTTCAGCATAAACTAATACAAGGTTAACTAATGTAAAGGTTCTCAAAACAATTATAGAAAACAAGTACACAGTCAGCAATATAATAAAAAAAAAAAATTATTCTTATAAACAAAACTGACAAATAAATCCAACATTCAAAAACACAAGTTTTTCAGGAAGATGTACTATGTTGTATTAAGATAAGTAATAGCTCAAATAAATGGAATATAATCAAATGTAAACACTGCAAAGTCTTCACTGTTTAAATTAAATACAGATTAATACTTAATAGGGGTGTGACGAGACCCTTATCTCACAAGATGAGACGAGACAAGAGATTGGGTTCATGAGAACGAGACGAGACGAGATTTCTGCAAATCTTTTCAGAAATCCTCAATGACAAAATTTGTGAATGGAAAAATGGTCTGCAGATAATATTCTAATGCATGTCTTTTCAGGTCTACTTTATGAGTATGAATTATCAAATTAATTGAAAGAAAACAATATACAAGCACTGTAAAAGGTTTTTACTGACTGGCTTTTCTCCTGCTTGATTTCCTGCATGATAGTCTCTTCAGACCTTACTGTACATGAATTATGAGCTTCCAGAACTTCTGATTGAGGCTGTGTGTGACCTCCTGACTGAACTCCTTTACACAAACTGAACAAAAATAAAAACAGTATAAATAACAAAAGTAACAGTTTTCTCTTAATCTTATTAAGTGCAAACAATAAGTGCAAGTGCAACCATAATCTAGGTACTGTAGCGCAGACCGGCAGTTATAGGGTTAATGCGGCGAGTTCGGAAAAGGTTGTTCTTGTGTTCCGATTATAAGTTCAGAAACGTAGCCTCCCTTGTCTGTTGTTCTTCAGACTTTGTTGCAGTACTCTCTCAATATTCGAAGTGCAAACAAAGACCAAAACAGAGACCATAGCCACAACTACACAGTCCAGAGATCGGTATTGGGAGACATACCATTGTATGTATGCAGCCTAATTTGCGCGCATCAGGGAGCTCGTGTTTTACTTGGTTTCACTTTCAAATTCGTGATTGCACATACTCTGTGACATACTGAGCGCGGATTCTACAAGAGAAGTCATTTATAATACGTCTAGGATCTGTTGCGTAACGAATCCAGTGAGCTGTGATTCCTGCTGCTGCACTGTGTGCGACAGCAACTCGTGCTGGATAAGCAGAGCGGGTATTGACCTCAAACTTTTGAACGGTAGTGTATATCCACAAATATGTTTTCCAGTCACTACAAGGTCAAACGATGTGGCAGTAAATTGTTAGAGATAATTAACCTGCACAAGACAATGATGTCTGTTGCAAAAGACCTACTTCATTTACATCTGTACACTTGCACAACCTTGAGTGAGGTCTCCTTCCAGCCTTGCTGAATGCGATATTTACAGAGCATCCCATTAAAGATCACTCAATCCCCCTCTGTCTTTCCTGCCACACACTTTTAATTAACTCAGCAGCGATTTGCCCATCCACCTGTCCTCTCCCTCCATTACAGGGACGTTTGTTTTGTATTATACAAACGTTTCGACCACAGGAAAAAAACTGCCATGGCAGCAGATGAGAAGTGTCATTCATCTAATACGTTGCTTGCATGGTGGAACGATTCTACTCAATTAGTCAGTCCTTTCTCTCTCTCTCCACAAACAAGCCATCAAGGGGCCATCTTGGTGGAGAAATATGGCGCAGCATGGTCAATACAGGAGCCATTCGTCACTACCTCGCAAGTCCATTTAGGGAAATGAAAAAGGTCCGGACAAACAGGCAGCCAGATGTGTCCAGCCTTAGCCTGATTGAATTTGTGTTCTTGCTTTGGAATGAAATTGCTTGACAGAAGCCATGTCATTATTACTACGTGTTTTTGTTTGTGTTCCACAACACTTCAACTTAGATGTGGTTGTTCTCCATATGTATAAGTCTTACCATCTAACGTGGACTGAAGTGGTCCGATACGTCCCATTCTCCTGGTTCTCCACACATGTCTTGCAGAGGGCACATAGAGCTGAGTCACCTACACACAAACAATAATATACAAAGCAAGTCAGTTCACTACAAGCTATTAGTGAGTTTATGCATTTTCAAACGTATTTTTTCAAAACATGTATTTTTGTTTATATTAGGGATGTGCCCGAAGCCACATGCTTTATTCAGAAAGGCATGGAAAATAACTTAAAAACGAATTTTACATAATAGAAAAAAACTCCTTGTGCTTGCTAGATAACAGAGAGGCGCAAGCCTTATTTAATAGAAAAATATTAAAATTACAATGCAATATTGGGTGTGTAATAGAGATCGACCGATGTATCGGTTTACCGATATTTTTCCCGATATTTAAGCATTTTCCCATAATCGGGTATCGGTTTTGTAATATCGGATTCGCCGATACACGGCGCCATCTTGTGGCCGTTTTGAGAATTCCGCCATTGCAGCCCGCGTCTGAGGAGATCAGTCAACAACAACTCTGTGCACAAGTAAAGTATATGTTCTACTTGCTTTGCTTTAATTATTCAACTTTATTTAACATAACAGACATGCAGAAATAAGTTTTGAGACATAAATGCCTGATATACTGGTATTTATGCAGCTTGGTTCTAAAAAATTGAGACGAACTCATGGAGTCACGTAGCATAATCCGTCATGTAATGCCCCAATAAAGACGTAACTTTACATGAATTAAATGAAACAGACATGAATGAGTGCATGTTGAAAATAAAAGCGCTGAATTTAACTATCTATCTGTTGTATTTGCTCACCATTAGTCTCGGGAAAAAAAGTTCGTTTATGTTGCTGAGCACTCACTGGGTTGATGATCAGATGCTCAAGCCGGCCACTGAATGAAACTTTTGACAAGATTATCTTGTTTAAACACCCTAGATTATATTATAATTTACTACACAGTGATTATTTCGCTAATACACATCTAAATATACCGCTTTGTGGAAATTAATTATCTGCACGCGCGATCGCGGAAATTAATTATTTATTATCTGCACGCGGGATCGCAGGTTGAGTAGCCTATAAGCTAACTTATAGTTCTGTGTAAATGCATAGATAAACAGCACTTTGTCAGAAAGCATTTCATGATCTAGACCGACAAAAATATTATTAATTAATAACATATTAGTTTTAAAAAAAGTATGATGATGATGCTTGCTATGCTGTTTTGTTTGTTACTTTCCTGACAATGTTATATTCCAGCTATTATTATTCAGTGAATTAATATTACCCAGTGAATTATTCCTCACCCTTTAAACCTATTAAACGGCACATAAACCTTCTAAAACTGTTTAAAATGAATTACATTTCTGCAAAGGTGATATGACTCCCCTGTCAATTACTTTCTCCATATGAAAACATTAGAGTTTTAACATTTATTTAGCCTATTGTTAACATTGTTGCTGCTGATGCTTATAAATTATATGTATAATTTAGATATAAATTATATAATGTAATGATATAAATGTTTTTATTGTAATTTGAAGATTTAATTTAACATGAAGGACTAATTTAATTTTCCCCCCAATATGTTAGAATAATTTTTTTGCTTTATTTTCTACCTAATCAAAGCTTTTATTTTTAAACAAAGACAGTAGTGCACTTTATTTTTTGGACACAGACCCCTCTATTTATTTGTGTATAAATATAAAGTTTTTTTTTTTTTCTATGCAAGGAGGGAGTGATTGTTATAAATAAAATGGTTTGTTCAGTTAATTTGTGTTGTAATAATTGTGTTAAAAACAGAAGTATAACAGTAAATAAATATCGGTTCTGCATATCGGTTATCGGGCACATAAACATGCAAATAATCGGTATCGGTATCGGTTAAAAAAATCTATATCGGTCGATCACTAGTGTGTAAAGTTGATGAGTGTAAACTCTATGAGCGCAGCGCCATCAGCCGAGTTGCAGTTTCTGTATATTGTCTCTCAGAAATTAGAGCTTGTTAAGAGATACCGGTACATCAACTAAGATACTGCATTATACACATTTTCTACTATTTCATGTCTATTTAAACATATAATACATTACAAAAAAGTGGCAGCAAGCAGACGTGTGACGTAACTGGTGTGTGCAACAGAATGAGGCTTTCTGCCCTGTACGCATGCAGTGTAGACAGACAGTATAACTAATTATAATGGGTTCTGGTAGTTTTTGTAGTTTCTGACCAATAGGAGCGATTTCTTACTAAAGCAATATGATTGATGAGGGAGAGCAATCTGCAGTTGCTCTGGTAAACAGACAAACACTGTCCTAAAGAACTTATCCTTTAATTAAAACAATAGTACTAAATGTTAAATAAAAGGAATATTTTAATTATTGTTGTATTTACTTATTAAAAGATTAAATTTTTTGGTAAAAAATAAAAATAAATAAATAGGTTAAATAATAAAAAATAAAAAGAAATTATATTTTATAAGTTCTACAAGGCATACTTGCTATATGCATATGATGAAGGGAACAAAGTTACATTTAAAACAGGCTTTTCATATAGTTTAGACAAACCCCCGGTTTATGTCCCACCCACATTTGGCTTTATCTAAATACAAATATTTTTGCCATTGCCACAGATACAAATATTGGCTTTGCTGTACACTCCTAGATTAAATAAATAAAACCATTACACTTTCATAATAAATTGTATTTATTCTTTAAAATGCAAATGCTTACCATTCATTAGCAAAAATCTAACTAGTCCAGCTTTCATTGGATCTTTAATGTTTATCAATCAAATACATTGCAGTCAATTAATCAGACAGCAAAACTAGTAATTCTGTTTATTAGATTTTAATCAAAAGATTACATTTCTTTAATTATTTTACCTTGTCTGCCCTGATGTTGACCTCTTCAGACAGCCAATGACCAGATGGACAGAATGGTCTTCGAATATCTCGGGCTTTGAGCATTTTCACAAGGTTGGTAATCACCTAACATATTTAGAAGGAAAAAAAATGTTTAGCACAATGTGCATTCACAATCAGGACAGTGGAAGTTTAAAAAAAAAAAAAAAAAAAAAAAAAAATTAATGGCTGATATGTGAAAACCATACATATTTTAAGCTTCTAAAAACATTATTAAAAACATTACGATTGGTCATTAACAGTTGACAAAAAAAAAAAACCGATCTGCCCCATGTGTTTATCCTATTTCATTATTAAGTATAATTAGTTTATGTCGACATAGCTTATGTAATAGTGCAACCAAAAGTGGAGCAGCCAGCACAACTAACAAAGCATGTATTTTGCTGACATCAGGACACAAATATACACACACACTCACTTGTGCAGGGAAAAGCAAAACAATAACAAAACACGCTACTACTATTTAACAAAGATGTCTTTCCAAGTCTTCATTCTCTTTGAACACTGGGCAAGTCACATCTTAAGTCAGTTGACTTCATCTGATTTCACTTATCTACACTTCTGTTTAATACTCATTTTCTCCGATCACAGTGTCAAACAAACGTCTGGAAGGCCATTTCTAGAGAACACCTATCAATCTCTGACCAAGGAATGTTAACGTCACCGTAATAACGGCAAGTGCAAAACTCTGTTGCTGGTCGGCTTGAGGGGTAGGGGGTCCGAAGGCTCTTCCTGTCTAAGTGGAATGAATAAGCATTGGTTAATTAGCCCATCGGGTTAAGTGCAGGCCTTAATGGGTCTCTCCAAAACTCCTGCGGTGACATCTCTCTCCAAACAGGGCCAAGAAGAAAGTTCCATTAGCAATATTAATACAAGCTTAGTTGATCATTTTCATTCAATTAACTTCTTTCAATTAAATAGATAGCTCGACAATAGGAGTGATAAAACATCCGGAGGGACGGCCCATGGCTGGAGGCAAACATTAGTGTGTGAGGGGTCAACTGCGTTAGAGCTGACTGTAAATTGCACATTCAATTTGGGAAATGCGTTTCTCCTGCTTGTACTTCTTTAATGGGTCGTTTTAGCTGACAGGAGGCGTTTTCCGCCATCTTTTGTGGAAATCTTTCAGAGCCTTTTGTGTGCTGTACTGACTCAACCAGTGGAACCCAAGCAATAAGATGTCTTTTAAAGTGCTTTTCTCAGAACAAGAGTCGTGCTGGAATAGTACAGAAAATTCCAGTGTGTTTGATTAGGGTTGGAGCTAAACTCTGCAGGACAGTAGGCAGTAGCACTCAAGGACTGATGTTGCCTTTTTCTATCAGTTTTAATGACAAAATAAAGGCATAGCACCAGCTTATTTGTAGTGCACTGACAACATAGTTTTATATAATTAGTTTAATAATAAGGTTAATTAAATGTTAATTAATAAAAACTATAAAAAGAAACCTTAAGAGAAATACTTATGAATGTACAAAATTTTTAGCTGCAAATGATAACTTCACACTTATTTGAAAGTGACCTATAACATCTTAAGACATGATATTCATTGAAATTTAAATAATCTCATGGATGTGGCTGTTGTGGTTCATGGTCATAATAGCACCAGCTGCGGCAGTAAATGAGGCATATTCAAACAGCTTTAACACAGTTTTTTTTTTTACATTTATCTGCTTTAAATGCACATTGCCCACCGTGCACAGCTGTCCAGCAGCTATATTTAAAATGTTGTTTTTTCCTTGGTTAGGTTCACTTTCACAAGGCAACAGTTTTCATTTCAGAGTGCACCTGTTTGTGTTCTGGGATTCCACTCATAGTGGTCATCCATCAAGATGGATTGACAATTTAGCTCCACAAACTAGCTGTTGTGGCTACACATGTGCATACAAGTATATTAGTCTGGATTAGCGCTCTAAATGATAAATTACATATCATTTATTAGAGGTACTCTTTGGTTTTAAACTGCGATAAGTAATGTTCCAACCCACTGAATTAGACACTGCTGGGGTTTTTTGTAATGCATTTCCCATTATTAATTATAATACTGCTTGGTTCATTGGTCCAATAGGTCAGATTGCTTTCTCACCATACGCACACTGCTCCAGAGTTTGTTTTCACCCCCTCGTTCAGGCGTTCTCAGACTGATTATTTTACTCCGGATCTGAGAGTGATTACTCTGTTCATGTCTAAGCAAATTGAAATGAGGGAGAAAATACACCAGGTTACGAAACAAATGCTCCAAATGAGCCAGGTGAGAAAATGCCCAAAAAAAAGCTGAAAACTGAATTTCGCAAATAACATCTAAGTTTATTTGAAAGTTTTCTCCAAATTAAGATCAATGATCTCCACAATTATCTGTTAACTGAATCTGAGCAAATATTTGGAAACGTATTGTGTAATCTGTATACTTGTGAGTATATAAAGCTTATTATATGATGTAATCAATAGTGGAAAAATCTATTGTTCTTGTATGTTGTTTTAAACTGATTTGCTAAATAAAGAGTCTATACTAACAGTTGTGTGAACGGGATTAGATAGTAGTAATCATAGTTTGGAGAAATGTGTAATATCAGTACAAGAAAAAGATTGATGTCATTCATTCAAGGGGAACATATTTTTTAAATGTAGATGTTACCAACATGTTCCTGGAGACACATATGTACTGAGATGTACTGTATAATCATATAAATTCACATTATTTTATAATGCGAACAACACTAAGTTCAACTGTCAGTGTTGAAAAACTCAACAAATCGTTAAATGAAAAGAAAAGTAGGTAAATGAGCTGTCAAAAGCAAGTGAGATCTGGTTAAACCACAAACAGATAATGATGAAAAAGCTGAAACTTGACATGGGGATGGAAGTAAGAACATGATGGAGAAAGACGAGGAAGAGGATGGAGATGGATGGAGTGAAGACAGCTGACCAATATCCTAATGCCGTTATTCAGCTCACTTAGTCTTGGCAAACAACCTATTAATTTCCCGAGTGAGCGGTCTTCCTGCCTGGCTGATCAGCACTGATGGCCATAACAGATGCTAAGACTATTCGCCTCATTAATTGTCAACTCATCTAATTAGGTCATCAAAGACGTTGTTAGGACTGCTAATACAGCGCCCGGTATAATAACGCACATCATCCACTGGAGGTATTATCACCGCTAATGAATGTAGAATAAGTGCTAGTAAGAATCTTCTCAGTACTGTTTAAGTTTAATTCCTTTCAACTACAACACCTAATGGAAGTGAATTCTGCATTAACTAGATAATAGGCGAGTGTGAGATATAGAGGAAATCACCTTAAAGAGCTGGACCCATCGTTTCTGCTGAGCTTGAATGCGCTGCTGTACTTGGCTGTTGGTTTTCACCCCGACACTACGGAACGCAGCTACATACTCCTCTTTGTGCTCTGTCTTAGTCTCAGGATAGGCCAGCTTAATGATTCCCAGACACGCGTCCCGCAAACACCGAGACAATGTCACCAACTCTGACAGAGAGAAGGGCATCATCGACGACTGGCTCTGACCTGCCCGAGCAATGAAAAAAATATTTATTATGTAACATCCCACTTAAAAAAATGGGAGTGTAGGGGTTTTAGGAGTGTAATAGTATTAACAAGACCACAATAAAAAGAAGGCAAAAAAGAACAAAATGACCTGACCTGTTAAATACTTCAATATATTTCTATACAGTTATTAGTACATTTCTGCAGAATAGGTATTATTACCATCTGCTGAGCTGCCAAAAAACTCGCTGTCATGCACAGAGATGAGTGAATGACTGAAGAGTGAACTGAAGAGATAGAAGAGAGGGATAATCCTGTTGGAGTCCTCCGGAGACATTGGAGAACCTCGAGACATCACCTGCAACAAGGGAACCATAGAGCTACACAAAAGAGAATAAAGAGAAAAGAAAAATGGATTTGTTAACATTATATTCAAGAAATATACATTAGAAAATAACAATGTGGAAAACTCACCCTGTGATCATTTTAGTCTTCATAGATGTGATTAAAAACCAGAGGTGTCTAAGAAAACGAGCATTGAAGGCTAAACTGTACAAAAGCCTAAAAAAAAGACAAAAACACAGAATAAAGATTTTTTTAGTCAAAGTACACCAGCTAAAAAGCTACCACTAAACATTATGTAGTCTAGGCTATATATACACACACACAATACCATTACTAAACAATTCACCAACACTTTTAGTCAAAGGTGCTACAGGAACTAATATGCTCATCTCTAAATGTTCAAATAACCACATCTCCTGCCCATAAAACCTGAACTTCCCAAATTTCCAGCAGGGCGAAGAAAATATAAACAACCCAGTGAGCTGGAATTTCTAGTCTTTGTATGTGACCACAGGAAAGATTAAATGAGCCATTAAGCTTTATTTAGGTGAGGCACCTTCCATTAGTAAACTAGCAGTCTGCTTCAGGGTCGTAAACAGACCAGTGGTTCCTGTGGGGGCTCCATTTAAGTTAATGACGGCCAGAGAGACAATGTAGCACGGCTACAAATGCCTGACTGTAGAAACAGTGCTGCCATCACAAATTAGATACTGTGCTTAGGCCACCCAAATCATTAAACCTAACAGCCGTCACACCAGGGTGTGAGAAATCGCTCTGGTGGTTACTGCATGCTTGTTTTGTGTCAAGGGGTGAAAGAATAAATAAAGCATAATTGCAAGTAATTAAGGGAGAAAATAAGATTAAAGTTGGGGTAAGGTTAAGTAAGAATGTGTACGTGCACCTTACACACACACACACACACAAAGCACTAGTCTCCAATATGGTTTATGTAAGGTGGCACTTCTACAATAAAACATCAAAACAACTACAGAACTCTCACTGAGAAATGGATGTAACTCTAGGACAAGCTGGCAGCCTTAGAGTAACTGGTTCAAAAATTTTAAATAAAATCAATCAATACTGGGAAATAAGTAGACCAAATGTTAAAAAAGTGAAACTGACACACAAAGCAAAATGCTATCCGGTCTTTATCGAAATAAAATAAATAAATATATCAGTTTATGATCAATTCAATGAAGGACCAAATTACAGTAAAGTGAGTTTACAAATTAAAAAGCTATTATCTCAGCATCACAGGTTCAAGGGACATTTGTCGAGAACAGTAAATTAAACGTTTTATTATTATTTATTGCCTACATGCGTCAAAGAGCATGTACTGTAATTGACTGTAAAAATTACTCATTGTAACAGTAAAAGACTGAAAAAAAAACTTAATTCGTTAACAGCAAGTTCCCGTACTAAATGGAAGTAAAAAGAACAAATCTATCTTATAATTTACAGTGAAAACAACTGTAAACTGACATTCCTGGAATTCCCTGTGAGACACTTCACATTTGATGGTTTTTAATTGTAATAATTATGTTTCTCCTTAGTTTTTATCTCATCAGTTACATTAGTGTTTTATGTTACATCTTATATTGTTTAAAGAGTGTTTATTGCATTATTTTAGTGTTGTGTGTTACCATGATGGTGTTTTGTGCTTGTGTTCATGACACTGTATGCAGCTTCTATATATTAGTATTTAGCTCAGCTTGTGGAAAAGCCACTTGCGATGAACAATGATTCATCGTGTGGTTTTCTCTTTACGACCAGTGTTATTATGGTGGATGTCAGGAAATGTAAAAAGAACAAGACAGATTTTAGTAGCATCGCATGGCAGTTGGATTTACCAGGTCATTTTTTTTTCTTCTAAATTACAGTTTTAAATTGTAAAATTTACTGGTTGTTCTGGAAATATGTTTGAAGTTTACTGTATTTTTACAGAATTATTCTGGAAAAACAGATTATTATTTATTTTTTACAGTGTGTGTTTGCCTGAAATGTGAACAAAGCCATATGGCCTCACTGGACATCACACAAAACACCCAATTCCACTGACTTTAGGGAGTTTAAAAAACAAAGAAATGGGTCAGCCAGCTACTACACATTTATAAATAAGATATGCAAGAATAATGAAGTTGCATAGGAAATCTTTCATCTACTATATAACATGAATAATGAGACTGTTTTTTCTTTATTTCATCTTTCTGTTCTTTGCATCTAATCATTATTTAAAAACGCTATGAAGATGATTTTAAATTGTCAAATCAAATACAGCAGGCTTAACATTAATGAGACCTTTCCATGAACAGGAACCAAGCACTCAATTTACACTAACAGTTTTTGATACTTTAATGACCCGTTTAGAGTAAAATACAGCCATACTCTTCACTTTAAAATATGATAATGTTCTGTTCAAAAGGCAACCAAGTTTGCACGCGCACTGGGTGCTTCTTTAAAGGTTGTAAATCAGGGACAGCTGTTATACCTCTTGTAAAACTATCCCATCCACTCCTGCAAGAATTAATCTTCCTAGGCCAGCTAATTATTTTGTACAGATATCCGATAATGATAAAGTAGTGAAGGCAGGATTTATGATAAAAGCCTTCTCTTCTGGACGGAGCTGTAAAATATAAAAATACCACCAAAAAAATATTCAGGGAAAAAAGGAAGAGTAAAGAAAATGAAAGAAAACAATGGAAATAAGCGGTAAATGTCATGTGTGAAAGTAATTGGAACAGGCAAAACATGTTAAAGACGGCAGAAGAGCAAGATTAAGAAGGAAGTCAAAAGGGTCATCCAGAAACTTGTAGAGTGTTGAGCTGAGTCATGTTGAACTGTGATTCCATAGAACCATAGACCATATTAAATACAATAGTATTTAAAACATAATTTTACTTTGATTAAAATGCCATATACTGCAATTTTAGCATGAAAGCATCATTTTAATTAGACAATAATGTGCAAAATGATTAAATGTGCGTTTAACAGCCTAAACATGAAATCTATTTATCCAGAAGTTAAAGTCCCCCTGTAGTCAATAATTTTGTACCTTAAAACTTTTGATCACCAAAATGTCATATTTAAAAGTTTTTTTCCCTGTAAATTGTTTTATTCACGCCTTAAAAATAGCTTGAATGTAACTACACTCTTGCTTTATTTAGTTTACACAGAGACATTAATATGCAAATGAGCCCCGCCTCCACTGTCTCATAGAGACTCGTCTACAAGTCGATGTATCAGAATGGTAATGCATTTTATGGATCATTCTCTACAACATCGGAGACATAACTGTAATTAATATGATTAGCCTTTTGCTTGACTACGTTATCAAAGAGCTAATAATGTGTTGCTAATGTTACATAAACCATGTTCCCGTTCATCATCTCAGAGTCAGACAGCTGCTTTCTAAAAATCAGCATCCTTAGAAACACTTTGAACAACTTAAACATCAGTGGAGAAACCTGTATAGTTCATCATAACATCGTAAAATACATCATATACATAATTCACCCGCTATACTGATAAATCTACCTGATTTTTCATATCAACAGAAAGATATAGTGGGATAACCTGGCTTCTCTTGAGACTCCCCTGCTTCAGAGCATAGTAAATGATATGCTAAAGCCAACCCCTCATGTTGACGTGATTGGTTACAAGGTAATTTGTGACATAAGAAACTTGTCTTTTTTTCACTACAGTTTTAAGGAGAAAATACTTAGCAATGGTGTAAACTTATGAATTTGCACATGGTTTGTCTTAAAACATTAAAAACAGCACATAGAAAAATAAACAACATTAAAAAAAAGTATTTTCACAACGGGGGTCTTTAAAAATTTGTTAATTTAAACATTGCAAATATTAAAAGAAAATGTGAAAAAATAAAAATAAGTAAAAATAACAATTTTAAAAAAGAAGTGACTTTTTCAGCATATGCAAGATGGATCATAAAACATTTTTCTAAGATTTGAAATTCTTGTGAATACTGCCTCTTTAAAGGAGTAGTCCACTTTGGTAACAATGTATAATAACTGCACACTATTAATCATTAGCTACGCATTAGTAAACAGTTAATTCATAATTTTTAAAGCATTAATAGACATTAATAAGCAGTTTATAAATACAGCTAAAAAACGCTTTATTCTTGATTTATAAGCATATCTATAATGTGTTTAATAATTGTATTTTCATACTTTATGAATGATCAATTTATCATTTCTAAATGAAGTATTGCATTATTTACAAACCAGCTATTTAGGAGTTGTCAGTGGTTAATAAGATGACTTAGAAAGTGTAAGAAAATGATTAATAAACTATTTAAATGTACATTCATACATCTTAAATATTGAAATGTTCTGTATCACTGTGTTGTGTTTGTTTCCTTGGTCTGTTTAGAAGATGACTGAGCCTTTAAATCTCCTTTGTAAATGCTTTACAAGGCACAAATAGTCCTCACTTTAGATGAGCTCACAAAAATAGTAGGGCTGTCAAATGATTAATCGCGATTAATCACATCCAAAATAAAAGTTTTTTTTACATAATATATGTGGGTGCACTGTGTATAATTATTTTGTATATATATATATATATATATAAATACACACACATGCATGTATATTTAAGAAAAAAATATTATTTATATATAAAATATTTATATTTATATATAATATAAATTATATATAAATCTATATACAGTATATACATGAAAATATTTCTTAAATATATACAAGCATGTGTGTGTATTTATATATATATAAAATAATTATACACAGTGCACCCACATATATTATGTAAAAAAAACTTTTATTTTGGATGTGATTA
Organism: Semotilus atromaculatus; assembly: GCA_031834385.1. Lineage (NCBI taxonomy): Eukaryota > Metazoa > Chordata > Actinopteri > Cypriniformes > Leuciscidae > Semotilus > Semotilus atromaculatus. The sequence goes on along the minus strand of JAULUF010000009.1, from coordinate 13,923,090 downwards.
ATCACGATTAATCATTTGACAGCCCTAAAAAATTGTTAACTGACCACTACTAAATGCTTTATAACTACCTGAATTAACTATGAACTACAGAAGAAATACATGTTAATAAAGCATTTTAGTTAACACTAAGTAACTATTACTATATGTCTGTATAAAAAGATGTATGAATGTTTCTTAATCATTTACTTACACTTTCTAAGTGACCTTATGAGCCACTGACAACTCCTAAATAACTGGTTTGTAAATAATGCAATACTTCATTTAGAAATGATAAATTGATCAATAATAAACACATTATAGATATGCTTATAAATCAAGAATAAAGCATTTATAGCTGTATTTATAAATTGCTTATTAATGCCTATTAATGCTTTATAAAGGATGAATTAACTGTTTACTAATGATTAATAGCGTGCAGTTATTATAAAGTGTTACCTTCATGGTAAAATGAAAATTACCTCATGATTTACTCAGCCTCAAGTCATCCTAGGTGTATATGACATTCTTCTTTCAGACGAATAATCGGAGTTATATTAATAAACAACCTGAAGCTTCCGAGCTTGATAATGGTAGTGGATTGCAACCATCAGTTTAAAGCTCATAAAAGTGCATCCATCCATCATAAAAGAACACCACAAGGATCCGGGGGGATTAATAAAGGCCTTCTGAAGCAAAGCGATGAGTTTGTGTTTGAGAAATATTCATATTTAAAACTTTATAAAGTAAAATAACTAGCTTCCGGCCAAACGAACATACGGATTCCACTTAAGTGTAAAGCAAACTTATGCGAGTAATGCGACGTACTGCTGATATTTACGCTACTTCTGATGTCACAAGTTGCGTAAGTTTCGCTTTTAGGTGCAAGTAGAGAAATTATTTAGCGAAGTTCTGATTAGCTGATTGACACTGGCTTTACCAATCAAATATGTCCCTCTCCCTCATTAAACTAGACGTTCTTCTCTTCCGTCTTTCATACCACATCTCTCCATCACTTTCTTTCTTTCTCAAGTTCTTTCTGCTAAAATCCTGTTCTCATTTTGTCAATATAGCAGAACCAGAAGTAGATAAAGCAAAGGTAATTGAGTGGAGAGCTCATTAAACTAATTGATGAGTGACAGCAACTAAAACTGCCCTGGTAATAGAAAAAACACAGCAAGATGAGACTTAACCGTCTGACTGCTTTATTAGAGATTTTAATGTTTTCTGTTTTTTAAATCCAGCAGAAAAACAGGGGCAAAGATCAAATAAATAAAAACAACACTCACAGACTTGAGGACAGTTTGATGTTTGGTAATCTTTTATATACTCATATAAAAGTGCATCCCAATCCTATCCGACTCTGATCTATAGCCCTTTCTTGATCTCTTTTTATCAATTAGAGAGGTACAGCATGATTCACTTATCTTGCAATGAGAGTGTGATAGAGCACAAGTGTGCACTATGCAGTACATCTAGTTCTATTGGTTATCCTTAATGTTGTGTTGCACAAAATGGTTTCATTTTGTTTGCATGAGTGTTTGTGATCTGACCTGACTCTGGGTACCATCATACGGTGCTGCACCATCAACGTGTGACAGATGGAAGCCATCATAGTGAAGATGTCTTCACTTGCAGAGTCTCTCCACACTAATGTTAGCAGAGCATTAGTCTGCTGCTTGGTGTCCAACTTCCGTACACATTCCTCTGTTATGTAATACACAGAAATCCAACTGCCATCCTTTTTGAAAAAGAAACAGGATTATATCCACCCGTTGTGTGCTACTCTCTGAATATTTTCTTTTGTGCTTTTCAGATTTGGATAAGAAATAATGTGTGTACCTGCGCAGCAAGAGGCTGTACACTCATTTCTTCCTCATCTTCTGAATCACTGTTGATGTCAGCTCTCCTGTTGCACTCCGTCACTGGCAACAATGGCAACAGAGTCTGTAGAGCGTTTAAGTACAACAGCAACCCTTCCTCTGAGAGTGAACCTATACAAATAAAACAGACAAAATACTCAAATCTGATTCCCTAAATATAGTCGCAAAAATATCTAAAGAATTGCAAATTGATTTCAAAAGGGGTCACCTTGTAAGCACATGTTATACAGGGTTCCAGACAGCGACCATTTTTTGAGAATGTGCGAGTTAAACTTTTATGTGGTCGCATTTGACTAATAGATTAGTCTATTATTTCTATTAGATATCGACTAATAGAAAGTGTCACCAACGCCGCCTCAGATGTGTGCTTGTCAGAATGTGTGACTGTTGTGGACGCGCTCTTCCTGGAACAACGCACTGAAAACGGCAACTAAACCCAATGAATTCACAACGATTTAATAAAATAGTGTTCTCATGTTATGTAATATGACAGTCCCAAATTAATCATCGTTATTATTAGTCGTGCATTCTGCTAGAGCGGCGCGCACGCTGAATGGCATTAAGCACTTTGCTAGCGTGTTATTTAACTCAAAGAAACGCATCCTATATGAGATTAATCAGACAAAAAATATATATATATTACAAATCATATCTGCACAAAATGACGTGAATGCACAAGTGAACTTGAACTAATACGTGCCATTCAGAATGACTCATGTTGTGGACGCGCTCTTCCTGGAACAACGCGACACAGCAAACCCCAAATAATTCACAATGTTTTATTACAATATTGTTCTCTTTATAATGTTACGTAATATGGCAGTCCCAATAGTCATTATTAGTCGTGCATTGCCGTTTGAGCTGCGCGTGCTAAAGATCACGCTTTAGCGGGAAAAAAAAGAAGAAAAAAAAGTGCGACAAAATCATGTGTTGGTGCGACCAACTGAAAAAGTTGGTAGCACCAGTGCAACCAGTGGAAAAGTTAGTATGGAGCCCTGTTATACCAGTCATACAGTGCAGTTTTATTTTTCTTACACACTCTACTTACCCAGTCCTGATTCTCCAACTGACAGCACAAAGTAAAAGAGCCAAGGAGCCTGAGCTCTGGCCTGGGCAGAGGAGGCTATGGTGGCCTGGAGTGACCAAAGGAAGTTCTGAAATGGGAAAGCTAGTTTTGGGTCTGCCAAAGCTGGCACGAAGAAATTATAGATTTGTTCAGTGAAAGGTGCTGAGATGAACTCCTCAGTGAAGGCTGTAAAAACAAACTGCCTGTGAATGAGAAGAGAATTGTGAAATAAAATTATTAAAAATTACTAAAAAGTACTAACTGCAGTAAATAATCCCAAATAGATCCACTTCAATACTAACATTTACACACACTTTTGGCCATTTGTGTATCTATGAGACAACAAAACCCTCAATCTCCTGTCACCAGGAGACCTTTTATTAGCAGGACTTTGTTAGTTACCATATTTAGGGTGTACTCACACTAGGCACAGTTGCCTTGTAAAGTGCCCTGGCGCAATTGTCGAACCAGACACTGGCACGGTTAGCAATCACACTGCATGCGTACCGCACCCGAGCCCGACTGAACCGTGCTCTGGCCCACAACTTGGGAAGCCAGGGGTGGTTAAGGAAACAGCACCCGGCACGGAATGAACCAATCACACTAGTCAAACGAACCAGACTTTGGGGGTCAAACATGATCGGGTACTGTTCAGATCGCCTACTGTGACTACACCCTTACATATACAGTACAGACCCCTTTTCAGTTAGTAAACATGGTGACTTTTTTGTGGGCGGAGCAAAGGTGGTGGCAGAACGATCCCTCTGGCCGCTTCACTAACGTTAGTTTGCATAGCACTGCAGCCAATGGTGAGCCTCTCCAACTGTCAAAATTGGAATTTAGTTTGAAGTTAGAATGAAAGAAAGAAAGATTAGTTAGAAAGAAAGAAAGAGAGCCAGAGAAAAAGAAAGATTAGTTAGTTAGAAAGAGCGAAAGAAAGAGAGCGAAAGAAAGAAAGAGCGAAAGAAAGAAAGAAAAAGAAAGAAAGAAAGAGAAAAGAAAGAAAGAGAAAGACAAAGAGAGAAAGAGAAAGAAAGAAAAAGAGAAATAAAAGAGAGAGAAAGATAGAGATTAGTTAGAAAGAATGATTAGTTAAAAAGATAAGGCAGTAGAGGTAAAATCTCTGCGTGGAAGGGGGAGCTGCCACTCGACCTGTCATTTAACCAGTCACTGCTAGGGGCCGCTGCCACTTGACCAGTCACCGTTACATGCGCCTGCCACTGGCCAGTCACTGTTATATGCGCCTGCCTCGGGACTTTGCACAATATATAAGGTGTTTTTTTAAACAAAATGCAGCGCTTATCCCCTCTAGCAAGTGGGCAAGAACGGCATGCACAATAGGTCAATATTCACCATTAACCAAACGCTTTTCACCAGCCTTACAGCTACTAGCAGATATGATCAAATAGACAGTTAGACACGTATCCCGCGTTTAGTTTTACTCTTATTTAACCTACCCATTACCACCTGACCTTACTTTATTATTTTCCAGCGTATCAGCGTATTGAGCGTGTCTCGTAAGCGTCGCGCCAGCCACTGGCCGGACACAAGATCTCTCACTGTTTTCATCTACCAAACACTCCGACTAATGCACATGTGCAAACAGACAGTGCAATCCTGCTCTTATTTATCTTATATTGTATTCCCTTTTTTGTCCACAATGGAGCGCGCGTCACGTTACCTATTAGCATCGCGCCTGCCTCAAGATCTCTTACTGTTTTAATCTACCAGACACTCCGATCGATGCACATGTGCAAACAGACGGTGCAATCCTGCTCTTATTTATCTATTTGTCATCGTATCTTATCTTATATTTGAATCCCTTTTTTTGTCCATAATGGAGCGCGCGTCACCTAAGCATCGCACCAGCTACAAGATCTCTCGCGGTTTTACTGCCTGACATCGATTTGTTTGTATTATGGGGCTATTTTTATTTACAGAATATTGCAGAATATCAACATGATGAGGTCTTTGAACTTGCATCAGTGCAAAAGAAAACAAGAAAACTTCAGGCAAAGAACAAAACTTTATTTTAATAATTAAAAAAGAAATAGAATTTTTTTTTACCCAATCGTTACTCTACCTGTGGCCGTTAAAAAAAAACATTGGTACAGCAAATCCAACACAAATGGACTTATATAGCCTACTGAATCTAGAGTGTGAAATTGACAGCATTTTAATGATTAATCTAAAATAATAAAATAAAATAGAGTACGCAGCAATATTTTGCATTTGCCAGTTGTTATTTTGCCAGTTTTTCACACAAACATCTTATGCGAAATATGATGAATAAATTAAAATAGATAGTCATAAAACAAACAAATCGATGTAGCGAGGAATCTTCGTCTGCTTTTCCCTTCAGCATGTCATCGGAGCATCAGGCAGTAAAAGCGAGATTGTGATTTTGATTGTGACTGGCGCAACGCTTAGCCTATAGGTGACGTGACGCGCGCGCTCCATTATTGACAAAAAGAGGGAATAAAATATAAGATGACAAATAAGAGCAGGATTGCACTGTCTGATTGCACATGTGCATCAATTTGAGTGTCTGGTAGATTTAAACAGTGAGAGATCTGAGGCAGGCGCGACGCTAAAAAGGTGTATAGTCAAGATGTCTCTTATGTTAACCAAGGCTGCATTTGTCTGATTTGTGTGATCAAAAATACAGTAAAAATAGTAATTATAACATTGTTATAACCCTTTTTTATTTTCATACATTTTAAAATGTAATTTATTCCTTTGATGGAAAGCAGAATTTATCATCATCATTACTCCAGAATTCAGTGACACATGATCCTTCAGAAATCATTCTAATGTGCTGATTTGCTGCTCAAGAAACATCTTATTATTGTCCATGTTTTTAAGGATTATTTGATAAATAGAAAGTTCAAAAGAACAGCATTTCAAATCCACTGTAACAAATGTCTTTGCTGTCACTTGATTAATTTAATGCATCCTTGCTATTAATTTCTTTTCTTTTTTAAAAATCTTACGGACCCTAAACTTTTGAATGGTAGTGTACATTATTAACCCTAAAAATTTACAAGGAAAGAACAGTGAATAAAAAAGTGTCAATTTTAATTTCAATCAAAAGGTGATAACTCGAAACAACATCTGGCTGGTTTGACTAGATACGTGCCTCTGTGAATGAGTGTGTGTGTGTGTGTGTGTGTGTGTGTGTGTGTGAGAGAGAGAGAGAGAGAGAGAGAAAGAGGACAAACATAGGACTGTATGCACAAGCTTATACTCTCTCGCTCTTGTCGTTCTTCAGAGAGAAAAGAAAAGAAAATAGCACTGTTCGTCACTCAGAGTGTTAGAATGGAGGGTAAATGTTGTGTAAACATTACATGTTGAGTCAATGAGTCTGTCTGGATTTTACTACTCTCTGTAAACAAAGCAGTGAGGGAATTACTGTCCATTGGTCCTCTGGAAGGATAAAGCTAACAGTCTGCAATAAGGGCAACCTTTGACTGGGTGGGACCCGTGCACTACACAGGCACCAAAACAAAGACATTCCTCGAACAGCTTAAATCGAATGCTCTCCAAAGCATATATATGATGCGATCTGGGAAAACCCACCACATGGTGAAATTTGACATATTACAGGTTTTGAGACCATATTGAAGCTGGGTTCAAGCCCTTTCCAAATCTGTTTTTATTTCCCTTATCGTTTGTCTGTAACAAAAGTTGTGGTTATCTGAAGTCAGCTGATCGCTATAATTTTCAGAAACTGAATTTTGAGAAAAAAATGGTTTAATTAACTGTCACATCCTGCTAGCGGGACGACAGGGACTCTTTTTTTATTTCCCTTTTTTTCATATCACATATTTTAGTAATCATCCTTTTAGGTTTTAGGTATAATTAGGTATAATTCGAAAGCTTACAAACTCAAAATTCATCCTGTGAAAACCGTTTTGAAATCGGACGATTGAGAGGCGAGCAAGATCTTTTAAGCGAGCAGCTTCGGTCTCTGTTGTTCTCTTGTGCTCCGCATCACACCACACGATAACTCTGGATTAAAACAAATAAATAAAAACTTGCATGCCGTTGTAGTTCCCCCAGGACTGGACTTTTTTCTGTTATGTGGTTTATTTTGATTGGAGAAACTGTCTTTGTACTGTTAAGAGAAGGAGAGCTAAACGGGAGATATTGTTTTTTTGCCCCTCCGCCCCGCCGTGCGTGTTCTTGAAGAGAAACACAGTCTTTTCAGCTGGCCACTATAAATCGCTATTTTTCTGCACTAAACTAGTGAATTTTCCCAAGATATATTCAGAGATGATAAACAAGATGTTATAGAATAATAATTTAATAAAAACCCAATTTTGACAAAAAACTGACATTCTATCTATTTTTAGAACTTACTGAAAACGTACCAGCGCGACATCCGACGGGTTTTCCCAGATCGCATCACATATAGTGTAGAAGGCGGCTGTGAATAATTTGAACTAGTCAGATTTATTTACAGTATGAATGTATGCGAGTGTGTACCTGGTATCTGGGGGGCAGGAACTGTATGTGAAGTGCAGAGGCTTGAGTGTGTGTTCCAGTAGCGTTTGTGCCAGCGGAATGGAAGGGGAGTCACTATATTCTAGACTCGATGGCAACTTGTGATTCACTAAAACATACAGAGATCTGTAGTATCCTAAAAGACAGAAAGACATTGAAAAAAATATGATTAAAAGATATGATTTTTCTAAATGAAAAAGATCATTCTGTGTAGTCTCTAACTAAATATATTCATCTATTGCCTCAAAGTATGATTAAGACTAATTAAACATAGGGCAAAACTCTGTACCTTTCTGTACCATATAGCGCAAAATTTGCTCAATAAGTGCAGTGACATAGTTTTCATCCTGTAAAAAGGGCAAGTAGGTTCTCTCAGATGAAAACACCTCCAGCATCCGCATCGGGACTGTCACATTTAGACTGTTATCTTCACGTGCTTGCAATAACCTTAGAGACAGAGAAAATGCTTAGTGACCAACCAACAAGCAGATCTAAAGATTTTTACTATGCCAGATTTTTTTCTTTTAGGGATGCTACTACAGAAAACAGTATCTGGGGAACATCTTATTTTGTACCTGCAACAGTGTCCCAGCATCTTCTTGATCTGAAACAGGCAGCTCTGTCTTTCTGGCCCTGTCAGCAGCTTGACGAACTGAGCATGATGCTTTACCAAACTCTGACACATCCAGATCTACAACAGTTAAGACATTAACATCCTTAAATGCGCATAAATCCAATGAAGGTTCTTGGATTCATTACAGACAATGACACCATAGAACAAAGCTGTCCAACTTCTTTTTATTTTTCATCAATTCACATTACAAAAACAAAAAGTCATTGACCCTCATATGATAACAAAAGCTTTTTAAACCGGCAACTTAGATCATATTTTTGGTTCTTACCATTCTGTTTCTGTCTTCACTTTGTCTGTAAAAAAAGAGAAGCTGGCGAACAAGTTGGCTGAGTATGGCACTGTCTGTAAGTTGAGGGCCAGAGCCTGACTGGCACTGACACACACAGTGGTCAAAGCAGCCCCTTTGAATGGCATACTATATGAAACAGAGAAAAAACTCAGGAATTTAACAATCTGTCAATCAACTACAAGAACGGGTTAAAAGAAACCCATCCACACTTGTAGAGTTTAAAGTGATTCCACATACTTGCTGTTTTCGGTCTTGGTATCCCCTTATGTATGACTGAATGATGATTGAATTTTTTAGTCTTTTCCTCTCATCCTGTGTGAAATACAAAGATAAGTAAATCATCTTCTATTTGTTCATAACTGCAAGATTCACACTCTTATATCTGGCTCTATTCTAATAAAAAGATACAACTACTTAGATACACATCATGGGAAATTTGTGATACACCAAAAAGTATTTGGACACTCAAGACACACTTGAAAATGTATGAAATGTCATTTCATTAGATAACAAAATCAAACCAAGCTTTTCTCAGAACTAATATAACTTTTTTGGTCCTATTTTCACAATAAAATGCTTTAAACATCTGTAAAATACCCTAATGGTGGATACTTGCCTCTCTTTTCCTTCTTTCTTCCTGTGTTCGATGAAGAAGAGATGCTTTTTCCTCCTGAAAAAAAAAAAATGTGTTAGACATATCAAAATAGATACAATATCAATATGGAACAACAATTACCAGATTTGTGTTGTCCATATTATTTATGGAAATTATTTGCACTAGTTTAGAATTAGCAAATACATATTCACAAAAATATAAAATGTTTAGTTTCCAAGTAATAATCATTGTAGACACATGTCAAATGTTGTGTTGTCACATGGAAAACTTACTTTTCTGCTAGCACCCCCAAGGGACACCTTGGGTGTTCTCCTGAAATCTCCCTCAAAACTGAACATGGTTACACTTTTCCCATTGAGCAGCAATCAATATAAGTATCCTGTGTGCAGTGCAACAAAGTGCTGTCTGTACCGGCAAGACAGAGAAAACAAAAAATTATGAGACTGGGGTCTAGACAATGAACAAATCATAACGGAAACATTCTCTCATAACAGAATTTATGTTTGCTTGTAACAATAAGCACCGGTAAAGATGCTGCTTAAACATATACTACTGTGAAATAAATCAGGCTGTTATGATGAAGATATTTAAAGCAACTTTATCCTCGTGATAGATAACTGAGGAGGTACAGAAGGTTACAGTGGGCGTGATTGGAAATTGTCACCCCGCTTTCAGCAGGTGTGATGATCAACACTAAATAGAGCTGTGTAACACTACCGTATCTCCGATCAGAAATGTCACAACATGACCGCTGAAATGTTATTTCAAATTGATGTACACATTATTGTACATGTGTACAAATATATGAGTGTTCAACAAATGCCCCGCACCCTCATTTGAGCGAAACATGTTCAAGAAAAGGGTTGTTTCATAAGGAGACAAACACATTTGTTATGACTCAAGCCAGGCTAGTTAGCTTGCTAACATAAAGAACCAGTAAAGAATCACTAAACCAGAAGTTAATCATCATTTACGAACGTTCTCTTTGAAGTTTTAAGTATAAATAAGCATTCGCGCTGTGAAAGACACAAGAGTTCTGGTATTTTCTTCAGTCGGATCCAATGAATTTCTCTGTTAGCCTCTTGGCTAAAGGTTCTTTGACTAGCTAGCTAATGACTCAGCAGCAGGTCAATTGTCTTTCACCTCGACAATTCCCAATTTCCCAGAAATGTACACGTATAACTGTATGTTATTTGGGGTCTGTCACCACTTAACGAGAATTAAGACAGTAATTTGGAAACATAAATGCTGTGCTCTGCTCTGACATGATAGTTCAGCTTGACAGAAACTTCAGTCATATGTCGCTCTGGTCGCTTCTAAAGTCACCTAGTGATTTCAGTGAGGTCTCACAGCTTTTTCTACTGATGAGTCGTGTTAGTAGATGAAATGCGAATTGTTTACCTGGTTTTATTGAATGATCAGCCGAACCATACAGTTCAGCGACTGGAAATCAAAGAAAACAAAACCGAAATCGTTGCTCCTGCTCTACTAAACAAACACAACACAGAGAAACGCCCGCCCACTCAGTAGCACGGTGGAATGTGATTGGACAACACAACACTGGCTACCAAACGATTGGTTAAAAACGAGGTCAATAACGTGAAAAATGTCACAATTACTTCCTGGATGAATCCCAGCAATAAAAGGAAACCAGTTGCGGACGGTGAAAGTGATCTAATCTCCGAGACGTTGAACTGGATCATGTTTACATTAGATATTCTTTTTTTAAAAAGTATTATAAAAAATACCTTTATTTATTGGTTTCTTTGTAATTTATGTAAATAATGAATTGGGAAACACATAGCAAAACAAAAAGCAACCATTTACATAAAGTTTTGAAACATTAAAATGCATAGTACACCCAAAATAACTCTTTTTATTATTTACTCACCCTCATGCCTAACCTGTATGACTTTCTTTCTTCTATGGAACAGAGATGATGTTTTGAGAAACAAATATGTTTTGTTGTTGTTTTCCCTCTCCATAGAATGGAAGTCAACATTCTTCAAAATATATTTTATGTTCCTTAGAAAAAAATAAAGTCAAGTAGATTTGGAATGAGTGTGAGTAAATGATGACAGAATTCTAGTTTAAGGGAGAACTAACTTCGAAGCCAACTAACTTACTTTAAATGCTCATCTGCACTTCACACACATCCCCCTAAATATTGTAGAATAGGTCTCACACTCATTGCTTGGCATCTGATTCTTGTTGGACATAAGTAGCAAGACAGGAAACCACTCAGTTTCTCATATATGTTATAGAGGGATTTATGAGTTATTGATTGATCATATCCTGCCTTTTAGACCTGAAAAGGGTATAACGAGCCACTACAGCAAGTCTTCTGGAGCTGCTTCAGAATACAAAATGGGGGTCTCATCATCTCAAAAGGTCTCTAATTTTGAAAGATGTCAAAAAAGGGTCACACATTTATGTCAACTCCCTGAGTTATATGTCTCCATAACTCTTTGTTGAGTCTGGTTAATTGCTAAATTGTTCAAGAGTCCTTTCAGGACTTGTATTCTTAAATAAAAAGTGTTTTTAAGCTATTCCCTGCATCCATTTATCCATATATATATATATATATATATATATATATATATATATATATATATATATATGAATACAGAATCACGCTGCCTTTACATTTGTCCTAAATATTATGCTTATAGTTCAAGTTACATGTACAATATTCTTTTAAACCCAGAATAGGCACTAAAAATATTCAAAACGAATGTGGGTTATAAATAATTCATTTATACAAATGTTCACAGAACAAATTTTATCTGACTCCAAACTTGTCATATTTTTTATAAAACAATTGAAAGTTCATTATTAAATCTGTTTATATGGTCCTGTGGGCTTTGTATGTTGCAGTCATTGTTTAATGATAAAAATCCCAACAAAAACAAGACTGATCATTCATCAGTGAGACAAATGTAAAAGCTGAGCTTGAGAAACATTCATAAGAAAACAGCCAACAGTTTTCATTGACTAAAAGCTGTTTAGCTCTATGTTGGTTGATAATTGAAGCATGCAAGGGCCAAATGCACCTCACTCCCCCCCCTTTTTAAAAAAGTAATGAAAAAGAAAGGAAGAAAAAAAAATTGACACCCTCCAATTAATTTGTGGTGGCCAAATGTGCTTTTCTGAAACACAATACAGCCATCACTGTCACATCTGCCTTCCATTTAATTTTTTTTTATATGTTTTGGGGAGGTTTAGAAGACTTACAATAAGTAATTATATCTAAGGCAACATTATTATTAGGCCTATTGTTTTTAAATCATGTAAGCCCAAATGTGCAGATTCAGATCATTACAGTTTTACTTTGCAACATGTTTGTTTTATTTTTTTATTTTTTTTATTTTATACAAAACTGTTATCTCACCTTTCTACTTTATAGCCGAATTAAATCATAAGGGTTGATGTTGATTTAATAAATACCCTACATTATACATTGCTTTTAAAATATTTCCTCGGTTCTCAGATTGTTTTGTGGGGCAGTGGCACTCGTTTTAATAAACAGCGAGATCTTTGACTTTTTGCTGTGCTTATGACAGGTATGAAATGAATTCATTTGAATTAGCCTGACATCTGGTGACATCGTCAATCACGGGCTCGTGTCACGGAGAGAGGGGACTCGTGGGTCATCTCGTTTAAAGCACATTTTAAATTACACTGACTGAATTGTGTGTGTTCATCACATTAGTGTAGTCTAGTATGCTCGGTTGAGTGACACCTGGCTTTCAGGCTTGTACACAGTTTGGTCCAGTGAATCAAGATATAATCAGCTAGGGTTATCAAAAGCAAACTGATAAAACCCCCCGCTAATTTCGATATAGCCAGAGCCAAGAAGGACTTGGAAGTAGGCTATGCGTTTAAAATGAATTATGTTCCATGTTCAGAATCATAAATCTATAAGCGCTGAAATCGGATTTCCTTTAATGATTTTTGATACTGGGGCCATTCGTTGTAAGTAACCGTTCTCTACAAATTAAATTGATAAAAAGATTATGAGCCCGAAATGTGTTTAAAAGCAGTGCTAGGCTATACATTTCATCACACTACCCATTTGTGCCATTATGATCGAAAATATTTAGGCTATTGCAATAAAAGAGACAGTGGAGGTCCCGTTAAATTGGCTTTTCATAATGAACACATTTACCATGGATAGGGCTAATTAATATATAAACTATTTCGATTTGTCATTGTGATATGTGTTCCACTTAATTGTGAAAGTAATTACCGAGCGAATGAGCAGCTTTGAGGAGAGTCCCTTTCAGGCCCTTCTATCTGAAGGTGCAATAATAATCATTTTACTCTCCCCCGATGTGATGAAAAAGAGACATAAATCTCTCTGATCGCTGCAGGTCCATGGCTTCATATTTCACTGCTGATTTAATAGAAATATTCATGCGATCCCTTAATGAAATTAAAACTGATGGGAGGCAGACAAAGCGGCAAGACACAAGAACGTTTAAACGCGTTTAAAGACACATGTATTTGATTGGGAAGAATGATGAAGACCTCAAATAGGAGGATTCCAGATAAACTCAAATAAAAATACATAGGGTTATTGTTGCGTTGTAAATCACGAAACCCATGTAGGCTATTTATCGCAGTCCATGATCGTATAAATGGCTAGGCTATGCACTGTAAAGTTGTAGCAATTAGGCTACACCTGAGACGATTCCTATTATTTATAAATGATGGGTAACTTCATCATTACGGCACCCTGTTATTTTTATCCTTTTGGTTGGTGACTTGTTGATTTCCCCTGAGCAAATAAACGCATGCAGCAGTCTCGAGAGAGTGGTTAGCTGATGAATTGAGGAAAACTAATCCGCTTTATTGGTAGACAGGTTAAGGGCAACAGAGTGTCAATAATTCTCTCTCTGGCCTCTTTCTCCATTAGCTTAAAGAGGCTTATAAGGGGAACAGACCCCACAACAGACACATATCTTCCACACCCCCATCCCACCGTGTGCCCAGCTGCTTGGAAATATATAGCTAATTTAGATTTTAAGAGCGAGATCCACCGTTTGCAACATACATAACTTTTAAGAAAGACATAGGTCCCATCTCTTTTTTTTTTTTCATGAGTAGGCCTAATAAGCCTATGGCTGTCAATATTTTTTCCTTTAAATTTCTTTAAAGGTCTGATTTGCCAATGTTTATGCAGAATAAATAACCTACAAAATATATATGTACCAACATATTACAATAGTATCAGAAGTTTGTTGCTGTCATGATAAATATGACCGTTTGATGGGCTATAATAGCCTAAAAACCTAGCCTTTGTAGCCTATTCGGCTATTTATTATTTAATATTGAAATAACATTATCTTGTTGTTAGGGATGCAAAGTTGCTAAAATATGTAAAAATCCAGAATAGACCTAGGGTACAACAGAATAATGTAACTGTTGATCATGTTGGCTAATTAAGATTTTTTTTAGAGCATGGTAAATAGTTTTTAAAAAAACTCTTAATTTAAAAAATTTTGTGAATTTTAACCTCCAGAGTAAACATATAATCAATGTATATTTCTGTAGCCTAGCTGTTTAGTAAACAAATTATCACAAACCAAAACTGGCATATTTTTAGGCAGGGGGCAAATTAAATCAAATGAAAGTTTGACTGTTCTCAGGACAATTATTTTAGTGGCGGGCAAGTTGTCACACGTGTTTTAAATATTGTGAAATAATTTATTACATTTAGGCTACATTTAATAATTTATTAGGCCTATTATTAAATGTAGGCTATGATTTGTTTAATATTTTCTGCTAAAAACACCGATCTTACCGGTCAAGTTACCTTTTACATTTTTCGCTAGGCAAATTGTTTTACGTTTCATCATTGTTTTACTGCTTCAATCTTTGCAGAAAAAAATATAATTGCTGTTCAAAAATATTCACTGGATTACAAAAAAGTGTGACACGGTTTGCCCGGTGTGACTGTGAGGACAGACTTTCCACAAATTTGTGCTCTTATGATTCAGAATTCAAAATATATTTAATATCAAATGCGTATAGGCGATGTCCCACTTTGTTATTTCATAGGCCTAGCCTAATAATCGAATAATAAAATAAATAAATAAATAAATCAACAACAAAAAACGCCCATATGCACATTCTAGCTCTTGGTGGATATTTGTCATTCTCTTTTTCAAACACATAGGCCTACAGTCGTTATCTTTATAAGGATATAAACTATATTTGACTAAATTATCCACGTATGAACAGGATAGCCACCAGTTTTAGCCATTTATTTAGACAGTTATGCTAACACTTAGCATCTTTTTGGATCGAAAAAAATTAGGCTATATCGTGATAAGCCATAGCCTATGGTAGGCTATTAAACTCTTTTTAAGGGATGCTGTTCTGTACTGTAATTTGATAGCATGTTAATCAAATTGAATGCTTTCTTAAAACAATTAGCCTACAAGTAGGCTGTGTGTAAACTATTTTTTTTTCACACACCCTTAACTTCCACGACGATACGAGAAAATTCTTATATTTTGAGGACTATTGGATTTCTACTAAGCGCACCGTGAACACGGTGAAATCATTGTCCAATCGGAAATCCACAAGGATGACGCGAATGACCAATCCACACCCTTTCGGGCAGCAGTTGACAAGTGCACTTCTGGCTTGCACACCTTGGCCAAGATCATAACTTTAAGGAGAGGGACGGAGACACTTGTGACAGTCTTGTAAAGTTGCGAACGACGCGTGAATCTGTTTGTGAGTTGGGCCAGATGGAGAAATCTAAAAACTTTAGAATCGACGCGCTTCTAGCTGTCGATCCACCAAAAGTGCAGACCTCGCCGCTGGCGCTGGTCACCTCCCTGCCCACATCTTCCATATCATCCTCCTCCGAAAGTGTTCAGGCGTCAGATTTGAACACGAACTCCGAAGCACTTCGGAACGAGACTCCTTCGCCCCCCAGGATATCATCTTGCGGCTTGATTCCCAAGCCGGGTTTCTTAAACTCTCCACATTCGGGCATGGTCGGACTACACCCTCAGAGCAGCACCGGGATTCCTCCTCAAGCTCTCTACGGTCATCCAATGTACACATATTCAGCAGCGCTCGGTCAGCACCCGGCGCTGTCGTACTCTTATCCGCATGGGTCGCACCATCATCATCATCATCCCAATGACCCCCTCAAACTCACCGCCAGCTCCTTTCAGCTCGATCACTGGCTGAGGGTCTCAACTGCGGGAATGATGCTGCCCAAAATGGCAGATTTCAGTGGTGAGTTCAATTCGAAATGCATGTGGATAAAATATAGCCTTATAGGCGCTAGTTATTATTAGCCCATTATTATTATTATTATCATCACATTTTTATCATATTCAAAACAGTTTGAATGTTGTGCTTTATATTGGCCTACTACCGGTATGTTTTTTTCCCCCCCTGTAATTCCTTAATTAGCCTCACTTGGTAGCCTACTATTTTGAGTTTACAGAATAGCCTGTTTATTTTATGTAGGCTATGCTGTAATAAATAAAAATGATCATTTAAGATCAGCTACTCAGTGCAACGGATCACAGTAACCTGGTCTAACAAGCGCGTGCAGGGTCAGTAAAGCTGTTCTTTGACTGAACGAGCACTCGCTTTCAAAGAGGGGCTAAAATGGACAGATAATGGACAGAGGGAAAGTGGCGGACGAGTGTGAAAACCACAGCCTGCCAACTGTGTACACTGCAGACACTGTCTCTCTGTTCCGCTGCTCGTCTGCAGATTTTCTCAAACCTCTCCCAAACAAATCAGACAGGGTGGAAATGTTACCAGATGTACTGACAATGCCGTGGCACATAGAGGCTATGTGTGATTGGGAATTGCTCTGGGGGCTTTTAAGAATGAGAGCTTTTAACATTTCTTGCCGTCCCATTGTCTACTATAAATTGCATTGTGTATTAAAAATCCGTTTTGAGTGTTCTAATGCTGTAGTAGCCTAGCCTATACCTACAGTAATGCACTAACACTAAATAAAATAAAATAAATAGAGGCATATGAAAAGCAGCCCTGCCCGTTCCACTCTCAAAAATAAACTATTTAACGGTCCAGTGCAGTAGCATTTTCATCAAGTAGCCTATAGCCTAACACTCAAAAGTTTTTTCTGTTTTTCTTACGAAAATTGATGTTGCTGTAGGCCTATTGGCATTGCATTATAGTTTTGTTGACCAGTGTATGCCTATATCTGTCTTTACACCATCAGTTTGGTGGTTTTCTTTAAAAAATACAAATATATATATAAAAAAACCTGGAACTTAGGATCTGCAGAACTTAAAATGTTATTATATTGTATAAACCTAGCTAAATCTGTTTGGTTCTAATTGGAATCGTTCTTTTTTTTTTAACAATATTTGCAACATAGTAGCCTATAAACTTTAAAATTAATTTGTTTCTGCTGTTTTACGAAATATATGATGAATTATACATTTTGTCATTCTAGGCCAGGCGCAGTCGAACTTACTCGGGAAGTGCAGAAGGCCAAGAACCGCGTTCACAAGCCAGCAGCTCCTTGAACTTGAGCATCAGTTTAAGCTCAATAAATACCTATCGAGACCAAAACGCTTTGAAGTGGCCACATCTTTAATGCTAACAGAGACACAGGTAAACCTTCAGATTTTTTTAACGCATCGCCTGGAAAAAAGGCGATGCGTTAAACGCAAAGCCTAATAAAAAAAAAAGGTCTTGTTATAAATAATGTTTTTAATAGGCTAAATAATAATATAAATCTGTTTAATTTAAATATGGCTGATTAACATAACATCGAAAAATGCCAAATTCGATTAGCTACTTTTTACAGTGTTACAGTGTTTACGAATGAGATGTCATGTTTTTATTTCCAGGTGAAAATCTGGTTTCAGAACAGGCGTATGAAATGGAAGCGCAGTAAAAAGGCTAAAGAACAAGCCGCTCAGGAGGCCGAGAAGCAGAAAGGCAAAGGAAACCAGGACAAAATCGACGGAATAGAGAAGGACTTCCAAAAGCTAGATTCAGTGAAAAGTAACAGAATACGGGACTTTAGAGACAGTGATGACGAAGGAGAAAATTACATGCTGAATTCATCTGATTGTTCCTCCGATGATGAACGAACCAATGCCAGTGATATAAGTCCACAACCATGAGACTAAAAAATAAAATAAAAAAAAAAGCGAAGTATGTGATATGCATGTTATCATCTTGCAGTCATTATGGAAATGCTGAGGTGGATGCGTCCACATGAGCTGTTTGTAGGCTATAGGCATAGCCTACTTACAAACATTGACTGAAACTTCCCCTGAAGGTATAGCCTGATGTAATGGTTGCAGAGCATGTGGTAAAATCCACTGTCTATGGTAAAATCGCATCTCATCAAGCATAATAGACGAGTGGCCTATCACTATCAGTAATAATTAGCATCATTAAGATGATCCTATTCCTATTCGATAACCACTTATTTTCTGAACTCGAGTGGGATATAATTAATCTACAGCCAGATGCTACCATATGCGATGTTTATTTTTATATAATGTATTTATAATGAATTGCTTTTAAAATGCATGTAAATTATTGTTTAGGCTTATCAGTTACACTTTGTGAATAAAATTATAAATTGTTTTGTAATTTTGGGGGGCCTTTTTTATTTGTAACAATTGTTGAACTCGTATATTCCATTACAAGCGTGAAGGAAAACCCTCCTCAAGGCTGGATGTGAAGCGGTCTCTGTCTCTTGTCAGTGGCATGGTCGGGTCATGGGAATCGCTGTTTATAGAGCTCTCATATCCGTGCAAATGTGCGAGTAAGCATACTCGAATATGGCCAAACATTTCTCACCACTGCAGCAATGGCCACCCAATAATGAACCTTTGAGACAAAGCCCATCCATCATCAGAGTACATCACAGGGCCTATTCTCGGTGTCTTTTATTTTTATGTTAGACTTTAAGTGAAATTAGACTGACCTTTCCGCTGATTTTAGACACTTCATGTTATATCTATCCGGAAGTCTGTTTCTGTCATGTTCACAGAGTAGCCTAATGTTGAAAATTAGCTTGCAGTAGGCCTAGCTATTGGCAAAAGACAGAGCGATATTACTTATAGGAAGGACATGAAATGAAAATGATAAAGAAAGAGAGTATGCTGGATTACTCTACAGCACGACTATTTTAATGGTCTTTTCGGCAATCTAATTGAGGTCTATTTCGCATAAGTGCATTTCCTCCTTTATTAATAACGACATGCTTTATTGGGTAATAAACCCAGAGATCCATCTGGTCTTTGCCAAGGAGCTTCTTCGAATCAATTAGAGGACATTTAAATATAATCACTATCCACTCCTATCAGTCCAGGGCCACGAGAACTATACTCAGACACTGAATGTGATCCGAAATGCTTCTTGTTTTCATTTACTAAGCCACTTTCAGACACATTCTTAGTGGAATAATATGCAGTGTATTCTGGTGAATTAATTCTGTGACAGACTCCCCTTTCATTACTCAAAAAACAGCATACCTGCCGATATGACTGCAACGCATCGTAGAAACTAAAATCTGGCTAATCTATTAAACTTGGAATTATCCTTGGGTCCAAAAAGGCTTGTAGGGTAGTCAAGCAGAGGCAACGTTTTAAAACAGAAACAGGAAATTCAGAGGGGTGAAGAAACAAAAGAATGTTCATATGTGGTACAGTTTTATAGCAGATATAAAACATTATGATGGTTATGATAACTAAGACCATGTGCATACATACATAAATGTATAATGTTATCCTAATACACTCTAATCGGTAACAATTAGCAATGGTTTAAAATACAGAATTAATATGGCCCTGAACAGGTAGCAGTCAATTTGAAACATTAGTTACTGATTTAACTAATGCCTAATTTACCCTACTTGTACGTTTACCCAGCTGCATAAGTACAAAGAACTCAGAACCTTATCAGTGCCACTATCACCGTCTAACCATTGGGAAAGAAAACCACAAGTGAGCAGGGTGGGAGACACTTAGGCCTACATGAAGCCCTGGATGAGACAGTTAAAGGTGAGACAAAACATGCAGGGAACAAATACATTACTAAGCATGAGTGCATAATAAACCACATAATATAAATTGTTAAAAGTATTCGCTATGTAATTTGTCAGTAGAGACCAATGCACATGGTTTTATATGACATTCGGCTCAGGCCTATACACATGTATGCATCCCCCATAGTCCTTTGGACAGGAACATGTAACATCCTCGCAAACAGTATTCTAACTGCTGTAAACAGTTCAAAGGCAACTTCGCTTTCTATTACCAGTTCAAACTAAGGTCAGTATCAACCTTCCTATGGTCTCACACAGACAGACAATAGCACACACTATTTACAGTCACCTGTGTATCTTAGTGGGCTGGACCCACATTATACGCTTCTCCTCACATATGGTGACAATGTTGTCTTTGTCAAAGGGTGGAAAAGCAGGCCATCTGTAGGTAACTCTCCCGTTTCCAGCTCTAAAACTGCGAGAGAAAAAACAGCCAGACTGATGTGTCATCATTACAGGTTCTAATGTGACAGTCTGTTTGATCTGACACCAGGGTATGTGATAAGGTTTAATTAATCAAATATAATTGAACACTTAGCTCTTTTGTTGTAGAGCTGCAAGGGTTATGTTTCCTCTGCCTGACCCCAGATGATGATTGCTCATCCTCTGATCACTTCATGCTGTGGATTGATGTCAGTAATGCCAATGTTGCTAATGAATTAACCATGGGCATCAAATCTAACGGTAACCCTCTGCTATGTTATGCTAGTTGGTCACGTCCAGAGCACTGCTGCATGTGCAGTTGCTCCAAACAAATGCAATGAATCTATATTTCAAATAAGGCAAACAATGCATGTTTGTGCTCTTTTCTAAATTAAGTTAATAGTTTTGTTTTCATGGGAAGCTATTCAACTCAAGAGCTTTTGCGCATTATATAAAGTTAAATAAATATTAAACAGGCTTTTGTGATTTAACACACTCAATTATCTGTTACAGACAAGATGTGGTATTTTTTACTTTCCTTTTTTTATATTTACATTTTCTGCTCTTATAGTTTTCAAATAAAAGATCACTTTTTCCTTTCAATTAAATAAACATACAGAAAGCCTGACTTGCTATTAAAAGAGACGTAATAAACCCAAACATATGGATCATACAAATGTTATATGACTTCTTTCTCTTACTCAGGTATGCAAGTCAATACAAATTTAATTCCAAACTTGAGATCTGTTCTGGTCAATGTGCAGTCATGCATGTAATAATAATAAATAAATAAAACATACATCAGAATAGAAAAGCTGGCCATTGAGGTTTTCTATTATCTAACTATTTAAAACACAAAATGTCATATTTATATATTTTACTTTTTATTTTTTCTACAGAATGCCATTAATAGAAAATGGAATAGCATGTCAGTGATCTGCATGCGTCTTAAAGTCTGCATACAGGTTTGCATGTCGCCCCATGTAGAAATTGTCACTTTTTTAAGTCTGATGCATTATGCACACATCTGTGTGCTCTATAGCTTGATTTGGGCGTCTCGGGCCTCCATAGCTTTGGTGGCGACCTCGGCTCTGTCCATGAATACCTTGGCTTGCTCAGATGGTTCTTGTGTCTGAACAGTCCGGAGCAGAAAGTGACTGATGAAAAGCTTCAAGCCTTCCCGAAGCATTCCTAGCTCGGGAATTCCAGAAATCCTGGGACACAATGGTAGACAGATATTGACACACTAAGCCACACACACAAGCCATTTTAGATGAACTCAGGCTGTCCTGCATCTGGTCTTTTTACTAATTTTACTGAAATTAAAAAGTGTTTAAAAACTTGCACTTACAAATAAATATTTAAGCATTAATGTAAGAATTGTTATAGCTAATGTATAATTAGCGATGTCACACTTTTGCCTTTGATTACAAAATATAGATTTATGCCTTTAAAAAGTTAGAAGCATCCAAACCATTTAACATTATGAACATTTATCTACATGACAAATATAATTTTTTTTGTAGAAAAATACTACTCACCTGCCAAATATATTCACAAGATCTTCAAGCTCAGTTTCTCTAAGAAGTTTCAAGAGAATCTGCTTCAGGAATTTGACTTTAGGCTTATCTAGCTCCCCAAACTCAATAGCCTTATTAAAACACAAAAGACCATCAGAAAATTAAGCCATCCTTTAACTAATGCGTAAATGATTCATAAAAAGGATGAAGGACATTATACTACATAGTGCCGTCAAATGAACTTTACCAAATATTACCTTGAGAATAGAAAGAGAGAGACTCCTCCTGTGTAAAAGATGAGTGACCATCTGGACCAGGTTACTGAAAGACCTACTGGAAAGGTTCGCCAGTTCTTTGAACTTATCCCACAGACTAAACTGAAAGGTCATCTTAAGAACAGAAGAAAAGCACAGAGGGTTTACATTTACAAAATGGATGTTATGTTTAACTGTAATTGACCTATAGTATACAGCAACAAGCTACTAGGCATTACATTCAGCAGAAGTGGGTGTAAACAGACTGACTCGTATTATCAATACAACAGATTTGTATATTAAAAACTTATAGCTGATCTTATACCATATTGCACATAAGAGTAATATTCATTTGTAATATCAATCTTAGCTAACACCTTGTGAAAAAGCACACTCCTAACAGACTGAGACATGCTGAAAGAATCACTGCAGCTCCACTCTACCTTGAACCGACGGTCATGCAAGCAAAGTTTCTCTGCCAGAACCGCATAAAATCTATTGAACATTTTCTCCTGCAAGCAGCAGTCCATAAGAACATGAACAATTTCCCGCTCTTGCTGGTTTTTCAATCCTAACCTGGGACAGAAAATAATCCACTGTATGAATTGGGTAATTTATGGTTTATGAAAAATATTACAAATATAGTACATCATGTTTGAAATACACAGGAAGAAAACACGCAGGTCTCCTAGCAAGTAATTTAAAGAAAGGATATAACACCAAGAACATAATTTCAGAAGATCTAACATTCTTCTTGTTCTCTTAACCTAACATAAAATAAATGTTATCTTGCTAATAGAGCAGATCTGTTAATCTGTAAAGACACTTTTCAAATCATTTTATACAATTATTTTACATAAGTAGGTCAGCAACTAAATAAAAAGTGCATTATCGATTCTTGCATTACATGACAGTGTGATCAAAACAACATGGCCTATGTCACTGAAAATCTATGTGAAGAAACAGAAAATATGCAGACAAACCTTAAAAGTTTCTCAAAGGCATCCAGATAGTCTTCACTGGACATAAGCACACAGAAAACGTTCCTCCTGATGTCAGTGTTCATTCTTTGTTTGTGTGCAAGCTCCAAAATCTTTGTGCTGTACTGCAAATTCATAAATAAATTCATGAATAATCCATTTCAGATGACAATTTGACTCTTATAAAGCAATTTTATACACAAAAGTGACAGTCTTTAAACAGAAATAACTATATTTGGTAACACTTTTTTGTTTTTTACAATAAGGTTTTATTTGTTAACATAACTTTGCTACATGCATTAACATGAACTAAGAATGAACAATACGTCTACAGAATTTATTATTCTTTGTTCATGTTAATCTTAACATTTACTACTACATATTTTAAAAAGTTGTATCTGTTAACATTAGTTAATGCACTCAGAACCAACATGTAATTTTTTTTATCCAACTTTAACGAATGGTTTAAAATGTATTGCTCATTGTTAGTTTTTGTTAGTTGATGCATTACTAATGTTAACAAATGACACCTTATTGTAAAGTGTTACCCTATATTCTTAATATATATTTAAAACATTTCTAAATAAGCAAAAAAAGACGACAAAAAAACTTACTTGTTCCCCTTTGGTGGATGTCTTGTTCTCATGGTCATCAATCATGGGTGCTCCACTCCAGGAAGATCCCACAATCCACCAGCGGCCAATTCGTTCAGCTTCCAGAAGATTGTCTAGTGAGACTCTCAACTTCATATCACTGCCACTGGCACTGCTGTGAATCTATTAAGAGGGTTGTGTTAGTGAATGAGCACTCAAACTAAGTAACAGGCTACAATTCAACATTTCTCTGAAAATACTGGACAAAACTCAGATCAATGTGTGACCACACCAAAGTATGGAGTTAGTCTGACCCCTAGTGGCCACAGCGAGAAGTTAATTTGGTACCAATACCACCTATGAATTTAGAGTGA
The DNA here is from genome assembly GCA_031834385.1 of Semotilus atromaculatus. NCBI lineage: Eukaryota > Metazoa > Chordata > Actinopteri > Cypriniformes > Leuciscidae > Semotilus > Semotilus atromaculatus. The sequence goes on along the minus strand of JAULUF010000009.1, from coordinate 13,898,896 downwards.
CCAATAATGTGAACATTAACTAGTTATCTGCTCTAAGCACTTTTGCATTGCAAGGCCACCTTATAAATCTACCAATGTAAGTAACATCAGTCATTTTCTCACCAAAGTCCTCTGCAGTTTCCTTAATTTCTCCAGAGGCTCAGGGTCATAACCCGGTATCTTCCTCATGTCATTGTTCTTCAGTGCCAGCATAGTCTCCAACATAAACCGAATCTAACAAGAAAACCAACATAAACGTCTGTTTGTAGAACTTGAGACCGACTATAGGACAATTGTCCTCATTTGTAAGTCGTTTTGGATAAAAGAGTTTAATCATTAAATGTAAATATAATATGATCATTTCTGAGCACCAGAAGCACATCTTCACAGGACAAATGAGTCTTACCCTTGTTTGGTCCTGAAAACGCTCTCCTTCAGCGTTGGCTTTCCTCTGAGCCTCAGAGATCAGCTCCTTAAGAGCTAGTGGATCATCCTTTCTCAGAGCAAACCCAACGTTCTTCAGCACCAGCAGAACTAGTTCTATATCCTTTGAGCTGAAACGCGTCACCAGCTTCTTCAGAATGTCAAACACTAGGACAGCATGAACCACATGGAAGCTGTATATGTGGGCAATTATGGACAACAAGTTGTCACATTCTTTGTCTGTAGCATCAGGTTGACTGTAAGTTTTATCAAACTGACGGACTACAGTCTCCAGAAAATGAGCTCCAACCTCAAAGAAAAAAAGAGAGAAAGTGAGAAATTAGCAGGTGCCAAGCAAATCTACAAACTATGACCGAAAGTATGCTAGAGTATGCCACCGAAAACAGCAGCTGCTTAGGATTTAAAGGAATCAGGAGGCCCCATAAAAAACCCAACATTCAACATTATTACTACATCTGCACGAATGCGGACCCCCCATCATTATTGAGGCACATGTGTAAGAAGAAAGTTTAGAGCTACATCAAGCACAAGCTTTGCTTATGAAAATATTAAGTTACATTTCTATAGCTCTGACTAATTTAAAATGGTAATTTTGACATTCTAAATGTGTCATATTGACATTACCCGAGTAGTTGAATTAAATACGGTAGAAACCTGTGTGGAGCAAGAACAGATCTAAAATGCATGTGCACAGTTCATTTAACTTAAAAATTTCCACTCTTTAACTTAAATCTGTTAAACTGAACGTACGTAGTAAATTGTTTGCTGAAATAACCACAAGATTAACACCACTGTAAGAGGGCGTGGTGTATCTGTCAATCAGTCGCATGTGTTCCATTACCATAGCAATTTATTTATTACTATTCAATGAGGTGTGTTATAAAATGTTATGAGTAAATAAAATAGTTAAGAATAATGCATTGAGATTTCAATCACCAGTGAAGACACCATAATCCAGAGAAAGAGAATAAAAAGAGTAGGGTTTTTTTACTAAGAAAAGTCAGTTTAGAATTAGTTGGAATATATATGCAGTATATAATACATGATATTCTAGTGTAGTCAATCCATGTAAGATTTGTATGATTGTTGGTTATTTAATGATGCTAATTACATTCCATTAAAGAGATAGTTCACCCCCCAAATTTTAATTCCAAACCTGTGTGTGTTTCTTTCTTCTGCTGAACACAACAGAAGATATTCTGAAGAATGTCGGTAAACAGTTGACGAGCCCCACTGACTTCCATTGTATGGAGAAAAGAAAAAAACTATGGAAGTCAATGGGGCCAGACAACAGTTTGGTTACCCATAATTCTTCAAAATATCTTTTGACTTCAGCAGAAGAAATAAATTCATACAGGTTTGGAACAACTTGAGTAAGATGAGTAAATGACAGAATTATCATTTTTTGGTGAACTATCCCTTTAATGTAATGTAATTAGCATTGCCATAATTTAAGATAAACCCTTTAAGATTTACAGTTTATTTATAAATGTGTTCCATTTATTATTAGTTGCTTTATTATTGAGTATCTGTGCGCATTAGTTAGGCTTGAAAAAAGGGGCTTCCGGGCTTGGAGAGAGAGGTAGAGTCTCTTAAGTCTGCTCCTGGCAGCAAGTCTGGACTATATTGCCATGATGACAAGTGTATGAATCTGTGAGATGTAGTAAAGTAAATATTAGATACCTCCACGCCAACACTATGGTGGAGGACGCTGACAAGTAGGATGTGCTCCATTAAAAGCCTGGAAGAGAGAATGTTAGTGTTAACAATAATATCATTTACAGGTATTTATTAGTGTGTTTGTAGCAGAGCCGCTGATACGTTTTAAGGTCATATTTAAATGGATAGTTCACCCAAAAATGAAAATTAGCCCATGATTTACTCACAATCAAGTTATCCTAGGTGTATATGACATTCTTCTTTCAGACGAATACACTCAGAGTTATATTAAAAAAATGTTACTGGCTCTTCCAAGCTTTATAATGACGTTTATGTTTTGAAGTCTACGGGGGAGGGTCAGAAAGCTTTTAGATTTCATTTAAAAAAAAGGGTAATTAATGACAGAATTTTCCTTTTTGGGTTACCTAAGTTGAGCGTTTTTTAATGTGGTTGCAACTGGGTGCTCACAAGTGTGTTCTGAGTGGTTGCTAGGAAATAGAGTTTTTTTAAAATCAGTTAGGAAAGATAAAGCACAGTAGGGCTGTACGATATATCGGATGACATTGTTATTAGCATCTCGTCAGTAAAGCCGGTTCCTTGATTAGTAGTAAATCGCCATTTACTACACAGAGCCGTAGTTCACTGACAAGCTGAGCCATATCGCATTAATTATCGTGGACATATCGCCTGCAATAATTAATGCGATATGGCTCAGCTTGTCAGTGAACTACGGCTCTGTGTAGTAAATGCCACTCCATCTGATAGCAGGTGATGGCGATTTACTACTAATCAAGGAACCGGCTTTACTGACGAGATGCGCATAACAATGTCATCCAATATATCGTGCAGCCCTAAAGCACAGTAAATACTGGAACACACTACACTTAAAATCATACAGGCATCATACTCTTGCCGACTTTGTAAATGGTTATAGAGAAAAACAAGGCAACATACATTAAACGACTGAGGATCACATACTAACAGACTTTGAAGTTGACAGAAGTTTGAAGTTAACAGAAGTTGTTCAGAACACAACAAATTCACGCAGAAACACATCCCTCGTTTCTAGGAGACGCATGACCAATGAAAACAATGTTTTCTAAAATAGGCTCAAAATGTCAAACATGTTTGATATCCTCCGACTGGATGGAATCACAGTATGAAGCTAAGAGTCTGTGCGCATCATATACACTACGCATCTGTCTGCAAAATCTGTCAACTTGGATGGTTTAAAATCTGCAGACTGGTTCTGACTTTTAGCAACTAGAAGTGATGTCTAGACTGCAAATTGGGACAAAACATCAGGGAGAAAGTCATGTAGCAGATTGCAGCTTTAAATCAGTATAAAAAAATAAAAAAACAGTATGAAGATCTGACCCCTGACCCTGGAGGATGTAGCTTGAAAGCTCTAGGGGTTTTAGTCTCAGCAGAAGAACATCAGTATGTGGGCTTTCTCAAGTCAACATAATTAAATTAAACACTACACAAATGATCAAAGACTGGGTTATAAAATGAAGTATAATAAGGTAACCTTTCAGGCATGAGAGCAGGTGTGACGCAGGCAGCCAGCAGAATGTCCGTGAGTGTATCGTTCATGTCCTTCCTGCTGGTGCTCATGTACAGCTCTTCCAACTGACTGCTGATAGATGCCATGTTGGGCTGACTTAATCTGCCAAGCAAAAGCCGGATAATCAAACTGAACAACAACACGTTGGCTGAATTTCAACTGGTTCACCAAAGATAGTATACATTTTTAAAAATGAAGCTTTTATGTTGTCATAGTACCTTCCACGGCACCTTACCTGTTTATCAGACCTTTTACACGGCGCTTCAGTTTCTCCAGCTCGGCTTTGCGCTTGCTGTCCATGTCTTCTCGTAGGTGAGGTGGAACATACTTGCCCACAGTGGCAGAATTCTATAAAAAGAAGAAACCACAAATATCAACTTCAAAACATACTTTTGATAAGCATGCAATAGACTGTGAGTAAAAGAGTAATGGCCAGTACACTAGAGCCGCTATAGCTGAATTGAGTTTTATAATTCATGAATTTTTCAACATTAACACTGTTTATGTTCGGTTTATTATAATATAGATAATATAGAAGCTGCTTTAAAACAATCTGGAATTTCTCTATAAATAAATGTGACTTGACTAATAGAGAACAAGGCTGAATTTAGACCTAAACAATAATAAATGAAAGATTTTCAATGACATACTAGTTCCTGGCTTTCAGATGTATATTGTTCAGACTCAATTTCCTCCCGATGTTTATTTAACTCTGATGCATCTGTGGGATCTTCCTCTTCTTCCACGTGATATTCTATCTGTGTGTCGTCTTCTTCCTCATCCTCCTCTTCTTCCATATTTGTGTCATCCTCTCCATCTCCTACCTCTTCATCAGCGTCATCTTCATCCTTACCGTTGTTCTCATCATCTGTCATTTGCCTGTCGCTGTCCTCTTCTAACTCGTCGAAGTTATCCTTCGCCTTGTCAACGTCCATTTCTTCATCACTCTCATACAGTCCTGTTGCAGATGCTCCAGGCTCAAGAATTCCTAAAATATAATCGAGTCCATCGTTGGCGAACGACTGAGGCAGGCTCTTTTTGTTCTTTCTTTTATTCAGTCCGAGGCGTTTTTCTAATTTCTTTATTTCCTTGTCCTCTTCGATATTTGCCTCTAAAAGAGCCCGCTTTCTGCTCTCGTGCAGACTAGATTTCGTTCTCTGCTTTGGCAGTTGCTCGGAGAAGTGGACTTTCCTTTTAGTGTTCTCTTCTACACCATCTTTCATATTAATATTGTCTTTATTTGTTTCCTGCTGTCTCTGAGCGGCATTTTTAAGATTTCCAATCGGCTTCGCAGCTGGTTTCTGAGTATTTTCTTCATTTTGCGCAGGTTCCTCCTCCTCCTCGTTGGGCTTCAGGAGGGATTGACCCATATAGTGACTTTTCATCTTAGATTTCTTTAACTTACGTTTCTCTTTGCGCAGCTCTTTTCTACTTTTCCTCTTTACGAAGGTTGCTCTTTGGTTGTTTTCATTTTCATCGAAGCCGCCTTTGCTCTTCACAAAGTTATTAACTGAATCCATGAATTTCTGAAGTTTCTCCTTGTGCATTTGCCTTCCACCTTTCCCTTTACTCTTGCGCTGCGCCTTTACCTTCATTTTCAAAGCGAACTATAAACTCTTTATTTATTGTCGATAGTTACGTGTTTACAGACGGAAAATCGCAAAATATCGCATAAAATAGGTTTTGTAAAAATAACACATGCAGAAGCTGGCGGCAGCCATTGATGTTGGCTCGTCGCTAGATGATCACGATATTACAGCAGAGAAAACACATTTAAGTGGCTTTATCGCCACCTACTGAGTTGGAGCGTACTTGTTAAGATACACATAATTTTAATCATATGAGTCGTTTTTAGTGTGTGTGTGTGTGTGTGTGTGTGTGAGAGAGAGAGAGAGAGAGAGAGATAACCTGATATACTAATATTTGATGCTTACATTAATTTTGAAAAACAATTTATTATTATTATCAGAATGGTACGGATCTCTATGACTTTTATGGCAGTGACCACACACAAAAATATATTGTGCACTTGATTCGAAAAAGCTAAATGGTCGTAAAAAAAAGTCCCTCTTGTATTGTTTGCGGTCAAAAATGACCGCCATAGGAAATGAATGGGAAGTACGCAAAAATACTGAGATTTTTTTGTGTGTGTACAATCTACAAATAATCCACGATGTAGAAAAAAAGTGCACATGAAGGTGACACTAAAATATCAAGTGTGCAAAATAGAAAAAAAAACAACAACCACACCCACACACAAATATATGAACTGGTGTGACTGTAACACAAAGCAAGTTTTTGAAAAATGCGTGACAGCACAGACAGCAAGGAAGGGGTTACACTTTAAAACATGGAGTGTGGCACTCACACACACACACACACACACACACACACACACACGCAAGTGTGACCCCCAAATGAACAATACCAGAGCGTTATTTTTATGCATTTGCAAATTAATTTAATTTCCTGTTATAACTATTGTAATTACCCAGATAGCAGACCGACATCGATTCAACGTTGATTTTTAGTTGTAAAGGTTAGTATCAGTCGTCGATCAAATTTCAACGTTGAATCAACGTTCACTATTTGATCGTTACATCAGAACGTTATTACGTTGAAAATGCAACATCGATTCAACGTCGAAATGGGGTTGATTCAGCAGATACCACCAACATAATGTTCGAAATCATAACGTAGATTATATGTTGAAACTTGGTTAGAAGAATCGGGTGCACTTACTGCACTAAAGCCCTATTCGTACGGAATAGGACGTGCATGTCTTTTCTATTATTGATATGATTTTAATTTATTATAAATTAAATCGGCTAAGTAGGCTAAACGTCACAAGTTTTTCTAATAAGTGGCTGTTTAGTGAGCAGAGAAATCTTGGCAGTCGAGAAGTCTTCGAAGTTCACACTTGATTTTATTTATTTTTTTCGGATGCCATTCATATTAAAATTTAAATTAAAGCACATATGTGACCCGCTCTGGCAAAATGAGTCGGAAGTCGCAACGTTCTATTTTAAGATATGGGCCGATTATGTGAAAAAACAATGAAATATTAGAATTTTTTTTTTTGGGCTAATTTCATTCAAAAGACATTCAAAAATAATCTCACAAAGTTTCATAGTCCATATAATTGAAAAAAGGTATTTAAATGACTGTTAAAGTTTACAAAGTTTTACTAAATTCGCTGGAAATGAATGCTTTTCTCAACTCCTCTCTTCACCTCCTCTGAGCATTTCCCGGGTATCCCCTGAAACGTCACTATCTCTGCTCTCCAAATATGGTGTTGCACGTTGTATACAACAAAATCAAAAAGCTTAGAAATGTACACAAACGCTGATCATTTGTCAATGATTGCCCCGTTTCGACTGACCGGAACGCGATTGGTCCAGCCATCCTCCTGTCAGACTCACAGCGCTCTGTGTAAACAAGCTAGCAGATCTCCTCAGAAAGATTAAATATTAATTTGAGAAATGTCGATGTCAAAAGAGAGCAAAGTCGCCAAGAGTGCACATACTCCGTGTGCAGTGCGTATGCGATGCGGGAGCAGCACGCGCTATATAGTGCTTTCACATGCTGCGTGCATTTGCAGTGTGCAACTAATCTGCGGCTTAGTAAACACATTTACTCACTATTTGTATTTCAAATCCAAAAGTTATCATCAACTTTTATTTTAAAAAAAGTTGTCACCAGTGCGATTCTCTTTTTACACATATGCACTCTTAGACGTTAAAAAACACTTTTAACATTGCATTATTTAATGCATTACTTCTATATAAACACAAGTTATTTATTCAAATAAAAACTTTAAAATAATTTGAGCTTCAGCCTGGTTTAATAGCATTTATATATGCATTTGGTGAAATTAAGCTGTAAAATAAATAGTTTATTACTTTAAATGCAATGGATTTTGAAAGATATCAACAAAAAACGGGCAAAAAACTTTAAAAGCAATTTACTCAGGTTTTCAATTGGAAAAAGAAGGCAGACGACCATAATTCAAATGTGTATATCTTTACAACCATTCAAGGTATGACTTTGACTAGGATATCATTTGAAGGTTTATGGTCTCCTCTTTCCATTGGACTGTGTGACTTCTCCAACGGGACGGACGGATGGACTTACTGCGCGAGGAGACGGAATTTCGGACGGACTTCTCCGACGGACTTTTAACTTGAGCTCGTCGACTTCTAAAGGGCCCCCCCCCGCTGCCTCGGGCCCTGGGTACTCTGTCCCCTTTTCCCCCCCGGTACCACGCCCCTGCTTACAGGACATCTTTATTTTATATAAAACATTAAGAGAATCTGAAAGCACTAAAGACTGGCTTTATAGGCTATGATAAAAAATAAAATCAAAAGCAAAGTTATGGTATTAATTGCAAGTACGTTTTCAAATAAAATAAAGTGGTTGTGTTAACAAATTCTTAAACTAAGTGCCACTTTGTCCCCGTTTTGCACATAAATGGGTCATCTACAAAATGAGTTTTAAATTAATTATTTAATATTAATGAGATTTAAAATTATGTTATATGTTTTAATTCTAGATGTTTATTTAAATGCGTGACTTGAAGTGTGTGTATGTATGTGCGCGTGAACATTCGAGTCGCATTCAAACACTGGAGGAGCGCGAGCCGCGAGCGCGAGAGCAGATGGAAACGGGGAAACGTCATCAACTGACAAACAGCAAAACTCCCGTCTTTCGCTGTTGTTTTCACTGCTTTGAGGTAAGTTTAGTCAACAAAATCACACAAATAATACATACAAACGTTCCTGACACCTTTCTTACGTGTAATTGACACGCTTCTGTCGAATATTTACTTTGTAGAAATGGTTTTGTGTCTTCGAAAAAGTCCGGTAGCATAACGGAGTCGTTAGCATCTCAACCGAAGCTCTTGTTTATGAAAGTTTGGGATTTTAACCACATCTTTGTCTAGATAACAGTTTTTCATAGTTTTGTTTTGCTGGTAATTTGTCAATGGGTGATTGGAAATAAGCGAATTTATTTAACCTAAAATAATGCACTAACTGTTCTGTTAATCAGTGACGTCACTTACAAATATTGATAAATACTGTGTGATTTCAGGACAGGAGCAACAGAAAAAAACAAAAGGGTGAATTATCGTTTATTCATGATAATACTTTCATATGCATTTATTTCACAATTATGTTATCTTAAGAATTGCTCTCTCATACATATATATTCTTTCTCTTTTCTGCATTTCACCTCTGCTCTAGCTTGGTTCCTTGTTATAAACCCTATGTTATATTGAAAATCATGTAACATTGTTGGCTTTTTGACAAATTGCATGTTATGTTCTTAGATCATCATGCTGATGGCCTGCTGCACCCCCTCCAAGAAAATCTCCACGGCTATGAACCATATGACTAGTAAGCAAAACCTCAAACACACTGTGCACTACTGCTCAAAGGTTTTGGGTCTATAAGATGTATGTTTTCGAAAGAAGTCTCACATTTTAAAATCATTAACCCCAGTTTTTTTCAGTGAGATTGTCCTTGAGAAGGCTTAGCTAATAATAGTAGGGTTGCGAATCGCAAGAAATTTTCTGATTCTGGTTCTGCCAAACAATTCCGATGTTGTGCCGAATTTCGACCCCCGCCAAATGATTACCCCCCTAGCATTGGTAGGTTTAGGATTAGTTGTGGGGGAGGGGTTAGGATTAGGCAATCAGGTACTGACTTCAACGAGGGCGGTAATAATTTGGCAGGGGGTCAAAATTCGGCACAACACCGGTTTCGGTTCCGGTTCCCATTCAATAACAAATATTAAAGGGAAAAATCCACAATCCTTTTTGTGTTTATTTCTTACAGTACTTGTCAAATGAGTCTAATGGGTCGTTTCCACTGAGCGGTACGGTACGGTACAGTTCGGTACGGTACGCAATTATTTGCGTTTCCACTGTCAAAAGTTGTGAATGGTACCAAAAAGCCGAACCGTACCGTACCACTTAGGGGTGGGAATCTTTTGGTCACCTCACAATCCGATCCAATTCCGATTCTGGGAGTCACGATCCGATTCCAGAACGATTCTTTATATACCCCCCCCCCCCCCCCCCCCCCCCCTTATTAATTCATTAGTTTATATAATTAAGTAGGCCTACTTTTTTAAATAATTACAAATTTTCTACAAAATAATTAAAACAGTTGTATGTTAAGAATTTTAAACTAATTGGCTATAACTTCAAAACATACAAGCAAGTAGCAAATAATAAAGAGGAGCATAGAAACATATAACAAACAACAAACAAAAAGTGCTTTCAGTAGCCTATAGATTATCTGAACGTTTTCCATTCAAGAACTGTGAGTGAATTTTCTTCATCTTTACTGTAGTTTTTTTTACTATGACAACATAGACTGCGGGAGATCTATTAAGCTGCATTCACGCACGCATCTCTTTTGAAATATAAGAAGTAATGTGGTTTGTCCTGTCCGTTTAATCCCTTAAAACATAACTGGCTGTGTTTACGTTAATTTTTCACAAGTGCATTAAACCACGGAGACGCACAGCCGCGTGCGCGAGCGGTCTACACAAACAAAGCGCGCGTGAGGATTTGAAATTGAAAGCAGTCTTCCGTTAGTGAGGTTCATATTTTAAATAAGTCCACTGCATTCCAAACCACATAAATTATGACTTCGTAGAGCATTCGTAAGGAAAATACCGACGGGCGAGACAGCACACTTCAAGTGTAACATCAAACAAAGTGCGCGTCTCTCACAGCGCGTGCAATGAAGCCTGTGAATGTCATCGTAATTCGCTTCAATCTTTCCGAACTTTATGAAAGATTATTTTACGGAAGGTTCGAGTGGTGTATGTATGTGAGTAATTGGAAGCAAGCAGAATACAGGTGTTTCTAAAGCAAACTCAGCGTTATCGCACATCTGGTTAAAAACTAAACTCAGAATCGATTCTGAAATTCTCAGAATCGATCCAGAATCGTTGGAGAGAGAATCGCGATGCATCGATGGATCGATTTTTTTCTCCCACCCCTAATACCACTTTTTGAGTACTCTTCCGTTGGGCTACCTAGCACAGTGGTACGGTACTAAAGGGTGGAGCTAGACTCACTGCAGAACGTTGATTGGTTGACAGAGTATCGTCACTTGCGTGTGCTACAAGGAGAATGCGGCATTTTTTTAATATACAGTTGAAATATAATACTACTGTTATTGTGTCTCGAAATGTAGTTTTAAGAGTTTTTCAGGCGAGAATGAAGTTGTTTAAAGCTCAAATATGTGGTTTATTTATAAAGATTTATTATATTTGATGCAGGTTATGAGATTCATTCCAGGCTATCATTCCTGGATGCAGGTTATGAGATTCATTCCATGAGCTCGCCGCTCATGTTCCCCGCATGGAACAGCCTTTCCTCGGCTAGTCGTTCTGAGGTTTGCCGCTGACTCTGACGTCTCTGTAGTGGTTAAACATGAGATATAATTCGTCTCGTGTAGACCTAACGGGCGATCTTTAGTCTCGTGAATCTATAATTCGTTCCCTGGCCAATCGTTTGGTTGAGGGCTAAATTAAGTTTATTTAGGCTATTTAACTTTACCTTGTAACGTTAGACTGAGCGCTGAATTTGTATATTTGACTGAATTGTTTGCTTTATTTCCTATTGTATAGCTTCTTGTACCTAGCTTTTACTTATACTTTTATAATTGCTATTGAAATTTAACAAAAAGAGATAGGGTTTTGTCATTTTTTATTTTATTACAAGATTATCACCAATGTTGTTTATTGCAACATTTGTACAAATGCACATATTGCCTGTAATATGTTTAATATTTTTTAAATTTAAACGAAAAGAGGCAGGGTTGTGTTTTATATTTCGTTTTGTTATAAATAGGCTAATTATGCAGTGAATCAATACGTGCATTGCCTGAACCACATTTGAGTGCCTATAATGTTTAAAATGAATTTAAATGAAAACGAAAAGAGGCAGAATGGTGTTTTATAACATATTTCGTTTTATTGTTGCTTAAAATGTACATACAGAGATAACCGGAGTTGCATGTGAGCTGAGTGGCGCTTTCAAGAACACGCTGTTCCATTTGGAGAATCACTGGACTCGCGTCCTCGGGAGTCGTTCTCCTCGAACTTTGCGTAGGCAACTTGGTATTGAGAAACGCCTAATCTCGGCGCTTGTCTTCATGTGACAAACATGCCGAGAAGCAAGAACAAGATCTGCTGTACATCATCCACTGTTGTACTGTATTGCTTTTCTTCTTCGCGCGAACATGACGTCGATTGCTTCTTTCCGGCAAACACCACGCCTATCAAGTAAGGGTACTGTTGGCGGTGGAAACGCTAGCTGGATCATGGTTTACCGACCTGAACTGTACTGTACTGTACCGTACCGCTCAGTGGAAACGAGCCATAACAGACTGGTAATCTAAACAAATTGTATAATTTTAATCAATGTTTCATCAACCAATTGCCTGGATTTAATAAATAAGAAGTAAATATAGCAGACGATAGATAATCACGAAACGGAGGCGCCGGCGCGTGAACTGGAGCTCGTCTCATGAATGAACCGAAACTCAGCGTATAAGGAAGCCTAGCCTCACAGTCACAGACATGTCTACTTTAAAACTGAACAATTCAAAACGAAAGAAAACAGATACAGATGCTCTCTGCTTATGCAATCCGTATGAAATGTGCATTTCTCTCTGGCGCGTTCACTACTGAAGATCGCGAGTCAGCATCGTCAACTTCATCTTTACAGCCGACACAAAGAAAACCCTTCTTTATTAATAAACAATTAAAGTATCTCCTTGCTATATTTTACATATTCATAAGCTACTTTTGCCGGTTCTTTGTGACAGAATTTAGGTGCTTTTGGCAGTGCCACCCTTACGTTAGGCTACATGAACGCGTCACCACCGCACCCACCAGAATAGGTCTATTCAAACTAAGTTGTCCTATAACAGACGAACTTCGTCTCTTCCTTTTTAAGTATGTAATGATCCCAAACTTGAGACATTCTCTGCCATTTATGGACATCTCTCCACCATCATGCCAACTAAATTCAAAATGTATCACGCGCTACGGTGTGCTTCCTGAACATTGAACAACGGTCAGTGTGAAACATTCAGATCCCTGCGCGTCATAGGAATTTAACGAGGCTTCAAGGCAGAGATTTTGCCTCGAGGAATTTTTGTAATCGAGTTAATCGATTAACTCGATGAATCGTTTCAGCCCTAAAAGTTACCGATATTTTTAGTGTAATGCGTTACTTAAAGGTGGGGTATGTGATTTGGAAAACGACCGGCAGATTTTGAAAATACACAACTCAAATGGTCCTACCTTCTTTCCTTCAACGCTGGCCCTGATTCGCACGAGGGGGATGAGGGGAGGGGGGTATGGTACGACCGTTTGATTGACGGACTTACTGTCCAATGATTCTAGGTGGTCTTGGAAATGATTGGCTGGATTTTTTCGAGTCCTGCCCGTTCCACAGATGATTAAATTGCTTAATTTTAATTTGAGTGCTTCTAACTCAGTGGCTGTAAGTGGGTTAGGAATAGGATTTCAAGTGATTTTGAAAAAATGGACAAAAAAGAGAACCACATACCCCACCTTTAACTTCGTTACCCAAAAAAGTAATATCGTTACTGTTAGAGTTGTTCCGATACTAGTACAAAAAATTCTGGCATCGGTATCGGCGAGTACTTCTACCCATGTACCGATCCGATACCATTTTCTTAAACAATACCTTGTTATGCACGCTAGCTTTGCTTAACGCTGCAAATCGGAGATCAATTCTTCTTCGCTGCTCTAAACAGTGGTTGCTTGTGGCAACTAAGGGTGTCATGATTTCGATTTTAAATCGAAATCGATCGAAATTAAAAAAAAATCTCGAACATCGAATTCAAAAATGGAATCGTCGATGCTGCCACGCCCCCATGTCTTTGCTCATTCACATTGCATGATTGTCACTTGCGTGAACGAGCACCGATTTGCCTGTGATTTCGGCCATTTGTCTGCGATTTCTCAAAACCTGTCGGCGAGCCAAAATCGGTGCTAAAATCGTGCAGTCTGAACTCGACATTAGCCCAGTTCATTCATTAGGATCCAAACAGAGATGAAGTTAGAAGCGACCAAACACCTCCACATTTTCCCTATTTAAATACAATTACACGACCAAGTATGGTGACACAATATAAAACGTGGCGCTTTTCTAGGCGGGTAAAATGGATAACTATAATGTATGGCGGAATAGCACTTGGGAGCACTTCGACACGGCGCAGTAACATCTTCACTCCTGTAGGGCTGTCAACTTTAGTCGTTTAGTCGACTAATCGGTCGATGCTGTCTTGGTCGACTGACATTCTCATTGGTCGACCAGTTGCATTTTTTTTTTTTTTTTACCAATAGAAATACATTTTCATTGATTTACTCCTTGATGTTTATTCCTTTTATACGCAGTTATATATTACTGTATTCTAAATATAATTAGCCTATGTTTTATCCCCAACTTTAAATGCTTTAATTTAGGCTATTTTGTAACAGCGCCACAGTTTAGCGCACCACGTAGAACACTCAGAAACCGCACCTGTGGCTGCACTGCTGCTTCGTGCTCAGTAAGGAATAGGCTATGTAGTTTTGCTGTATTCATTCAGTTAGAACGAAACTTGCAGGGATGGAAATTAGCACCCGCCACCAGCCAAATGCGGGTGAATTTGTGTTGTTGCAGGTAAACTCCGGCCACCGTGGCGGGTAAATAAAAATAGCATCATGCGACGTTCGTCTGTTATAGGACAAATTAGTTTGAATAAACGAGCAGACACTGCTTAGCAAGACAACTAGCAGTGAATGTGCTTTCCATTAAATGAATCACACACACAGTAAACAAATCCTTAACAAAAACAGGGCTATTCTGGTGGGTGCGATGACGCGTTCATGTAACATGTTCTTACAGTGGCGCTGCCAATAAAGCTCCTAAAATCTGTCACAAAGAACAGGCAAAAGTAATGATTATGAATATGTAAAATATAGCACGGAGATTTTTTAATTGTTTCTTATTAAAGAAGTGTTTTCTTTGTGTCGGCTGCAAAGATGAAGTTGACAATGCTGACTCGCGATCTTCAGTAGTGAACGCGCCAGAGAAGAATGCACATTTCATACGGATTACATAAAGCAGAGAGCAGTCTGTGTCTGTTTTCTTTCGTTTTGAATTGTTCTGTTTAAAAGTAGACATGTCTGTGAGGCTATAGGCTACCTTATACGCTGAGTTTCGTTTCGGTTCATTCGGCTCTAGTTCACGCGCCGGCGCCTCCGTTTCGTGATTATCTGTCTGCTATATTTACTTCTTATTTATTAAATCCAGGCAATTGGTTGATGAAACATTGATTAAAATTAAGATACAATTAATACAAAACGAAATTCACTTTAAAGATTGTGACTGTCACTATAGACCTAGAACAGAGCTCCGCACTTTGCAGTTAAAAAATTCGCTTAATTTTCAAAGAATTATAGTATTATTATAGTTTTAAATATCTAGGCTATTATTTATGTTTTTTCGTTGTTGTTTTATAAATTCTCTATGACAATTGTTTAATAAATGTTCAATCAAAATGCAAAATGTCGCGGTTTAAAAAAAACCAAAACATTTTAGTCGACTAATCATTGCGCAGGACAGGACTTTGGTCGATTAAGGATTTCTTTGGTTGACTACAGCCCTACGCTCCTGAAAAATCCTCGCCCCCCTCTCCCTATCCCTGTCATTTCCGTCAATGGAACCAACGTGACTTTTATCTAGAAACTATCTTCCTACAACCTGATACTTCGTCAACTCTGCACAAAAAACTAATACTACTGGTGCAGGCGTGCAGGTCACGTTGGTTCTATTGACGGAAATGACAGGGATAGGGAGAGGGGGCGAGGATTTTTCAGGAGTGAAGATATTACTGCGCCGAGTCGAAGTGCTCCCAAGTGCTATTCCGCCATACATTATAGTTATCCATTTTACCCGCTTAGAAAAGCGCCACGTTTTATTTTGTGCCACCATACTTGGTCGTGTAACTACTCATGTAAGTTACTCATGTAACTCATCTTAGATAAGGGAATAACATAGTTTAATATGAAAAAACGGTGGAGTGTTCCTTTAAGAAAAATAAATAATATATTGCTGTGAAATGTATGTCAGATAATGCATTTGTTCATGTTTAATTAAGTGATAAGTCTGAAGCACACCATTAAATAATTCTATCAATTCATACAGGGCTAGTATGAATTGCAGCTGTATAGATAAAGATACACACCCAGGTATCGGATCAGTCCTCAGTATCAGCTGATACCCTGAGTCCAGGTATCGGAACATCTCTAGTTACTGTAATCCGTTACTGTGTAACTCGTTACCCCCATCACGGTCAAGAACTAGCTTTAACAAAGATCAATTTAATTAATTAATAGTTATATTTAATTTTTACAGTGAAGACTTATTTTACATTCAATAATTCTATTTCTGTATTATGGAGCTATTAATATGACAAAATGATTTGAATTTGAATTTGTAAATTTGAATTATTTGCAAGTGTAATCTAACAAAACTGAATTTTAAATAGTTCTGAATTTGAATTTTTTTGGAACGAATATTGAACATCTGAAATTTAAAGGGATACTCCACCAGTTTTTCTTATTAAACTATGTTATTCCCTTAACTAAGACGAGTTGATACATACCTCTCTCGTCTCAGTGCGTGCACTAAATCGCTCTGGGCGCGGCGAAACTTTAATAGCACTTAGCTTAGCCCAGTTCATTCAATAGGGGCCAAGCAGAGAAGCGGCCAAACACCTCCACGTTTTCCCTATTTAAAAACAGTCACTCGAGTAGTGTAACTCGACCAAGAACGGTGACACAAAATAAAACGTTGCGCTTTTCTAAGCATGTAAAATGGATAACTATATTGTATGGCGGAATACCATCAAGTGCTTGGGAGCATGTCGACTCGCGCAGTAATATCATCACGTATATAGTATATAGAGAGGATTTTTCACGAGTGTGAAAATATTACTACGCCGAGTCGAAGTGCTCCCAAGCACTTGATGGTATTCCGCCATACAACATAGTCATCAATTTTAAACGCTTAGAAAAGCGCAACGTTTTATTTTGTGTCACCAGCCCAGGTCAAGTTACACTACTCGAGTAACTGTGTTTAAATAGGGAAAACGTGGAAGTGTTTGGTCGCTTCTCTTTAAGGCCCATATTTAATGCATGGGCTAAGCTAAGTGCTAACATAGTTTTGCGGCAATACAGAGCGATATAGTGCACGCACTGAGACGAGAGAGGTATGTATCAACTCGTCTTAGTTAAGGGAATAACATAGTTTAATAAGAAAAACTGGTGGAGTATCCCTTTAACAAACTGAAAGGTTTTTATGGCTGAATTTTATAGACATGTATTTTCAAACAGCTAGTTTTTGTGTTCTGAATTCAAATACTGCAAATATTCAGTTTAAAAAAATACGGATTCAAGTTTTCAAGATGAAGAAATTCGGAACTTCAAATTCAGTTTTCTAAAATTCAGTTTCAAAAATTCAAATCTTACATAAAGTAGGTCACAGGGAAGAGTAGATGATCTCAGAAAAGTCGAACAGAGTATTTTGGCCAACTAGGGACTGCAGAAGTTTTCCAGCGAACGTGGTGGTGGTTCAAGAGGTTGCCACTCTCTGACCACGGTCTCTGGTGTTTGTTTTAAAGTATATTTTACGTCATATTTTTGTTTTCAGTCTAGACCGGACGCGAGTGGTGCCACCAGGGTGCGACGCGACCCCTTGGAATTAGAGTGCGGATCGGGCCGAATTTTTCTGTCCGAGCCCGGCCCGCGTCCGACAGAGCAGTAACCGACCCCGACCCGAGCCCGACAGGCATAAAGATATTTATGTCCCAGCCCGACCCGAGACCGACAGTTAAAATCCCATTTTTTTCTCATACTAATGACACATGTACGTTTGTTTGTGTGGAAAGCCCGCTTTTTATTAAGCAAATGTAGGAAGGCATTCGGAAATGTCAACAGGACGAGCACATCAGCGCGTACGCAGAAACAAGCGCACTTAACACAGGCGCGCATGCACGTGTTTCGTTGTCACGGCTACATAAACAAATTTCCGCACACAGGAAGACAGATGTTATGGTAATATTTTACATGTATTTTAATCACAAAAACGAACGTTTGCATCAAGTGAAAGCATCAGGCACATTTGCTACCTACATAAGCTGTTTTAAATAAAAAATGTTCAATGCCTTATCGCGCTGATGTGACCGAGCCCGACCCGAACCCGAACATAATTTCTAAATATCTGTCCGAACCCGGCCCGGCCCGTCGGGTACCGGCGGGTCCCGTCGGGCTCGGGTCGGGTATCCATCCTCTACTTGGAATCCCCAACAGCACACGGATTCCCCATCCTATTTCTGACCTAGTCCCAGCTCCTGGCAGTCGCTTCAAGCACTGTGTTTCAGAGCGCTCACGTCCGTAACATTGTTTTTTTTCTCATATGCGAACTGAAATGAATATCAGTTCATGGTTTGTATAGGCTATAAGAGATAAAGAGAAAATGCCAGTATTTCGTTGAGATTTGAGATTAAATAAACTGCTTAAGTAGCCTATGATCTTGTATTAATTGTCACATGCATGCAGTTACACATTGTCGATTAAAAACAAGAAAGTGGCTGAAAAAAACATTGAGTGGTAGTTGATTTTGAAATCCACCAGCCACAGAAAAAGTTACATTTCCAAAAATGTACTGGACAAAAAAGTTGGACAAAAGGTGGACAAAAAAGTTAATTTCCATCCCTGCTTTGTTGCGTCGCGCCGCTCGCGTCCGGTCTGTAGTAGGCTATAGCCTGCGTTCTAATCAATTTTACACAAAATATACTTTAAAACAAACACCAGAGACCACTTAGACAAATGTCTCACGTGCTGAGAACGTTAACCTTTAAACACAAAATCATTCATGTTTAAGAATCCTTAAATTACTTAAACTTAAGAATCACTACAAAATCAAGCCCCGCCCTACATTTTTTTCACGTTTACAGACAGAGATGTAATTTTCATTAATTGCATACATCATGTTTTATTCATATCTGGCTCATTCACTGCACGATATACTAAACGAGCCCTGAACCACAACAAAAAAAACAAAAAAAAAAATGCATTACGATAATTAAGTCAAAACATTACGAGAATACAGTCTTCGTTGAAGTTGCGTGTGTGCTTTCACATTGCCGCAGGCATTCATAACGGTACACGTTCACTGGCGCAGAGCGAGTGTTTGTGTGTGTAAAGAAATGCGTTCGTGAAGTCGAACTGCCTCGGACATAAGTATCTTTTTACTTTTAGCTGGGCTTTCAACAAAAGGAAATTATACAGGTGCTAATCTATGACATATTAGCCTACCATTTGTTTTAGTATGTTACAAAATATACTGCGCCGGAGACACCTGTAAAGATACATTTTTGAATCAATGAATGAGGCATTTATATAGCGGTTTCATGTTTACACCCATATATCTGAGGAAATCACGGTATCCGGCCAAATAATTGGATACAGAATGATGCACTTAAAATATATCCAGAACGTACGGTGAAGAGGGAGACAGTACGGTAGACTACTGTTAAGTATTCTCAGCCCGTTCTCATCCCAAGGCGTCATATACTGACGCTCGTGACATTTCGTCTACATTCAACGCGCATGGTACCCTTTAGCGTCAATATGAGACGCAGATATATATGGGTCAGAAGGCGCCTCCTAGCGGTCTAAC
Source organism: Semotilus atromaculatus (assembly GCA_031834385.1). Classification (NCBI taxonomy): domain Eukaryota; kingdom Metazoa; phylum Chordata; class Actinopteri; order Cypriniformes; family Leuciscidae; genus Semotilus; species Semotilus atromaculatus. The sequence continues at coordinate 13,879,463 of JAULUF010000009.1, read as the reverse complement.
CCTAACCCTACACCATACCTAAACCTACCCATTTCTGTGCGTGTTATATTGACGCTAAAGGGGACCATGCGCGTTAGATTTAGACGAAATGTCAAAAGTGTCAGATATGACGCCAAAGGATGAGAATGCGTTGGTATTCTCGGCCCAGATGGCGTTGCCTGACGATAGGCAACGCCATGGTAAAGCATGATGGTAGATTAGCACCTGTTGAATTTCCTTTTGTTGAAAGCCGAGATAAAAGTAAAAAGCTACTATTTTGTGTAGATCCATGTCCTAGGCAGTTCGACTTCACGGACGCATTTCTTTATACACACACACACACACGTGAGTAATGAATTGGAAACTCGCTCTGCGCCAGTGAACGCTTACCGTTATGAATGCCTGCGGCAATGTGAAAGCACACACGCAACTTCAACGAAGACTGTATTCTCGTAATGTTTTGACTTAATTATCATAATAATATTATAATATTATAATATTATAAAATATATATATATATTTAAATATATAATAATATTTTTTTTTGTTGCGTTGCGGTTCAGGGCTCGTTTAGCATTTCGTGCAGTGAATGAGCCAGATATGAATAAAACATGATGTATGCAATTAATGAAAATTACATCTCTGTCTGTAAACGTGAAAAAAATTTAGGGCGGGGCTTGATTTTGTAGTGATTCTTAAGTTTAAGTATTTTAAGGATTCTTAAACATGAATGATTTTGTGTTTAAAGGTTAACGTTCTCAGCACGTGAGACATTTGTCTAAGTGGTCTCTGGTGTTTGTTTTAAAGTATATTTTGTGTAAAATTGATTAGAACGCAGGCTATAGCCTACTACAGACCGGACGCGAGCGGCGCGACGCAACAAAGCAGGGATGGAAATTAACTTTTTTGTCCACCTTTTGTCCAACTTTTTTGTCCAGTACATTTTTTTAAATGTAACTTTTTCTGTGGCTGGTGGATTTCAAAATCTACTACCACTCAATGTTTTTACCAGCCACTTTCTTGTTTTTAATCGACAATGTGTAACTGCATGCATGTGACAATTAATACTACAAGATCAATATAGGCTACTTAAGCAGTTTATTTAATCTCAAGTCTCAATGAAATATGGCATTTTCTCTTTCTCTCTTATAGCCTACACACACAAACCATGAACTGATATTCATTTCAGTTCGCACATGAGAAAAAAACAATGTTACGGACGTGAGCGCTCTGAAACACAGTGCTTGAAGCGACTGCCAGGAGCTGGGACTAGGTCAGAAATAGGATGGGGAATCCGTGTGCTGTTGGGGATTCCACGGGTCGCGTCGCACCCTGGTGGCACCGCTCGCGTCCGGTCTAGACTGAAAACAAAAATATGACGTAAAATATACTTTAAAACAAACACCAGAGACCGTGGTCAGAGAGTGGCAACCTCTTGAACCACCACCACGTTCGCTGGAAAACTTCTGCAGTCCCTAGTTGGCCAAAATACTCTGTTCGACTTTTCTGAGATCATCTACTCTTCCCTGTGACCTACTTTATGTAAGATTTGAATTTTTGAAACTGAATTTTAGAAAACTGAATTTGAAGTTCCGAATTTCTTCATCTTGAAAACTTGAATCCGTATTTTTTTAAACTGAATATTTGCAGTATTTGAATTCAGAACACAAAAACTAGCTGTTTGAAAATACATGTCTATAAAATTCAGCCATAAAAACCGTTCAGTTTGTTAATTTTCAGATGTTCAATATTCGTTCCAAAAAATTCAAATTCAGAACTATTTAAAATTCAGTTTTGTTAGATTACACTTGCAAAAAATTCAAATTTACGAATTCAAATTCAAATCATTTTGTCATATTAATAGCTCCATACTGTATCTGCTAACAGTTAGATTTTCCTGAAAAACATAATGCACTGCTTATTTCAATTGTATTTTTCTTCTATTGTATTATCTATGCTTGTGATTTGTTTATAATTTTCTATGCAGATTCACTCCTCTACTCCTCTATTCTCTCCTGAAAATTGAATTCTTAAAAATTCTATTCCAATTCTTGAAATCTTATGAATTAAAAACAATTTCACCAGATTATTTATTAAATATATTAAATAATAAATAATCTGGTGAAATTGTTTTCAATGTAATTTTTTCAATATCGTACAGCCCTAATATTGAGCATAGCTTAAATTGAACCTGGAACGATCATTTATAACAGATGAGATGGATTTATGATAGATTTTGAACTGTACTATTTTTTTATTGCAGGTTTTCTGGGATCCCCAGCGGAAAGCATCAAGGCATCAGATGTTGGCCTGGACAGATGTACCTGTACACCACACCGACCTCTGCTTCTGCATGGATGGCCGATTACTACCATGTTCTGTGAGGGTATTATTATAGCAAAACTGAGCACATGTGACAGTGGAATTTGTAGGTGTAAAGAAGTCACACATCAGTAAATTTAAAGTCACAGAGAGAAAGTTTTTTATTTTAATAGAAGTTTCAAACTTTTTTTCTCTCTTTCTCTCTCACAAACAACACAGTAGTTACAGCTTTTCAAATTCTTCATTGGAGGTGCACAAATACTATTTTACAAATCACAATGAAAGAAATGTGTATGCTCACATTTAAGGTGCGGTCACACAAGGGGTTTGAGCTTATGACGTTACGCTCTGCAGCGTCTTTTTTTATAAACATGAATTCAACATGTAACAAATAGTATTTTATAGAATTTTGGCATGGGATTGTGTGTATTGTGCAATATTTTTTACTCCTTCCCACAGATTTTGTGTTCACACCTAAAGTGATCGCAGATAAAGCTGCATCTCAGTACTAAATTTAGTTTTTTTTTTCGCTGCTTATTGACTTTAAACAGTCAAATACACAAAATAATGTCAAAATGCTGGTCTTGATGAGTATTCAAGTAAACCCAGTCAGTTATGTTTTTAAAAAGTTGAGAAAGAAAACGTGTAACAGTATAATGGATCCTTGCAGTTCTTAAAATGACACCAGGTATATTGGATGATATTAGATAAATTATGAGATAATATTAAATATATCTATAGGATACGATTTTTTTATTATTACGAACTTCCATGGTGATGATAAGATTTACCGGTCCATGATCTTATCTACACATACCACAGCTAACTGAAATTGACATGGTAATTAAACAATATGTGCTAGCTAGCACTTAACTTTTTTTGTTAGTACATGAAAATAGCCAAACAGTATAGATGATTCACAAAAATCATACACAAAGAAATGTGCATGATTGGCCAAAATGTTACTGTTCTCAACAAAAATATGAGCCTGAGTTTTGTAATTTGTAGAATAGGATTTGTGCATCTGCAATGAAGAATTTAAAAAGGTGTAACTGATGTGCTGTGTTTGTGAGAGAGAAAGGAACAAAACTACAAGTTTGCAATTCCTAAAACATTTTCTCGAAGACTTAACATCTACAAATTGCACTGTTATAGGGACTCTGTTTTGCTTTAATAATACTAGATATAATACAGTACCAGTATATGCATAATTTAAGAGGATATATTTTGATCATGTTTTTTTAAGCACATTTTATCAATGCCAAACCACATCAATCTTATTACCTACGATTTATTTTGTATATAATCAAGATACAGTACCGGTCAAAGTCTCTTCTGCTCACCAAGCTGCATTTATTTGATAAAAAATAGACACACAAAAAAAACAGTAATATTGTGAAATATTATTATAATGTAAAACAGCTGTTTTCTATGTGAATATATTGTATTGTAAAGTGTAATTTATTCCGGTGTATAATATTATATCATGTGACACTGAAGACGAGTAATGATGCTGAAAGTTCAGCTTTGCATCACAGGATTAAAATATATTTTAAAGTATATTAAAATAGAAAACCATTTCACAATATTACAGTTTTTTTCTGTATTTTTGATCAAATAAATACAGCATTGATGAGCAGAAGAGACAAAAACATTAATAATAGTAAAGTTTCTAAACTTTTGACTTGTACTGTATAATCAAGTGATATTAATAATTACCAAGGGCTGGACCCTGTTGACCCAATCAGCATTTCTTGTCGGTCAGTTTAATTTTCTTATTTCATCCTTCAAATGGGCATTTAATAATTTTCAGTATAAATCTCTTTTTTGACCCATTTTATCTGTCAAAGAAAACCTACTTAATTATGCACACCTGAATAAAGATATCCTCATTAACAATTATATATCACTTATACATTATTATTAAAAATGAATGGTAGTTATTAAGAATGATTAGGTTTGGAATTAAAAATGTGCTTGGGTAAAAAAGTATGATTAGACTATAGATAGACTTAATAAATGAGCAATATTATAATAAATATGCATGCACTGTAGATGTACTGTATACAAATATAACAAAGGGACATAAACAGATGAATATTCTTGGATGCAAACTTGTTCTTGTTTACCTTTAAGTAAAAATCACTGTTTTTAATCCAGAATAGATTATTTGCATGATTTGTGTAGATCCAATGAGTTGTGAAAAATGTGGGTTACATATGTAATATTTTACATCCCTGATATTACAAGAGCAAGGAACTTGCATTTTAATTGCGAAGGTAAACTAAGTATCTGCTATATTCTTCTGTCCTCTATTTTCAAGGGTAACATTTATTGATAAATATTCGACTAAACCATATGTCTTTATTTTGTGGAACACAAAAGAAGAGTCACAGTCTAATTCGCCATTATTTTATTTTATTGAAAAGAAGCGATAATAATAAATTGTGACTAAGGCTGTCAGTCTCTTAACTTTCTGCCTTGCATCTCCTTGTGTGCCCCACTGAAAATAGAAGTCATATGCATTTGGTTCAAAAAACCATTGAGTAAATATCACTTTTAATTTGTAACTTGAGACTATTTATATTAGATTATGTTATTGCGAATATTATTGTTACTTGTTCATCAATGTGTCAGTGTTTTATTCGCTGACTTAAGGTCGCTTCTTTTGCACGAAGAACAACATAGTGAGGAAACGCGTTTGTCCGTTTAGGGCCACTGTAGAAACATGTCGATGTAAGCTTAGGAGACCTGTGGTGTGTAGGTAGAAATGCCGTTCCCTATTTGAGTTTGTAAAGTGACCCTGTTCAATAATAAAAAATAAAGAAATGCCTCCTAAGCTAATGAAAACATAGTTCATTAAGTAAGGTCTTTACACACCACTGAAAACCAGATTTTTGTCAACAGATCCTCCTAAATATTACAAAAAACACCTTTAATTTACTTATATACTTTCTGTGTAGGCTATTTGAGTGTAAATGCCTTTTCTATATTTGTCTTAAATAGAAAAACGTATGTGTACATTTATATTTTGTATAAATAAAGCACTAATAACTCAATGTGATGTTTGTGTGTTGAATACATTACCATGCAAGCTAACTTATAATTAAGTGAGATTTTTAATTGTACAACATCGTTTCACCCAACTGAAATCAACATCGTTTCAACGTTTGGTAAGCAAACCAATTAGATTGATTTTATGTTGAATATGTGTTGATTCTATAACGTAATTTCAACTAACTTAAAATCGACATCGTTTCAACGTTAGGAAAGCAAACCAATTGCGTCGATTTATCGTTAGTTTTGAATAGGGTGTCTGACGTTGATTCAACGTTAATTCGATGAGCAAAACGATGCCGGATCAACGTCGGAGATCAACATTGTTTCGATGTCACGAGAAACGTCGTTTCCACGTTGATTCAATGTCAGTTTGCTATCTGGGTAAGTAACATGTGACAAGAACACTGTAAAATAAAGTATTACCTATTATTATTATATTTATATTATTGACTCTAGACTGGGAGCCTGCAGGATGTTTACCCCAGATATCTGTGGTTATGTGTTTGGCCAAGCGAGAAAAAAAACATACTCTCAGTAGTACGACAGGAAACGTCAGATATGTCTAAAACAACGCTGAACAAATGCTGAAATATGTAATTCTTTCAAATAATTTAAGCCTATTCTCAGTGACAGCTTTGCACCTGTGTGCATACGCCCTCTCGTCCTGTCGTGTGTCGCTGAATAATGACGCAATATATTTTGACTGTGTTTTGATCGTTTATTTGGCGCTGAGACGCGACTGGATTGTCTGTCTGTCAGTCGGTCGACCTCTTCTCCTCAGGGCTGTCTGATTATCATATAGATGCGCTTTCTCTTACAGTGATTGGACTCGCCACAAACATGTGTTGCTAATGAATGTGTTTTTGCAATATGAAGAATGGAAGAAGACGATGTGACGATCAGAGAGCAGAATTTTCACAGCCAAGTGCGCGAGTACATCGTGAGTACAGAGAGACTGATGAAGAGTGACCGTGTTTGCCTAACGTTAACGTTACCGTGTTGTCCTTTATCGCATTTAACCTCCATTGCGTCTATTTCTTGAAATGAGAATATAAATGGGTGTACTGTAATGGAAACTTTTGATAGTTTCTCTGTTGAAAATGTACTGTATTTGGGTGAGGTTCATTAGGCTAGTTTGCTAGCCTGTTAGCTTTTAGTTAGCTACATTATTGAGCTCATTGATCCCTTTCGGTGGCATTTTATCCCATTTTATTTATTAAACAAGGCCAAAAGCTGGGGTTAAGGTATTCATTGTAGTCTGTTATTGTATGCATGATGCTCTGTGAATGCTATGTTTTTGTGACATGCATTCCTTAATTTCTAGAATTAGAGCAGACGTAACGTTAACGGAGTAACGTTAGTTAGACCAGTTGAGTAACGTTAATCCTAACGGTTCTGCACTGACAGCTTGTTTGCTGTTGTTGGTGTACATATAAGATTTGCAGGTTTGCAGTATTTATTTTGGGTGTCAGGATGTAATATGGATCTCCTTCCACCGTAAGCAAACCTGTTCTCAAGATCTGCAAGTGATTAAATATCACGAATTAATCTGTCAATGCTAACTGGCATGACTGAACAAATTTTGCTGCCTTTAACGTTACTTGTAAGAACAGCCAGAAAACTCTAGTGTGACCCCAGCCGTGGTCTCTCTGCCTTTAAATAAATGCAAAACTTTTGAAAAATGCTAAATAGAATGATTTAGTAATCAACGTTGTTCTTGATCCACATTTTAAAAGGGAAGCAAGTTATTCTTTAGAAAGTGAAGCAAAGAAATATGCGCAAGATTAGAAATTAAGTGTGATTCACTGTTGCGGTTTTGACTCTTATTTTCATATTTGTCAGTACATTTCATATACCGACCTTTAATATTTATAGATAGTCTTTTATAATAGATTATAATAGTCTAAATTAATTTTGCTTAAAGGTGTGTAGAATTGAGATTACAATTATAAGTTACTCTAACAAATATCTGTTTTTCCGGCTCTTTTTTGATGCTATGATAATAATGTCCTAGTAGTTTCTAAACTGTTCTGTTTCTTGACTGTCATTCAAGGATGACGTTGCTAATATACAATAATCTTGATATATTTTGGCCTGTACCACACAAAGAACCTTTATTTTCTGAAGCCAACCTTTATTTATTTAAGATTTAAAATGTAAAACAATATTTTTGTTTTTTTTCTAGCTTTTGTGTGTACTGTTTACAGTTTTATATATTTTTATGTTTTTAATATGCGGTGTGAGTGCTTAGTTTATTATTCAAGCATTTTGAATGATGATTGTGCTAAGATCTCAGCTTCAGAGTTTTTTTAAAAAAAGCAGAATTTAAGAATAAGATCCCCCTTTCACACAAGAACGATAACTATAAAGATAACTATATTAGCGTCCACACCAGCGGACGATATTTCTATAGATTGGTAACCCGAATGTTGCGGCTTCTATTCTCAATACTGGCAGGAAAATGTAGGTGGGGGAGTGAATGAACAGCACTCTCTTTCACATTCAATACCCACAACTGAGGTGCCCTTGAGCAAGGCACCTAACCCCCAATCGCTCCCTGGGCACCGCACCGAATGGCTGCCCACTGCTCCGGGGGTGTTTGTGTGTGTTCACAGTTTGCAGTGTGTGTGGACACTACTCACTACTCTGCTCCTAATGTGTGTGCATAGTTGCATGTATGTAATGCAGACCTCTGTTAAGGATCTGTAGTTCTGTGAGGCTACAAGCAAAGTGTAATATGAGTAAAAATTCACGCTTGACCAGCATGTTTATGCAGATCCATCAGTCCCTCCTAAAATACACCCGTGTCCTGAATGACACTCTGCTGATTCTTGCCATATCACATAGCTACAGCTGTAAGATTACAGATATAGCATATTTTTGATGAATAAAACAGAGGTAATAGGCTACTTTATCATTTCATCATTGAATGATGTTGGGAATTAGAGCTGCACAATTCTGGATAAATTGAGGATCACAATTTTTTTTTGTTTAAAATAGAGATCATGATTTTCCAACTAAACAAAATAACAATTACCAGACATTCTGACAACATTGCTGCAGTCTATTTAAAAATTATTTAATCTAATTTAAAAAAAAGATCGTTTTGAATGATTGATTCATTGACTCAATCATAACGACTTTGCTTGTTCCCATTCAGTTGGTCAACTCGGTACAACATATTACTATGGGATATTGCGCTCTAGCGCCATCTGCTGAAGACACGTTTTGATCACGCCTGAAAGGCCAATGACGCATGACGACCTCTAATACACTTTTTCATGAGAAATATCTAAACATAAGTCATGGGGGTGTTTATTAGGATGTAATGTAACTCACACCGGTGTGTTTGGAATCTCTCCAACCCCAATGTGTGCTGTGCACTACCGGCAGCTCTATCGTTGCGCACAACATTTTCTGAGGTCTCCGCCGAGGGGATTGCCTACAAGTTAGGCCCCTATAGCCCCGATGTGCAGAAGCGGTGGTTATCCTGCTGTGCCATCAGAGCATAATATCGTTCACCTATTTGGATGAAATGCTCCTGGCTTAAGACAGCATGGAACAAGCAATGTACACAATGTTACGTACAACCGAACAGAGGGCAGACGATTTTCGCTGTCTGGCTCAGTTTTGGCTGGGGAGGCAAAGCACGTTTTCTTCTTCTTCTTTCAGTATTAAGACTGCTGGGGCTCATGGCTTTGATGGCAGTAGTACAGCTGGATTCTCCTTTTTGTATGTGCAGTGCCGGTGCTGGCTGCTCGGTAGTTTGCTGTAGGCCATGCGACATTTACGCATATGTCGGTAGCACCGTTGTGGATTCAGGCTCTGATACCTACCACCCTGGGTAACCTGAATCTGTTGACAAAAGGAATTTCCCTGGGCAGAGTTAAGTCATGTGTAGTAGTGATGACAAATGTGTCCCGACACAAACAAGAAACTCTGTAAGAGAGTGGTGGGACCAGTGCTGTAAGAGCGCCACATAAACTTTTTGGAATAGTTCTCCTGATAATGAAACCCTTGGCCCAACAGGGCAAACATATTATTCAGAATGAAAAATACGACAGCGGTCGTATATAAGCACTGCAGGCAAGGGGGTACTCCCTCACTGTCCCTGCTGCAAGTGGCACGGATGCTTTTGATACGGCAGAGTCTCCCCTGGAGTGGCGTGTGCACATTTGAATTGTGGCGCAGATCTGGGATCGGTTTTGGCAAGGCCGATGTGGATCTTTTTACATTTGCAGAAAACATGGGCCACCCGCTGTTTTCTTGATTATGGACAGAAGTGCCCCGCTGGGGGTGAATGCCTTGTCACATACATAGCCCAGGACTCTGGTGTACGCAGAAGGGTCTGTCACTGATTTTGGTGACTTCTTGCTGGCCAGCAAAGACCTGGTACACAAGCATCATGACGTTGCTGTTAAGGACACTGTGGTTTCTTTCCCTATGCAGGGACCTGCCGTCCCAGGCAGATTCTGCACCCTCGGCCAGCAGGCCAGCACTGTGGTCTCTAGGGGCCAACCAGTTGAGGGAGGGAGAATCTGATGGAAGCTACAAAACAGAGTGCTTGACTTTTTGAAGTACATTGCGCTGAAGTAGCGTGTATTTGAAGCTTGGTGCAGGCGAAGACCTGTATCGCCATATCAGTGCCCCATTGAGGGGATACTGATTTCTTCTCCGAAGAAAAAACACTCCCATTCTATGCTGGAACTTTATTGGACGGCCGCTGCGGCTTTTCATAAGCACATTAATGGTTTCGTGCCAAAGTACGCATCTTTGGTTCCTTAAAGGACCCGGCCCGGGTATACTACATTTTGAGAGCATGAGCTTTTCAAAGTATACTCCTTTGACCGTGTGGGTAGAAATTTTTTTGTGCATGTGCACTATCTAGTGTATTTAGTTTTCAAGTACTCTCTCTCCTACCTATAGCTGGTGTGTGGTAAGCACCCTGGCGCTGTTTTACTGGGGCTCCCGCCACATCATCTAAGTGGATGCTGCATACTGGGGTTGGTTGAGGAGAGACCCCTGACATGATTGTGAAGCACTTTGTTTGTACAACAGTACATAAGAAACACGCTATATAAATTCTTCATTCATGTCATTCACACATACGCTGTTGTGCATACACCCTCAAAGTATACTACTTTGGCGGCCGTGAGCGTGGAAAAACACATCCGGCGTGCACACTTGCTGGTGAACTTTGTTGGCGTGTATGCCTAAAGTCATGTCGGGAGTGCGCTGTTGTTCGAGCTGCGTGCCCTGTAAAATCTCTGACTCAGAGGAAGACAGGAGACTTTGTACCCTGTGCGAGTTATACGCATGTGCATTGAGCAGATACAGACTAAACGCTTGTCTGACCAGCCTTTTGTCTTTTCCAACTCGGCTAGTGAGAAGCCGCTATCTAAGCGATGTCTTTCACATGGAATTGTAGAAAGCTGCCTATAGCAGATAAAGAGTTGGTTCTGCCTGGAGGGGTGTGTGAGCACTCTAGGGCATGGAAATGTCATGGGTTTGGTTTAAGATTTTCGTGCGGATGCCAGTTATAGGCATCACTGCACACTTTTGTCAGTGTACTGGCAAGATCTCACTGCGGCGATGGTATCTCAGGCCATGCTCACCGCAGGGATTCTTTAACCAGGGGCCGTCGCTCTTTTGAAAAAGGGTCATGTGGCGGTGCTGGTCCCTTACGTTTAGTTCAGCGACTTGGTGGGGCGTGAATATAGGTCCCATAGTAATGTGTTGTACCGAGTTGACCGACTGAATGGGAACGTTGAGTTATGCATATAACTACTGTTCCCAGAAGGAGGGAAACGAGGTACAACAGGTGGCCCTTCCCTCGTTGTCATGCGTCATTGGCCTTTCAGGCGTGAATAAACGTGTCTTCAGCAGATGGCGCTAGAGCGCGATATCCCATAGTAATGTGTTGTACCTCGTTTCCCTCCTTCTGGGAACAGTAGTTATATGCATAACTCAACGTTTCATTACTGGACGAATCAGTGTATTTGAATGAATGATTCAATCACAATTTATTTTTTATTTTTTAAACAATCTTTTACTTGTCACAACTTCCTGGTGTAATGATGTAATTGTTACAATCTTTATTTGAAGCATTGAAGTTACTACCAAAAGATGATTTACTTTAGTTTGATCGCTACTGTTAAACTTTTATCCCACTACTTCAGTGATCATTTGAATTATTGTAACTATATACTGTGGTGGTTGAAAAGACTGTTTGTGAAGCTGTTTCATACCTATACATGACAACTGCTCTCTCTGGCTCAGTGGCAGCCCCGACAATGGATTTCAGGACACACAGCACAAGAAACTGTCTTGGCTTAAATATTCTAGACCAGGGGTTCCCAAACTTTTCCATGACAAGGCCCCCCAAATATCATTAGGTTCTGGCCAAGGCCCCCTTTTGCAGGATGTGTTATTAAACCCATCGACAATACTACGGCAAATGTAGAAATAAATAAATAAAACCTCTAGGTGAACATCAGATTATGTGATGGTGTTGTTTGATACCAGCCTATCAGAACATTTTCTAGGCCGATTCCAATTTTTCATTGAGTTTGACCTGCCGATACAGATTTTAGCCAATTTGGATTTCATTTTTTCTAACCACTTTACAGCACACACAAATATTTATTTTCTATATATATATATATATATACTGATATATATATTATATATATTTACCCAAACTGAATAATTAAGACTAGTTTAAATGGGTACATTTTCTATAAATATGCTTGTCTTCATTTTCTTTTCTGACATGGCCAACTCCAGTTCTTGTTAAAACACACTAGACATGCAAATTATGTGAATTTTAGGCACTTTTTGTGTGAAATCATATTTTATTTTGTCCATCAAAAGTGTGCTTTCACTTTAATTGAGCATGAGCTGCGCAGCAAAAATAGACTCTGCGCCGAAACCACTTCACTGCTGCTCACGCGCTGCTCCTGCTTGCGGTGTGTGAATGCACTCATTGATTAACACGCACGCCGGAAAAATACGCGCCGCTCGCGCTTGCGGTCTGAAACGGCCGTAATTCACGAGGTTTCCTACATGTGCGTTCCGTGTGCTTGTGTTATGCTGATATTGCGCAATCATGAAAATCGTCCAATTCCGGTCACCAGCAAATCAATCGGTGCATCTCTAAAAGATTAGCATTACAAGTATAATGTTCAGATAGGCTATGCGACAAATTATTATAATTCAATTTCATAAAAATACTCATAATAATAGAAATATTTTTACTTAAAAAATAAAAAAAATTAAAAAATTCTTCCAACTTGCTGCGTGCCCCCTGGCGGCCCCCACTTTGAAACCCCCTGTTCTAGACCACTGAATTTCAGTTAGGTACCTTTTAGTTAAACTAGCCTTGAATGTAAACTTTACAATGTAGAAACCCTTGCAGAACTTCAGTGTTTGGAAACTCATTTCCTTCATCTTTTTCTAGGTCTGCTTCCTCCTGTTTGCAGTACTATACATTGTGTCATACTGCGTCATTTCACGCTACAAGAGGAAAAGTGGTAAGTGTATGACTAGACTAATCCAATTGTTGTTACTGATCAAACTGTTGCACTATGCATACACATGCAATTGTATTTATAATATCTACCTTGGCTTGAATAAATACAGCTTTTTACTTTTTACTTTACTATATGATGTTATAGATAAGTTTTCCAGTCATATATTTGACTCTCACAGGTTGATGATGTCCTGTGAGTAGGGTTGGGTACCGTTCACATTTTAACCGTTATGGTTCTGTGCCGGTACCCAACGGTACCTTTTTTTCTGTAATTTAGGCATGTTTACTAGAGTTGGGCGGTATCCAAATTTTGATAGTCAAACCTCCTCCCTATTTTACCGCGGTATACGGTATTACCGCCGGCGCCTCCGTGTCCTGATTATATTGTCTACTATATTTGCTTCTTATTTATTAATCCAGGCAATTCGTTGATGAAACATTGATTAAAATGAACATACAATTTATACAAAACGAAATTCACTTTAAAGAAAGGCTTTCAAAACAAAACGTAATAAGTGGTCAAAATCATGTCTGACCCATTCCAAATGTTTTCCGATATTGGGCATCTTATGATCCTATCTTATTCATCTCATGCAGTTCCCTTTTCATATAATCAAATCAACATAGATGAAATAAAAATAAAAAACATTATATTATTTAACAAATATGAAACAAATAAGTTTTTTTTAAACTTATATTTAAGCGTCACACCGCTCCGCTGTGTAGGTGTGTAGCCTATGCATGTCTGCGTGCATGTGGTGGAGGAGTGCGGTTTTCGAATAATAATCGAATAATAGGCCTACCAGGCGATCTTCAAATATTATTTTTGCTTGAAATGCCCATCCCTGCCAAACTGCCGAAGTCGTGTTCGTCTTCGAGACCAGGTCACTCAGTGCACAACTTGCCATCTTTCCCCCTCTCTCCCCCACTCTTTCTCCTCCACACTCTCACGTGATGACAACCACACATAAGCATTTTTAGGCATTAAATAAATTATATTTAATATTTAATCCTTGTCTCCTATATAAGTGAATTGGATGTTTTTTAAGACGGTATGACGATATTGAAACTGATACCATTGCTATTTTTAGATCCCGCTGTATACCATATTACCATATAACCGCCCAAGCCTAATGTTTACCTCAAGAACTGTAAAGAAACAAAGTCATTTGTAGAAGTGTTATTGACATTATGCCAGAGCTGCCTTGGTCATTTTAGTAATAAAGTAATTTCTATGAAATGTTTTGCTTTCCAAAAATTCTGTGTTGTGAATTTTCTAGTAATCAAATGAAGACATAAAACATTTATTTAATTGATCTTTTATATGAAATTAAACTTGTTTTTGTCAAACTATATGCGGCTCAACTGAGCTTTATACTGTTAAAATTACAACATAGAAGAAAAAGTGTGATTATTCCATAACAAAATAATTTTTAATAATTAAATTATTAGTATTTAATAATAATAGTATTATTATTAAATTGAGATATCTAAATTCTACTGTATAACAGTAATATATTATCAAGTTAAATCGGACTTTTATTTTGACGGGTTTGTATTTAAATAGTCTTACTCTCACACCCAGATGTGTTGTCAGGTACCGAAATTTGGCACCGATTGATTTAATGTGACTCAGTACTCAGTAGAACCATGTTATTCGGTCGGTGCCATTAAAAGTACAGAGTTCGGTATCCAACCCTACCTGTGAGTTCTTCAGATTTAGATCAAACTCCTAGATGACAAAATAACAATTTGATTGCTTGCTTGCACACTTTTAAGGGGTTTAAAACTTCTATAACTATAACGCCTTACAGTTATGTTTTAATGTACGCACATTCCCTTGAGTATCATCCAACCCCATGACACAAGAAGCTGCCACCTCCAACCTTTCAATCCTGACACAAACAGTTATGAGTTATGAGAAGGTCACGGGACGTCCTCCCATTTAAAAGTAGCATGTAACGTCAGCTAACCCTTGTGGAAAGCGTCAATCACAGCAAAAACTAGGCTGTTCTAAAGCCTTGTGTCTTAATAAATGAACAGATGAGCTTAGATGCTGTTGTGAAGCATGACTGTAAAGCCAAATGACCCCAGGCCTCCTGTAGAGGCTTTTCAAGGAGTCTGAATATAGAGTGGTGCAGGTATGATGTTAGAACCTGGAAGACTAATTCTTTCGATAGTCTAGTTAGACTACCGGCTTCTGACGTCATACCTGGACCACTCTATTTAGTGGACCACTCTATCTATTTTTTTCAATCTGTTCCTCTCCCCCTTCCTCTCTAACCTGCTTTGATTCTTGACAGTCTCCATCTGGCCGATTAATTGTAAAGGTTTATTCACATGTTTGTGATTTATGATTAACCAGTTTTCATGTAGCTTTCAGTTAAATGAAGAGAGATCATGCTTTAGACATATTAAACCATCTGTCACGTCTCTGTGTCCTCTGTAGCTAGAGCTATTTGTGTCGCAAGTTCACAGTAAAGATCTAGATTATAAAACAGCTGGCTGACATTTTTTTCATGGTTAAAGATTGTCAGGTCTAAAGAACTAGAAGAACATAACCTTTATCAAAAATAAAAACGGAAAAACCAATGACTTTGCATCTGTGGTTATGCCTCTCAGATGACCAGGAAGATGAAGATGCCATTGTCAACAGAATATCGTGAGTATGATAATAATAATAACAAGTGCCATCTTTTTTATGGTGCACTAAAAGGATCCAGTTATTTTAATATCAGTGAAACTTTAGTTTAACATTTTCATCATGTAACACCATATTATTATGCCATGATCTTAAATGTAAAGTTAAAACTAATGTAAATGGTTAATTTAATTAACATAATAATGCATAAAATGTGCATGCTTTTTACTTACTTTTTACATTTTCTTCCTTTCTTTCTTTTTTTCTTTCTTTCTCTCAGTATGTACCTGTGTACATTCACATTGGCAGTGTCTGGAGGGGCTGTCCTCCTCTTACCATTTTCTATAATCAGTTATGAGATCCTACTTTCCCTCCCAAAAAACTACTACATACAATGGCTCAATGGATCACTCATTCATGGTCAGTATCACTCCTTTTTCCACTGTAAGTTTGTTTCTTTTTCATCTGTCATGCATTAGGTGACTTTTACAGACTGTTGTAGAAATGAAATGCTAGTTGTGTGCTGCTAAAGGTCTAAGTTGTTCTCCTTAAAACGTAGCCCATTCTATCTGTCCTAGTGTCTTTGCATTTCGTTTTTTTGATCTGATTAAGTTTATTGTGTGTTACATAGAAAAAGTTTAGTAAAATGACTTTACAGTATATAATTTTGTTGCAAAAAAAAAAAAAATTGTTCTATGAGTCCATACTTCTCCCATTTTTGTATTTTTCTCCTTAGTTTCAGCCATGGCCACAAGGTGGTGTCATATGTCTGTTATTTGTGGAGATGTTTCTCTGTGCAGTTTTTGGGTTGTTTTACATGATGAGAACATTTGGAGCTTTTGGAACTTTTGAAACTTTAACTTTTTTCATTTTCTTCATTGATTTTGGAGGGGAAATCTGTGGGATGGATTTAAACATGGCAAAAAGTTATAAACCGCACCAACTAAATGCACAATCAAATTAGACGTAATATTTAATGAACAAGGGATAGGGGGATGTTTTCCAAATGCTGTTATTATATAAAATGATAGTGATCAGGTTAGTTAGCTCAACTTAAAGTTGAATGAACAGATTTCTCTTTGTTCAGGCCTGTGGAACCTGGTGTCCCTCTTCTCAAATCTCTGTCTCTTTGTGCTGATGCCTTTTGCCTATTTCTTCCTGGAGTCCGAGGGCTTTGCTGGTTCAAAAAAGGTATGTGGTAATGTGTGTTTGTGTGTGTTCTCCAAGCTTGAGGCTTTGTGTTTATATACAATGGCCAAGGACACATAAGATACTAAAGATATCTTTACACATTTGTACAAACCAGTACTCCCAGCACACCCAAGTTTGTGCACTTACTCACCCTCGCTTACCCAAACACACACACACGGTTTTATGTGTGACCATTTTAATTTCAGCCACTCCCCCACCCTAAAAAGATAAAAGTTCAAAAACAGAGCGGTCATATTCCTCCAGCTCATTCAACCTTATGTTATTAGTCACTCAAAGAAGGGCTGTCACCGGTGCTCATAGAGACCGTAAACCAGCAAACACACACCGTCACAATAGAGCTTGCAGATAAAAATGAAATGGTGGGAGGGAATGCATCACGTTGCCCTCTGTCTTACTCTCATCACAGTTTGAAGTCGCTCCTGGTTTATGTCCCTTCTGGCAAAGCTACATAAAGATTAGTTGCTACTGTAGTTTATGAGGGCTGCGCTCATTTGTACGGGAGCAAGGCGTACTGCTTCGTTTTGTCTCGTTTGCACCATGACTGTTTCTGGCCATTGATCAACCAGAAACACAGGAGAAAGGGAAGCACTGCTTTATGTTGGCCTACACGTCTCGGAATGACCAGTGGAGAGTATGTATGTGCGCACGTGTAGCCAAAAGAGAGGAAATGATCAGAAACTGCCGCTTGTATGAAAGCCCCCTGCTGATACAGGGAAGGGTTAAGTCGTCAACTGCAGAAGCCCATAAAATCAAGATTTCATGTTTTCTTTTTAAGTATAAAGTCAAATGGCCTGCTTGTGCCAGTCTCCATGTTAGATGGTTAAACGGGGACGTATATATGGCAAGTTACATTCAGTAACTGGAGGAAATGAAACTGGGTAGTTTGTTAAAAGCTTGTGTGAGCTGTAGCTGGTGCGTTTTATGGGCTAGTGTTTGTATTAGTACTTCATCAAATGTAATAAACAAAACCAACAATATCTGTGGAGTGTGTGTGTGACTGGACTGTTTTTCTTTCTATATCCACTTTCTGACTGCCAGTCAAAAGTTTAAAATTATTAAGATTTTGTAAGAAATCTCTTCTGCTCACCAATGCTGCATTTATTTGATCAAAAATATTGTTAAAATGGTAATATTGTAAAATATCTGCTCTATTGTTATAACTTAAAGTCCCCCTGTGGTGAATATCAAATTTTTAATGTTGTTTATATGTGTATGGGGTGTTTTTACTATGCTTTAAGACAAACCATGTGCAAATTCATAAGTCAACGCTATTGCTGAGTATTTTCTTTTTGAACATAAGACTTCTTTCAAAAACATTAAAAACTTAATTATTCAAACCTTGTATATATCAAATATTTGTGAAAAGCTTTATGGACCCAGTACAAAATGTACGATTTTGGACTGTCCCAGACGAAAGATGGGCAATCGTGGTGATTTCTGTGGTCGTGGATCCTAAATCGTGGTTCTACCGTTGATTTTTACTAATTTAACGGTATTCAGAAAAGTTCAAGGATGAAAAATAAGTAGCTTTAAAGTTATATATTAGCTAGTCATAGTGGCATTCATTATAAACAACATACATCAAGCCAAAATTTATTTATTTAAAGTAAAACTGAAAAGCATTGGGCTCACCTCTCTCATTGGGCAAGTATCCAAATGTTTCCATATTTGCCATATTTGCCATGATGATTGTTTCTCATCATGTAGCTAAACTGGGCTTTGTAATCTAGAATCCACGTAAAACAGCATCCTTCACATGTGCAAAAATGTGTTGGTTGGGCACTGGGCACACTGAATTTACAGCAGACCATTTAAACTAAGCAGTGTAACTTTAATGTTTGGTTGACTGCGTTTTAGTTTGTTAATGAATGGCTGAAATGTCAAGTTAACGCTAGAATATAATAGCGTGTGTGTGCGAGGCACCTGCTCGATCAGTTGGATTTAATAAAATAAAAATATATAAAGAAACAAATACAATGCGCTAGAGAGTCACAAAAACAAGTGTCACAGTTTTTTCTTTTAATTATTTAAAACTACAGTCCGTAACTTTTCCTCTTTGTCACCATCTCTGTTCGAAATCTGCAATTGCAGTTATTCGCAGAATTATCATCTTTACGTGGGTTGTAAATCGGCATGAAACAGCGCGGATGAACACAGTGTTTTGAGTCCTGCTGTCAATCACCGCGCTGTGTGGATACTGTCATTCAGAATCACAGATTCACTTTTTGAAAGTTTGACCAACATAAGAATTTTCACCGGAAAATGTCATCTGAACAAGTAAAAAAATTTTGTTCTGATCAACTAAGGGGAAAAAAAGCATTCGACATAAGCGATCGTTAGATTTAATCAGCGCGATTCACAGTAACCGTGACTTTGTTCTCAAATTGTTCATGTTAACAACATCAGCATTGCATGACTAACATTACATTTAATGTGTTTTATGGTTACCTGTGTAGTTCAGAATTCATATTCTCCATTATAGCTAAATGAGAAAGGCACAACAAAGGAAACTCCATAACTGTGTGAATTAAGAAAACAGTGGTACTGTTTACACTATTGAAATGTCTTACTTGTTAAGCAGAAAAAAGCTGTCTCTTCTTCCGTTTCAAACCCCTTCAAAACACGGAGTTCACGCACCTTTCAAATGCCCTGCCAATGTTTATCCTTGTGTTCGCATGAGACGGTTTCTTTCTCTTTCTCTAGCCACCTTAAATCCGAAGTACGAAGTCTTTTGGGTTTTATAACTGCTGAATCTCCAGTTGACACTGATGATCGTTGTTTGGATCTTTCTGGATCCGCCATAAGTTTAATTATGTAAAGTGCTGCGAGAAAAGCCTATACATCTCTACATCTCCTTACGCGCAGTAAAGCCGGCTAGCCGAAACTCCTTCTTTATGTGTACGGATGTGACGTAATGACGCAAAGACATGCTTGAATTTCCCGCGGAAACCCACCAGTACCATTGGAATTAAAATCATTATTACAAGCTAACCGTTTTGAATCAGATACTTTTGAACACTAGCTGAATGTTTTTTTTATTTTATTTTTTATAATTATTTTGGATTATTTTTAACTTTAAAAAAAGTTACAGACAGCAGCTTTAAGTTAAATATATTTCGTGTAGTCCTATTTATTTTATTCCTTTTACTTAATTTTACTAAATTTTTCTCTGTTCAAACAAGTTCTGCTGGTGCGTGATGTGTGAATCCTCATGTTCTGTTGTTCATGCTGCTATTTGTGCATGTAAAGCTAAACCTCATTTGTGGAATTTTAAATGGGTCAGAGACACCCATGCAATCGAATTTAATCTAATCTTAATGGTTAATGATCGACTAATGAGCTTCAGTTGTCAGTCAAAATAATCGAAATGATCAAAATGCTCTCATAACATTTCTCCTCCAGATTTACTATGCAAGTTCACATCTACCACAATTGCCAAAGTGTGATTAATCTTGCTCTCTTTGTTTACCACTAGCGCATGTTGATGACATTTTATTATTTTATACTAACTTGCGTCGTAGCCTACGATTCAATAGGTGTCATCATCATACAGTCTACATGCATGTCGGACTCGTACCCAATTTTATTAGATCTGTGTCGTACATTGTAATTTGTAATGATTTTGTTAGATTCCCGAAATCGCAGTCTGTAGCAAGCAGGCATTATAGACCTTATTCAGACCAGCGCCATGACAGGTATGAAAGTGAGGCTGTGAGGGATAGACTTACTGTGTTTTCAATGGGATCAGCTGTGAAAAGCTGTATAAAGCTCCTAGATCACTTATAATTTTAAACAGATCATATTGTCTGGATTTTTTGGTCTACTGGAATTTCTCAGAAACATATTTTTGCATGGTTTCAACAGCAGAACAATCCACAAACACATTTAATAGCAGTACAACCCACTGAAGAGATGGAGGTCTATCCCTCACAGCCTCGCTTTCATTCCTGTTAAAAAATCAAAGATGGCGCTGCTGTGAATAAGGTCTATAAGGGTGCTTTGGGTAAAAAGATGCATAGCCTAGGCCTGCAGTTCTGATCATGTACAACAGATGGCAGGATTATGATTTCAGTAAGCATGAACCGGATGCCTCAGTCAGTATCACATTAAAAAAACCTATGAGGAGGTACTTATGGTCTCCTAACTCTCTACGATGCACCTGGGGATAGGACTAGTAAAATATTTTGGTTATTATCACTATGCAAAAGATCTCTAACTTAACTGACTCATTAAGAATCACATGAATCTTTAGTGTGTGTGTGTCAGTGTGTGTGTGTCTGTGTGTGTGTGTGTGTCTGTGTGTGTGTGTCTGTGTGTGTGTCAGTGTGTGTCAGTCTCTTCCTTTGTAGTCTGTCCACAATAGAACTGATATTTATTTTTGAGATGTGATTCTCGCTCCCAGGCTTTGCTTGCTAAGGCCATGACACTGTGTATTTACTCTGCCTGCACCCCATTCTATACTCGTTTCTATGACAACATATGAGTTTCTCTATTTTGACGGTAAATGGCGCAACACTGGATTGGATAATATCCTCCATAGTCAAACCTTAGAAAGCGTGAATGTTTGTATGTATTTCTTGTGAGGTTTACTTGAATGCAAATTAATGTGTGTTGACTGATCACTACCATCAGCACTGTTTGTGCAATAGTTTGCCTCTATTACACTAGATGCCTCGACGTGTGTTTTAGTGTGTTTGAACAATACACTGATAAATTATTGCCCGCTTCCCTTTTCTATTCATTTCTGATTTTTATCACTCTTAAACATTTTCTTGGCTTTTAACATCTTGCTGTTTGTGTTCTTGACAAACCCCAGATTAGTTCAGAAGCCGTTCTCAAAGGTCTTATTTGTTAGACACCTCATGCTAACAAGAAAAAGATGGTGACACTGTAGAAAGAGGGATAAAAAGAAAATGAAACACACCCACAAACTTCAAAAGTACTGAAGTGCCTTCCTCAAGTCATATATCCTGTTTTCTCGTCATTTTGACGGGCTTCTAATGTATTAGTCAGAATGGCACATCAATGGCCTGTGTGTGTGTTGATATACAGTGATTCATGTCCCCTGCGTGTTCTGCGCTCTGTTTTGTGTCTCTGACACTGCTCTCGGTGTAGCAGGCTTAAAGAGAAGGTAATGACTACTGTTCATGCTAAGCCTTTATTGATGAGAGTTAGTAGTTCATGGAGGGGAAATCGTAGTAGACAGGGAAAACACTGCATGTTTGTGAACGTGCCTGTTGTTCTGTCTGTTTTGTAAGGTCAGATCTGTTTTAAGAATTTTGTCTATTTTTTTTTCTTTGTGATCTCTACCAGATCTCTCTCTCTCTCTCTCTCTCTCTCTCTCTCTTTTTCTCTCCCTTTCTTTCTCTCTCTCTCTCTCCCTCTCTGTCTTTCTTTTTGAGCTTGACATGCACTAAGTTTTTTTTTTTTATAGTTTTCCATTTATGCTTCTTGCTAGTCATTTTGGGAATGAAAGAGAGAGCAGTTTGTGACCCTGACTGAGGGTGTGTAAGGTCAGGGAGAGCCCTCTTAGGTGACTCAGACAACAAAACATGCATAAATGCAAACATTCACTTTTTCATCTATTTATATCTCTCTCCTTGTCTCTCTCTCTCTCTCTCTCTCTCTCTCTCTCTCTCTCTCTTACACACACACACACACACACACACACACACACTTCTTGGAAATCAACCTGGTAATAGCAGAGGTCCGAATAGAGTATGCTGCAGTGTGTGTGTATGTGAAAGAGTGAGATTGTGTATGTGTGTGTAAGGACTAGATGCTGAATATTTTAGAGTTACTATATTAAGCAGTGCTCACATTTAGATGGGCAAGAGTAGAAGAGCTCAACCCTTCTCTGGCTTCTCTGCCACGTGTCTCTCTCTCCTTCTTAGATACCAGAATGGTAGCGCTTCACTTTTAAAACTATTTTCTTGCCTATATTTGTTTTCTTGTTCTAAATACAAGTAACATTAGAAAAATAGCCATGTGACATCACCAAATGCATATATTCTTCTCGTTTTTTGTGTGTGCAGATTTTCAGTTATTTATGGACACTGTTTTTTTTGTAACGCATTAATTCACAGTTAAAATATAAAAGGTTCAAAATCCATTGAGGAGAGACTGATATGAGGCAGATGTTGTTCATCAGGAAGTCACTTGGAGGTGCTCTAGATTCTCTTAATATCAAGAAAAGCTGTTAACTACTGCACACATACATAAAGTGCCTTAAGGACAGAGACTGAGACAGGCTTGTATTAAGGATGCTGGGAATGTAGACACTTGAAAAAGTATAGAAGGGCCACTTTAAGGTGAAGGGAAATAATCCTGGGTTCAGTCAGATGTGTAATTGCTGGATTCAATTACTGCTTATTAATGTTGCACATACTTTGCGTGTAGGGCTGCACTATAATGGTTAAACTGATAATCATGATTTTTTTTTATATATATATAAAATCATGATTGTCAGTTTAACCATTATAATGCAGCCCTACACGCAAAGTATGTGCGTCTAGGGTATTACTGACAGAAGTATATACAGACTGATATATATATATATATATATATATATATATATATCAGTCAAGAGGGGTAATAGCACATGGACTTCAAGGGTTAGTTCACCCAAAAAAGAAATTTCTGTCAGTAATTACTCACCCTCATGTTGTTCCAACCCCATAAGACTTTCGTTCATCTTCGGAACACAAATTAAGATATTTTTGAGGAAATGTGAGAGCTGGCTCACTCCTTCTTAGGCTGCTAGGTAATTGCATCTGCCGGCCCAGAAAAGTTAGTGAAGACATTGTTAAAATAGTCCAAGTGACTACAGTGGCTCAACCTTAAGTTTATCAAGCGACGAGAATTCTTTTAGTGCGCTAAAAAACTAAAATAACGACCCTTTCATTTAGACCATTATGATGGCTTCATCACACTGGAAATCAATACAAAAATAATGTAGGTTTCAATACATTATGAAATTCCTAATATTTATTTCAATAATTCCAAATGATGTACATTTTTACTTTGTATTGTAGCACAGAGGTTGCACGGACCACATTTATTCACCAACCATGATCGCAAACAATATGGTCAAGAGAATCATGTTAGAATTTATTACAGATCGTCACAGAGACTGTTCGCTCGCAGATTTAGTAGCAGCAAATTGCATGCTGCCTCGTGAAGGAACACAATCTGGCTGTATGACACTTTCATTGGAACAGAATTTCACATTGAACATCACTTAAAGGTGCTCTAAGCGATCCTGGGTGACGTCACTTCTTGTTGATGTTCGAACTATTGTCAAACAAAACGGAGGCTAGCTAGACCCTCCCTCCTCCGCATCTCGTCTCCTCCCCCTCCCTTCCCTTCCTACCTGAATGTCGGACTGGAAGCCCTTCTGCCGGCGGAGTTCTCTTCATCTTTCGAAAGCTTTACCGATGTAAATTCGGTACTTCACGCGTTCTTTATCCTTTTCCCTCTTCTTTGTAAGTTGATCATCAGAACGTCGTCCCTTTGGTCGTTTGTCGGCCATTATTCAAACTTCCCTCTTGATGCTTCTCTCTCCTTCACACACCCCCTTCATGTGCACGCGCACTAACCCCCCAGACCCACCCTCAAATACTTCTTGCCAGTGATTGGCCTGGAACACTGTTTGTTATGTTTCGTGGAGCGGGTCGCCGCAGTTTGTTTTTGTTGCCGTTTGTGGAGCCTGTGGTGTCTACAGAGACCACGTTTTTTACAGTGTGTTCAGGGGACAGGCAGCTAGCGGATAGTGAGGAGATGTTTGCTGTATGTGACAAAAAATGTTTTGGCTTAAAAAACGCGTGACATCGCTTTAACCCCCTTAGCACCTTTAACTCCAACATGCATGTTTGTCAGTGTTGTCAGATCATCATTGCTTTTTTGCTGTGCAGAGATATGCACAGATTTGTTGCCAGATTGGGAAGTTAAAGTAAAACACTGGGAAGAAAAGACCCAATTTTAGGGGATTTATTCTCTTGAAATCTGACATCAAGTAGGAGAGATAGTGGAGGCTTATTACCAACGCAAATAATAAATAAGTAAAAATAAAAACGTTTTAAGGACAAATAATCAGTGGGGGAAATATTGCAATGAATATTTGTAATTAATTGAGAGATGATCACGATTAAAATATGATTAATCGTGCAGCCCTTTTTTTAACCATGATACTTTTCAGGATTCTTTGAAAACAAAGTTCAAGAGAACAACTTTTTTTTTTGGTAGAAAAATACAAATTCTTTACATTGATCAAAAGTTATAATAAAAGCTTACTTGACAATAAGGTCCCATTAGTTAATGCATTAACTAATATTAACTTACTGACCCGAAACTGTTGCACTGTAGTTTGTGGGTGTTTTCTGCATAGGGAAAGATCGGACTTGTCACAATCTTGCAGTTTACAGTCGTGCAGTAACATCAATATCTACGTTCTGTGGAAACAAAGCAAATCAGGAGTGGAGTTAAATGCCACACATCAGGAACTTACTGACCCAGAAATAACTCCTAATAGTTTCCAGATGAGCCTCTGGAGTTAATCTCAGACAGTAGTAGCCACCTTTTTCATTTTAGCCGCAAACTCCGACCGGACATGTTAATAACAGTTCATATAAGTGTGCGTGTCAGTGAATGAGAGGGAGGAAGGTCATTAGTTTATTTGTGTTGTGACCTATTGTTGTGTGTGTGTTTGTGTTTGGAAGGGGACTTGACATTGAGGCAGTGTTATAGGGAAGTCCCGGGGCAGCCAAATTTCCAATTAGAGCCTCATTTACACCTGCTTGTGTGTGTGTGTGTTTCTGAATCACTCTTGGCTACAGCCATAAGTAAACTTGAAATCATTAAAGAGGGTGTTTGTTGCTTTCAGGGCATAAAGGCTCGAGTGCTGGAGACATTTGTCATGCTCTTTCTGCTGGGTCTCCTCATCCTGGGCATTGTGTGGGTGGCGTCCGCTCTCATCAACAATGATGCGGCCAGTATGGAATCGCTCTACGGTATCTCTTTTAACCCTCCTCCTGCTGCTGTGGATGCATGATGTAATCAGATATGTATTGATCTGTGGTTTACTGTGCCTGTCTCATTCTCTCGTTCTAGATTTATGGGAGTTTTATCTGCCGTACCTCTACTCCTGCATCTCTCTGATGGGTGGCCTATTGCTGCTTAGTAAGTTCACAGGAAACCATCGCTTCCGCATTTAGCCCTTATTGGCCACCGTAACTTCCAGTGCAGAGCAGTGTATAGACATTGTAAGGAAAATTAAGCACTGTCTAAACAGTGACAAGTCAGTGTTTGTAGATTGAATGTTGCAGTTTTCTTCTAAAGGTTGAAATTTTAACGTTTTGAGTTTAACCTAATATAACTTAGTTAGCTGTGACTGACAGTTATGACAAATAAGACAGAAAGACTTTGCTGCAGTTTGTTATGGGAGAATACTATACCGGAAGAGATTTTAAATACGCAGGCAGTTAATGTGCATTAGGGGAGGGTGATATTTTGAATATTTATGATGAGTTCATGATTTTGGTGGCGATATGAAATTTAAGCAACGCGATTGATTTTAAACCAGTCATGTGTCATTTAAAATGTTTTAGTAAGTATGTAGGTAAATGTTTTATTTCTATGTATTGTTATATTGGTGCATACAATTAAATTTGTTCATTTAATGAAAAACAGTGTGGAAAACATAACTAGAATTTTACTGTTTTAATACTTTGAGCATGTTGAATCTTCTTGGCTAAAGTGTCTGTTTGGTTAAAATGGTTCCTCTCATTGAAATGATTAAAAAAAAAAATAAAAAAAAATTCCAGAGCTATTGTATCAAAATGGCATACAATGCTGAAAATGATCAAGAAAATATATTTCTAGTTATATCGCCCACTCCTGCTGTCACTCAGAATGCCCTTTTTACTTGTTTCACCCACTGTAACAGTAGTTACATAAACTTGAACTCTTTAGTTCAGAGGTTGCATTCATACTCTTGCCTTAGAAAAGCATAAATTAGCATGTGTGTGTGGTTTTAAGCAGCTTCTTGTCTCATCCCATCAGTGTGTACTCCAGTGGGAATGTCACGCATGTTCACAGTGATGGGCCAGTTACTAGTCAAACCCACAGTAAGTACAATTACACTGTGCGTGCGTGCGTGCGTGCGTGTGTGTGTGTGTGTGGGTGTGTGTGCTTAAAGATCCACTCTATCATTGTCCCTCACACACTCCCTCTCTTTCTCCGTGTAGATTTTAGAGGATCTGGATGAACAGATTTATTGTATACAGCTGCAGGAAGAGGCCCTGGATCGTAGACTCAGTGGTGAGCGTGTTTGTTTTTTGTATGATGAGGGAAATGCATTATATAATCTTGCACTTATTACAGTGGTAGATTCTCTGAAGTAACCTGGGGATAAATACATTGCTAAAAACACAATGGTCATGTTTCATGGCTCAGCCTGGTCAACCAGCTACTGTCCGGTTGAGATTGAGCCACTATGCCACCCAGATGACAGATTTGACATATTAATCCTTAAACATGTTGGACTTCAATTTTTGCTCAAAAGAAAGGATTAAATTAAATGAAATATATAACTTTCTCTGTTTATTAAAACAAAACTTTCTGTATATTTTACACTCGTATATGTAAAAACAAAACAAAACCCAGTAATTTTAAAGTAACCAGTTTTTTAAGAATTAAAGTACAATTAAGAAATTTCCAGCCAAAGCATATAATTTATTTTTATTTTATAATAGAGGCTGTTGCACTGTGATGTAGCACTGTATGTACTGCTATTTAATGTTGATTAGAACCACTAGTAAACAGGACTTGGTGGAGGAGCCACATTAATCAGAGTCAAACCAGGGACTCCAGTGATTTTGTTTAAATCAATTAAGTAGCTGGTGAAACATAATAAAAGTAGAAAAATAAGTTTTCTCACACATTTGTCTTCTTTTAGCTGGCTTTTATTCCAACTACACCAGGGAGAGACATTTTCTCATTTGTGTCTCTTGGCACAGCAAAGTTTCAATAAAATGATATGTTTTAGTCCAGTCACTTTTTCGAAATATAGCCTACTTTTACATTTTTGCTGCTGTTCTAAACATTTTTAAACTACTACAAACAAGCTACATAGCTGCTTGAATCTGAATGCCGGAACTCTAGAATTTCTGTCAGGACAATCACAAACAGCACTTAAAACACACTTTGGCTGGTACAACTTGAAATGTGTTATTCTAAACTTTCTTTTCATTAACTTCAGGAGATACAATAAAGGAATTGTAATTGGCTGCTTTTTCTGCAGAAATCTCTATTGATGCACCTACTTTTTTATCGATCATTTATTGGTAAAAGGTGCCATACCTGGCGAGCCACATGATTTTTGTCAAAGAGCCAGGTGTGCCTCGCGACCGTAGGTTCCCGACTGCTGCCCTACACAAACATCCACACAATGCAGGAAGTGTTTAGGCTTAAAGCCAAACTAGACTTTAGCTTCAACTCAAGCACGCAACAGAGTGTACAGATGCCAGTCAACATAGAACATGTGCTTTTTCTATTGAATTCACGGAGGTAAGCTAGATCATCTTTACTGATAGTACCCAGTTGGCCAAATCCCATGGATGAATTTCAATAGCCTCTCATTTGGTTGTTTGGTTCTGTAGTGTTAGCACCAAAGGCAGATTTGCTTTGAACACCTGATAAAATAATTGTAATCGGTCTTAACGATATTCGCTTTTTTTGTGGTGGTTGTTTGATGTGAACCGCAGTGGCAGTCACTGTGATCGGGTGACAAAAGGCCACTAGGGATCCGGAATGCAATTTTGGCAAAGCATAAGAACTCTGCGTTATAGGAAGATCTCGCTCAGGCGTTACAGAGAGAACGAATTTACCTTATCAGGAATTTAAGGAATTTTCGTTCTTTTCTTCTTTTGCACCGTAAATAAAAACTTGAGGTGAGGTTGAGGGGAAGAGAGTTCAAGAGGAAACTGTCTACTTTGCTTTACTCTCTTATCTGTGTTCTATCTAATAACAATTACCCAACTGACTGTAACTTCATTTATATACTACAGGCCTGCACACATTCTCTTGCAGGCCTTTGATATGGGCTAATTGATAAGCGTGTTAATTATTCCATTGATCCAGTAATCTGCATCTGATGTCAACTTTACTGTCCTTAAATTGAGGCCATTAATACAGATACCTCCATTTGGTTGTATTATTTTGAATGCATTCATGTAGTTGTGTGTGTATATTGCTATGTGTGAATGTCATTCTACGTATGCATTAGTGCACTTGTGTTTATGCAATGTGAGGGAATCTTGTGTCTGTGTGTTTAGGTGAATTTGTCTGAGTGTATGCTTTCATATTAGCCTTTCATATAATTGCAGGCATTTGTTTGTCCTCTGTCTTGGCTCTTGCTATGCTTTTCTCTGTTGCCCAGATGCGCAGTGGCAGGGTGACCTTGCATAAACTCTCCTCGGTACCGGATGGCTCTCTGCTTTGCATAATTACCACTGACGTAATGCAGAACCGGCTGAAGTTTCTTTAGAAAACAATGACATCATCTCCTTTCCTACTGCCAGCATTGGGGGCTTTGGAGTTGCTGCTGACCAGCACCTTTATCACCTTAATTGAAGGGCTATAAGCATGAATTTAGTCAAGTGATTCCTAATCTTCTTTTTGGAAATTGACTAATGCTGATTTGAACAAACTATTGGAATTATTATTCCATAAGACACGTTTGACAAAAAAAGTATTTTCTCTCACTTTTTGCTCAACTGTGAGCCATGTTTGGCAGAACAATCCAGTCCTGATCAGCTAATAGTGACACTTCCTATTTCATTGTTCTCACAGTTTTGGTCACAAATTTTCCCTAAAAATAACTGGTAAGGACAAGTACATGATCAGGAACCCACCTGTTGTCTTTTTTTTTCTTGTTTTTTCTTTTAATAGATTTCTTTATGAACCTGAACCTCTACCAGACAGGGCGTGGTACAATCATCATAATAATAATCACGTTTTGATCAAAGTGATTGACTTCTCAGCCCCATGTCGGTGAAAAGATGAAAGATTGTGTTTTTATTGCACGCCAGTAACGGTGTAACACTGAACTAATTGCTGCTGATCTGCCAGTGTGTGTCCCCCGAGGCTGTGCAAACCAATCCTTTACTTTGAGGAGCAAACGAACCACTGAAACAGAAGAGAGAGAAAAAAAAACACCAGAATGAAACAGATAAATGAGAGCTAAATGAGACAGAAGTCTGTGGTTTTCCTGGAGAACCCCTCTCTGGTTTTGCCCTCTCACTCTCACCTCCTGACACACACAGTCAGTGTTTTGAAGAAACCTCAGTCCCCTCTTCCGTCAGAACCAGTTGCAGCATGCACACGTCTGGCCTAGACCCAAAGTATACCTTAGTTCTGACGCAAAGACTGCATTTGCGTCCAGCCGGATGCACAGGTCGGTTTGACACATGCGCACTAGAATATTTGACCAGTGTCTGTGCTATTTCTCTCTAGAAGTTATGACTTATAAAAATGTCTATGAAAAAGTGACCTAAAAGTATCAAATGTGTTCCTTTTCATGAAATATAATGATTTAATGTAATTACTCACTTTTTTAAAGCAATAATTAACTTTTCAAAGCATTGTTTTCCAGCACTGTTAACCACATTTGAGACTGCTGTTGTGTGGTGCTCATGAGATTTTCTTAAATGTTACAGTTGTTGAAAGTGGCAGAATTAGTGAAGCAGAATAGAAAATGTAAAATAAATGTTCTAATATACAATAATGCTGAGCTGTGGTGACAAACCTCCTGCAGGGTATTTTGCTCAGTCTCACTTCTTGGGCGTCCAGATATTGAACTGTAGATATTGAATCACCGTTCTTTCTTGACAGAATTTCTGACAAATGGTGTGATATATTAATTATGTACTTGAGTAAGGGAAAAGATAACGTTCAAACTACTGATTTATGTTCTCATTACTAATGTTTCCTTTGATCTTTTTTACAGACGCTATTAATAAGCCAAGGTAAACTGAATGAAAGTATCTTTCTTTTGTTCCGCTTTTTCTGTCTTCTGTCACTCAGGTACCATGTCAAACTCTTATTTCCATGGAAACTCTCAGCACCATCTCTACAAAGAGCTAGACAACATTCGCAATCAGAGGAACAAACTCGGTGAGAGATGTTTTTTTTTAAGAAGGTTATATTAAACTAAATTGAACAATGATTATGAACTGTCAGTTTAAAATATGTGTAGGCTGCAATATCCACTCATAATAATGTTGAATTGCAAAGCGTGTGCATATTTGAATGTGAACAGTCATTTGGAGTGGGGCCAGATGGGGTATGGCTGTATCATTTTCGACGTCAGCTTGTGTTTTGGGGTATTATAAATGATTCCAGAGAGACAAGCAGTTGGAAGGAGAGGAGGCCACAAAGGCACTTAGGATATTGGAGTGTGATGCAAACTTTATTGTGGCTGTCTCTCCAAGTGCGGTCATTAATTTAGAGGCAGCATGGTGCATATGCAGGGAACCCAGCCAACCTCAGAGCAGAATCAGAGCGGGAGATGTTGAGAAGGAGAGAGTAGAGGACAGAGCGGCAAAGGAGTGACAGACACTGAGATAGAGAGAAGACGTTCTAATCTAGACCCACTTCATGAGTGGAGCAGGAGAAGCATTAATGTTTGAGGTCTTCCATCACTGTTCTGAACTATACCACAACCTCTGAACTCTAGACATACTTATATGTAGCCATAATTCGGTAAACCCATAAATAACTGGTAGCTGTTATCTCTACACACTAATGAATTACAAAGCAATAGATTATCATAGAAGCTACAGTTAGTTCTTATACACTACCAATCAAAAGTTAGAGGTCAATATACGATAAATATTTTTAAAATGTTTTTGAAATAAGTTTTTATGTTCATCAAGGCTGCATTTATTTTATCAAAAACATTTTAAATGTCACTTTTGATTAATGCATCCTTTAAAAAATAAATAAAAAATATCACAAACTTTCGAACAGTAGTAGGTTATGGCCACATTCACACAGCAACAGAATACGATTGTCAGTCCTGTATTTGAGTCCTTAATACAGTTACGTTCACGTTCACACACAGAACTGTTATTTACGGGAGTAACAACCGCATTCAATAATCAAACTCTCACGTAAATTTTCAGGCCTCCCAACCGCATTCTCGGAAAACCCACGCTGTGTGAACTGAAGCATACTGGACAACTAGTTGTCTGTCGCGTCATACTGTGCGAGAGCCACTCTGCGCTGCAAAAATGCATGTCTACCATGTGTTTTCTTGTGTCTATTTGGTCACTTACAGCGACGGAGATATGAGCTGTGTCATCTGAAGGTTTAGATCCAGTCACTGTTTCTCCACCGGATCTAACGTTACTCCCTTCAGTTTTGTGTTCTACACGCAACTCAAATGCTCCGCTCTCCACCCAGATATAAAAGCTGCTGTCGGTTAATAAAGATTTGATGGATGAACCTATTAAACTCTTGTTGTGTCAAAAGTGATAAGACTTCTCAGTTTAATGAACGACGCCATCTTTGATATTACCAAGTAAGAGAATTCGGCCTTGACTCCTGTTACACGTTCAAACAGACAGACAGTATTCAAGATGCTACTGTAAGTTGTGAACAGGACATTTCGAGACTCGCACATGTAAGTTGTCAATTCCAAAAACTTATATTGTAAATGTAGCCTTTTATGTGTGACACTTGACAATAAGTTTAATTAGTTAATGACCTTTGTATCATGAACTAACCATGAACAATACTTTTACAGCGTTTATTAATCTGTTAGATTAAGGTTCATTTATACTTAGACTACTGCATTTTAAAATTTTTCAAGTTATTTTATGTAAACATTTAGTTTAATGTATTATTAATAAATTAGTATTATGAATGTATTTTGAACAAATACGAATTAACTAAGGTAGTATATATTTAAAGATTAACACTAACCTAGGTTAATAAATGTTATAGCAAACTGCTAGTTCGTGATACAATATGTAATAACTAACGTTAAGAAATTTAAACTTATTGTGTAGTGTTACACTTATGAATAGTGTCCTTATTGCTTTGTTAATTGAAATGTTTTAAAAATACTCCTGCGTTTAACACAGATTGTTTATTTTACTCTGTATAAAAATAAAATTAAAAAAAAAGGTCAGACACTGAGAGGCATGGACTAATTAAAGGAATTATAAGGTTAAACATACAGTATGTACAATCAGTCAGCGATATGCGCACTAAAATTGTTTCTCTCATCCCTCCGTCCTAGAAAGGAGAAAGAAGGCCTCAGCCTGGGAAAAGAACCTCCTGTACCCCATAGTGATGCTGATCCTTCTTGCTGGAACGGTATGTTTTAGACACTTTGCAGGGTTGAACCACAAAGCATATGACTTGATGGAGTTTATTTTATGAGTTGGTTTTATGTTTCTTTCTGCTGTTTATAATGCTTATGCTTGTTTTAATCTGTGCTGCTTGCAGGCAATTTCTGTTCTCCTGGTTGCTCTGAACATTGTGTACTTGCTCGTTGATGAGACGGCTATGCCAAAGGGTTCAACGGTAAGAAAAATGCAAGTCAACAAACCAATACTCTGATTTTCTGGATTTTTCCTTCACTTGTTTCCGCCTCCTCTCACTACTGCTGTGTCCTGCTAAAATCATGATTTCCTGATATGCTCAGGTGTGTGCTGTAGAAGAAAAGGCCGGTCGAGATGTGTATCATGTCGCTGCTGTTTGATGCTCTTTATCAGAGTTGTGCTCCTGTTCGCTCTGCTTGATGTCAATTCAAAGGCACTCACGCACTGTACGTGTGTGAAACTCTTCACACAGACCTCATTTGTTTTAACTGGGTATTTTTTGAGTACTTGACCGAAGTCCTTTCAGCCAAACTGCTGCAATGAAACCATCATTTAACCTTTGAGCAGTTTTGCACTGTGAGAAGACAGTGTCAGTTTTCTTTTTTGAATTAATTACAAGCTACGGCTGGTTTAATTTGGGTCCAAATCAGTTTACCACTCATTTGAGCTTGGACAGGTAAATGCTTTAATAGGTCCATGGGAACCGTTACGTCATTTCCGTTTTTTTTTTTTGTTGTTTTTTTTTATGAACATTTTGTGCTCACTCTTTCCTTCCCTCCATACAATGATGCTCTTATCTCACCTTACTTCACCACTCCCACCTGCTGTCCTTGCTTTGCACATTTTCCTTTTTCTTCCCACAACAAAGGAAAGGCAGATCCCTTTTCTGGCCACGGTTTGACAGTGTTGAGCTTCTCTATTAGAGTGCCCGCTTCACATTCTAATTATTTTATTAGTGTCGATATTTGCCTTGGCATGATGCTTGACTGAAAATCCCCCAAATTACACTTGTCACAGTGTTCAGAGACGAAGGGCCCTCTTGACAGGCTGGTTTAATGGTTTATGCGTTTGATGAGCTGGACTGGTGCCATGCTTATGATCTCGTGTAACCACGACAACCCAGCAGTGGTGTCTACGTCTGTTTGATGGTTTTTACGTCGGGTTGGGATGTGGTGGGGCGTGGGCCATCAGTTAAGGTAACTAGGTTAACGCCGAGACCGTCAGATAAGGCAGGGTGTCATAAATGTGGCTATGAGGTAAGGAGATCTAATGCAATGGCTCTGCTTGCATTAAGCTGTCTGATGCACTGTTGCTAATGACTGCCATAAAAGTCTTATTGCTGTCACTCCCCATGGATTCAGAATTATTGTCGATGCTAAAAACAGCCTCATTAATGTCCGTTTCTCATCCGAACTCATATCTCACATGTCATACGGAGCAGAAGGAGTGATGGAATGAAACAAGATGAGCAGGAAAGCAAGGGATATCATATTTCTCTTTTTGACCTCTGAACCTTTGTTAAGAGTCGACAGATGGCATTTAGCCCCTAACCTGTCAGTAAACCGCTTTCTAAAAAAGAGAGAATGTAAAAAAATCTAATCATGATTAGTTTTTTTTTCTTCTGTTATTATCCAACATCAGAGGTAGATGAGGCACATTAAAACATGTAGTGTAGTTAGAACACACCTGAAGGAAGGTAAACGCACAGATATTCTTAAACTCACTCAATCACAGGTGTTAAGCAGCGCCAACAAACACCTGACACGGCTCTGAGCATAAAAGGAGATTTCAGATGCCTGTCTAGTTCAATAATATCAGTCGGTTTATGGAGTTAAATGACAGTCAAGGATGTATGTGGAGTGAAACTGTGTGTGTGTACATGTTTATTGCTCCAGTCTATTTAAGAAATTGGTTTGAATTAATGATTCAATAGTTCAATCATAAAGACTTCACTTGTTTCATTACTGGATGAATCAGTGTTTTTGAATGAATCTCTTGAATTAATGATTCAATGAATACATTTTTTTAACAGTCACTTGTTGACAACTACTGGTGAAACGATGTAATTGATACAGTTTGAAGCGCCAATTCGTTTTCAGAAGGTGATTTACTTTATTTTGATCACTACCGTAGACATCAGTGTTTATATCCCAAATATAGACCTTTATCCCAGTACTTCTGTGATTTTATTTATTGAACCAGGAAGGTCCCATTGAGATACAATATCTCTTCTACCAGGGAGACCTAGTGTGGTTGAAAAGGCTCTCTCTGGCTCAGTGGCAGCCCCGACACAGATTTGAATGTTCGCTGTGATCGTACTTGTCAAAGATTTCAGAGACATGGCTGAATCATTGTCATTTAGGAATAAGATTGTGTGGGTATTTGAATCTAGATTGCGATCTTTTAATGATTAATTGTGTAGCTCTACTACATGCTATATAAATATACACTCACACAATATTATAATTATAATTCTTAGCTCTCATAATTCCTCTAAAACTCTCAGTGGTGTTTATGCTATTATTGAGCAACTGAGAATGGGTTGTGGTTTTATGTTTGATCACATTACCTATTTTGGTCTCATTTCACATTAACTACAAGCTAGATTTCTTGGATGATTCAATAATATAAAGTGAGCGTTTGACCATATTTTAACAAGTCAGTGTTTAGTTAAGCTTCTCTGTTTTTTAATCGCATGTAAACTTTCTTCAGTCCTGACATCAGTATCAACAAAGCAAGACTGACATTAAAAAATCTGGTTCAGATTTGATCTAATCCAGTTAAAAAGATCATCATAAATATTTTTATATGCTCTGTTGATTTTGAATTGGTCTTCTGTCAAGTGCACATCATTAGAATGAGACTGATGATTGATTTTTATTTTATTTAATTTATTTATTTTACTTGTCAAGCCCAGACTAAGATTGTTTTACATTGATAAATTGTGTCAAATAAATGTTGGCTTTTATTGTAATAATTCTAATCCAAACCTTTAGGTCACATCAATGACTTCAAAAGATATTAAAGGCCTGAGATTGAAAAACTTTGTTTGCCAACGCATTTGTTTTGGTTTCTTTTTTCCAAATTTTTCTCCTAATTTTTGGCAGCCATTCATTCAATGCAGTCGCTTACTGTAAGAACACCACTGCTTTTTCATTCTTTTCTTTTTTTTTTTGTTTGAACACCTGCTCGCATATTATGCGTGTGTGAGCAGCGGTGAATTTAAAAAGATTTCTTTCATCTGCTTCCATTCATTTCTTCGCCAATTTCACTCTGTCTGTCCTCATTGGTGAGAGGGGAAACTTCGCTAATCTGAGCTTTATACGTTTTATTTCTTCATAATAGCGTTCACTCAGAACAGCTCCAAATATTTGTGCCGCTTTTTTCTGCCCACACTGCCTGAAGCACTGAGGTGTCAACACTGTAGTCTTATTTAGATTAACAGCTTCAGTTGTAACAGGAGCCTTTGCGTTGGGCATGTCGCTAAAACACGTCCACTACATGCAGTTTCTCCATGTAAGAGTTTTGCCTCAGTCCAGAACCTAAACCGCCGCTTATGAGAGTCATACAAAAAAACGATCATGTTCTGAAACCTAATTTTATATGGGGAAATAATTAAGTTTATGAAAATAACCTTTGACAGTAACTTTCACTCTTTGTTTTGGCAGGAGAGAGATATTGGCAATGCCTCTTTATCCACGTTTGGAGTTGCCCAGGCAGTTATTGAAATTATTCTCATGTTGTATCCTTTGCTGTGTGTGATTTCTCAAATTATGCATGAGCTGTAGTCTAGTGTTTGATCACAGATTGTGTGTGTTTAGTGAAGGGACTCAAGTTGTTTGCTTATGATTGTTGTGAGTGTTCATGCTAGTAGGGTTTGACGAGAAACCTCTGTGTTAGTCTTAACTCTTGAACAGTTATCTGATGGTCTCGTCTGTGGTTGGCTTCTATAGCCTTCGCATCTTTCAGGAGCTCACTCCCAGAAAGGACGACACTACCATGACAACGGTAGGATCTGCAACACTGCTTCAGTTTTATGGCCTGTTGACACTTAGTCAGATGGGAAAATATTCACAAACAGTTCATTGTTCATGTTATTCTCTAAAAAATGTATACCTGAATATATTGTTTAGCATCTGAATACAAAAATAACCTAACTTCCCAATTATTGCATTATAATATTTTGTACTTAAATGTAGAATTACAATGGAACAATGACACCTTAAAATACATTTTAACCTTACAATTGATAATATCATTATTATTATTTATTTTGACCAAAGCCATTGACTATGGAATCTTTTGTCATTTTATATTTAATTTGGAATGATGGAAATGTTTCTTAGACTTGTTTTTCCTTTTCTTATAGATCATCGGTTGCTGTGTATCTATTCTAGTGCTGAGCTCGGCCTTGCCTGTCATGTCCCGAACACTTGGTAAGGTCCTCCTTGCATGCATGCATGCATACACTATCCTTCATAAGCATCTGTGTATTTTGTATCTGTATGTAATTTTGTTTGTTTGTTAGTTTTTGGATACTACAATTGTTCTACATTATCTAGCTACACTGACCTACTTGCACCTTACACATACCTGCAAACTCATTTCCACTTTTAAGATTTAACAAGTAACATTCCAGCAGGATTCGCCATAGAGATTTTACACAAGAATGGAGTGAGAAAAAGGACAGACAAGCAGCCGTCACAATAGCTGCAATAAACAACATGGCAAGCTACAGAGACAGCTGTTCAAATAGCCGTGTGTGTGTGTGTGTGTGTGTGTGTGTGTGTGTGTGTGTGTGTGTGTGTGTGTGTGTGTGTGTGTGTGTGTGTGTGTGTGTGTGTGTGTGTGTGTGTGTGTGTGTGTGTGTGTGTGTGTGTGTGTGTGTGTGTGTGTGTGTGTGTGTGTGTGTGTGTGTGTGTGTGTGTGTGTGTGAGTGTGAGTGAGTACAGTGACTCATTGGGAGCTTCAGAAAAATATCAACATTTCTGCTGTGCTGCAATGAATAGATGAAAGGAGAGGTTTTTTTTTTGACCGAAGAATTTCATCAACTTTGTTCATATAAGCTGCTTTTCCACAGTTGAGCCAAACGGTTCTAAGAACGGTAAGGAGCGATTCCAGTTGTGTTCCACTTGAGCCTAGTACAGCACGGCATGATTACAAACCATTCTGAGCCCTGAATTCTCAACACGGTTGGCTGACTATGCCGATTACGTGTAGTGCTGCTAGAATACGTGTAGTGACGTCACCACTCAGGATTGGTCACTTGTCTGTTGCCTGGCTACCAGTTTCTCTGTAGCTGGCTAAGCGCGCTATTTGAGCGACGTAAACACAAATTAATACAATTTAAAGAAATATCTGATCATCCTCCATAACGCAGTCTATTTACATCTCATATCATCAGTAAGTAGCCAAGGCAAAGACTGACACATTTGTATTACATTCCAAAGAGTGGCCATTATCACCACAGTGGAAAATGAAACCACATCTGTGCCGTGTTTGAGAACGGTTTGGCCCAACAGTGGAAAAGCAGCTATAGAGTCTCAAACAGACAATTTAAAACTCATTTACTATCAAATAGACTCACAAACATCCTGCATGTGGATGGAAGATGGAAGTCCTCAGAAATACTCAGAGGTGTGTGTGTGTGTGTGTGTGTGTGTGTGTGTGTGTGTGTGAGAGAATATGGCGGACCAGACGTAAGCAGACTGCAGGAGCCTGTTGAAAATGTGGGAAAGGCAAACTGACTTGTGACACGGATTTTTACACAGACATTTTATAACTCTCTTTTTTTTTACCTTGTGAAGGAGTAAGTTACTTGGATTTCTTTATTTGATGTAATTACTAGGGGTTTCCAAAAAAAGGAGGCCATTGCTAAATAAATAATTTATACATGAGCGGGAAAGTGCAGTTCACCTAAAGTTTTATGCAATTGTTTTAATTCAACATAATCGTCAATGACTTTAGGTTATAGAATAGGGATGCACCGAAAGGAAAATTCTTGGCTGAAATGGAAACCGAAAATGTATTATGCACTTGGCCAAAAACTGAAACCAAAAATAAATTAATAATCAATTAATTAATCAAACTTTAATTTTAATAATAAGCAGTCAAATAGCTAAAACTGAGTTGTACAAACATTTAAATTGCAATAACTGTAATAATTCTTATTCAAACATACATTAAATAATGAAGACATCCCTAAAAGGTTAAGTAAAATATATTGAATATGTAATACAGTGCATATATTTAGCATAATGCTCTTCTCTAGAGTTATTTTTTCTAGCTAACTAATGAGTTTATGGACTTTGAATAGGTTTGTTAAGGGTAAATGTAACATTAAGTGTCAATGTATAGCCTACAAGCTGTTTTATTGACATCTTTCCCCAGTTGAAACTCTGATTGCAACATACACAAATAAATCCTGTAATTGCTCAATGTATCTCTCAGCATACCTTCTGGTCTTCTGATGTTCACCCATGTTTATTTCGTGTTGTAACTAGTAGTAAAGAGGAGATGAGATGATCGCTTCACGTGCCCTTGATCTGTGCTGCAGCTACAGTGATCTGTCACGCCGTATTAAAGAGTGCCAAAACGACATTTATTGCTTGAATTTGTAATAAAATCAACAGAATTTTTAAGTTGAGGCTTTGCTTCATATTAAAAATAACAAATCACCGAGCTTTTGGCAATTATTGAATGGCAGACGGGCTACAAATGTTTAGTGAAGTTTTGTTCACGCATAAACAGAAAACAACACAGTCAAAAAAATTTAGATTTAAAGCTGCAGTCCGTAACTTTTTTTGGGTTAAAAATTATCCAAAATAAATTTTGGAGCAAGTACATAACTAGCCAGTGTTCAAAACTATCTGCTTGCCGTAGCTCGATTCAAAACGGTAAGCTTGTAATAATGTTTTTAATTCCAGTGGTACTGGTGGATTTCCGCTGGAAATTCGAGCATATCTTTGCGTCATTACGTCACATCTCACATAAAGGAGTCTCGGTTAGTAGGCTATGTTGCGTGTGAGGATGTTGGAGGTGGAGATTTATAGCCTTTTCTCACAGCACTTGATATAATTGAACTTTTTAATTTGATGGCGGATCCAGAAAGATTCAAACGACAATCACCAGTGACAACTGGAGATTCACCCAATGTAAAATGCAAAAGACTTCGGAGTGGCTGCAAAAAAGAGACTGCAACCGCACGGTCCACCCCATGCGAAAACAAGAATATCAAGAAAGGGCTTTTGAAAGGTGGTGTGAACTCCGTGTTTTGAAGGGGTTCAAAACGAACGCAGAGACGGCTATTTGTTTCTGCTGGACAGGTCGGACATTTCAGTGGTTCAATTATGTAACAGTAGTGCACTTGTTCTCTTAATTCCTACAGTTATGGAGCACTGAACTACAGGTAGCCCTAATACACATTACATGTAGTCACGCAATGCTGATGTTGTTAACATTAACAATTTTAGAACAACGTATCATTTGCACGGTTTGACGTGATATGATAAGCGATCGTTGGATTTAATCTGCGCGATTTACTGCAATGCTTTTTCCCCCTTAGTTGGTCAGAACAAAAGTGGATGTTATTTACTTGTTCAGATGACATTTTCCAGTGAAAATTCTTATGTTGGTTATATTTTTAAAAAGTAGAATCTGTTATTCCGAATGCCAGTATCCACACCGACGCAGTGACTGACAGCACACTCTCCTCAAAACATTGTGTTCATCCGCGCTTGTGCCGTGCCGAGGCACAAACCACGTAAAGTTGATAATACCGCGAATAATTGCAATTGCAGATTTCGAACAGAGATGGCGACAAAGAGGAAAAGCTACGGACTGCAGCTTTAAGAAATTGAATATTATCAATATTAACGACGTGCCATTGGAAAAGCGCTAATTAAATGTCTGTTTTGGACACTGATTTCGTCCCTCCAATACCGTTTCGGCCTGAAACCGAAAATAGCTTTTTCGGCCAAAACGTTTTGTTAACCGAAATTTCAGTGCATCCCTATTATGTGATGGACTACAGATATTATTAGATTGTAATTCAGGATAATGGTGTGAATGTGACTGCAGCCAAAATACAGGCATGCACAAGATAAACCTTTTGAGAATAAGTTTACTTATACAGCAAATCAACATATCCATTTCCATGTGCTTATTCAAATAATAATGTTTATAATTTGAAATGTGATTCTCAGTTTAAAGTGCAGAAATTGGTCATTGCCCTCATTAACTGGTAATTAAGTCTGGAAAAGCCCTTTTAATAAAATCTAATTTATTTATTTATATTTCCTCCTGCAGTCTTTTCCCTCCTTTTGGGAATGGACGAAAAACCTAAAAGGGATTTATCAAGCTGGAAATCCTAGGGAAGGGAAAAAGTGGTCAGACAAAAAGAAAAAGATGAATTGATTATAATTCATGAATCCTTTTCATTTTCTACAATTTGTTTGCAGGTTGTAGGTTTGTAAGTCTACACCGTTGAGCTTTTGCAGTAATTGGTGGATGCTGGGCATACAAAAAGTTTTTTTTTTAAGCTGGTTGGTCAGTCTGAAAACTATGTTTAAAGCACTTCCAACTTAGAATACATATGTTTTCCCAGGGATGAAAACTTGACCCTGTTTTACCATTTTCAACTAATGCTTTGTCTGATGATGCTTTATATTTTGAAAGTGAAACATTGAAGTTGTTTTAAGTTATCCTGAGGAGTGAGCCTGTTGTGCGCAATGTTTTATTTAGAGATAGTCCAGAAAAAGATTGCGTTATGGTATTTAAAGAAGCACCCAAAAGCTGGAGAGAGAGGAGGAAAAAATAATCATGCCCAATAGGAAAAGCCATGATGCATTTAAGTGGAGGAAAAAGAAGGAAGGCAGATTGTTCCTTTCTGACACATGAAACTAGTTGAACTCTAAATTTGATGCGTTTAAAGGCAAGTCATTTATAGTCAAGTGTTTAAAAAGGCTACATTTATTTTGGTTAATCATTTATCTGAATTCAGACTAGAAATTAGAAAATGAAACATGCAAGTATATTCTATATATTATTTCTGTGTGCAGGAAAACCTTTTCTTTTCATGAGCTTAAATC
The DNA here is from genome assembly GCA_031834385.1 of Semotilus atromaculatus. Classification (NCBI taxonomy): domain Eukaryota; kingdom Metazoa; phylum Chordata; class Actinopteri; order Cypriniformes; family Leuciscidae; genus Semotilus; species Semotilus atromaculatus. Next base: position 13,837,241 of record JAULUF010000009.1, on the reverse strand, counting down.
ATTTTGTAAAACAAATCTCTTTTCTCATATTTATGATTTTTATTTAATCATATCCTTATTTTATCATGTTTGCATCCATGCAGTCTAAAGTGATACAGTGATGACCTGTGTTCATTCGTTTCAGACTGCACATGCTGCATTCACTATTATCAAGTTAAACAAACACTTGTTTGGCATCTTGGCAACATAATACTCAAATTTATTTTGCACAAATACATTTAATTTGAATGTGCACATGCACCCTGTGGCTATGGATTATTTAGTCATATAAAACAGCAGAGTTTAAATTGTTCGTTTTGTTTCAGAAAGAATGTGTTATTCTCAATCAGTTTTGTGTGATGAACAATAAACAAACTTCATTCTAAGTGTAATTTGTCAGCAGATGGTAAACGGCAGACTTATCTTGGTGTTGTTATCTGATTAAGATGGAGTTGTAGTCCTTTAAGTGTCTTTCAGAATTGCCTCTTTTTTATCACTTCTTCATCTTGAGCCCTCACCTGCTCTTTCAGTCTTTTCTTTCCAACCATACGTTTTTTCCCTTTCTTCAATCCTTTTATTCATGCTTGAGACATTGACAGTGAGTTTAAAATGCCACATCCTTTTAAGAATCTCCAACCCAAATAAACAGTCGTGGCACATATGAGTTTACATTCTCATTTCACTGATGGGTTTTTTGTGCATGGGGTTATTTTGTTTGATATTCCGTTAATTCAGAGAAAATAAAAATAATTTGAGAATTTTGGGTTGTTAAAAAAGTAATGATTCTTTAGGTTGTAATATTGGTTTGGTGTAAGATTATTAAGAGAGAATTAATGCAAAATTGTCTGTTCTGCTGTTCAGCAGCCCTTTGATTGATTATAGGAACAGTGTATAGTAGAGTAAAAACCAGAGAATCTGAGAACCATTTTTCTCTGTCTCACTTTCTGCAGGAATAACTAGGTTTGATCTCCTGGGTGATTTCGGACGATTTAATTGGCTTGGAAATTTTTACATCGTACTTTCATACAATCTTCTGTTTGCTGTGGTAACCACATTGTGTCTGGTCCGAAAATTCACGTCTGCCGTGCGAGAGGAACTTCTCAAAGCCCTTGGTAATGTATTCTGCCTGACTTCATTCTGTTACGACTTCTTACATCTTTTAAACTCCAAATTTCTTTCTGCTCTACATTTCCCTCATTCCTGCACTGTAAATAAAAACAATTATTTATAACAAGTTAAACCAACAATTATTTTTGACATAATGTGTGTGCTCCACATTTCTCCCCCATTCCTGTTCTCTACATCTATTTTGTTGGACTCATGTCTCTGTCTGTTTGTATTCAGAGCAATCCACTGGTAGATGATGCATAGGCTACTGTAGTTTTGGGGTTTGAAATGCTAGTTTGTCTATTAGAGAGAGAGTGAGAGAAGAAGAGAATCAAATCTGAATCTTTCAAATTCTTTTTTTTGTTTTTGGTTTCAGGTCTGGATAAATTGAATCTGTCAAACAGTACGACGGATACAGAGTCAGGGAAACATGCTGTCAACGGGCATCAGAAAACGTTGTGACAGAAAAATCATCGAGACATTCTCACACAAACACGCGTATGTGTATACAGTTGGCTTTTTCATTTTAAGAATATAGCGGGACACAGTCAGAAAGCATCAAACACTAAAAAAGAAAAGGGATAATTGGGATAAGATATTAATGTGAGATGCAAGTGTTTACCTGATGTGTGGAATGACTGCTCACATGAGGTGATGGACATAATCTACTATACAGTTGTATATGCCACTGAAACTCACTGCAGAATTCTTCCAGCTAAAACCAATCTGAGATTCACAATGATTTAATTTTGGTCAGTGTTTGTTGTTCAGCTTTTAAATGCTTTCATTTCAGGTGAGAAAATGTTATTTCCGTACTGACCTGCTCATCTAAAAGGCCTCTTGACTGCACCCTTCAATGGGGTATTGTTATTATTATTATTATTATTATTATTATTATTATCATCAATACTTTCTCTTTGATTAGTGGAAATATTAAGCTGTTTGCCAAGCTGATTGAATTTTTCACATGCAATGAACCGTGCGTTAGTCTCATTTAGGGCATATCATTTTCCTCCAGAATTATTGTAGATTTTGTGCCCAGATTTTTTTTAACAGTATTTTGTTAAGTTAAATAGAACTTGCTACAAGAAACAGGTTTAGGCCATAAGAGCAGTTCACGTAAAAACAGCACACACATGAAATATAAACTAATTAATATTAAAGTATATTACCTTAAGAATTGCAGAGCTTTGAAGCTTTGAGCTTTGGGACTGGGAAAGAAATTGCTGCAGTGAGTGTTACTTAACATTTATATAGTTTAAAATATTTTAATACCAAATTGACTGATTCTAATTAAAATGGCACTCATTACAAAATCAGTTCATGATAATATACAAGCAAAATGTGATCACCCAATATTCTGACAAATATTCGAATTGGTCCATATCTGTCAAATGTCTTGCTTGACGTGTAAAGTTTTGTTATTCTGTGTCTGCCATTCAAGTTTACATTCAATTATGCATACATGATCAATTATTATTTATTAGATGATCAATTATAAATCAGGAAGCATTATGATTTGTTTCCTCGTGCTGTACTGTGACAATTCAGGTTTGTTGGATGTGACAGAATGAAGTAATGGGAATTGACAAGGAAACTCCTTAAACATGTGCCTTACTCAGAATGTTGGCATATTCTGGGTAGTACTGGAATGTTACTACCAGTGGAGGATCCTACCTGCCAAATTTCTATTTGCACTGCAACTGCTCTTGTTTCCATCGGTAGGCAAAGTTCAGAAGATGACGTTATGGGTTCGAGTCAATACCAACAACCATCTTAATATCTTGTTGTGTTTACTTGAATAGGTTGCGCTAGATTGTGTTTATGAATGTTTCGACCTGCCAGTCACTCTCGGTAATATCACCTCAATGATTCAACACATTTAATGGATTGTAGTGTACCATAATCTAGAATTAGGAAGGCAACAAAAATTAAATGACAGCAGAGAGATGCTTCTCTGTTGTTATAGTAGTAAAAATGCACCAAATATTTTGGGGGAAGGTGAGGCACAATTTTGGGATTAAGATTTCTGTTCTTAAATCTGCTGCTACTTCCTCCACAACCTTTGATACTATGCTATTCTACATGTACTACACAAAGTGATAGGGGCTTTTTTCCCTTGTTGGGAGAGCATATAACCAGTAACATACATCCTTTGAACTTGGTTATCGCTGAAGAGCTGGTTTGCCTTATTTCAGCATCACTAGCAAAACAGCCTTCAAACATCTAGTCTGTACCTCTGAAGCTGCTTTGCTTTGTTCAAATGGCTGATTATTATATCCATGAACATTAAATGTTTTTCCACTCGCTCTCCTTCTGGATTTTCGGGCCAGTTTAACCTGTTTGGTCTAGTCAATTACTGGTATCGCAGATTAGAGGTGACAGTCTTACATTATGTAGGATCTTGTATATAAAGGCTGTGGAAACAGGACTGCAGAGCCACATCAGTCGGTTACATGCCTAATAAAGCTTATTGTGCGGTGAAATGAATGTGAAGTCCGAGCTGAGACAGTAGAAAGCAGCACGACTTACTGAAGGGCAATGAAATACTTTGTAGCAATGAAATACAGTGTCATAGAAACTTTTGTTATTTTTAATTTTTTTTGCTTTATTTTTAACTTTGTTGAAATGTTACTGGTCACGCATTTATTGTACAATATGTTCTGTATAGTTTCCAAACATTCCCATTCTGAGGACAAAACCAACAGGCTAAAAAGAACATTTTTACATTTGATGTAAAGCTGCATAGACATCCTTACTCTTCGTTGTTTGTCTCTTTAACTATGACAAGCCTCATACTGATGTAAATTATGTATTTACATGTATATACAGTATATTTCTCTTTTTATTTTTGTAGAATGTAGATATGAAACCAGCTCTTGAGCCTCATTCATTCTATGCTTTTTGTGGAAAAGGCCAGACAATTAGTCTCTCAGCATATGTTTATTGTAAAAAAAAAAAAAAAAAAAAAATCACCTTTGATGCCTTACACAGGCTTTCTAGGCTTTTTTCCGTTTTCGTCTCCTGTTGTCCGGTATTGAGGAGACGAGCTGTGAGATGTGTAAATGAGTGAAAGAGTGAGACAGACTGTTAGGGATGCACGATATATCAGCCGCCATGTTGGTATCAGCTGATAAATGATCCTTTTTAATGTTATTGTTGTCGACCTGATTAGAAATTTTGGCCGATTAAAGCCGATATGTATTATGTATTATTTCCTTCAGCTGAGACACTTAAGATGCGCACTGTTTGCTATGATGGGTTTGAATCGCTTGAAATATGATTGGAATCACTTCGAACAGGACACTGTTAAGTGCAACATGTGCCTCTGTCATAGGCTACATAAAATTATAATGAGAAGTGAACAAAACTGTGAAAGAATATTGGAAATTCTTTGTACGCCCGTGTTTTAGTGTATTGTTACAGGAAAAGCGCATCCACAGCAGAGTTACACCATCATGACTATAAGTTTGCTTGTGAATCGGCAGCCTTTTAGTTTGTGCAATTATAAGCTGTAATATGTTTATTTTGTGTATCTATCTGATTTATCTCATATGGGATTCATTTGGTTAAGAATTAAGGGATTAGTAAAGCGTGCCGGTGGTCATCTTCAGCTTCAGCACATGCAGCTCAAACAGCAATGCATGACATTAATAACTATGATTGGGACTGTCATATTACATAATATTATAATGAGAACACTATTGTAATAAACGTTGTGAATTCATGGGTTTAGTTGCCATGTTTCAGCGCGTTGCGGGTAGAGCATATCCACAACAGGAGTTACACATTCATACTAGCACAAGTTCATGTTCACTTGTGCATTTGCATCATTTTGTGCAGATATAAGTTGTAATATTATGTTTATTTAGCATAAATATCTGATTAATCTCATGTACGATGTGTTTGGTTGAATTAATAAGCCTTCTAACAAAGCGCTTTAGTGTCCCGGTGTTCATTCAGTTCTTCAGCTTCAACACACGCAGCTCAAACAGCAAGGCTGTTATTTGAAACAATAATATTCATTTTAGATGTTTCCTTTTCAAAAACATTGATCCATTATTAATAATAACTAGGACTTTTGTTTTTCTCATATTATTTTTATCAAAAATATGGTTTAATTAAAATCATTTCATTATTGTCCGTGCACAGGCTATTACATTTTATTTATCCATGGCACATACATTTTTATTCTTTATACGCAAGTAATGTTTTCCAGTGACTAGTTTGCATTATTTTATTCATTTTGTATGGCAATAGATTATTTTTTGAATAAAGAAATGTGGCCATAGGAGTGTAAATTAATTTTAAAACTTACACTGGTTCAAACTAGGCTACTGTACTTGTATATATTTGCGTTATGTTGAAGTGCTTGGGACATGGCTTTTAATGGTGAGACTTTTGTTTTTGTAATCAGGCTCTCAAGAATTATATAAAAATGTGGATTTAGGTTTAGATTTATCGGTCAATGTATCGGCTATCGGCTTTCAAATTTCTGCCAAATTTTCATATCGGTGCATCCCTAGTTAGTGTGTGTAACTTTTTATTGACTAATTCACTGTGAATCATACCAAAACGACTGGGTGTGTCTTTTTAACTCCAACTGAACCTGAAAAAAGAACCTGTCAGGGCTCTGATATGGAATATTAATGTTTGGTCAGGAAACATTTGAAGAAATATATTGTATTTTGTGGAAAGTTGAAGGATTCAAATGAGGGACACTTAATTCAAAGCCTGTGAAATGGTCATTTAAAATGGACTCCTCAATGGGTTCTGTGGTTCAAAATGATGCATTGTTTTTGTATTTTTATTGTCATGGATTTAACAAAGTTTCACGTAAAATACCCTTTCCTCCTGTTGATTTGCACAAAGAATATTTTGTAAGAAAATATTTGGAGAATAAGTGTATGTTGTCAATAATTGTGTCATTGAAGTAAGCTGTTTTTTTGTTTTTATTATGTTTTTCTTTTTCTTCTGTGTATTTGTGTGTTTGTGTTTGTATCACTTTTGTCTGCACAAAGTTTGTAATGCTATAACATGTGTCATTAACTATCAATACTGTCTGGACAAGATGCAAAATTCTACTCTTTTGTTGCTACTATTTTAGTTTAATTGGCTTTTTGAGGGATGTTGCTGTGCCAGTCTTCACACCTGGTCCTACTTTAAGCAGCACAAGGACTGGTGTGTTAGTTGGTGTGTTGGGTTTTCTCAAAATAGAGGGATTTGCAGTGATGTACTAGAATTAACTGTGAAAGAAAACAAAGCCTATTCATTCCATACTCTGTTTTTCTGCTTCAGTTGTTCATCTCTCTTTCCAATCCTCAATCCCATGGTCTGTACGACATTGTTGAGCTACAAAACTACACACTACGTCAAGGATGCTATGGTGTTTTTGGTTCATCAATCTTTCTGTCCACACACCGAAACAACCTGTTTGTTCATCATAGGTTAAATGTCTAGCAATGTCTGGTCTCATTTGAATTCTCATTTTCAGCTCTAAGGGAAAGATTAATTCTGTTTCTGTTTTTGCCTCTTGATTCTTTTACATGTGTGAATTGTATTTTCAGAATTTATTATTATTATTTTTTCTGTTAGTGTATAATTGCATATGTTTGTGAAGCAAAATGTTCAGATTATCTTTGGGTTACTTTGTATTTAATTTCAGTTTTACAATAAAGTTTGTGGTTTTGACCTTTTTTCTTTTTTTTTCTTTGGACTGTATCATAATGTAGAACTTTTACATTACAGTAGTCAATTTTTAACTGATGTGGGGGAAGTTTAATTTGTCTCTTTAAGTAAATACATTGGAACATCAGGATTATGTAATAAATATAGTGAGCTTCAATTCAAAACAAGTCTTTTAGCGTAGTGTGACCGGCAGAGAGGACATTTGGGTTTCACCTCCTGGCAGAAAAGCTCAAAGGCCTGCAGACAGGGTTTGTGGAAGAGATGGGAACAGGACAATAATAGCACATTTCTGTCTTCCTTCGATGAGCCGTTGTGTGAGCTCAAGCGGTTCAGGCAAATGGGGCAGTCCTGAACGCCTCGCTGGACAGCCTAGTGGAACCAAGAAAAATAATCGTTTGTAGTGTCAATTTTTAGGAGATTGTGTAATTCTAAAAAATAATTTCAATACCAGGAAAGAGCTTCCCAGTGGAAAACATTATCAGTGAGCAATCAGACTAAGTATGTGAGAACAAACAGTAATGCTGCCTGCTAATGATTTATGTGAGAATTACACTGATAATGCTTAAAATGCATATATACCCATCCAGTTGCTTTCAAGAAGGTGCTAAAATGTCAACGATGTCATATATATCATCCAGTACCCATTTGCAAATTTAACCAATTGTCTAATAGGATCGAAAATGAATTGTCCACTACCCATAAAATGTGGTATCAGGAACAATTCTTGACGTTTAAGAGACTATAACCATTCAAAATACACAATGATTTATGCTGGTAAGAAACCACTGTGACACTGACACCAGCAATTAGTAGGTGCAACTGAATCAGTTGCTATTCATATACAAAGATGATCAAAATTGCTGCTATGCATCTATTGCTAAATACTGACAGTACCGTGCTTGGTGCCAAGTTGTTCTAGATGTCCCCTGGTTAACTGTGGGACAAATATCTATATACTACTGTTCAGTTTGGAATAATATTTTTATTTTTATTTTTATTTTTTTTTAAAGTATCTTATGCTCACCAAAGCTGATTATAAATGCAGTAAGAGTAGTAATATTATGAAATATTATTATACTTAAAAATAACAGTTTTCAATCTCTTGTTCTATCACAACTTTTGGAACTGACAATTGTCCTGAGCCATGTCTTTTCCTTCTTAACGATGTCTCCACTGTTACCTTTATGTTGAATCAAAAACTTTCTTCTCTGGTTATAACAGCTGCCAAGAAAACCATAATTAGTTCTTGGTTTCCTCCTAATTCTTTGTCAAAACAGGAATGGTTGTCCTATTTTATAGATATTGTTCGTTTGGAGAGATCCACTGCCTTAATTAATAAAGCAAAGATTGAAACTATGCACTGGAACCGAACTCATGACAGCTTGATTTAAAACTTAAGTGATCTAAAGGTATAGGATAGGAAAGTATACCAAGATGTAGATCAAGGCAAACGGGACTGGAGATTTTTTATTTTATTTTTTATCGGTTTCCCTTTTTTTGTTTTCCTTTTATTTTTATAGATGCCTTAATTATCTTTATTTCAACAGACACTTTTTTTTAATTATTATTATTCTGTTTATTATTCCTTATGTACAGTACGTGTATCTGTTTCTCTTGTGTATATCTGTTTTATATTTATCAGTTATGTCCTCCACACTGAATTAATTCAGTGAAAATTTGCCAGTGCTAATGCTGGTAACCTTGTTCGTAAGAAAAACACAAAGAATTAGTAAAAAAAACAACAACAAAAACAGTTTTATATTTTAAAATATAATTTATTCCTGTGGTGACAGCTGTATTTTTCAGCATCATTACTCTCCAGTCACCAGTGTCATATGATCCTTCAGAAATCATTCTGATATGCTGATTTGCTACTCCATTATTATCAATTACTAATGATACTCAATTATTAATAATGGTTCTTAATATTTTCAATGTTGAACGCAGTTTTTGCTGCTTAACATTTTGAATGAAATTTTTTGAATGGAAGTGTATCCCAGTTTCCAAATTATTAAGCAGCACAACTATGTCAACATTGAAAAATAATAAGAAATGTTTCTGGAGCAGCAAATTGACTGCTTTCTGAAGGATCATCTGACACTGAAGACTGGAGTGATGATGCTGAGAATTCAGCTTTATCACCAAAAATAATTACATTTTAAAATATATTCAAAAAGAAAAAAGTTATTTAAAATTGAAATAATATCTCACAGTATTACTGTTTTTACTGTATTCTTGAAATTCTGTATTCTTGCCTTTGTGAGCTGAAAGAGACTTCTTTCAACAGCATTTTTTTTTTTTTTCGTAACCATTCCAATCATTTGACCGGTAGTGTAATGTTATTTGGTATTTAATTATCAAACTATATTCTCCTATTATTCCCTTGAGTTAACAAGGCCTCTTTCATGCTGATGTTCCATGTCACAGTCATGAACAGACACACGCCTCGTTCCGTGAGAGTGTTTTCCTGTTACATTATCAGGGGGAAATGATTAGCAGCTTTATGGCCGCTGTGTGCAGCTCGTATCACAGTTGAGATTCAGTTGAGTCTAACAGAAGGTAGGTGTGCAGCCATAATCATTAACTGACTGTCAGCTTCCTTTATTCAGCAAAGGCCAATTGCTTAGCACAAGAACGTTTCATAATTGTTCATTCTGTTTGCCTGGGTGGGAATGGGTTGGTTCTAACTTGAACTCTGCTAACTCTAGGTTTGAGTCTCAAGTTATCTCCCGACCTCTCATCCAGAAGATAAAAAATGAGCATTTTCTTTTTTAGTGGATCACCGCCATTGGCTGCCTCAACACAATAACAATGAGGCCCACTGAAATGCCAAATCTTTTCTTCAGCTCGCATGTAATGAAAGGCTAGGCGTGCATTATCCACACAGCTTGTGTTTTTTAGTAAACACAGTGGATTATTTCTGCTCATTCATTAGCAAGGTAAACAATCATCTCATTGAGGGTTTGATACTGTTGAATTGGAACATCTGTGCTGCCAGTGCGGCTCGAGCGTTCTGGGACAGGTGGCGGCATGTCGGGCTAAGGGCAGGACCGAGGAGCGACTGCAGAGAGGGATTAGAGGCATTGATGAGCTGCTCTTTTATAAAGGTACACTGGTATTTCAGTCTCCGTCTGCATGTGTAGGTGAAGGAGCAGCGGCTTTATTCCTAACCTTCTCTTGAGCTTCCAGCCAGTCTTTATCCTCCATTTCAGAAACACTTGTGTACTTGTTGTCGAAGCAACGCAGGATGTCGTGGCTCATGGCCACCGATCGATCGATGTCGTTTAGGAATGCTTCCACGTCTGTGCTGCATGACTGCACCAAGCTGTCGTTCATCTCCTGAAACTGATTATGGAAATAAATGACACGAAAATGGGTTTTAGTCAGACTTGACAAGGCAAACTGATGTTCCATCATAACATAAATCAATTCTGAATCTTACACTGACAATGAAAGGATGTTAACAGCCAGATCAATAGCAATATGAATGGATGTATGAAGGAAACTTTTTGGACAATCCCAGAAATTGACCTGCAAGATTAAGCATGCACAGGTACACACACACACACACACATCCTGTGATGGATATTGCACCGAATGACATCAGTGGTTTCTTTATAGCTATATTTGATCAGTAATTAAACAGACGTTAAGCGTTCCATAGAGTTCAAACGTAGACCTTCTTAAAGAAGGACAAACAACGCTTGGCAATGTGAACTCTGCCTCTTCACATTCAGGGAAAGAGAGGGCAGGTACAATCAATCTTAATGTCACCAATTTAACTTTCTAATATGTTGACTTAGTGAGGTACCTGAAGAAAAAAAGAGCGACTAGTTGATTGAAAACCTATCTAAAAGCAAAGTGATAAGCATACTACATTCTTTCTCTCTTTTGTTCCATATTGTTTAGCTGGTTAACTGCTTCCTGGTGTGCTAAAGGTCTGGAGAAACACAGACAAGCACTAGAAATATACTATTAACTCATTCCCAATTAGTATATTATTTTGCCAATGTTATATCATGGCACTAGCAACACCAAGATTATGGGTCTGATTCCTAGGGAATACAAAAATGATCAAATCTTGAGAACACTGTAAGTTGATTTATTAGTAATAATAATAATAACTTTAATTGTATAACACCTGCCGCACAAGAACCTGCAGCTCAAAGGGCTTTACAAAATTACAATAAGCACCAAGTACTTCACATGAAAACAAGTACAAAAATAATGAATATAACATCAGATCAAATATGATACCCACTTTATAATAATAAAAGATAAAATGAGTATACATAAAATGCATACAAATGAAAATGAAAACCAAGTAACAATAAAAGACAACATAATACTTTCTATATGCTTCAAAAGTAGGATACATTTTCTTACAGATTTGGCATCCCCCAAAGGTATAGAGTACTGACACAGGAGATACAGAATCAGAATACTTTTAAATAAGAACACTCTGTTCTTCAAAGCAGTTTCAATATGGCTTATTGCTTGGACTCTGTAATCCTGCTGTCAGCTCTAGAGCCGTAACCAAGACTTGACAGTTGCTGCCTCACTAGATGGCAACCTTTGCTTTCCCTGGGCTGTGGGATAATGAGGGGGCTGCAAGAACAGACATCTGTGTCAATGAGGTCCCTGACCAACAGCCTCTAACCACTTTCACCCGCTATCAGTATCCTGCACTCTGAGGGGTCAAAGGGTGCATGAAACCGCCACGGAAAATAACAGGAAAAGACTTCTTCATCTCTAATCTCACAAATCTTGTACAAAATTAATTAGCAAGAATTATTTTCATTTGGATTTTCATTTTGCAGAAAAATCAATAGCAAACTACAAAATTACAGACGAACAAGAAAAGTGTAAATATATGACTACAAAAATCTAATTGATCAACTTAAAAAACTAAGTGTCAATCAGCAATGTCAAAATATCTCAATTAGTGTTACTTTTTTTTCAAAGAATCTTCGTCTTAATTGTTGGTCTTTCGGAGGCACGTGCTTCCTTATGTTGCTGTACCATTTGCGAACATGGTAGCCACGCCAGAGAGCCTGTATTCTGAGATTTGAAACACAAGAAAACAGTTACAAGGTCATTTAAGAGCTATTTAGATGAATGTAGATTGCCAAACCTCATGAACTTCAACATCTTTACCTGAGAGCACACTTTTCTCGATAGAGCCGAGCACCATCATAGATCACCCTCGTCTCATACTGCTCCTTCCTGCACATCGGGCAGCTCTTCCTGCCAGAGAACTTCTCAAAAGACTTCAGACACACCTGAAATTATTGGCGCAAATGGACTAATCACTAACTCAGAGTGATTCCCATAAGGTGTTATTAAAGCTCCATGACAATTCATGATGTTGGAAGGATCTGTGGTGACTTACTTTGTGAAATACATGGGAACAGGATAGCAGGACCTATACAAACATCACAAAAAAAATCATTAAACATGCTGTCCTGACCATTTTAAGGAGCGACTATATAAAATAATCTAGTATAGGCTAATGTTTTCCCAAATGTAGCATGTGTTGTTCATTGTTCACTGGTATATCTATACCTATTAAACTCTGCCATAAAACAGTGCTTTAATGTACTGTGAGAATGTAGAAGGCTGAAAAGAGTTCTCAATAAATAGTTCTCAAAGTTCTCAAGGTGGCAAGGTTATTCTGGAATGGTAAGCCACCAGAAACGCCAGATAGGAACATAAAGCAAATGAAGTGCAGTGGCTATATGCAATGACTGTGGGTGGCAACTGGGAACATTAACAAAGCCCTAGAAGTTTCATTGCATAGAAGAGCAATAGAAAGTGGGCATTAACTTCTTATGTAATAACAGAAGAAAACAGGATTTGATTTGTAAAAAGTAAAGCATTTCATTGTAAATAATTACAAACAATGTAATTATATTGCAATCTGATGACTTGTTTGCAGTATAAATATAGTTTTTTTAAGGATTTGATTACATTTATATAAATGTTCAACTTATTTAATAATATAAAATTTAAAATGGCTATTATTGTTCAATAATTAATATTTTCTATTATAATGTTGACATACTTGGTAATGAGAAACTGTCTGATCAACGCAGTAGGTGGCTGCAAGGGACTTTAAGAGTGAGTTAAACCATTCATTAAAAAAACACTGATTCCTTCTGGAACAAAGCAAGGTTGGAAACCAGGATATTATTTTAACTTTGATCAACACCTTGTAAGGCGCAACTGACAAGCAAAGTGGCTCCGGGGTGAAGCTGAATCTGACGCTTCACTTTATAGAGATATTGTCCAGCGCTGTCCCAGTCATGGGAAATCCCCTTAACCATTGAAAGAATACTATGACAAAGATATCGCTTTCCTTGTTTCAACCAAATTTTTCTTTCACATGAATATATGATTGACCTGAAGAATGAAAGCTGTATCATATACTTGGAAATATATGAGCAATATCACACTCATAGCCATGCGAAACTGATATAGATAAAGAGACATTTTGCATACGCATTGCTAATTTTGCGAAAAGATTGTATTTGTGTTGTTGTTGTTTAAAAAAAAATCTATTTCAGTTTTCAAGGGTTTTTTCAGGACTTAAATTTCAAAAAGTAAAATTCAAGTACTTCAAGCACCTTGTGCGAACCCTGATGTTAACAAATGTAATACTTCATAACTTTATATTTTATATAATATTAATATTTCTCAAATCAACTATTATGTGATTAATAATATTTTGGACTTTCAATATTCTTGTTAGTGCTGATCTAGGCCTACTTAAATCTCCTATCACCATTTTGTAATTGTATCTTATTAGTTTTCATCCCTACAACAGAAATGAGGTTGTGCTTATAATAATTACAGTGAAGAAAATAAGTATTTGAACACCCTGCTATTTTGCAAGTTCTCCCACTTAGAAATCATGGAGGGGTCTGAAATTGTCATCGTAGGTGCATGTCCACTGTGAGAGACATAATCAAAAAAAAAAAAAAATCCAGAAATCACAATGTATGATTTTTTAACTATTTATTTGTAAGATACAGCTGCAAATAAGTATTTGAACACCTGAGAAAATCAATGTTAATATTTGGTACAGTAGCCTTTGTTTGCAATTACAGAGGTCAAACGTTTCCTGTAGTTTTTCACCAGGTTTGCACACACTGCAGGAGGGATTTTGGCCCACCTCTCCACACAGATCTTCTCTAGATCAGTCAGGTTTCTGGGCTGTCGCTGAGAAACACAGAGTTTGAGCTCCCTCCAAAGATTCTCTATTGGCTTTAGGTCTGGAGACTGGCTAGGCCACGCCAGAACCTTGATATGCTTCTTACAGAGCCACTCCTTGGTTATCCTGGCTGTGTGCTTCGGGTCGTTGTCATGTTGGAAGACCCATCCTCGACCCATCTTCAACGCTCTAACTGAGGGAAGGAGGTTGTTCCCCAAAATCTCGCAATACATGGCCCCGGTCATCCTCTCCTTAATACAGTGCAGTCGCCCTGTCCCATGTGCAGAAAAACACCCCCAAAGCATGATGCTACCACCCCCATGCTTCACAGTAGGGATGGTGTTCTTGGGATGGTACTCATCATTCTTCTTCCTCCAAACACGGTTAGTGGAATTATGACCAAAAAGTTCTATTTTGGTCTCATCTGACCACATGACTTTCTCCCATGACTCCTCTGGATCATCCAAATGGTCATTGGCATACTTAAGACGGGCCTTGACATGTGCTGGTTTAAGCAGGGGAACCTTCCGTGCCATGCATGATTTCAAACCATGACGTCTTAGTGTATTACCAACAGTAACCTTGGAAATGGTGGTCCCAGCTCTTTTCAGGTCATTGACCAGCTCCTCCCGTGTAGTTCTGGGCTGATTTCTCACCTTTCTTAGGATCATTGAGACCCCACGAGGTGAGATCTTGCATGGAGCCCCAGTCCGAAGGAGATTGACAGTCATGTTTAGCTTCTTCCATTTTCTAATGATTGCTCCAACAGTGGACCTTTTTTCACCAAGCTGCTTGGCAATTTCCCTGTAGCCCTTTCCAGCCTTGTGGAGGTGTACAATTTTGTCTCTAGTGTCTTTGGACAGCTCTTTGGTCTTGGCCATGTTAGTAGTTGGATTCTTACTGTGCGTTCACACCGGACGCGAATAGCGCGTCAAATTCGCGTCTAGTTTGACGCTTGACCACTTTGTGTTAATTCGCGTGTCAAGAGTGAAACTGACGCGCGTAAAAACAAAAGTTTGAAGCGAAATTTACGCGCGTCACGCGCGTCAGATTCGAAATCTGTTGGCGGCCATCTTTTTTATGTTGATCGAGCATTTATCGAGAGAGTCACCGCTCTGTATTTGCTCTGAAAAGCAGATCAGCGGCGCAGGGATCATCGTTGCTGTATTTGGATCCACCAGACCATTCGGAGGCGAACTCAGTTTGTCGAGTTTCACCATTTCCTCGCTCCAGGAGCAGCGCCTGGATGACGGCCGCTTCCAGCGGTACTTCCGCCTGTTCCGCGCCCAGTTTAATGACCTGTTGTCCCGCATCGGAGCGAGGATCACCCTCGCCCTCACCAACCTAATCTGTCAAATATATATAACAGACCGGACACCGTCGGGTCTAGAATAATTATGTACTATGTTGGTTGTCTTTACATTAGAATAATAATGTTTCATATAATCTAGAAATGGAATAAAAAGCATTCAATACAAAATGAATATGTCTCATATATTTAAATCGAGTTTTTATGTGATAAAATATTTGCTTTGTTGCTGCATTAGAACAGAATAGAATAGAATAGTCATTTTATTCCATTTTGTCATATTACAAAATAATGTATTGAGGCATTCCAGCATCCAGATACTTCACCACGTGACAGCAAGCAGGCTCCTGATTGGCGAATTGACACAGAAGTTCAGATTTTTCAACTCGGGCGGCAGACGCGAATTCGCGTCAAACACGTGAATGCACAAATAGCACTAACTAAATCATTCGCGCGTAACACGCTTAACGCGCCAGACGCTTAATTCGCGCCATTCGCGCGAACTTGACGCGCGAATGAGGCGTATTCGCCTCTACCGAGCCGCGCTCTACGCCTCATTCGCGCCGCAGGAATTTTTTACGCGCGTAACGCGTCTTTGCATTGACTCAACATTGAAATCATTCGCGCCTGACGCGCTATTCGCGTCCGGTGTGAACGCACCATTACTGATTGTATGGGGTGGACAGGGCTCTTTATGCAGCTAACGACCTCAAACACGTGCATCTAATTTAGGATAATAAATGGAGTGGAGGTGGACATTTTAAAGGCAGACTAACAGGTCTTTGAGGGTCACAATTCTAGCCAATAGACAGGTGTTCAAATACTTATTTGCAGCTGTATCTTACAAATAAATAGTTAAAAAATCATACATTGTGATTTCTGGATTTTTTTTTTTTAGATTATGTCTCTCACAGTGGACATGCACCTACGATGACAATTTCAGACCCCGCCATGATTTCTAAGTGGGAGAACTTGCAAAATAGCTGGGTGTTCAAATACTTATTTTCTTCACTGTATTTTGCGGAATACATAATTATACATAATACATAATTTCCTCAAATTAATATATTTTATATTAAAATTAATATTATAAATACTATAAAATAATATTCCCTAATATTTAATATGAACTATGTATTATTTTATTAAATATTATTTCTTCCTAATTAAAATGTTCTACCATGTCTTTTTGGTTACATCTTAGTGAAATGTGAAACTTTTTATTAAACTCTTGAGATCTAATTAACAAACACATATAGACACATGCTCAAACTAATATTTACATGTGACTAATGCAGCTTTGTTGTCTTTGAACATCTGGTCTTTTTTCCCAGCATTCGTAAGGTGATTGGCATCTTAAAAGGGAATCAGGATGCTGTAAATGGCTGGTTGATCTCTCACACTGACCTAACTGACTGCTACTTCATTCACAAAACAGCAAGGTTACAAGACATTATGTTACATTTGTAGAGTTACAGGACCCTAAAAAGTGTGATTGTGCACATGTGTATATGTAGGAAAAAGCAGGGGCATCTACTGACTGACAGAACATACTGCAGGAACACATCATACCTTGACTGAGATAAGTAACAAGACGATATAAAGTTGAGGAGATACAGGGAAGGTTAAAGGGTTAGTTCACCCAAAAATGAAAATGATCCCATAATTTACTCACTCACAAGCCACTCTAGGTGTATATGACTTTCTTCTTTCAGCCAAACACAATAGGAGTTATATAAAAAAAATATCCAGGCTCTTCCAAGCTTTATAATGGGAGTGAATGGTACTTTGTTTTTTGAAGCCCAAAAAAACTTATCCATCCATCATAAAAGTAATCTATACAGGTCCAGGGGTTAATAAAGGCCTTTTGAAGCGAAACGATGTGTTTTTGTACGAAAAAATCCATATTTATAACTTTAGAAACTATAATGAATGGCTTCCGGGAACGGCCGTACACGAGTTCCGGCGGAAGAGTGAACTCTGACCCGACACACATTGACGATGATGAACGCGGAAGAGCAAAGGATAGAGCAAAACAAAACGCCAGTCACAAATTAGAAGTCAAAAACAAGATTTTTTAATCTTTTTAAAAAAAATTAGTTTGAACCGCGAGACGCGTCTACTCTCACCTAAGCTCACACTATGCCTAAGTCCTATGTCATACGCTGGAACTCGACTCTAACATGAACGTGCGGATGGACATTAGGCTTCTTGAGGCTAGTGATTACAGTTTATAAAGTTATAATTATGGATATTTTTCTTACAAAAACGCATAGCTTCGCTTCAGAAGGCCTTTATTAACCCCCTGGAGCCGTGTGGATTACTTTTATGATGGATGGATGGATGCGCTTTTTTGGGCTTTAAAAAAACAAAGTACCATTCACTCCCATTATAAAGCTCGGAAGAGACGGGATATTTTTTAATATAACTTTGATTGTGTTTGGCTGAAAGAAGACAGTATGAATACTGAATTCTACTGCCAGTGACTGCCACGCACTCAAACACAATTATATGTTTTTAAGCAAGATCGTACATTATTAACACCTTTACTGTTACTGTTCCACAAAATTTAGAATACTAGATCTACTATAAGGCTCAATCCCAATTCACCCCTTGCCCCTACCCCTTGTTTTGGAGTGTACCCTTTGGCCCTTAGAACAGAGTTACAAGGGCCAAGGGGTTGAAATATGGAAATGGAACAACCCGATACGTCATCAGTCATCGAAGATGGCTCTGACGTTACGGAAGCGACGAGTTTTTCTCCAACAGTCGTTACGGAAGCGACGAGTTTTTACAGGATTTCTCCATGACAACGACTGACAATGAGCGCTGCTGCTCTTAACTTTGATTAAACATGATGATTATAACGTTCCTTCCTCGAAATGAATGTCTTTTTTGTTTCAGAAAGGTAATTTATTATACAATTTCTCAATTTAAATGACTAGATTATTATTATTATAAGAGTAAATAAAGTGCATGGTGGTGTCATCTGGGGCTAAATGTAGCCCTACCCCTTCGCCCTACCCCTCTATTGCAACAAGAATCGGGACACCCTAGACGTGAACGCGCAAAACGGAGAGGAAGGGCCAAGGGGTAGGGGCAAGGGGTGAATTGGGATTGAGCCTAAGTCCAGCATAATTTCAGTCTTCCACATATTCTTTAGCTTATAGAAACACATGCATTTGAATAATCAGCATTGAACATCACAAGACTAAATCTTATTTGTATTTGGAAGTACATTTTGTGAATCAGAGGTTGTTCTCTCTCTGTAATCTTTAATTATCGTCTGCGAAACAGATTCCCTAGTGCATGAGTTCAGCCAAAAGTCATTCTCACAAAAGGCTACAATTCTTTGGTTGTATTGTGCTGACATATTACGATTTGGTCAAAATTTAGTTTGGACTCCCCCACTAATCACATAGGCTAAATGGCATATATTTGGCTTCAGAATGTACCAAAAGGCAATGACTTTGGGGCACTGTTAATTTTGTACCTATAATAACCGTGGAACTTCACAATCAAATGTAAATATATTTATATTTTGTCTTCTGGAAGTTGCACTCAAATTCCACTTGGCTCAAATCTAAGGTGACATGTGAATGTGCATGACGCCTCTGAGGGCAGTTACCTGTGGTTGCAGACGAAACTCCTCCCTGCATATCACACAGGGTTGGGTTGAGTCTCCCTCCTGGATGGACCTGGCTTTGACCTCTGCCCACTCCTCTGCTGTTAGTCTTCTTGAGGGAGCTGCCACCAGACCCATCCTCTGGGCTGCATCATCATCAACAACTGCATATTAGTCACTGTGAGCTTTCAGCTAAATTTCAGCATGAAGCACCATGATCACAGCCTACCAAGAGTCAGAGGTGGAGAGGCATGATCCAGCACATACTCTCTCTCTTGTCCTGGTGTCCGCTCAAGATATCTGACTCTCTGCCTTGTGTTGTGGTCTTTGTGCCTCCTACTAACATGTGCAGCTCCACAGCCAGTAGGACATGATGTGTCTGATACGGGGAGGTTATGGGAAATGTTTTGAATAGGAACGCTTCGTGTGATATGGTCCTGTAGTGCAACAGCTGCTAGAGTCAGTCTCCTGCTCTCTGCTTTACAGACAGATCCCTAAGGAACATGGAGCTGTCAAACTCAGTTAAGAAGGCAGATAATAAATATCAGTCCATTTCTCACATTTAAGAGCCCTTGTAAAATAAAAAATCCACAGTACTATAATGAAATATTTTTGAATTGCAGTAGACTTCCATCAAAATAGAAACATGCTTCTTTATAGAGCAGTAGTCTAAAGTGGTTTATCTACATTTTACAATTATTATACAATTATATTACATTGGATTTAATGTGGATTATTGTGAATAATCAAGGGCTCTTAAATATGTGAGAAATGGACTGAAGTCTTTTGCCTTTGACAAGTGATCACAAACATTCCCGAAACTGAGCCTTCAGTAGACCAACCTGCTACTGGGATGAGACCTAACATTATGTTTTTTTTTACTTGGTTTTCCTATAGACCCTAACCCTAATGGCCATGAAACATTACCAACTTGAGAACTTCTAATCCAGTGCTTTCATTCCAGGTCAAACAAACCTTTAAACTTAAACTGTGTGTTCAAGAGCTGCGCTGAAGTCTGTGATATTTAACTCTGTGATATATGGAGAGTCTGGGAATTTGAGACTGTGTCTTACAGCAAGATCCTATTTTATGAAAAGATTGCATGTTGTTAAAAGGGAACTTGGCAACTCTAGCCATTTCTTCGCTGATTTTCACTTTTGTTGTCGCATGTTGTCTCAATCATAGACATAATAAACACATAGACGCCCTATTGGCCGCTTTGGAGTGTTGTTGCGATACGTCAACGTGCTGAGGGCAAGACTGCGCTGTAAACAAATGCAAGTAAACGGGTGAGCTGCGGTTTTCCTGGATAAAAACAATAATAACGTTTACATTTATCAACCGATTTCAGTGGTTTTTACATGGTGTACGTTATTATTACTAATTATATAATGACCAAATCAAATACAACCAAGAAAAAATTTTCAGTCTTGCTTGTGAAAGGTAGTTCCTCGAGACCTGCTTTCAATTGTGCGGCGATTTGTACAGCCCCAAGCAGCACACGAAGCAGGCATTTTTCTCAATCCCCGTAATGAGAGGTATGGGAAAGTTGCCCTCCGCAATATGGCGGTGCCGTTGACGTACGCTCCAGCGGCCAATAGGGCGTCTATGTATTTATTATGTCTATGGTCTCAACGAGCTCCCCCTACAGCTGTGGGCCGTATATTTCACAACACTGTCGTAAAAAAAACTCACTTGCGGCACCCTCCTCCCCCTTTCTACCACAGCTCATGTGCATTATTATCGGAGCCGGCCAACTTTATCATGTGGAGGCATGTCTACCAAGGTGGGAAATAGCCTACATCATACACAGTATCATATGGCGAGTGTGTTAATGTCGAGTTGCCGTAAAGCAGTTCGTGTTTCTCACGAGACTTCCTATTTCCAACTTACCGGGACGTTAGTCCCCAGGTTGCAAGGTTGGTTTTCCGCCTGGGAACGCTGGGGGGGGGGAGCGGGGAAAGTCACCATTCTCACCGGAACAGGTTATTTAACCATCCAAATGAGTCCTAAACGGTTTTATTAAGTTGAAATAGTTGCCAAGTTCCCCTTTAAATTGAACGTTGCGTCATAAACGAGTGATTTATGAGTACCATAACAGGGTCATTCTACAGAAACGTCCACTTTTGGCATCGGCAAGATGTCTTAAAATTTATTTCTTTTTCTAACATTTAAACTTACACCACATTATTATATTACCCTTTGACTTTATGAATACGCATATATGACAGCTTAATGATTTTTTATATTTTTTGTGCATTCATTTAAAGACCGCATGTACCATTTTTTGTCACTGGTGTTACCTTACTTCTTTGGCAATATTAAATGTTTTTATGAAATATTCATTCTAATTTTTTTCAGCACATGTAGTCAGAGTTACGAAAAAATAATAATAATGCAACAAATAAGGAGATTATGTTTTATTTATTTTAATCAGTTTATTTTAATCATTGTTAAAAGTGTGCTTGAATGAGGTTTGTTCGTTTGCGCAACCTTGTATTTGCTATAACAATGAAAATATTTGAAAACCAGTTAAAATCAAGTAATGACGCAATCCTTTAAATCTTAACTTTTGAGGATTGCAGAATTAAATGGATGTAAAATGATTATCATGTCACATGTGGCATTGTATTTAATGTGACAGAAAAAAAGACAGTAACACCAGTGACACAATGAATCACCAATGACATGCATAAGACCAAATATCATTATTCTTCAACTATAATTAAGTAGATGAGACTAAATTGTTACATTTGGCATAAAATCGAAATGAATAGCTTTGAATAAAGTGTATCTATAAATTGGAGTCACTGGTGTTACCCATAAGAAAGGTGACACCAGTGACAGTAACTCCAGTGACAATTTTCATGAAAAATTGATAGGCTATATGATAATGATAGCCTATGTATATTGCCAACTTCACAGAACTCCATAAGCAATGACCGCATTTCTTTATATTTGAGTCCAAGTTCAAACACTAACTGCTCCATTAACCTACGGAGCTCTGAAACACTGCCAGCGGGACATTAAACAGGAAGTGTCTGTCCGAGCTCACAACAGGTTTTGCGTGGGAACGCGTGGGAACGCAAAAACTTTGCGTGGGAACGCAAATATCTTTGCGTGGGAACGCAAATATCTTTGCGAGGGAACGCAAAAGTTTTGCGAGGGAACGTAAAGTTTCTCGGAGGAACGCAAAATTTTTGCGAGGCAACGCAAAAAATTTTGAAAAAAAAAATCTCCCATCCTAAAATTTCCACCACCACGTCCCTTTAGGGGCTCCGTGGGGATATTTCATTATAAATGTTACAATATTTATTCTGTATTTCGTTTTTTTTATGTCATTTACATAATATATTAGATAGTTATGTATAGCCTACATTATTGTATTTTAAATGGTGTAAAAACATGTTATTGACCTCAAAATAAAGCATTTTCCCTCTGTACATGACTGTGGGGACGAGCACTTCTGTGGTGCTTGGAATTCTATATAATTAATAAGAAATTAAATATTGCCACTTGATGGCTCAAGAAGGTGTAATTGTTCAAATAACATATTGTTTTATTTTAAAATGTAAAGAAATTGTAATTCTAAAGTGTTTTTTAAGTGTAATATTTCTGTACACAGGCTAGGGACAGAAAAATGGACATTTCCATAGAATGACCAAACAATGGTAGATTACATTATGATGATAATGATAATGATTACATGATTTGATGAGCAGGACTAAATTCGTAAAGCTGAAAATATTTTTTATAGCCACCAGCCTCATAAAAGTGTCACGATTGTAGCATTTTGAGCCACTACTATGCAGTTTACTTTACAGCGTCCATTTATCTTACACCTGCGTCTGCGTCTCATAGAGATATGAACACAGAGATAAGCCTACACAATAAGTTTACCAGAACTTGCGAATGTCATTGATATGGCGTTCAATTGTTTAACCATGGCAACTGATACAACTGACGGAATCAGAACAGTAACCATAATAGCTAGCAAAAGCTCGTCGACTAGCGGGAAAAATAAGACAAACGTTCTCTTAAATTATGAGGCGCAAAATAAGCTGCGACGCATTTTGATAACCTTACAAATCACCCTCTCATACTAGCTTAAGAACGCAGAGAGAATCTGAAGAAAAGAAAAGCACCTCACCCGCGGCATTGCTGTCCACAGAAACACTGTTTACTTGGTCGCTATGCGACGAAGTTCCATTCAACACAGTGTGACGTTCCCACGAACTCATCTAATTTTCCTGATTGTCAATATAGCCTACCTGATTACGAACGATGAATTGAATAGTGAATGCTTTTAAAATGTAAAAATACGGTTTTAAAATCATTTAGGCTACTGTCTGAATGTTCATTTTTCATTTGCACTCATTAATAGTCTAATTATTTGACTAAAGAAATTTAGAAACAACCATGTCAAATTTATGGTGTTTGTTAAAAGCATTATAATAGAGAATAGCCTATATAATGTAGCCTGATAATAAAACAGCAGTATTGTATTGTAGGGTGTATTCTTTTGTTAGCCCATCATCAACCTAAGTGCTCATGTCCAAAAAATAATATATAGCCTAATAAATATAATAATAATAATAATAATAAATAAATAAATAAAAAGTTAGCCTAAAAACCTGTGCAATTTCAACATTCACACCATTTTATATAGGCCTAGAGCATGGCCTACGTGATTTTTTTTCTCAGATTCATCCATGATTTATGTATTTATTTATTTATTTATTAGAGTCAGAACATTTCTTGACAGGTGACTGCGTGATTGAGATGACCAATTAAATCAGCTGCAGGCCTGGTTTGCACTCGTTTGGAGGGAGAAACATTATGGGATAATGTATAGGCCTACCTTGAAGGAAGGTTGCTTTGCTTTGGATAACTTGTTACAGTTTTTCTGTCCTTATTTTTATTCCAAGAAGAACTCACTTTTTTTTTAGGTCGAGACACAATGATTAAAAGGGTGTACATTTTTAGAGATATGGTGCTCCTCGGTCATTTTTGAATGAAAAAAAAAATTGTCACACTACTCATAAATGAATGGGAGACCAATTTCATCTATGGAAAACGTTTGGTACTGCCGCCAAGCAAAATCTTCCTGAATGCTCATTTTTTGAGATATCAAGCTCAAATTTGGAACACAACTTAAGATGTATGGCTTTGATTTTTTTTCTCAGTTTTAGAGTAAAACGTGTTTTTGAAATTATTTCATATAAAAACTGAAAATAGTATTTTTTGTGGATTTTTCATTACAATGAACGTAAAACGAACTTTTTCACTTCAGCTATAATTTGCCACGTGTCGTCTTTGAAAAAGAGATAAAATTTAAGTCTGCTCTTAAGCATTATAGATTTACTTAACAAAATAACATTTTCAGGTCTATATGCTCAAAAGTGAATAAATGGACTTTAACTACAGCGTAAATATAATTTAGTACCATAAAATCCCATAAAAATACAAAATATTAAATAAAAAACATTATCTAAAATATAGAATTAATTTAATTTAAATAAAAAAATCTGTCATTTTTGACCCCAAAGAGAAGAGCACCAGAGGGTTAACTTTAAATGAATAAGGTCAATTAGTGGTTAAAACACATGGGTTAGACATTAAACACTTTGAGCTGGAGGATCTCATCGAGCTGTCGTCAAATGCTGAATTCCTCAAAGCTTCTTTGTTCATACCTGAATCATGAGCTCAGGTGTCTCAAAGAGGTCATTCTGAGATGTAAAAAAAAAAACTTTTTTTACAAAGAGGAAAAACACACACATACAAGAATCTTCATCCGTGATCATAACGTAATGGTGTAAAATGACATTTTATAATTTAGACTCTTTTGAGGGTCCCATAAATTGCATATATTCACAAGGTGTGGACAGCCTGGCTATGCAGCACCAATCACATCAATAAAAAGTGGAAGTCTTTAAAAAGAACATTTGCCTTTTCTCCTAGTGTGACAGAGGAAAACCATCATGCTTTTTTCCACAGACTCATGCATTCTTGAGATTAGTGCAAGAAAAGTGCAGCCTATGGCCTGTAATGCCACAGACAAAGGTATGGAGCAATTTATTTGTAAGGTATTTATCCCCTGAGTGTTCAATCAAAAAACTGTCTTCCCCAATCCCCATGATTTGAGGCCCATCATTTGTGTTTTTAAGTAAATAATCACAGTTTTCAACAAAAAAAAAGTACAGTCAAGTCTCTCCATAAAAGCTGCTTTCTTCCAACTGTCATCGAAATGGATCTTAGCATGAGCTTTCATTTTGAACATGAACACTTTTTGTTTTCTTCCTCTACCAGTTTAAAGAGCTTTCTATTTAACTTTCTTTTATGTGAACCATGTTACCTGTTCTGTGGTATTTTTTTAAAAAGCTGTGCAATGCCGTTGACCTAAGAAACAAGGGCTGTGGGCTCTGTTGGTGGGATGTTTTAAATAGGAAACCTTTGCTGAACTTCTGTGGAAACTTTGCAAGGCACCGACAGTTTGAAAAAGGAGAAGTAATCCATTGATTTATCTCTGCATAAAGAGAAGGGGCAGGCATAATCTGAATATGAATGTGTTCACGTCAAAGTGAGAGTAAAGATAATTAAGGAGAGAGCTTGTTTTTAAAGCTTGAGATGAAAAGTGCAATATGTATTACTGAACAATTTGAAACAACATTGGAGAAACTCCCCAAGGATTGTTGCTCTTTTGTGCTTAGAAGCATTGGTTCTGTTTAAAGGACATAATGTGCAGCTTCCAATTAAGTCAGCTTATGTTAGACTGTTTGCCTGATCTGGCTTTCAGAATTCTAAGACACACAGCACAAAAGCTCTTGTTTGGATGACTTAGTTGGAATGGATGAATTAATTAATGCACAAATGAACAAATGAACAAATGAACAAATGAATGAATGAATGGAGCTCAAATTATTTCCTGTGCTTCCTTCTATTCGAACTTTAATACAATGCCACTATAATACAACATGCATCCTCAACCAACTGAGATGGGAGCTATAATCAAAAGGTTGAGAAGTTAATTTCATTGTCTTATTGTTGTGTCATTGCCCAAGACTAAATAAATATGTGAAAGAAGAAAACAGTCTTTGTAAAGACGGAAGGCAAAATAGTTAGAACATGTCCACTGAAAATGAAATACAAATCACTGTGTGCTTTTGCGTCTTTTTATTTCATTTGCTAAGTGCTACATTACCTCATGCTTTGGACCTCACAAAGGATTTCCCATAAATCTCCTGGCAGCTGAGAGTAATCGATCAGGCGGTTTGATGAACCTGTCTGAAGGGTCCTCCCACAGTACAGGTCTTTGCTGTTTCTGCGGATGGCTTGTTGGAAATGTTCATTGTCAGTTAGCCTGGCTGAGCTCAGACTGCAGAGGATAAATTCTGGGACCGACCTGCGCTGGAGGAACGTCATGCGTTCATGTTGAGCACAAACCAACAAACTACAGTGACATAAATTTGGTGATGCCGTGTGGTGGTTCAATAGCGCAGCGAGTGATGCTTTTACTATATGTCTCTTTGGTCACATGTTACTTCCTGCCCATCAGCATACCTCATCCACTTATACGACATATAATAATAAGTCTTGATGCTTTGCACTCGCTCTCGTAGTCTGTAAGGACTTGCTCTGTGTGCCAAGTGGATTTCACTTGAATGTCGCAGTGGTGCCCAGCAATCTGCAACACACTTGCGAAGCCATCTCGTCCCCATAATGGCCAATAATTGAGCAGAATCCATCACAGGGGCTGAAAATAGACTGCCATAATGGCCATAAATTGTAGCCCAGGAGGGATTAACACACAGAGCTGTGCCGACCCTGCTGTGCCTGAGAGTCTCCTGTACCTCCAGAGACAAGCCTGCCTCATTCTCCTCTCTGTCACCTGCTGGTTTCACACATAGGGTCAGCGATTAAAATTATAGCTCCTAAAGCATGAGG
Source organism: Semotilus atromaculatus (assembly GCA_031834385.1). Lineage (NCBI taxonomy): Eukaryota > Metazoa > Chordata > Actinopteri > Cypriniformes > Leuciscidae > Semotilus > Semotilus atromaculatus. The sequence continues at coordinate 13,810,376 of JAULUF010000009.1, read as the reverse complement.
CCTTGTGCTCTTGGTGGGTGGATGTGTGGGAAGAGCTGTGCTATAGCCCCCCACACAGTATACTGAAGTTCGCAGTGATATCTCACCTGTGCAGCATGTGGGGTTTCATTCTGTTGAGAACACACCGCAATGGAAAAAGGAAGCTTATTAAGAGCTGACAGTCATCTGGATAGCCTCAGGCTGTTTGATTGCTTACTTTGACCCCCTAACTGTTAAAAGCATAAATGATAAATCTTTAAAGAAAATGAGTGTTTTCACTGAATGGATTTATTATCGTTATCATTAATGTTGAACCCCCTCACATATATACACAAACATCCAGAGAGAGGGTAATTAACTCATCTCAATTAAAGCGGGAGTTTAAAGCCCAAAGACTTCCTCACAAGTCTCACATTAATCATGTGATTGAGTGAATGAATGACTGAATGATGGAGGCTGACGTTTGCCTTGGGTTGGTGGAATGTGTTTGTGGTGAAATGTCGTAAATGCAAAAGGGAATATAAATATGTCCCAAACCGCTCACTAGAATTATCACATAATTGGGGGCTTTCCACGTCTACCGTAGGGCAACACTCTTCCAACTCCCTGCGCTATGCCCCGAGTTTGAGTTTGGTTCGTTGTTATTTGTGGCTTCCGAACATTATCTCTTAAATGCAAAACAGCCTTCCTGATACAGTCAATTTGAGTTCTCCATATGGTGTACCAATAATATAATGTAAAGTATGTTTGGGTTATTCCATAATGTAAATCACCATTCGTTTCTAATTAATAAATGCCCCGAGAATCTTAATCTTCTAACCAACATTATTTCAAAAACATCATGACCATCCTAATTTCACCTGGTTTCAAATGCTATTGTGACTTTTGACAGTTCTTTCCATTTGTTTGTTTTGTTCAATGTGTTCTCTCACTCCATATCCAAATGATTGAATAGATAAGCACAGTTCTTGAGGAAGAAAAAAGCCTAAATGACACATGTTGTCTCACTGTTCAGCAGGCAAGTCATTCAGCACGCCTTTGATACTTCAAAGCATGTTGAGGTTGTGCCAAAGGAGAGGACTACTTTAGTCTTGTGTTGTAATTTCAGACAGTGATGAAAGATAAACTATCAGTGCATATTTACTTGTTTTTCACCCTACCAAAGATACAGTGCATAGAACACTTTTCCCTTTATTGCTCATATTGACATACACTTTTGTACATCTGTTTTCTGTACCCTCAGTCAATATGATTACAATAATCTCCAAAGTATGTTTTTTTATATACTTCATATTATATTTTCTCATATTTCCACTGTAGACATTATTCTGATTATGAATGCACTGTCTAAATGTTGATTTGTCTAGCCTTTGGATGCTTAAAACATTTTCATGAACAGCTCCTGTGGAAATCATATTCTCTTTGAGAAATACTGTGCTTCTAAATGTGGTGACATGTGACAGACACTCGATAATAGCATTTCGATATGGGGCGTTGAAACATCCTTCATCCATCCCACAACATCTGAAGCATCTATTTGACATAGGCTGTGACAAGAAAAAGCTGAAAGTTTGATATGCTCTGTTGCAGATCGTTAATGCTGAGAAAACAAAACGTCTTGTCTTGAATTGCAGTGATGTACATTCACACTAAAGAGATGGGAAGCTTTACACTAGAGAAAAAACTAATATGTCAGCCGAAACATAATGTCATATTAAGAGTAAAAATGTTGTAATCTGTATAGCATACTCATCATATGCTGATGACAAAGCCAGTGAAATATGCAAAATTACCACATGCATTACAATGATCAGCTTGATGACATGTATATCATTTTATTATTAAAGTGGCATGCTGTGACATTTGTTCAGCATTGTGAATAAAAAAGATGGATATGTTTTGACTTCTATAGACAATTCTGCTCAAGATGTGGGTTATCTTATTGTTATAATCAGCCACACATTTCAGCTCAGTCTGGAATTCTTTGGTTTAACAATGAATAAAAAAATGTTTTTATTATTTATTGATTCATGTGTCCATCAAAGGTGTTATGAGCTGACAATGGAAAAGTACTAAGATTGTCTGAAGTCTTGAATGATCAGGCATAGGTCTGCTTTTTAAGTCACACTCAAATGTTACAAAACGGTCAACGTGTTATGAACCTAGACATTTCAATGAGATTTCCTCCGTGGCATGTTAACATGCCACTTTTTTTGTAATGACTGGTTGATAGCCTCAGGAGGTGACAGCCCGTTGGCTGCCAGCCTGACCCTGCCATCCGTGCCGAAGTAAACAGGTTTGATAACTTTACGTCACTCATCACTTTACAACCACTCAGCTGTATCTCTTCAACAGCATGTACATGGAAGAAAAAATAAAACAAAAAATGTTCCATGTGTCTTAGATCACGGTCCATTGCTCTATGATGGCTCATCTTTTTCTTAAAGGGCACCTATTATGGCATTTAAAATGTTCCTAATATTGTTCTGGGAGTCCCCAACAACAGTTTTACGTGCATGCAATGACAAAAAACACTTTTGTTGTCTTATAATATGCATTTATTTTTACCTGATTTGCTCACCGACTCTCAAATGATTCGTTTAACGACTCATTTTTCAAACCCCTCCTTTGCGTGACGCTAATCTGCGGTGATTGGTCAGATGACCCAGTCAGTTATTTTTTGCGTTAGCCCAAAGCTTAAACATATTGATAAAGCACTGCAGTACTACAGGTATTGCTCTATTCTTTATGACAACTCCAATAACAGCGACAAACATTTCACATATTTAAAAAAAAAATGACATTGGAGACCTAGAAGCTGCGCTGAGCGTAACTTACACAACACACACACATACTTATTGAGCATGCTACAAAACCCATAAAAGCAACAATTATTAATAATACTTACAGGTTGCGATTCGGAGGAGGAAGCTGATCCAAATAAACTTGGTACTGAACCTTCCTTCAGTATCAACCGGCTCGCGAATCCATATTTGACAGCATTTATGTTTTTGAAGCAATCATCTTCAAAATGACGCGAACACAGCAATAACTTCGGACTATACATCTGTGGTATAGTTGCATATATGAACTGTAGCCACTGATTCTTCAAATGCTCGTCTCTGGGCAGATGAAAAAATGTCGCTTTTGCGTCACACTTCAGAACACATCGTCTCGTCGACATGATGTTTTCAAGTTTCCCTGGCTTCTACGAGTACGAGCGCAATGAGTGGGCGTATCTTATTCAAATAACTTGTACAAGTGACGTCATAAAGTTAGAGAAAATGCATCGTTCGTCTATCGATTCATATCAGCGACTCAGAGTCGAGTCGACTCTTACTTTTGAGAGACAATAACTTTGTATACGGTGAACTTTCATGTTTAAAACTTTGCAGGATGTTTTAGTTCACTTAGATCTATGTTACACACTACATGAAGGGCAATTTTAAAAAATCCATAATAGGTACCCTTTAATCATGGAATGCTTCCAGATGTTTTATTGTTTTAGAGCATCAGTCATTTTGTAGGCCAATAATACATATTACCAAAATGTAATAATGGATGATCTTTACAACTGAACTGAATCAACACTGATTTTCTTTTTAAGAGCTGCTTTACAGCATAATTTAACTCTGTTTGCATGATTGAATCATTATTTTCCTGTTGATCACTTTAAAGCTGCTTTGAAACATTCTGTATTGTTTAAAGCGCTATAAAAATAAAGGTGATTTGTTTGTTTTTTGACTTGATGTGATTTGACTTGACCAAAAAGTCTTGATATCTGCCTAACAAGACCATGACCATTCAGGGAAAAGGCCTATTAGCCTTTTTAGAAGATGGCTTCCATTTAGGCAATATCTTTTTTGCATTCTTCTAATATATTTACCTAACTTTCTACTCTCCACATGTAAAAAAATAAAATAATAATACATAAAAAAAGGTGCATTACGAACATTATTGGCAGGGGGATGAAAAATGCATTGGGCCTTGACAGCTTTGATTGGCTGATAGTTTTGTCTCGCATTACAGTGTTGAACCATCGGGCCCATCCACGTGTCAGGGAAGGGAAATGGAAGATCAAGGGCAGAGGAGAGTGGCATGTTTACATTTTTCTCTGATGTTCCTCTCTCCACATCTCTCATCCAGCTCTGTGAATCAATAAAGGATGGATGAAGTGGAGGAGGAGATCCAGTTCGTGTAACCCTTCAGCAAGGTGAACAAGCTTTGTGAGCTTTATCACGTCAGCTTGTGGATTTTTCTCCTGTTGGGGAATCACAATGAATCACTTATCTCAATTTGGAAATAAAGAAAATGCTTTCAAGATACTTCCGTTCTTGTGATGTTTTGTGCATTATCATATGATTTGATATTGGTTTACGCTTACAGTAACACACTGGAATCACAAAAAAAGAATTTAAAATTAAAATAATATGCAATACATATTGCCATATGTCTGTATGCAAATATCAAATGCTATTCTCATCTACCACAGTAATCTGAGATAAGCATCAATATTTAAATGAGATTCACCAATTCAGCTACTAGGTGTGAATGTTTTTATTTATTTATTTTATAAATTTCTATATAGAAGGTTTAGATAAATGGGTTTAGTTTTCTTATTGGTTCTTAGTTTTTTAAGTCTGTATAACAACATTTTTATCAACTACTTTTTTGTTTTCAGTATCCAAATGTAGGCCTACATGGATTATTGATTAGTTCAAGCCAGATATGCCTTCATATTTCATTGCAGATAATTTTATTTTATTTTTTCTGGCAAAAAATAGCTAGACAAACATTGTGGCTGCAGTTAACATTCATAAGCAACGGGGTTTTTTTAAGTTTTTTTTTTAAGCTAAGTGTCTGTCTGCTGTGGTCACTGTTATTTTTTATTTAAAGGGTCATGAAACCCCAAACCAAATTTTCTGAGATTTTAACAGAGGTATGTGTGTTGAACACCATTGAAGACAATGTTAGCATCTGTTAGAGTTAATAGTATGGTTAAAATGGTTAAATTTGAGTTTTTTTCCGCTTTTTTCGTCTTCCGGTTTTGAAATCTTCATCGTGTCCACGTCACAGGCTGTGACGCGGCAGTGCACTGTGAGTGCGTTGATGACTCATCGGTGTCTCATAATTATTAATGAGACTGAGTTTTCATATCCTATGAGAAGACACTGTCTCTTAATTATTCATGACACCATGTGGATCTTTCCAATGACAGACATGTCAAACTAGGCTTGTTTGAGATGAGCAAAATCTGCACAGAACCGATCACCGGTGATCAACGCGAGATGCATGCCGGTTAGAAATGTGTCCGAGAGCGGTCCGCCTTGCTCTGATGTCATGCAGACGTATGACGAAAAACTCTCGCGAGCGCAAGGCGCACGTGTCGGATTCTACAGTCGAGCGCAGTTGCTCTCCACCGACTGCGCTGATCAAAAGCATATGGGAAACGACTTTGCTGACGACACAGCTTAATGCTCATGCTCATTGGTTTAAACAATCGTGATGTATTGTTCTTTAAAAAAAAAAATTATTTCAAAAATCATGTTTTATGTGTATACGTATGTTATGTGTGAATAAACTCTCTGACAGTGCGATATGGGTTATGTGATATAATAAAAACATGTCTGTATTAAAGAAAAAAATATTGATAAACGCGTATTTGCAATGGAATTAAATAACAAGTGTACGTAACGTTTTTTTTAAGCGGAAAATTTATTATTTTCATATAGCCTATGCATTTATAGTATCTATATAAACAACTGTATATATTTTATAATGACATTATAATTACACATGTAGCCTATATTAATATGTTTGAAATAGAATTACGATTACTGTAGGCTAATAGGCCTATATGTAGCAGGGCATTCAGTTACTTTTGAAAGGGCAATAATAAAGTGTCAGTGTATTTCATTAGACTTTAACTTTGCCAGCTATAAAAAAAATCTAGCATTTCCTCACGTTTTACCACTGCTTTTTAGTGACAGACGATATGCATGGCTATATGCATGCATGGGCCACTGGCGATGACACTGATGGCCATACCACACCCACTCCCTCCCTTCTTCTCACTGCCATCCACGCCCATTTAAGTTGCATTTTTCAAAAAGATTGTGAGCTAGACTTGAGCTAAAAGAGGGGGGTTTTATGACCCTTTAAGTAAGACATGTTCCTGGATAAACATATTTTAACAATAAAAGAATAACAACATTTCTATCCGAAAATGTACTTCTTATCCTATCCCTGCCCCTAAACCTACCCACAATGTAGGCTCTCCCTAAAATCTAATGATGGGTGAATAATACCAAAGTCCTTTTAGGCAAGTCATGCCACTCGGCCGTCATCTTGGCAACGCCTCCGGGCAGCTATTTCGGACTAACAAGACCAGGCTCCTATCTAAATGAATGGGCAGAGAGTCAGAACTGCACTTTCACTGGTCACAGGGACATAAAAACTGCATGTATAGAAACAGCAGTAAAATATGACAAAAAAATCGCTGAAAAAGTTTGATGACTTTGCCCCAAAATAAGGTTTAAAACGCCTTTTTCCCCACAGGTTATACTTTACTACGCATGCGCAAGGGTTCTCGTCTCCGCTGTCGCAAACATCAACTGTGCGCATGCGTCAGTGGAACCAGACGATTGGCTTAAATGTTTCCCGGCTTGACTGTTAAAAGCAGATGATTGGCTTTCTAGCGGGAGGGGCGGGACATTTGTATACAACCGCCATATTTGGCGTTACGGGTTTTCTCTATACAGTTGTATTGAGGATTGAGGAAGTGGCATGTCTCATATAAATTGTCTCTGATAATACTAATGGAAGAAGCACCTAACCCTGGGTTGTAAGCCTAAACTTGACATAAACTGTCCCTCAAATCTGATTGGTTGATTGGAATGTTGTTCCAGGATTAACAGACATTGATCCATTCCAGGAACATGTTATTGTACATGTTATTGGTGAAAGACTAGTGACTGGATCGAAAGCGAAAAAGTAACCGAAACCACTCATGAAACACAGATGTGCATGACTCTATTGTAGCCTTTGACGCGAACGACAACATTACGGTTCTGTATTAAAAAAAAGTCTTAATGTGAGTCTTAATGTACGTACATGTGTTTGATTCATATTTGATTATAGAATTCTGTTGTCACTCTTATATATAACCGAACTGTGTGTGAACGTAACCATATTGGACTCTCAAACATAAGCTGTCTTGCCACTGTGTGAACGTGGGCACAGTTTCCTTCTTTTTTTTTTCTTGTGAACAATTTTTTTTTATTTGGTTTCATACAATGAACAGAAGACAAGATAAACAAGGCATATACACAAAAAATACATTATACACACACACTCATTTCCTCACTCACTCAACCCAAAAACTACATACGCGCAGACAATACAAACTAAAGTAACACAATTCTACATTTCATCTAATCCCCCCTACTGAGTGATTCCATGAACGCGTCACCACCACATCACCGCACCCACCAAAATAGGCCTGTTTAGTAAACAGGATTTGATGGCCGCATTCTTACACTTATAAAAGGCATTTATGTGGAAGTAGGCTAATCCAAGAATTCCGAATACGTTACTCAGATTGAGTAATGTAACGGAATACATTACAAATTACATAACGACATTCTGTAACGAAATTAGTTTTGAAAGTATCCTTCCCAACACTGATTACAATACGGGTTGATTACAGCATAAAGCTATCTGCTAGAATGCCCGCGGTTGGCGCGCAAACTGTACAGCACATGTGAGATGATTAAATATAAATGTTTTTTTGTGAATTATGCTGTTCGGTTAAAGATAAATGTGTGATTGATTATATTGTATCTCTGCCTGTACTTCGAATTCATGGATGATGGCGGACTTTGTGCTGCGTATGATGTTCACACGAATGAAATCTGAACTAGGAAGAATGTTTTTTTTTTTGTCTTGTTTTTTTCTCTGGACTCAATGATTAATTAGCCAAGGCGATATCTAGTGTATATATCTATGGTGCCTCGGCACGGTGCAGCGCGGATGAATCCAATGTTTTGAGGAGAATGTGCTGTCAGTCACCACGCTGGTGGGGATATGGTCATTCAGAATCACAGAATTAACTTTTTTATAAGTATGACCAACATAAGTAACATCCACTTTTGTTCTGACCAACTAAGGGGAAAAAAGCATTGCAGTAATTATCATACCACGTCAAACCATGCAAATTTTCTGTAGCCACTCCGAAGTCCGAACAAAGTCTTTTGCAGTTTACAACGGGTGAATCTCCAGTTGTCACTGGTGATTGTCGTTTGAACATGTCTGGATCCGCCATCAAATTGATAACTTTAATTCTATCAATAGCTGTGAGAAAAGGATATAAATCTCCACCTCCAACATCCTCATACGCAATATAGCCTACCTAGACATCTTCTTTATGTGCATAGATATGACGTAATGACGCAATGCTCGAATTTCCCGCGGAAATCCACCAGTAGCCTACCACTGGAATTAAAGTCCCTGTAAAGTCAAAATTAAGTATGTGTTCTGAGTTTGTCATATCACAGAAAATTGTGTTATTAGCCACCCAGCCAAATCTGAATTATAAAAAAAGCCGGCAAGTACATAAAATAAGCTATCAAAATCTTGAAAAAATGAGCAGTAATCTCTGCTCTCAAACGCTGGGGGCGTGTCCGCTGGCTGCGCTGAAACCACGCCCACTCGCGGAAAGCTGCCGTTGCCACACTCAACTGTCACCGCTACAGCCGGAATGGATGCTCCTAGCAGCTTATTACTTAGTTACTGTGGACTACCTACTATAATTATAACATATAAGCACACAAGGCAACTTACACTCATTGGTGGGCACGCACTGCCGATGATGGCACCAGTTGTCGGCGCGACGGGAGGATGAAGGCCGAGGCGGGAGATAGTCGGTGTGGCCCCTTTCACCAGTAACAGCGGATTATCAGTTAATCCCAGTTGTCTCCGACGAAAATTTATAAAACTATCCCTAGTAAAATGATCACTACAGAGGCGGGTTTTGGCGGTGATCCTCAGCTCTCCATCAAGGTGGCTCTTCACAAAATTAATCCACCTCTTCTTGATGTCATCGTTTTTAGGAAATTTAAATAAGGACACCGATCTGTTTTGTACATGATCGCATCCAGGTAGTACGCATTTCCGTGACGAAGGCATAGCTAACTAACTAGCAAACTGTAGGCTGTAGTAACAAATAATAGTACTGACAGTAACTCGATTGAGCGCCAAACTGATGCGAATGTGCTCTATTTATATTGTTAGGGGAGCGGCCAGCCTCAGCGGCTCCAGTGCGTCATCAAGTAGGGGCGTGTCCAGGAGCTCAGGGGACTCCAGTGTCATCGAGTAGGGGCGTGTCCAGGAGCTCAGGGGACTCCAGTGTCATCGAGTAGGGGCGTGTCCAGGATCTCAGGGGACTCCAGTGCGTCATCGAGCCCCCTTTTGACCCCGCCCAAAAAATCCGTAAAATTGCAATGGTGAAAAACTGTTTAACGGTCTAACTCCACAATTCAGTACTTCACAGTTCACAGTCTTTGTAATATGTTTTAGCAATACATTTCTAACATTTATAATGTGTTTAGAATTGTTTTTTTTAAATTGCCTTTACAGGGACTTTAAAGGGTAACTAAACCCCTGGTCAGAGCCTGACTCCACCCACTGGCAATATTTGAAAAATGCCCCAGAAATGTGCACCTGAGACCCGCAGTGACGGATTAATTGACAGCTGCTGTCAGACTCGCTAAAATGGAGAGCGACTGGAGTAACGCAAGTAACGTTAGCTGAAGTGTGGTCATATTTGGGCTTTTACAAAAGTCCCGAGGGAAACTTAATCGAGGATGGTGGTCACCCTGTCTGCAGAATATGCACAAAGAAAGTCGCTGCAATACACTTCAAATCAAGGCAAGTTAACTTTGACCTCTAGCTACATCTGGGAAATAATTGGTCACAAAATGTTGTTTTGAGTTGAAATATTTTATCTCACTCATTTGAAATAAACGTGAAGCTTCCGCGAAGAAAAGTTCAGAGTAATGTTTTAAATCTTACGTTACTGTTTATAAATCCAGTTTGTACAGCGTACAAATCGTCCAGACAAGATGATTACAACGATATTATCAAACTCTGTAAACAATAAATTAACTCTGATTTCATTTTCAATGCAATCAAAAATGGAGACGCAAGATGGCAAGTTGTATTTGAATGAAACGAGAGAGCGCGTCCATTGTGGATTTGCGATGTTATAATGCGTTGCTATTGACGACGGTCGGAAGGAAATGCCACAGAATAGAATCTGAATAGTGATATGAAATTTTTATAGGGGTAGAGTGGGGGAAAACGCCCCCCTTAAGGAAAATGTGACATTACTGTGAAACAAAAAATAAATGTGACTAGAATAACCATCCCAGTTTTGAGTGACTATGGCAGGAGCTATTTACCAAATAAAATTCCCAGCCTTCATGATTAATTAGTATTTTGACTGAACATTTTTTCGTACAAAGGGGGCGTTTTGCCCCAGCGGTGGGGTAAAACGCCCCCCAAGGTGGGGTAAAATGCCCCCTTTCATAACCAAGCCAGTTGCTTCATAGATCAGCAGCAAAATTAACAGAAAACCCTAAATAAATATTAAACTTATAAATTAGTATACTTATGTAGTGAAATATATTTAATAAATGCATTAAAGGCCACTGTTTTATCCTTGTCACCTAACCACCTTCCAGCAGCTGACTGTGCTAGCAAGCTAGCTAGTTTATGCTCACTTGAGGTAATTTTTTCATGTTTTTTTCAAATATTTTGATTTTACCGTCTAGTTATACTGCATTAAAGTGTAAAATAAAGACTTTGATGAACAGAAATATGTTACTGTAGTAATTATGATAAAGAGAAACTATGCCCTTGGGGGGCGTTTTACCCCTCAGTTTTACCCCACAAGCTATGTCTTTTTTTTCTTCTTTTTTTTATAATTTAAAAAAATATAATTATATTCCTTATAAATAACATATGCTCTCAAACTACAGACTTCACTATTCATCTATCATACATCACTGTGATATCACTGTGAACAATATTCTATTAAACACTTGTTTACTAATATCTGAAAATTCTAGCACTTTCCATGTAATCCTCTTTTCTTCAAATACGTCGCTGGTGTCAGCTTCTCCATGGAGATTTGTATATCCCCGTTGTCAACGTAGTGCATAGCAATAGTAAAAATATATCTTGATTCATTCTAGTGGTTATTTTGGGAAAAAGGGGTGGGGGGGCGTTTTACCCCAGGGGGGCATTTTCCCCCACTCTACCCTACTGTCCCATCCCTATAAATAACTATATAAATGCTATGCTAATATATGCTATCCTGATCGTTTTCAATCATAGATAAACTGACGCAATGCTCTAATTTCCCGCGGAAATCCACCAGTAGCCTACCACTGGAATTAAAATTACCGGTATCATTATTACAAGCTTACCGTTTTGAATCCAGCTTAGGCAACTATAGTTTTGAACAATGGCTATGGTTAACCATTATTTTGGATAATTTTTAACCCAAAAAAGTTACGGAACGCAGCTTTAAATGAGATACAAACTTGTGAATACAGGGAGTTGTTTTGTTTCATAGTAAATGTTTTAATATAGGATATACACAACCTGAAGTACATAACTTACTCAGGTTTATGCACTCTGTGATGCTTGGAGTGCACTGATTTGAGAAATGTGTTTAAAGGTGTGGTATAATGCCCATTTTTACAATATGTAAAATAAGTCTCTGTTGTTCCCAGAGTGTGTATGTAAAGTTTTAGCTCAAAATACCCCACAGATATGTTTTTTTTACAGCATGTTAAAATTGTCCCCTTTTGAGGATCAGTAAAAACGCGTTGTTTAGTGTGTGTCCCTTCAAATGTCCCTTTTATATTTAAACTGGAGTCGGACAATGATGGAGAGACTCGAGAACAACACGTAGAATGCAACAGGACGTTTCTGAATGCTTAGGCCTAGTTGATGAATTTATGTTGCTGATGTGGAGTTAACTATCTTCAATTAGCATATTCTCTTCTGTCATGATAATCTATAAAATCGCTAGTTTGGGAACTGTTGTAAGATGCCTTCAGAGTGACATGCTATTGCATTTGTGTTAAGTACTGTATTGCATGTGAAAAGACGGATGCGACAGCTTTTCCTTTGAACTTTGAGCGTTGTAACTTTGCAGATGTTGTTTATGCTCAAACAGCAAATTACACTAAAGTTAGAAAAGTGAAATCATAATCAACCACCTCTTTAAATAAGAGAGCTGATGCATTTGTTGTGTGTAATAGGCTAATTGTTGATCCATTGCCGCATGTCATTTTCAGTAAAGCTATTGTGAAGCATCACGTTTTGAGAGTTTACTGATAAACATAGGCCTACTCCCTTTCAGGGGTACTATAAGCGCAGGTCCGAAAACTCTTTCAGAGTTAAATGCGCCTTTCAAGTTAAGTCGGAAATATCGTAGTTACGAATTCCAGATGATACGCTACATGAGTTGCTGAGTTGTGCTGTTGGAAAGAGCATGTTGTGAAACATGGCAGAAATGCTTATCTTTTTTATAGACAATATAATACATTTAAAATCTATAAGCAAGAGATAAATGAGCAAAGCAAATCTTTGGCGAATGGTGTTTATTGTTCACGAATGACTTCTTTTGTTTTGTTTAGGGTTTTTCGACTTAAATGCATGACATGTTGTAATAATTAAGTAGTAGGCCTACAGTGTTAGGGTTATGGTGTTCCTATGCGCGAGAGCCGCTCATGGAACCCTACATGATATTTTTTGAAAAGGAAACCCTCAGACACTGCCATTTGGGGCTCAGTGCAAAATGTCCTCCATTGCAAAACACCTCTCATGCTGATTTTTACATCAAAAGGAGTGGATGAGGTAAGGATGAAACCTAAAAGCTAGACTCAGACACATCAAGCTTTGCGTGCCCTTTAATGCTTAATTATACCTGTTAGGGTGATGAGAGACTTATCCCACAAGCCTCATGATTTAATAAAAAAGCCATCAAGGACCCAACAAGTTCCTGCTCATCACCTTGACACATACATTTAGTAAGAGGGTACATATCAAAGCCTGTGCTGTACATCTCGCATAGACCACACAAAACCATTAAATTGGCCCACACCAGACCAGCTTTGTCTACTCTCTGACCTGTTTATTTCTTTCTCACTCTTTATGCTTTTGTCTCTCTTTTGCACACCTGTTTGAGTGACAGACGATGAGAACGTGGTGACGCTCGTAGCCCAGATGGGGTGAGTGACAGCCTCAGTCATGCTTTCATCTTTCAGCATTTCACTTCTGCTTTGTTGCAGACCAGCCAGGGTAAGGGTTGCGTTTGGCCGTTTAGTAAATAGACACCTCTCTGGGAAAAAAAAAGATGGCTCAGGATGGAGTTACTTACTGCTAGAGCTGAAAAACATACAAGAGTGACCTCAGGCCGAGGTCATGTAAAGATTCCTCCTTTGATAGTCTTACATGCAAAAGAATCCAATACAGGACTTCATGTATACATATCCTGTATACGAAGATCAAACGCTTTTCTCCTCTGCAATAGTAATCTGTAATAAGCAGCAAGTTTATACACGTTTAAATGAGATTCTGAAACTAAACTTGAAGCTGCTCAGGTGTTAAGGAAAACTTTTTAAAGAAATTTTGAGATATAAGTCAGTTTTTTGGTGGGTTCTAAGTGTTCATGTCTGTATAATAATATTATTCCCTTGTAAAGACTTACTTTAAGCATCAAGATTTAAATGAGATTCGGTACAGCATACTGGTAGCTGGTCAGGTGTTATAAGTTTTAGAGAAATGGGTTTAGTTTTCTTTATGGTTCTTAGTTTTCCTTTCTGAATAAAAACATTCACATCATAAAAACTACTGCAGGTGAATGATTTTATTCTGGCTAATAATAGAAAATCACTGTGGCTGCAGTATACATTCGTAAGCAGTAAACATCCATAATCGTCTATTTTACAAATAATTATTAGTATCGTCATCCTAATTCCTGATGAAGAGGAATAATCGACTGTGATGTACTGAATATTTTTAGCTGTGAGTTTCTGTGATTATTAGTATTTAATTATGCGCAGATACGATTTTTTTTTGTGTGTGTGTAAGTTTAATGTGTTAATGAGAAAATGTTTTGTAGCATCCAATACCAATTTACTCTGCAGAGCTATGAACTGTGAAATAGCTGTTTTGGGAAAGTATAGAAATGTCTTACCCCTGAGGGATTAAGAAAACTTTTCTCATTTACTTTTTACTACTTTGAGAAATAATTGGATAGAACTTTTCTTACACAGGCTGACTTACTAGCACTGGTATTTCATTGGTCGCCTCGGTCTAGACAGCCTCACACCACTTCTTCAGCTATATAATCAGTCTGAAGGTCTTGGAAGCTGAAATTGGTTCTGTCCATCAGCTTGCGTGTTGCAGAAATTGACCTGCCTCTTGCCTCCGCGTTTCATCTCAGACTATAGCCTGCAACAAGAAAGGGCAAAATGTCTTTCCGCTTGGCACAATACAATTCTATTAGTCTTTTGCACTCTATATAAAGTGAAAAAGGTTTTATGGACCCCCCACTAGTTGTAAATAGAACATAGGAAGCCTTTTACTTTTGATATGAAATGGTTTTAGTTCACTAATAACTTGTTGAAAGAAGGTGAAACTGAATGAATACTTCAGTCACAAGTTTCATATTTGATGGGATCTCATCTCTAATAATAAAATGGATGGTTGCAGTTCAAGCATCTGAGTAGTTAATACAGCTTTCTATGCATGCTAAAATCACAATATAGTAACAGCTGTGATGTAAAACACCTGTTCACTACATCATTGTGGAGCATCCATTGCGGGTCGTGTTTTTGTTTCACAGCAACGTTATCTTGTAGCAGAAGGGTTTGCTTAATAAAAGAAAGTGTTAATGAATAATTTTGTATTCAAAATCGTACATATTAAAATGAATTCTTTTTTTAATGTTAATTTTAAGTAATAAGTCAATTGATGCTATTCGCAGTATAGCAGTCTCCCATAACTTTTTGCTTAAATACAGCATGTAGTTTAAATATTTACGTCATTGTCATGTAATGTTGCATTCCTCAGTTCTATTAAAGACTACTGCTCTGTTATTTGTGTGAAAGAAAGCTCACTAAACTTTTGTCTGTTTGACCTTTCTTGACACCCCTCTCTCTCTCTGCTCTCAGAAAGACAGCTGTTCCTGTTTTGGAGTGTTTGGACACTGCTAATGAGGGGATGCTTTGTGGTGTCCCTCTGTCCAGAATGGTCTCTTTAGTTGTCTCTGTCTACCGGTAGGTCTAGACCTTTCTTTGACCAGCTTCTCATCAGAAGCAGAATCCCCATTAAGGATGGACCGTTGTCAGTTGAATGAGAATAGGACATAGTATGTGTGTGTTTGAGTGTGTGGATCAGGGAAACAGCAAAGTCTTTTCCACTGTGCTCTTGCTCAGGATATAAAGCACGTCGTTGTAATTGCAAAGGGATTCCAGCTTTGAGCGTCTGTGGCCACTCTAAGCCCATCTCTGTAGATGCATGTGCTGTGCAGATTATGTCAGCTTGCTTTCCACAGGACTCTCACTCTATTCAGTGAGAACCTGAGGAGCTGTCAATGCAACAGAACTATTGCGTCTTGCCCTACTCAGGGAGGAGGGAATCTCAGCAAACCCTATAGTAATTACAATGTATATAGCATTGTGAAACTTCACTGAAATGGTTATGGAGAAAGGGAAGTTTTAATGTAAAAATGAATAGAAGGTAAAGAGGCATTCATGCAGGGCATGCTATTTTATATATATATATATATATATATATATATACAGTCGTGCTCAGAATTAACGGTACCCCTGGTAAATATGATAAAAACTGTCTGTAAAAAATAAATCTGCATAAATCTTTTGATCTTTCATTCAAAAAATTGCAGAAAATCTAACCTTTCATTGAATTAAAAGAATTTAATGTGGGAGGGAAATCACATTATGAAATAAATGTTTTTGTCCAAAACACGTTGGCCACAATTATTGGTACCCTTTTATTAAAAGCTTTTTGCAATCTCCTTTTGGACAAGATCCCAGCTCTGAGTCTTCTCCTATAATGCCTGATGAGTTTGGAGAACACCTGACCTGAGATCAGAGACCATTCCTCCATACAGAATCTCTCCAGATCCTTCAGATTCCCAGATCCATGTTTGTGCTTCTCCTCTTCAGTTCAGCCACTCATCAGGTCAGGGAACTGGGACGGTCATGGCAGAAGCTTCATTTTGTGCTCCGTAACACATTTTTGTGTTGATTTTGATGTTTGTTTTGGATCATTGTCCTGATGGAAGATCCAACCTCGGCCCATTATAAGATTTCTAGCAGAAGGTGTCAAGTTTTGATTTTTTATCTGTTGATATTTGATAGAATCCACGATCCCATGTATCTGAACAAGAAGTCCAGGACCTCCAGCAGAAAAATATGCCCACAACATTAAAGATCCAACGTTATATAAAATTGTACACATGGGGTACTTTTATCCTTGTGCGCACCAAACCCATCTAGTGTGTTTGCTGGCAAAAAGATCTTTTTTTAGTTTCATCTGACCACAGAAGCCTGTGTCGTTTGATGGTCCAGTCATGTCTGACAATTGAATTTGCTGGAGTTTGTTTTTGGAGGAGAGAGGAGGATTTTTCTTGAAACCCTCCCAAACAACATGTGGTGATGTATGGGTTGTTTGATTTTCTTTTTAATAGGCTTTCTGACCCCCAAGACTCAACTAATCTCTGCAATTCTCCATCTGTGATTCTTGAAGAGTCTTTGGCCACTCAAACTCTCCTCCTCGCCGTGCATTAAGTCAATATAGACACACGTCCTCTTCCTGGCAGATTCGTAACATCTTTAGTTGATTGGAACTTCTTAATTATTGCCCTGATGGTCAAAATGGGGATTTTCAATGCTTTAGCTATTTTCTTACAGCCACTTTCTATTTTGTGATGTTCAACAATCTTTTGATGCACATCAGAATTATATTATTTGGTTTTACTCATTGTGATGAATGATTAAGGGGATTTGGCCTTTGTGTTTCCTCATATTTAAACTCCTGTCAAACAAGAAGTCATGGCTGGACAATTTCATGTTCCTAGTCACCCTGGTGTGCTAAAAATGGTAAATATTAATGGGAATATACTTCAGAGATATTTCACTCTTAAAAAATGTTAGGGGTACCAATAATTGTGGCCAACTTGTTTTGGAGAAAAACATTTATTTCATTATGTGATTTTCCCCCCACTTTCAATTATTTTACTTCAATGAAAGGTTAGATTTTTGGCAATTTTTTGAATGAAAGATCAAAAAGATAAACGATGCAGATTTATTTGTACAGCCAGTTTTTATCATATTTACCAGGGGTACCGTTAATTTTGAGCACGACTGTATATATATATATTATATTATATATTACCATATTAAGAAATCTCTTGGCTAATCCACATCTTACTAACTATTTTAATATATATATATATATATATATATATATATATATATATATATGTATATATATATATATTTATTCTTTTACAGTTATTCATTATTAATGATAATATAAATAATATTTTTTTACTTAATTTTTTTAATAAGTACAAATCTTGGGTTTAGATGTTTATGGTGGTTTTATATTGTTCTAATGTATTCTTGATCTGTCCTACAAATCTTTGAATTGAACATGCAGTGTGTATAATTGAGTGAAATGGTAAGGTGAGATGACTAAATACTAAATACAAAAGATGTCTGTTTATTTGAATTACTACTTGCACTTGAAAAATAATTTTTCCTACCCTCGAGAGGTGAACACTTGACTCAAAAGTTTCACTAGACATATTATATTTCTTAGTAACATTATATTGCTTCTGCACAACCTTTGATTTATATACAGATCATATGCAAACACCTGCAGATGGTTGCATAAATGCTAATCGTTCTACTCAACAAATCTAGTGCTGACTTTAAGTGAAATGTTAGCTATAGGTGTTTGTACAGGTCAATGCAAGTACGAGCTGTTGTCTTAACCTATTTAACTGTTTTGACTATCAGCCAAACACAGACTTCGCTGACATTTGAGGAGGCCACATTCAATTCTGGACAAAACGGCCAGCGCGTGCACCGAAATTGAATGAGATAATTTTAAATTAATTTGCCTGTCCTCATGCATTAGGGAGTCTACATAATGAGGCATTAGTCCAAATTGTTTTGCCATAGCATTTGTCACTGAAGATCAAAGCAATATTGCATGAGTGGTACAAACGTCTGAGACAAACTCACAGCAGCCCTTCCTCACAACCTGCAGCATATAATTGAAAGAGAGATGCTGATAGACTAGTGACAAAATTAAAGGAAGGAGGAGTGTGACTTGTTGGTAGCTGGAAAAGTGTGGTCGGAAAAGAAATGATCATACCTTATCATTGATTTTACTAATGATGAGTGCCCCCAGTGCAACAATAGTAATTTTGCCATAAAACTGTCAGCAGTTCATCAATCTCTGGAGGCCTTTCCTCCCTCAGAGCAAGATTTATTAAATGCTTACAGTCATGAGCCTGGACTTGCCTCGTCTGTCTGTAGCATACAACAGAGCTAGCCTTTGAGACGTTAAAGTCCTCTCACTCACAGCGTTGCGTAAAAGTCGCTTTCTCTCTCTACTCTTCTTCTCTCTATGTATGTTTACATGGTACAGAAGCCTTCTTGGTTTTCTGTGAAGAACAAATCCTTCACTAGAGGATATCCTTTTGTTCAGCCTCAATATCATGCTTTACAATTTAAACCCTTCTGATTGTTTTTCTCTTTTTTTGTGCTTGTGTGTTTTGTCTGTGTTCTTCAGGCAGTCGTATGCAGCCAAGACATGCACTTTAAATGCCTGAGGACTGAGGCCTGTCTGCCAACAATAGGAATTTCCCTGGTTTACACAGGATAGATTAAGCTCATACCTTTCCCAAGAGCACATCATGGTTCTATTTAAACCGATTTGTGCTTGTAACTTTACGCTTCACTTGATAGTTCATGCTATTGATTACTTAGTTGGATATGTTCAAGTTCTTGTTATGTTTGAGGATAGAGTGCAGCCTCTACTGTCGGAACAGTAAAACATGAACATAATTATGTTCAGCTGACAGGTTTGGAATTGCTGAGACTCTTTTGCTTTTTTGAGACCCAAATAAACATGGCTGAAAACTTGGCATCAGGTCTCAACAGACATGTAATATAATGTTATGCTTCTAAACAACAATGTCTTTGACTTTGTGAGAATATCAGCTGTATTCATGACTTATCAGTAAACTTGCTTTCAAAAATCCCTGTTCCATATTGACACAAGTGAATATCCACACTTATGCCATTTCTGATGTGGCTTATGTTTTGAACACCTGGGTATCTGTACACAAAGTGATCGGCACAAACTCAAAGATGAGTTAATTAAATTAAAGATTTAATTAACAGCTTGGAGATGAACTTGTAAGATCCATCCGCTTCAGGCAGTGTGAGCGATCAGTGTCTGCAGATAGTTTAGAGATAAACGGACGCATCATGTTTAGATGTTAATCGAGGGGAAGCTGAGGGTTCCACCCACATGACACCTCAATCATCCTAACCATTTATTACATGGAGTAAACATCATAAAAAGCCACTTTAAAGATGATGAGAGAAATCAGAATTTTGCTTAATATTTATAATGATGTGATTAAATTATTGTTTTTGCTGTCAGAGCTTGCTCCTGTTGCTCTCCCATTGCTCCTTTGAAGTCAGTTTTAAGTTGTGTTTCATGTGGTCATGGAGTCTGCTCGTATTGCTTTCCAAACGGCACACAGTCTTACTTAAATACACACTGAGCACTGTAATTTTTTACACGTGAAGGTGCAATTTGCTGTAAATGCAGTATCAGTGTTTCAAAACCCATAGAGGGCTATTGCATTTAAGAGGCAAACTCTTAATATTTAGGAGAGGGGAAAATGAATGAAAAGTTAAAATACACCTAAACAAGAGTTGCATCATATAATTAAAAATCGTAATCATATAGCTTTTGAAAGTGAATTGCTACACCTGCTGAGGCTGCTTTATACGCTGTCATTTTCAGACTTACAGACACTTGTTTCTAGATCAATGCATCTAGTCTTTCTAGATATTCCTTAGAACTAGCTAAATGTATGTGTTAAATGAAAGGATCACTTGAGAAATAGTTCATTAAAAAATTTAAATTCTTTTACTCACCGTCATGTTGTTCTTAACCTGTATGACTTATACTTTCTTTTGTGGAACATAAGGTCCAGGTCCAAACAACACTGGACACCCACAATGGACCATCATTGTATAGACTAAAAATTGAGCCATTTTTCAAAGTGATTCATTCAGGTTTGGAATGACATGATAGTGATTTAGTGGTGACAGAATTGTCATTTTTGTGTGAACTATCTCAGGTTAACTTCTTGTGTATTGCTATAATGTCATCACTGATTAGGTCAAAAGTTGCAAAATATCAAAATGACCTAATTTCCCTGCTTTGATAATTATATTCTCCAAGGTGCATTTGATATAAGAAATGCTTTTTTGAGCATTATGCAGCTTTAGTTCACAAGCACAATCAACCACATTCTGTCTCAATGCATTCTATCTTAATGCATCTTGTCTTGATGTCCATTGTAAAAAGTGTCAGAAAAACACTGGTACCATTTAATCAAATGATATGTGCTGTTTAAACTGTGTTTAACGCAGTTTGGTCATAAATTTGCTTCAGAGCTGCTCCATGATGTGAATATATGGCTATCGAGGTGACACAGATGATACATAAATCACATTTCAAAGCTGGTTCTTTTCCAGCAGTTCACAGGAGGCGAACAATGTGTGTCTTTCAGTACGAGGCCACAGCTGGTCTGGTGCTGCATATTAAGTATTATAAACAAGAGTTGCACCTATTTTATTTAGGAGATTATCATCTTCTAGGCTTATTAGAAGGACATTTCCCATAATATTCTGAAGATGAGTTTACGCATGAATCCCCATGACTTTGCATTTTGTTATAGACTAGTTCTTGTATTGTGATACTATGCCATTGAGTAACTTTTGTCTCATATTACCCACATTGCTACAAAGGTTGTCAGAATCACCAGACAAGAATCCCCTTCCACCACAAAAAAACAAAAAAAACAAAGGTGTGATCATGAAGGTAGTACAATTTTGCTGGAAGTTTTGGATTATGTTACTTGTTTTCCTGCTTATAAATAATGATTCATGTTATGTTTTATTCAGTTTCGTATGCAGCTGGTGACTAGATAAAATATTGCTTATTGAAATAAAGTTCTAAAACATGTACACATATAATGTACGTGTATACTGCTGACAATACTGAGTTCCTGGTGTCTTAATAATTGTATTGTATCTTTACAATGTGCCATTTTTGCCAATGGTAAACAGAGCTGCCATGTCTTCGTAAAGTTGTCTGTCACTCAAGAGAAAAAAATAATAATTTGTTCTCACCATTTACAGAGGACAATCCCCTTCACCTAAGTTGTTTTTCTTTTGCAGTTTGAGAATATTTTTACAAGCTTCTCCATCCTAAAGAGACAAGACCCAACATAGAGAGGTGGTGAGACATGCTTCAGATAACTGAGTAAAAATGTCATACAGTTACAAAACTATGTGTGGAAATCATGTCAGGATACTCAGCCAGATGATGTGTTTTGTATTCATGGGATTGGGGATGAACAATTAGAAGAACAGTAAATAATGATGTATGACAAATATAGTCTCTAAATGCTGTCCGTGTCAGAGTGTTCCATAACATTTTTTCTGCTGTAAGTTAAGTAATATCTAAAACATATCCTCCAAGTTGTTCTTCTGCAATAATGACAAAATTACATGACAAAATATATGAATAATACATAAA
Source organism: Semotilus atromaculatus (assembly GCA_031834385.1). NCBI lineage: Eukaryota > Metazoa > Chordata > Actinopteri > Cypriniformes > Leuciscidae > Semotilus > Semotilus atromaculatus. Next base: position 13,788,434 of record JAULUF010000009.1, on the reverse strand, counting down.
GTGATCAATGAGTTCACTCAATGAGAGAACACAGAGCATTTTGCATCATTTTTTTTGTAGAAAAAATGTGGCGGCTGTTCAAAATGTTGAGTCAAAACAACTGACCAGATGCTTTTTATAAATAAATAAAAAAACATTTTTTTAAAGACTTTTTTACAATTACAATATTACAATCAATATCACATTCGATAACTCAATATGATACTAATATATTTTCCTCACACTTGTAAGAGAGGTTTGAAATTTATCTCAAGGAGAAGTTAGCAATTTGTTTTGAAACATATTTGTTGTAGCTTTACATGAACATAAAGTTACTCAGCATCTTCCCTAGTTATGTCTCTAAATTTACACAGATCAGCAGGCCTGTATTTCCTCAGAGTCCCCTTAACCCTCCCTACAGTTCTTCATCCTTCCTATTTTTAGAGAATGTATCTTTTCCTGATGAAATACAGTAAAATGCACTCAGGGCCACATGTCTGCCTCCCTCTGCTGCGCTCACACACAGTGCATATTTTTAAAGTTAAAACTTAACTGCTGACTGGCTCGCTGACCTTCCTTCATTTTATATAATGCATGAAATATTTATTCCAAAAACAAATATAGGCTTTTCTACCAAGTTCTACCAAGGTCTGAGCAAATTAGCTTTTTAGATGTTTAATATAAATTTTTAAGCTAAGGATTTTTTCTTTTTTATTCATTTTACTTTCAATATACTTATTGTTGCACCAGAACCAGTTAGAGAGAGAAAGCGAGAGAGAGACTGCAAATTATTTGGAGAGGTGACTATGCACAATTTTTTTTTTTTTATGCTCACCAAGGCTGCATTTTTTTAATTAAAATACAGTAAAAGCAGTCATATTGTAACATTTTAAATGAACTGTTTTCTATTTTAAAATATTTTAACATTTAATTTATTCCTGGAATGTAAAAGCTGAATTTTCAGCATCATTACTCCAGTCTTCAGTGTCACATGATCCTTCAGAAATCATTCTGATTTGCTGCTCAATAAACACTCCTTTTTATATCAACGCTGAAAACAGTTGTGCTGCTTTTTTGTGGAAACATTTATTTTCTTTCAAGATTCTTTAATGAATATAAAGTTCAACAGAACAGCATTTATTTGAAATAGAAATCTTTTGTAAGATTATAATTCTTTACTGATATATTAGATCAATTCAATGCCTGCATGCTGAATAAAAGTTTTTTCTTATGAACGGTAGTGTATATATAATCTCAATGTTGTGCACATTAAAATGCAGCTTTTCCCAATGCATCAACAGGAGGACATCTGTTGAAGAACCACTGCTTTCCAACACCATTGTCCCATGTATGTATTTTTGAAAACTCCATTACACTAGACTTTCTTTCTCAATCTTTCTCTTTCTCCTTAAAAAAAAATGGTCTGAAGACTTTTCCCACCAAAATTTCCCATGGAATGCTAGCATGTTTGTAATTAGTAAATATGCTGTGCAGCGATTTAGACTCACTAAAAGAAACCCAATGCAAGGTTAAGGTCATGGTTAGGGTGGATGGAAGAGATCTCAATTTTAGGCCTGCATCACTGAAAAATGATAAAGTATTGCATCTTAAATATACAGTAAAATTGTTTAAGAACAGATAACAATATCAAAGGTGACTAAACAAATCCAAAGTCCAAATTCAGAATTAAACCCTTGTCCTCTTCTATCCTTGGGTCCGGTAAAAATAATTGGCTCAAACTGTAGTCCCGTTTATGCTGTTATGAATGTGTCCACACATTAAGATTATTCTGTGAAAACTGTATTTGTTCTAACCAGCATTAGTTTACTCAGTACAATTTGTCATGCTGTTTTGACATTTCCCACACACATTACTTAACTTACTTAACCTTAATCTTTTTAACTATTTCAGAGAGGAGGAAATAGTTTTTTTTGCCTCACATGATGCATGGTGATAAGGAATAGGATGTCCCTCCTCCAGGTCGTTGGAGTAACACCACAGCAAAACCATCCCACTTGATGTGGCAGGATGTTCAGGTAACAACAGCAAATAAGTGTTTCAATAGCAATTATTAGCTGTAAGTGAGGTTTGCGTGCGTGTGTGCGTCTGGGGCAGTTCTTGGGCTTTAGAGTGTGGGTGTGCTCCGAGAAGAGCAGCCACTCAAAGCTTTTCATTAGTTTTGCCTTGTTTCTCCTCTTTCCCTCTCGAGTGTGTAATGTGTGTTGGGACACAATGGGAGGATCTGCAGAATTGTGGTGAGAGGCTGTAGACTGTGTTTGCTGGCGCTGTGAAGAGCCTCTTCACCAGGCTTTGGCCACAAAGGCCTTTGGGATGCGCCCATGCCTTACTTTGTTCACGGGAAGCATTTCACACGCACCCAGGGCAACAGACAGGCAGGGCTGAGGCCTCAACACTCGGCAGAGTTATTGAAAAGATTTTGTGCTTTTTTTTTTTTTGTTCACCTATCCCCCCCTCCCCCCACACCTCCTTTTTACCACAAATTTTTTCTCATCCTTTTCGTTCAAATACTACTGTTGGGCAAACAGGACAGTCTTCTTTTTCTTGATCTCACCCTCCATAATATCCGACTTTAATTGTAATCACCTCACTTTTGACAATGAACATTGTTTCTGTTTATTTGAAAATGTGATATGCAGTTAAAAAAAGCAGGAAGGAAGTTGAAATGTCTTTGATAAATTATTGTCACCTTCATCTTTATTTCAAATGCACAGCTACAGTGTTTTGCTGGACTTATTTTATTAGAAATCATATGCATTGTTTAACAATAAAAATAGTTTCATGAGGTTATGACCATAGACCTTTGTAATCGAAATTCATGTTTTATGATTCTATGCTTTGGCAATAATTCCCTCATGGAGCTTATAGCATTCTTACATTCGTAAATCACGCATTTGCTGTAGGTCAACTTGCATTACTCATGACTCATACAATATGTATGTCATGTTTGAAATATGCGTGCACACATAAGAGAGAAATAACATTTTGTATTCCTAACAATCTTTTATCCCAGTGAACAAAATAATGCAGTTTTCCTGACATGCCTAGAAACCTCCATCTCCACAGCAGCTTAAGTGTCACATGAAAAAATTATGTGTCAGGGTTGGGGCCTGATAAAATATTGATGGTGGTCAGTGGCCCAGAGCTACTGTATAGTGTAAATTTCTGCTCTGGATGAAAGGAGGTGGTGATTGGCCTCATCCAGATTCAGTGAGCATTTATGAGAGCATTTACTTTATTTGTGTAAGGTCTATCAAATGTTCAAGATAGATAGGTATCACAGTGCTTGTGTTTCATTGCTAAAAGTAAGATTGTGAACCACTGGTGCACAGTATTGTCTTATATTACAAGTCTTGATGAAAACAAACACATTTAATTAATGAAACAGAAAAGGACAACAACAATAAATGTAATAAATGTATAATAATAAAAATATGTAAATTATATTTGAACTATTATTATTATTTTTATAAAGCTCTCTTTTTAAGATCCAACATGTGTTTTGAACAGTTTCAAGATTTTACAACATAAAAAGTCAGAGAGAGAGAGATCCAATCATTGGGATGAACTAGTAAAGAACCATTACTGTATTTTGTGCTCCAAAAGACACTTTTATCACTCAATTTTATGCGTTAGGCATGATCAATCAAGTCTTTCTCTGAGAACATAATTTACATGAAACAATATGGTTATAAAACTACATGAATGGTTGAGAATTATGACTAATGCAAATCAATCATATTAGGCCAAGCTTGGTGTGAATGTGTGAGACTTAGTTATATCAAACCCAGCAGGACAAAGTTACATCTCTGTCTATTTTCATGGGTTATAAAGATGAAATGAATAAAACATGGCTTGGTCTTTGGAGCACTTTGCTAAGATGTTGAATCACTGAAAACACCAGCACTCTGTCAGATCAGATTGAGAACAGTGCTGTGACACACCTCTGCCGAGGAGATGATAAAATGTACAAACCGTATAAGGAGAGCAAGATCATCTGTGCCCATCTCTCTGTATGGAGAATCATGACTTCCTCCATAGCGCACACATTGTGTTTTTCACATTTATCCGTTTGAATAGCTTTCTCAGCAACACAAATTCCAACATTCTGCTCCATGTGAATTATGATAATTGGATATATAGCAATAGAGACTATACAGACTGCAGGACTAAATGTCTCTTTGTTGTCTGCTCAGACACTTCACCTGAAAATATTATCAAGCTTTTGAAAGAATGTCCTATTGGGATGCTTTTCAGATGTTAATTCATCATAAGAACATGGCAAAGTGTCTTTTGAGGTCTTTAGATCTGCTTTGTCAATTATTGCTTGTGTCTGTGAGACCAAAGGGGAGTTAATTATTATTTGCCAATGCAGTCTGAGGAGTCCAATCCTTTTATGACTGGTTTCTTGAGCTGGAGACGAGGGAGTGCTCCCAATCACTGATGCCCATCTAGCCATTAGAAGAGATTCCCATTCCTACTGTCATCTTTAAATTGCAGTACACATGCTTCCTCGCACTGTAGTTGAGAAGAAGAGGGATAGTTATGGTTAATGCAAATTGGTATGTGTGATATAGTCTTTGATTATTTTCACAGCAAACAGAGACATAAGACGAAATACTACTTTACCAACAACTTCACATCAGACTATGGTGTGACAGGATTTTGTGCTTTGACTTTGAATATTGCTTGAAAGTTACTAGTGATAAATGGATGAGTAAAAAAATACTATAGAATTTCTATATAAAAGAATAAAACAAAATGATTATACTTTCTGTAACTGAAGTTTGAACAGACCCTTAAAGGGATAGTTCACCCAAAAATGAAAATTCTGTCATAATTTACTCACCCTCAAGTTGTTTCAAACCTGTATGAGTTTCTTTCTTCTGTTGAACACAAAAGAAGATATTTTGAAGAATGTTGGTGAACAGACAGTTGCTGGACCCCATTGACTTCCATAGTATCTTTTTTTCCTACTATGGAAGTCAATGGGGTCCAGCAACTCTGTTCACCAACATTCTTCAAAATATCTTCTTTTGTGTTCAACAGAAGAAAGAAACTCATACAGGTTTGAAACAACTTGAGGGTGAGTAAATTATGAAAGAATTTTCATTTTTGGGTGAACTATCCCTTTAATACATTTATATTAATTACAGTTGTCACTTTTTACACCAATGAAAATAGTTCTATGAGGTCAACAGACATTGATCTTTTGTGACAACATGACCCTATGGCATGTAAAATGTAGTAATATTGTGTTAATATGTGATCCCCTAGGGGTTAATGATGGAGCTGCAGGAGACTTATGAGACTGGGATATAAATCATAAACTCAACCAGGTACCCCTATCATTGTTACAAAGATCACTATTTCTGATCACATGCTTTGAATTGGCCTGTAAAGTTTTGATGCTCCAAGTTAAGCTGATCATTATTTGGCATTATTTATTTATTATGGTGTAATTAGTCTATAACCCATATTTCTTCTTAAACTCTTAATGATTTCAGATGACTTTTGCCTCTTCTAAATTCATTGAAGGGATGAATCGGCAGGGTTCAACACTAAATGCACTTCATCATCTGAGGATTCCTGAAATTCCTTAAATCTCTTATATTTCAAACTTTCACAAAGGCAAAAGCAAAGCTTTTAATCTGTATGGAAACCATTAAGAGAAAATAGTTTGACTGCCAAAAATGCTGTGGATTAATGGAAAATGTAATGAAATTAAGTGGAGTGATTTATTGCTATGCAGTACAGAGATTTACCATAGGAGGGGTGTTAATCCTCATGCTAACTTTTTAAAAGCTTGCTCCTGTTTGTGCTTGTACTGCGTATCAAAAGTACACCAAATGACTCAGCACTGGAGTCATTTTATTCACCAATAATCATTTTTGTCATTTAAAGGCAATAATGATTCATTGTTATTTTTTTTATTTTGTCCCCTTGAGTGGACACTTTTTGTTTTGAATAGAGCTGAGTCTGATTTAGATTTTTGTCAGCATTAAAAAAAGTTGTTATAGTCTTTCTCTTCCCTTTTGCAAAGTATATCTGAGTGAAACAGCTCCTCAAACAAAAACAAAAAAAGTAGGGCGGGACTTGATTTTGTCCATTGTGAATTGATTGGATTATTGTATCATTATGGTTTGCTACTGCTGTGATCTCATTTGAGTGACAGGATGTCCCGCCCTCGCACCAGTAAACACGTCAGAGAAGATTATGACTTAAATAAATAATGATGTGCACAGATTTATAATGATTACGGCAATATTCCTTAAAAAAAAAATTTCATTTCATGGTGACTTAACTAAAGAGTTTAGTCTACTTGTCACTTGAAGTTTTATTGTGCCTATTTTAGAACAGTTTGGTTTATTACATGGTTCCACAGCTTTTCCCTTACAGGTGTACATCAAAATATTACAAATATGCACAGTATTTGGTACATAAATATTTACAACTATATATCCCTTGTTGTTGTTAAAAACAAAAAACTAGTGGCTATAGGGGGTGTAGTTTCCCCTCTTTCCACAGATGTTGTCTAGTGATAAATCATTTGTGAATATAGATCTTAAGAATGGAGAATACATTCACAAAAAACTCTTAATCTTTAACAGCCATTCTGAGGATTCATGGGGATTTCACAAATAAGTGCAATCCTGTTACGGCAGCTTTAGGCTGTAATGAAGACACTGATTACTCCAAACATATTAACAACGATGTTAAGAAGCCCATTGCTCTGCTGGAAGCAGATCTAGATAACATGGAGATGATATCAGGCTGTCAGGACAATGAATGAACGAGCATGCCCTCATTGTCCCCAGTGGTCATGTCACATTGTACTCATGGCTGGATTACTGGCTGACTTAAACAGCTTAGAGTTTCTTTTCTACATGCACAGCAGTCCGAGTGCTGTGCTTCATCTTAGCTGGTGAGAAGTGAAAGCCTTCACACAGTGCTAGTCTACGTGGTCTCAAGGTTTTCTGTGCGTGTAGCTGGCCTTTGACAGAAAACAATCGGTCTCTGCAATTTCAATGCATGTGTTGCCATGGAAATGTCTCTGATGCTCATTCACTGATGTGCTTAGCTGATTTATGTTCAACTCAGTGTCACAGTCAGCAGCTAACATATTGGTGCTCATATCACATGCAGAAGCTCTCTTGGTAATTTAAGAAGGGTGTGATCACACTTGACACTGATGATTGTTGAAAAAGCACACATTTTTATTTCAGATGCATGTCTGATATAGCCATCACGAAAAGATATAGTTGCAGATCTACATAATAACAACAATAATAATAATTTAGTTATTATTATTGTACCTTTATTATATATAAATTTTTTAGCCCTTGTATTCTGCAGGTGTCCTGAATAAAATCCCTGTTTAATGTCAAATCGAATGGAATATGGCTCTATATAATGATTCTTTTGTTAGCAGCAGACATTCAGACTGAATAAGGCTAAGGAGTGTTAGTGTGTTCACTAATGCTCAGATTTTCGTAAATGTGACACTCATAGTCTCTACGACTCTGAGCTCACCATGGAATCTGGGCCTTAAATGGCTTAGCATTCCCAGCCACACAAGAGTTTTCTTCAGCCCCCAAGTATGCGTCACAAAAGACTAAGTACAAAGAATACAAACATGTAATCATTTTCAGGCGTTTTAGTTATCTCCTACTGTGCCTTACTTAATCTCAATTTCAGAACGAGTTTGAAATGGAGGTATGTAATGAAGACTTGAGGATAAGTACTGTGTATGTCTTGGACATGTTGAACAAAGAATCGTGTAGCAGCGAGGAGATCAGAAAGCACAACAACAGCAATAAGGCAAATCAAGTCCAGCATATAGTTAAGTCAAAGATGTAGACTCAAGCAATTTATCATATTTATTGACCCATAATATTGTCTTTAAAAGAACTCGACCTCAGAGACCACAGAATGCAAAGTGTTAAATTAATTCATATGCTTCCCTTTGTTGTGGCTCGACAAAAGCGGCTGAGTTTCTAACTCGCTCTCAGAGTTGATGACAGATGAGTCTTTCGGCAGTGTTTGCCCAGGTGTAAGTCCCTCTAACCCACTCAGCCAAGGGTGCGTCTCACTTTTTAACCTACTGCTCTCATCGTCCTTGTTGGCCTTTATCCGCGCAATATCTTTCTCACACAAAAAGCACCCAACAGGCCGATTCAGACGAGCCATCAAAAAAAAGGCTACCTCATTGGTTTCGCAAAGTTTCGGAAGTCGCAACCATTATCAGCGTTTTTTTTTATTTGTTTTGCAATGTTTGCACTAGCTTTCCAAACAGAATCCATCTCAGGGTTGGGAGATTAGAGCTGAATAGATATGAAATATGTATATGTATCTGATCACAAAGCGCAAGGCAAACCCTTTGTCACAGCTGTGGCCGTCAGGGCCCTGGACCCATTTCCTGTTTATGCGCAGTGCGCATGCTTTAACTAGCCCAGCTAAGCATTCTGTTCACTCCAAAGCCCATTTATCAACACAGCCGAATTCACCCTTTGCAAAAGTCTTACGTTTTATGGCCCAAGAATAAAGTGCGTAATTACTCAGATGGTTTAAAAAGGTATGACCTGGGGCACTTGGCAAGGAGAAGTTTACTATGCTTCACACTGTGTCTTATTAAGGACCATTTATCTTTGTATAGATGTAGGGAATGGCTTTAACATTTTGTGCTTGTTTAAAAGTCCAGCATGCATTGAAATTAGTCTGCTAATAAGCAGGATATTTTGTTGGCAATAGGCCGAGAATGGGAAGGCCTAGCATATTTTAGGACTTGTCAATCACCACATGTTGTTTAGTCTGGGGTTTGAGGAGGTGTGGTGGAAGCATGTGGTTTGAGTCTGGCTCCTCCCGCATTCATGCTGCTCTGTAATTGTGTGGTAAGTTATAGTTAATCCTGCATCTTATACATCACTACAGTCCAGCCCAGAAAAAAAATCCAAGATAATCTCAAAGATGTGAAGTCGAAAGATTTAAGGGGGTTTAAAATAATTTGTTAGATTGTAATAAGGACACCAACATGATATCAACCAATATCAACATAATACAACAGAGAGTGATTGCATATCATAATGGTATCAGTTAAAATGTTGATGTAAAAATATTTCATTAACAGCTACACTACCAATCAAAAAAGTGTGGGTTGATAAAATGTTTTAATGTTTTGAAAGAAGTATTTTATGCTCACCCAGGTTGCATTTTTATTTAATAAAAAATACTGTAAAACACTAATATTGTGTATATAACAATTTAAATATATATATATTTTTTCTATTTAAATATATATTCAGTTTCTTCAATGTCAAATGATCCTTGCCTGATATTTTTGAAGAAACCATGATAAATCTTTTTAGGATCAATAGAAATTTCTAAAGAAACACCAGTTATTTAAAATATAATCTTTTGTAACATTGTACATGTTTTACTGTCACATTAAATCAATTTAATGCATCCTTGGTAAATAAAAGTATTAATAAAAAAAAATCTTAAATCTCAATCACAAACCAACCATCCTTCGGCACAAATTGCCCATTTAAAAAAAGTAACTTAAAACAATTAAATACACACACATGCACAAAAACACACACAAAAAAAACAGCAATGGCCACTGCCTCGACCTACGACAATATACATAGATTAAATTGCTTACTTTGGCCCAGAACAATTTTATATATTGTATATGTGTATAATGATAATTTTGAGATGTTAACAACATGATCAAAGATACAAATATGATCAAATAAAACAATTTCGCTTCCAGAAATCTGGTGTTCCCTAAATAAAAAAAAAGAAAGAAACTGAATTTATATTTCATGATGTGAATGTGGTGAGAAATGTGCTTTCTCTTTGTGTCAGTCAGGCTAAACTCTGAAAGATTAGAATGCCAGCTCATTAGTTAAGGAATTGGGTCTGTTTAACGTTTGTTTTTCTAAGCGTCTCCAACATAACAGGGAGCTCATGGCCATCAGCACCTCTGCCCAGGTAAAAGCACTTCCTCTTTCAGCCTCTGCCTCTTGCTATTTGCTCAACCTGATCCTGAGAAAAAAGGAGAGAATAACTTTAAAACACCATCTCACAAATGAAAAGAGCCAGACATGAAAGAGCTACAGAAATGAACTGAATGCTGTGCGGTTGATGTTTTTTTTCTTCTTTTCTCCTTCCTCTCTGCTGCCCTTACTTACATTGTGAGCCCCTGTCGCTCTATCTCTCTTGCGCTCTCTCTTTCTCTCTCTCGCGTACTTGCTCACTCTATTTCCCTTGCTGAAAGACTGGCGTGGGTGATTCATCACTGTGCCCTGTCAAAAGCCTTTTCCACAACATGATGAGAACAATGTCCCTGTGATTGGGATTGAGAGGCACAGATTGAGAGATAGAAGCAGGCCTCTGCTCTTCTCCGCTCGACTCCCTTAAGATAGGGCTTCACCCTTGAGACCATTTTAAAGAGTTTTGCACCCTGACAAAGAGTTCATGCAAACTCTGAGTAACACAGGCGACTGTGCCATGCTATGCTTGGACATGTAGCACAGAGACAATAGCCCTGACCATTCGTTTGGCCTTCCCAATGCCAACAAGTTCTAACAGATTAGTCCATATCGTTCTTTTTTCCCTTCTCCTTCTTGTTCCTTTACGTCATCCTCTTCTTGTTCTTCTTTTTCTCCTTTTCTTTCTCTGCCTTTCTCTGATCTCTTTCTTTTCCTTTCGTCTTACTTTGCCTCGGTATTATCTTTTGTCCACAAGGCAGTCCATGTGAGAGCTGAACAAATATCATCACAGATCTTATTTAATTCATGGTCACAGGCAGCCATTATGCTGTCATCAATAGCATTATCACAGCGCATTACCATGCCAGACGAGTTTGTGAGCCAATCCCTGTCCTCTTTCTGCCCTCCAACACCAATAAGATCATAATCACAGGGCTATTCCGCTTTCCTATCACAATACTTGCCATATAATGGCCAGTGATTACTGATATCTGTCCCACTATATATGAACCTTACAGTACATCAGTTATCATGGACTAAACTTACAGTGGTAAGTTGTGCTCCGAATAGATGTGCTTTAAACAAATCGGTTGAGCATATGATTCAATGACTCATTCATAAATTTTTTTTAATTAATTAGCAGTTGAGTAAATTATTCAGTGACTCATTTATATGATTTGAACGAATCAGCATAAATGTACTGAGTAAATGATTAAAAAAACATACTCATAAAAGCTGTGTCCGAAACGGCTCCCTATCCACAATGTAGTGCACAATAGTGTACATCCAATATACAATTGCTGAAGCACTATTTCCCTAAATCCAACGCGAGAGTGCACGAGTAAGAGGAAGGGAGTGATTTAAACTATTTATTTGACGCTGGTTATAGTTTTTATCATTTTTATTAACCATTACAAAATATTTGTTAATCAACTGTAGGTAGTGTATACATTCGAATGTAATCACGGTGGCCTGAGGGCTCTTTGCGACCATTATCATTTCTGAGTGCAAAATGCTGCTCAGGAGAGTTTCTAGATTTTAAAATAGTTCACTAAAAAATATTAAATAGCTTATAAATCTAAATTATAAATATATTAATATAAATAAAATATTTAATTTATTATTAAAAATGTAATAAATTATCAAATTAATAAAAAATATTAAATCAGCTGTTTTGGCATCCCTCCAACTCCACCAACATAATTTATGCATTCTGCTGTGAAAGGTTATTTCATTTCTTCTGGAAATTAAATCTCAGCGGTTTCACAACCAGAAGATGCGCAATGTTGTGGCATCATTGATTCTTACTGTAAGTGACGACACACTGACCGTTTCAAGATGGCAGGCGCGCCGACGTGTCTGGAGGGGTCGAATGTGGAATCGACATGTACATATGATAGATGAAACCACAAAGTCACTGGACTTGTTCCTCAAGCCCTTAAGGTTGCTGCCATCACACCAGTTCTTAAAAAGCCTGGATTCACAACTTCATTCTCACTTGTCCTTGAACAAGCTTTTAGAACCTTTTCAATAGGGGTGTGAACTTACACTGGTTTCACGGTTCGGTTCGATTACGATTATCATGTCATCAATTCAGTTCAATTCGATATCACAATGCATTGACGATGCACCGCATCCTCAATTTCAATTTTACTTCACCCCCTGCATATTTTATTTGTGCATGACATGATTTACACAAAGTGTGTGTCTTCTCCTGGTCGTGCATACCAGGTTGTTCATAAAAGCCTAAATGTGCCCAGATGTCGGCTTTTAAAGTAGTTGGACCCACGGGACCCAAAGCAACAGAGTGCGGCGCAGGACTAGATTTGATGGGCGAGTGTGAGAGGTGACTCTGTGTGTGCAGGTTGCGGGAGAATAAAACGATTTGCGGGACTCCCGCAAAATAGAAATATCTATGCATAAAACATCTAAAGACTAATAAATTGTTATTCATCTGTTGCTGAAAAGCAACAAGAACAACTAAAACAAAATAGAAACGATTTACAGGCCAGATTTTCTATTTATAATATGTTTGCACCATTGAGCGATGTAGCCAATCACAGACATATGTGCTGATTTCTTGAACGCAATGGCCAATCAAAAGCATTTAAATAGACTCCCCTCACCGCTCCAAAATGGACTTTTTGTTCAGTGCTGAATTCTGCATGCTGGCAAATCCTCTGATTATAACAAACGAAGTGTAGATATTATGAAAGATTCATTGTGCAGTCAGCTTCATTGATAATAACAGAGATGTGTGAGATCGTGATGATGTCAGCTTTTTAGGAATTAAAGGGCCCCTATCATGGATTTTTTAAAGTTTCCTAATGTTGTTTTGGAGTCTCCTACAACAGGTTTACATGCATCAAACGTCAAAAAACTCTTTAATTTTCTCATAATGTACATTTGCACATCACCAGATTTTCGATGATTCTCAAACGACTCGCCAAATGAATCAATCTCTCTAAATCCCTCCTTTCCGTGATCTACTCTGCTCTGATTGGCCAGACAGCTCAGTCTGTTGTGATTGGTTTGCCGCGTACAGCGTGCGTGTCGAAAACAAAAACACCCATTGCCTTAACACCGACAGCTCTGCGTGTCCTGAGGCTTCCTACACCGTAAACTAAACACAGTAACGAACAATGATGTCGATTTTACCATATCAATCCGAGCGCGAGTCCGATGATGAAACACTAGAAGAAGAACCATTCATTCAACCCGAACCTCCATCACAAGGACGACTCGAGCAGGACGTTTCAGTGATTCACTACTCAGTTTGAGGCAATGTACATTATGATATGTTGCTATTCCTCACCATCAGCATTAACAAGTGCATGTCCATCAACCGATTATTTTACTTGTACTAATTTATTTACTGAGTATGTTTCTAATATATTGCGGTGAACACGTGGAAACTGTATCAATAACGGTGCATATAAGCTATGTAATGTATACATTAGCCGAGATCTAGCGTGAATGACTGATGTAACATAAACATTGGTAAAACAATCTGCAGACAATCTGCATTAATAGACAGAGTTTTATGTAATAGCGGCCCACAGCTGATTAGCTGACTCCGATATTTGAGAAGCAGTCGTCAGTAAAATAAAGGTAACAGGAAAAGTTTATGATTATACTGCTGTAGTATCATGATAAAGATTCATTTTAACCACAGATTCTTCACATGCTCGTCCTTGGGCAGTGGAAAAAAATGTAGAGCACAGCGTCTCCTCGACATGATCAATCCAGTATCCACAGGATCAGCTGCAGGTTTGAGATTTATGTTTCCCTGGTGCGCGCACAATAAGTGGGCGGGCTAATGTTTCGTCTTGGCGTCACTACGAAACGGCTTATGACTTTTCATTGACTCAGAGTCGACTCTTACTTTTGAAAGACAATAACTTTATATATGGTGCACTTTCATATTTAAAACTTTGCAGGATGTTTTCATTCACTTAGAGCTATATTACATGTAAGGTCATTTTCAAAAATCCATGATAGGGGCCCTTTAAGGGAGTGCACTTTGCTCGCATTCAGTCATGCCAAATCATGCACGCAGTAACCTGCTTGCTTTTATGTTAAATTAACAGTGGTTTGTGAATGTTAATGCTTTAATAACAAATAATTTATTGCATTTATGCAAGGTAGGCTACAGAAAAAAAAATCTATACTTTTAGCATTTTAGCAGTTTATGATTATTAAGGATAATACAATGATGTGAACTGTTAGGCTTCTGGTCCAGAACTTTGAGTTTTTTTTATAAAGAGTTGCTAATGGCTTTAGTGATAAGCTATTAGTTTGACCCCAGCTTGTCAGACAATATGTTAGATGTGACACAATAATGATATCCATAAATAATTTGGCAGCATTGAAAGTGCATTTCTAATATATCTAAAATTAGCTTAGCTAAACTTGACCCTATTGCACACTTTCTTAATATGTGCTTTAAAAGAAAGATTCAAATCAATAATAACACCCAAATACTTAAATTATGGCACCGCACAATACTAATGTTTTGACCTGAAATCATTATATTTGACACAATGTTACATTGTCTCTTTGTGAAAAACATTCCCACAGTTTTATCTACATTTAGTTGAAGGCACGAACGATTTAGCCAATTGGTGATCTGATCCATAGCTGTGGTCAGTTTGGCAGTAGCCAGATGTTTTGTCTTGGCATGCACATAAATTACAGTGTCGTCTGCATACATATTGATATCAGGGCAAACTGATGGCAGATCATTGATATATAGACTAAACAAAAGCGGGCCAAGTATCGATCCTTGTGGTACCCCTGTGCGTAAATTAAGAACCAATGAACGATGGTTGTTCACAGAAATGTATTGAGTTCTACCAGTTAAATATGATTCAATCCATTTGATTACAGAAGAGGAGAAATTAAAAGTAGAGAGTTTGGCAATAAGGACCTGATGGTTGACTGTGTCAAAAGCTTTATGAAGATCTAAAAACACAGCGCTAACAACACCTCCCTTGTCAATCATTGCTCGAACAGTCTCTAAAAAGAAACAGTTAGCAGTGATGGGCCCTGAAGCCAAACTGCATCAGATGAAGAGTGAATGGACTATTATTTTTTTTTAAAGACAAGCTGCTCTGATACACATATTTCAGCAACCTTGGATACCACAGATAGAATACTGATTGGGCGGTAGTTAAATATGTTCAGAGGGTCATTTGACTTAAATATAGGAGTTACAATTGCAGTCTTCCAGGTAGTTAGAAATATCCCCTCTAATACTGACTGGTTAACAATTTGTGTGATAGGGTAAGCTAGGTGTCCTTTCAGGGATTTAAGCATTTTAGAGTCCATTCCATAAATATATTTTGCTGTTGAGATTTTAGGAGAATTAATAATAGCCTTGGTCTTAATTTAAGAGATAGGTTGAATGCTAAAAGAAGGCTTACTTTCATCTATTTTGACAATATCTCCAGTTGTTAGGGGAAAATTATGTGCGATTTCATCCGCAGGATTGATAAAATATTCCTTAAAAGCTACAGCTATTTGTGCTGGAGTATTAATTTATTTATTAATTTACCATTCAGGTTCAACTCCAACTGGTTTCTAAGCCTTTGGCTAATTCCCATTACATTCTTAATCTGTTCCCATATCAACTTTGTATTACCCTTTCTTTCCCTCATTCCCTCATTCTGATTACTTGATTACATAATGAAGGGATCCTATGCCTATCACTATTTTAACTTGGTTTTTTATAATTATATTTTTAATTGTTAATTATATATTTAAAGCAGAGTCTATTTCTTTCATCAGATTTCATTTTTCAGTATTAAGCCAAGGGAGTGCATTTGTTTTTTTCTTTCCTTTTACCTTTATAGAGAACTCCTTAACTGAACATTGTTGCTTGGTAGCAAAAATCTTGCTAATGTTAATCCCTGTAAGTATATTTGTCCATTTAGTCTTCTGTACTGCCCTTTGAAAATGATCCATTTCATTCTTTGGAATCCTGAGTTGCTCCACATGTTTATTAGAATGATGAAAACACTTTTTTGTAAGTTTTCTTGACAGTAATGTCATACAGTCTAGTAATAAAGTTAAATGTTTTTTACAATTCGTTCAGGCTTGTTACTGAATATTAAATCTATCTGTGTCTGAGATGTGGTTATTCTAGTAGGACCTTCCAACAATTGAGTAAAATCCAGGCTGTCTGTTATCTGCTTAATGGATTTCCTATTAGTCTTATTTAACTAGTTACTGAGTAGTATTACCTCGGTTTTGAAATCACATGCTTGAAGTAGTTTTTTAAAAGTGATATAAAAATCATTATTAGAAGAGGGTGGACGATATACAACAATGAGCACAAAAGACATTTCAGATGAGAGCACTATATTCAACCCAATACACTCCAAATCATGGTCAAGAGGCCAACATATCTCATGACAGTTAATGTGATATTTTATGTAAATCATGACCCCTCCCCCTCTTCCCTCAGATCTGTCCTTTCTAAAGATATTATACCCCGGTACATGTAATGCAGCAGATGGAGAGTTATGTAACCACGATTCTGACAGGCCTAAAAAGTAAGAAGATAATGTACTTGTTCAGACTTTGGGGTGAGGCTACGGATGTTCATATGTCCTCCAAAGAGACCCCTAGGTTTGAGTTGTTGATCCCAGATCAGTCGAGAGTGATTGACAGTTTTAAAAAAGTTCCGTTTGCTGTGTTTTTTCAGAGCAGGGTTTATTTTGAATGCACTGTGGGTTTTACCGGGCAGATTTTCACGCTTACCTTGAGCGCAATGACCAGTTAACATGTCAACAGGACGATACGATCCAGTAGGGTCAGAAACGTAGGGCAAGGAAATAGATCACCGTTGTTGTCGGTCCACGCGCCGACAGATGGCCAGCCCAGGCCTTCGGTGCACACCAAGCCCGGCGTCACAGTCCTTTTTGTCTGAGATCTCCGCTCCCCGCCACCAATAGATCCACCTCCCGGTCGATGTCGAGTGAGCCCCAACCCCTGAGAAGCAGGGATAATGGTCTATGCGTCCCTGCAGTTGGCACCACGGGAAATCGGACCCGGGATTTCCCTTCAAAGTGGAACTGCAACGCTGCTTCATGGCGTTGACACTATGGGAACACCCCTGTGTGAACACCCCTTCTGAACACGGCAATCTGATTTGCCGAACGTATGGACGTGCAAACGCAGAGCAGCGTTTGTTTCATGTTTGTTGAGCGCATGTCTGTCCTGAAAAATTTTTTGTGTGTGAATTGAAGGTCTTTAGACCAGGAGTTAGATTCAATATGTCAGATCTAAAGTACAGGAGATGTGTGATGCCGTGCCCCTGCTTTATTATGGCGGATGTCTCACACGAGGTGTGCGTAATGTGTATGGGTGAGGAGCATGCTTGGTCAGTCCCAGAGAGGGCTGATTGTGCACATTGGTGGACATGGTGCACATGGTGCTTGAATTCAAAAAGTAGGGGGTGCCTTGAGATCCACTAGACTAGGTAATTTTATGTTCACTGGGCCTGAGCCTTTTCTTATTAAGGGAATTGCATGTTGGAATAGCTATATCAAAAGGAATTCTGACGTATTGTTTGTTGACTGCACAATGATATTAAAAATAATTCATTCAGTTTCACAGATAGGCCTACAGGTATGTAATACTGATCCCAAATTTGCATTCAGGCTAAATGCATAACTTTTCTTGATATAGAACAGCACCCCCTTTTTTATGCCAGGAAACTGGATTAAAGTTAAATAGACAGAGATGCACTTTCTTGCAGCAAAATTAATTAAGGGTTTGGTCCCTCTTTCCTCTCATCAATTTCTATAATGTAATTGGTGTAGAAAGCAATGGAAAGAGTCTTTTAATGCTGTAGTAAAGGGTCTGCATGAGGGTATGCTGGAACAGAGGGTAAACAAGTACATTTATATCAGGTAAATGTGTAGTACTTAGCAGCATACCTAATGTTCAGGAATATCTGTGCAGTTCTGGCAGGACTTGTTCCCAAAATGAATATGTAGACTGAATTATTATAATCATTTGGCATGATCACATAATGAGTATGAAAGTGAGATACAATGACTCTGCATTTCTGCTCACCTTCATCCTGAAGATTTAGCAGTCTAAGGATTTGAGTCAAATCAATCTTGTTTGTCTTTTCAGATGTGTAATAATCCACTCCTCTCTGGAGTGGATCCTCAGTAGGACCAAGGGGTGACGTCATTTATTGATCAGTCGCTCTGTCTCTCTTTCTCTCTGCCTTTCTTCTTATATGCCTCACTTTTAAAGCTCAACAGAGAATGAAAGATATTTAAAAAATGGATGTTAAATCATAAAACTGTCAGACAGGACACGGGTGGGTGTAATTGCTCCTTATAAGTCTGTCACCCAGAACTAACTGAGTCCCCTCAATACTAGACAGCAGCCTTTCCACTGATTATTCAACCTTCTGCTCAACTGATAATTAAGTGACTATCGCTGTAAAACTGGAAACGTAATACGAAATTAGCATCACATTAAGAAGCCTATAAAAATTGGAAAATGCCATATGATAGATGAACATCAACGGCTAAATCACTATCCTGTCTGTCCCCTCATTGATTTAATTACATTAAAATTAGCTATTGGATCTAAAGGATATTTAAAAAATTCGAAAGAGGTTATTTTCATACCAACATCAGAACACAATCATCTTAAATACATCTTAAGTGTCTAAAATACTGTCTGTGTTTGATAGTCTTTTATGTATTTATTTATTTATAACAATTTTCTTAGGCTATCAATGAAAGGAAAAGGATCTCAGTTATGCTATGTGTGAAAGAACCTATAACTTGGGCCTTTGGATGAAATTGCATCCTACTGCATCACCTTAGAATGAGTTCAATTAATTGTAGAGCAAGTTAGAATGCACTTCCCGTGTTCAAAGCCTTGTATAAAAACTGTAGACGGGGTAATCTCCACTAAACTTCACAGCTCCACACTGGCCCAACAAACAGTGTTTAGAAAGCCACAAGAAAGTGAATCTAGCTACTCTCTGCAGCAGTCCTGTAATTCTGTCAGGTACCTTCGTATTAGAGACGGCTGCTGAAATCACATCAAATAGAGAATAAAGCAGGAGAGCGCAGACGAGGAGCTGCTGACTGGCCAGAGATCTCACACACTCTGAACCACTATTAAAAGAAGTGTTGTGGATGACGCGTAATTTGTAAAATGCCCTTTTCCCCCCTTTTATTTAAGAAACAATTATGGATTTATGAGGTAATTGCAGGTATTTTCCATTTTGTTTTCTTTAAAAAAATATTGATTGATATTGAATGTATAATACTGTATGTTTCACTTCATATGATATGTCAGGACCCATTATCTGTCAGGGTTCTGTCATTTCTGTCTAGTCTATTTCTTGGTTTTGTGACAGAGCCCTCACACTCCTGTTTTGTTTTGTCTTGTACTGTGTAGCACACAGCTTGTGTTTTACACTAACTGTGTGCTTTCATGTTGTCATGTTTTGTGTGAATACGTGGCTTATGAGGGTTCTCATTGGCTGCATGTTCATGTCTCATTTTGTGTTAGCACAGGGCTTGTCATGTATGTTTCCTTGTGCCATGTGCCCTCTTCTGTCGATTGTCTAACCCCGCCCATCTTGTTACATGATTATTGATTCATTTGCCCCACCTGTCCTCTCTCGTTACCCTCTTTTGTTTGCTTCCCTATTTATTCTCCTTGTGTTTTCAGTCCTGTGCTGGTTCGTCGTCTAACCTTGTCTGTCATCGCCTCTTGTTTCATGTTGCTGCCAAGTCCAGTCGGTGAAGTCTTGAGTCCTGTCTTGTTTTCCCCCTTGGGGTAGTTTTTGTTTGCTTTAGTTTCATTTTTATAATTAATGAAAACCCATTGTCCTGCATTTGAGTCCTCGCTACTTTCCTCAGCCCAAACCCTGACATGATCAATAAATGACCAATAAAATTAAAAAAGTCACTTATACAGTATATGCACAGTGTATATATATAAATATTAGTTATTCAGCCCCAATTGCAAATCAGATTTATTGGCAAAATTGCTATCGTTTTGTATCATGTTCCTTGAGTATCAGACGTAAACACAGAGAGATAGAGATGGACTTAAATGCAGGAGTTTATTCAACATAAACTGAAACAGGCATGTATTCAGGTGAATATTTCAAGTGCATAATCTTCTAACATACATGTTATCAGAAAATAAGGAAAGCTTACTAAGAGCACGAAACCCCAGTAAATCCACTGGGGTAAATATGTAATACAAAAGATAATTAGAACACAACGTCTTCTGTGAAGAACCAAAACGGAAAATGATAAACAAACTTAACTTAAATAGTCTTTAGTACTGTCACAGGTATCAGCACTGTAGAGTCAGAATAAACACAGTCTTTGCGCTGAAAACACACAGTACCCACCTCCCCACGGACCACTCCTGCGGGCCGCAAAACCCGTCGCCGTGGTCTTCCTTTGGGTCGGGAAGGTTGTAGTGACTTTCATGAAACTGGGTGAGTAGTGTAGGTTCTAGGATATCTTTCCTTGCCACCCAGGACCTTTCATCTGGGCCTTCCCAGTCGACCAGGTATTCTAGTCCTCCTCCACGGCGACGGGAATCCAGAATTATATGCGGGCCCATCATCAAGGTGGAGAGGCAGTGGGGGACCATCCGAGGCACCGGACTCTGTAGAGAAAGCAGATTGAGATGGGCGGTGAGGTTTTAAAAGGGACACATGAAAACTGGGATGAATCTTCTAGCCACAGGGTAGTAGTAATTGGTAAGTGACAGGATTGATTTGTTTGGTAATGGGGAAAGGATCAATGTAACTTAATTTTTCACACCAATGTGGACTTAATTTCTTGCAGGGTAGCCGGAGCTGAATGTCCCTGGTGGAGAGACAAACCTTCTGCCCAGGTTGGTATTGGGAAGGAATGGATCTCCTTGTGTCAGCCTGGCTCTTCTGGCGCAGAACTGCGAAGTTGGATGTGAGCTGCATTCCAAACCCTCTCGCTCTCCTTGAACCAGTGGTCCACAGCTGGAACGTGCAATGGTTCCCCTGACCAGGGAAACAGGGGAGGTTGATAGCTGAGTATGCACTGAAATGGAGTCATCCCCATGGCTGCCTGTCAAAGAGAGTTCTGTGCATACTTAGCCCGCCTGTCAAAGAGAATTCTGTGCTTACTCACCCCACGGAAGGAAACTACTCCAGATGTGTTGGTTAGAAAGGCAGAACGTCCTCAGGAAGGGACCGATTTCTTGTATCTGTCTGTTCGACTGTGGGTGGTAACCTGAGGACAGACTAACAGTTATACCTAGTAACTTCAAGAAGTTCCTCCATACCTGTGAGATAAATTGAGGACCTCTATCCGATACGGTATCCTCTAGAAGTCCATAGTTTTGAAATGCTTCCTGGAAGAGTCTCTCAGCCGTATCCAATGCAGATGGTAATCCTCTTAGGGGTATCAGTTTGCATTCTTTTGAAGAACGATCAACCACCACCAATATGCATGTGTTACCTTCAGATTCGGGTAACTCTGTCAAGAAGTCGACTCCCAAATGGGACCGTGGTCGATCAGGAACGGGTTGCGGGAGAAGTTTGCCAGCTGGTAAATGGCGGGGTGACTTGGAGATGGCACATTCGGGGCAGCCTAGTACGAAGCGGCGCACTTCCTGAGGCATTTGGGACAGAGAGGGTTTGTTGGATACCGGGGTGACCAGTGCCTAGTGAGGAATGCACAGTTTCGAGGAGGGAGGCTCGAAGGTTGGAGGGTACAAACTGTTTTCCTTGAGGGCTGTCAGGCCGGAGCGGGTTCGGTTTCCATGGCTTGAGCGATCCGTGCATCAATGTTCCACTGGATAGGAGCAACGAAGACTGATGGAGGTAGAATGGGTTCAGGAGTGCTGGACTGTTGGTCTGGGACAAGGCTTCAGCCTTTATATTCTTGGAATCAGGGCGGTATGAGATTGTGAATTGGAAAAAACAAAGCCCAGCGTGCCTGACGTGGATTAAGTCTCTTCGCTGATTAAACGTTTTCTAGGTTCCAGTGATCAGTTATAACTTGGAATGGATACTTTGAACACTCTAACCAGTGTCGCCACTCCTCAATTGGAGCTTGCGGTTTCCTATACCATAGTTTTGCTCCGCCTGTGAGAGTTTACGGGAGAAGGCGCATGGGTGGAGCTTTTCTGGTGTCCCCTGCCACTGAGACAATACAGCACCAACATCTGTAGTGGATACATCCACCTCCACAACGAAGGAAAGCTCTTGGTTGGGGTGGACCAAAATGGGGGCAGAGGTGAAAGCTAATTTCAGCTTGGTAAATGCAGCAGAGACCTTGTCATTCCAACTAAGCATCTTAGGTCCGTTCGTCAGGAGTGAGGTTGGAGGGGCTGCAATGGTGCTGTAGTCTCTGATAAATCTTTGGTAAATATTTGCAAAACCAAGGAAGCGTTGAAGGTCCTTGATGGGAATGGGCCAAGAGTGAACAGCTTCCACTTTCCCCTCGTCCATTTCTATGCCGTGCTTGTCAATGCTGTAACCAAGGAACTGAACACTGTGTTGATGGAACAAGCATTTTTCCGCCTTCAGGAACAGCTGATGCCTCCGCAAACACTCTAACACGAGGGCAACATGTTGACGGTGTTCGATCTGGTTCCGGGAGTAGATCAAAATGTCATCTATGTAAATTACGATAAAGTGATGGAGGTATTCCCAGAACACCTCGTTAAAAAAAACCTCGGACACGGAGGGGGCATATACCAGTCCATACGGCATTACCAGGTACTCGTAGTGCCCGTTAGTAGTAACAAAGGCCATTTTCCATTCATCCCCCCTCCGTATTCGAACGATGTTGTAGGTGCTGCGGAGGTCGAGCTTTGTGAACATGGTTGCGCCCCTGAGCGTCTCCCAAGGCAGATGGGACAAGGGGAAGGGGGTAACGATACTTAACAGTGATATTGTTCAGGGCACGATAATCGATACATGGCCGTAGTCCTCCATCCTTCCTCTGAACAATAAAGAAACTGGAAGCGACAGTGGAAGTGGAAGTAGATGGACGGATATATTCTTGCTCTAGAGCCTCCTTAACGTATTCTTCCATGGCCTTTTGTTCTGGTAGTGATAGCGGGTAAACTCGCCCTCTTGGCACTGTCACCCCCGGTAACAGCTCAATGCCACAGTCCTATTGTCTGTGGGGTGGAAGTTGGGCAGCTCTCTTTGGGCAAAATACATGAAGGAAAGAGTTATAGCAATCAGGGATGTTAATCGGACCATCACTGACTGGACAACTGAGGTGGTGTACATACTCACCGCTTGTTCTTGTGACAGGATCTTTTCCTTGTAGTCTGTTGGTTGTTGGATAGGAGCCATGCAGGTTTTGAAACATTCAGAGCTCCACTTCATTATTTCTCCAGTATGCCAGGACAGAACAGGTGAATGTTTGCACAACCAGGGATAGCCAAGCACGATGTCCATGGTGGAACCCTCCACAACCAGGAAGTGGATTTTTTTCAGATGTAGTACTCTAACTTGAACCATAATGGGTGGTGTCTTGTATGAGATGTAGCCCAGACCTAGAGGCTTGCCCTAAGGGGGATTTTGGGTATGTCTAATAAGTGACATAGTTGTTCGGAGATGAAGTTTCCAGCGGCTCCAGAGTCAATGAGCGCAGAGACTGTATGAGATACAAGACAATAGGTAACCATTACAGAAGTGCACAGGGAATTCAGAGTACTTTTCACAGTTAAGATTGTGAGGTTCACCGAGGTTCTGTGTGGTCGGACAGGACACTGAGCGATGAAGTGACCCTTCTGACCACAGTAAAGGCACAGTCGAAGATTAATTCTTTTCTTATGTTCCTCTGATGAAAGGCATGTAAACTCTACTTGCATAGGTTCAGGACTGGGTTCTGGAGAGTGCTGTCTGGTATGGGAGGAGGTCAGTGATGGGGGCAAAGGGGCTTGTTCACGAAGACAGGATTGCATGCGGTGGGAAACTCTGATAGATAACTGAATAAATCGTTCCAATCCAACGGAGTCATCGTAAGGGGTTAACTGGAGACGCAGACGAGGTTCCAATCCCTGGCGGTAGATGGAAATTAAGGTGGGCTCATTCCAACCGCTAGCAGCCGCTAACGTGTGAAACTGTAGAGCATAATCTGTGATTACTCGTCTCCCTGGTCGGATACGAAGCAGCTGTTCAGAGATAGAAGTATCACCGTCAGGATGACTGAACACTTCCTTAAAATGCCGTATAAAATTATCAAGGGAATCTATCAGTGACACGCCCTTATCCCAGATCGTACGAGCCCACTGTAGAGCTCGACCCCTTAAGCAGAGAAATGACATAAGCAATTTTAGAACGTTCGGTAGAGAACTGATGAGCCCTTATCTCCTATGCGTGCTGGCACTGCAAAATAAATCCACTGCACTCCTCTGCTGATCCAGAGAATGGAGATGGATTGACCATGGGGCGGGTCTTGATGTTGAGTGGGAGAACCTCTTGCTGAAATGGACTGGCCTCGAGGGCTAAGGAGAGTGCCACGTACTTGCTGCACCATTTCAGAAGAGAATAATCAGATGAAACGATCACGATCTCGATCTCTAAACCCGGAAACAGCAGGTAAGTGTTCAGAAGGGAAATAGTTCCGTAACCAAGATTACTGAGGACAGACTAAGAAGGATTGAAACTGTTGTGCTTAAGTAGCATGTTCTCCAATTGAGTCCAGGTCATAATCATCAGTAATCAGGAGAGCGTGAGCGGGTGAATGAGTGCGGAGGTGAGTGAGAGCCCGGCACGTGCATGACACCTTGTTTGTGAAGAGCAATGATATCTTCTCTTCCCTTTTTGGACCATTCTTTTGACTATGCCATATTTCTAACATGCAGTCAAACGGGACACTCAAGAAACCTATCCAGTTCAGGTATTTCATGTGTTCAGTTGAATTTGGGGAAATCACCTGATTTGCTTTTATATTGAAACTTATATTGAAACTTTTATATTTATCAAAGAATCCTGAGAATGTCGTTTTTTCCCCCCACAAAAATATTAAGCAGCACAACTGTTTACAATCTTTATATTGATATTGAGCAGCAAATCAGCATATTAGAATGATTTCTGAAGGATCATGTGACACTGAAGTCCGTAATGAGTAATGATGCTGAAAATTCAGCTTAAACATCACAGGAAAAAATTACATTTTAAAATCTCTATAACCATAGACTGTAAAAAATATGGACAAAGCGTCTGTGACGTCACCCATAGACTTTCTGAAGAACGGTTTTGAGGCCGTTTATGGGGGGTATGGGCGGCGCCATCTTGGAAAAGCTTACGATATTTCAATACAAATGTTCAGAAAGGATACAGAGGTGGTATGATGTGTTGTGTCAGATCATGGCAGACACGTCAAATTTCAGGAATTCCACTCGGCGCAGCCCGTTATCAGCTGTCAATCAAAGTTAACCACGCTCTTATTTGTCATACATTTTATATCTAAATACGATCTAAACTAACGAGTTAGAAAAAAATTCACCCCCCTCACAGTTGTCAGGCACTCGGAACCTATCGAAAAATACAAAAACAGTCCATGGGACCAACCTGTAAAAACATGAATTTATGCTGTGAAAACGGATATTTTAATATGGGGGTTTATGGACATTTGCTCCCTTTTGGGACCTGCCCCTAGCGGATTTTCAATGTATTGCAGTTATTCCCACTTCCGGGTAGGCTTAATTTTTCAGATTAAAATGTTGCCGCTTGTCTATAACACTGTCTCTAAAGACTGATTTTTTTTTTATGGTTCAGGCAGACATGGAGAGAGAGAAAGAGAGTGTATGTGAGTGTGTGCGCTTGTGTGTGTGTGTGTGTGTGTGTGTGTGCGTGTGTGTGTGTGTGTCTCACTGCCGGAGTCCAAGAGTGTGTGATGTGTGAGAAGGCAGGTTGGAGTCAGGGAATGCAAAATGAAGTGCGGTATTTCTGAGAATGCCAGCACCTGCGTCAGTCTTCTCTCTGAGCTGTTAGCTCTGCCCCTGTGCTGCCCTGGCACCACTGAGCCCCTGCCCTCTCATTCACTCAAACACCTAGTCAATCCCTTATAATATGCCTCAGACTCACACACACACAACACTACATGATCTTAAACTCATTAGGTAAAAAGAAAATACTGCAGCTGCATACAGAGAGGGAGAGAGGCATATTGACTGCATCCGAAAGCTTAGGCAGCTGACTTGCCTTGCTGCCTATCAGGCAAGGACTTTTCAGGCAGCGTTTGTGCATGAAGGTACCTCACAAAACCGATTTTGGACATATTAGGTAGCACGATAGCATGATGGTTTTATGATCTACAACAAAACAGAGTTACAAAATTAAAAACAAAAACAACAAAAGATCCAAATTATAAACGCAACCCATTGTCCATGAGCTGAACTTCTATGTGTACAAAAGGTCTATTTCTCTCAAATATTGTTCACAAATCTGTCTAAGGGCCCTTTCACACCTACCTTGTTTGGTCTGGACTTTCGGACTTTTCAGTTTGGTCCGAATCAAAATTACAGGTGTGAAACCTACCGCGGACCACGGTCCGGACCAAACAGATGAAATTTGGTGCGACGAATAGAGGTAGTCCCGGTCCGGATCAAACTGAACAAAGGTTTGGTTCGTTTCTAGTGTGAAAGCATTTCTGTATGGTCCGGACTTTCAGACCTTTTACAGGAAGTTCCGGTGGTTCCCGCATAGCCGAAAAAACAGAAGTTGGCAGGAAAAATGAGCCGTGGAAGCACATGGGGAGAGGAGACGAGGTTTTTAATTGAAGTATGGTCTGATGACATAATAAGTAGTCAACTAGCCTTGTGTATAGTTGGTGCTGCAGGTAATTATGCCATAAAAATAACAATATAGTTGCAACGATAGGCGTCTGTTCATTCATGTTGTCAAAGTTACCTGCCGAATTGACAACACGCTGACGTCCAATCAATGTCAAGATGCAGCCCACATAGATGATGACGACAGGACGCAAGTATGTCACGTAAAGTTCTTTAGTGCGCTTGCATAATTGCAGTATGAAATCAAACCAAACCTTTCTGAAAGTATAAAATGTATCAAAACGTGAACTTTGGTTTGGACCTTGGTGCAGATTTTCAGGTGTGAAAACGCCCTAAATCTGTGTTAGTGAGCACTTTGCTGAGATAATTCATCCACCTCACAGGTGTGGCATATCAAGATGCTGATTAGACTGCATGATTATTGCACAGGTGTGCCTTAGGCTGGCCACAATAAAAAGCCACTCTTAAATGTGCAGTTTTATCACACAGCACAATGCCACAGATGTCACAAGTTTTGAGGGAGCATGCAATTGGTATGCTGACTGCAGTAATGTCCACCAGAGCTGTTGCCCGTGAATTGAATTTTCATTTCTCTACCAAAGGCGTATCAGAGAATTTGGCAGTATATCCAACCGGCCTCACAACCGCAGACCATGTGTAACCACACCAGCCTAGGACCTCCACATCCAGCATCTTCACCTCCAAGATCGTCTGAGACCAGCCACCTGGACAGCTGCTGCAACAATCGGCTTGCATAACCAAAGAATTTCTGCACAAACTGTCAGAAACTGTCTCAGCGAAGCTCAACTGCATGCTCGTTGTCCTCATCAGGGTCTCGACCTGACTGCAGTTTGTCGTCACGGATTAATCCCCGTTTTCACTGTACAGGGCAGATGGCAGACATCGTGTGGGTGAGAGGTTTGCTGATGTCAATGTTGTGGATCGAGTGGCCCATGGTGGCGGTGAGGTTATGGTATGGGCAGGCGTATGTTATGGACAACGAACACAGATGCATTTTATTGATGGCATCTTGAATGCACAGAGATACCGTGACGAGATCCTGAGGCCAATTGTTGTGCCATTTAATCCACGACCATCACTTCATGTTGCAGCATGATAATGCACTGGCCCTATGTTGCAAGGATCTGTACACAATTCCTGAAAGCTTATAACATCCCAGTTCTTGCATGGCCAGCATACTCACCGGTCACCTATTGAGCATGTTTGGGATGCTCTGGATTAGTGATGAAGTGGATAAAGTAAAAAAACATTTAAAAATATTGGTCCAGATCACTATAGTAGTTTCTGCATAGTGACTATGTAACAATTGAGTAATTACTAGTGATGCATTTTATGACCACGTTGAAAGTAAAAATGATAATGTTCTTTATAATTTGTTAGTTAGTTACTACTACTACTACTAATAATAATAATAATTCATTACATTTATATATTGCTTTTCTCGGGGCTCAAAGTGCTTTACATAGAAGGGGGAATCTCCTCAACCACCACCAATGTGCAGCATCCACCTGGATGATGCGACGGCAGCCATATTGCGCCAGAACGCCCACTAGTTATTACTAGTTGTTGTTATTATTACTAGTTATTATTGAGGCTAATACCATTAAGTAATTATTGATTACTTAATAAGGAATTATCTCCTAAATTTGATATTACGGTAACGCTTCCTTTTACAGAACGTGCACGTACGTGTATTACAGTGTACTTACCTAAGAAGTACTGGCTAATAATAAGGTAAGTACATGGGTTAGATTTAGGGGTAGGTTCAGGGTTAGTACCTAGTTATTACCCAGTTATTGTAATTACTATAAGTAGTACATAGTATTAACAGTATAAAATGCAAATTTTTTGAGATAGGAATTTTGGGTTTTCATGAGCTGTATGCCAAAATCATCCGTATTAAAACAATAAAAGACCTGAAATATTTCAGTTGGTGTGCAATGAATCTAAAATATATGAAATTTTAATTTTTATCATTACATTATGGAAAATAATGAACTTTATCACAATATGCAAATTTTTTGAGAAGGACCTGTATAAAAAAATCTAAACATATGTTGGACGTGATCCTTATGTTATATAGACGAGCGATTTTTCAACTGAATTGAAAGATTTGCCATGTTTGTCTTCAGTTATAGGGGTAACTTACAAACTCAAAGAAAAGAAGAAACAATTACTTTGACTTTACAAAGTTCAGAAACTGGTACGTTACACAAACATAGCCACATAAGGTGTATTAACTTACCTTTGACGAAGTGATCACTGCACATCACAGGCATTTTCCGATTCGGCTCCTCCTGACGGCAGTTGTTGGTTTGCAAGCCATTTTTTTCAGATTTTTCTGTCAGTTTCTTGTATTTTTCCCCCTTATGAACAACAACTTTTGGTACACAATAAAAACTCTTTGTGTTTCTCGGTTAGATCGGTTTGAGCAACCATAAACGACACAAAACGTAGGCATTTTGAGTTTGTTATAGTGCTTCCTAAATGTAGCAAATCACTTCCTGCCCTCCATCTGCATTTCGCGCCATGGCAACGCAATGAACGCATTGACGTGACGTCATATGAAAACAAGCTATTGAGGGTACGATGTTTGCCCGGCGGATGAAAATTCCCATCGACATGAATTTTGACAGGTCAGAGCTCTGAGCGAGGATTTTGCAGAAACGTGTGGGTCACCACATTTGAAGAGGCCAACAGGCTCCGTAAGAACATACCTCAAAATGGGGTAAAAGTTGTACCCCTGGAGGGCAAGAGCTGGCCAAAGTTGCCCCATAGACATACTATGGTGAAGGCACGGCCCATGAAACACGTTTTTCCTACTATGGTGAATTGCATAGGGATTTTGTATTTAACATAACTCTGGATCACAGTGTCATAGAGACAAGGGGGCGGGCTCATTTTACTCAGACGACCAATCAGTCTCTCTGGATCATTGTAAAGCTATCAAGCCACGCCCTAGCAACCATTTAGACTAGAGCACCATAGAAACAAGTTCCATAGACTTCTATTGAAAGAGATCAAAGGGAAATCTTTGGATAGAAGTGTCATAGAAACATGAGGATGGTCTTGCTTGACTTGGGCCAGCAAACAGCCAATCATGAGATTCCTTCAACACTTCCTGGCTATGCCCTAGCAACCATTTTCGAGCACCCTAGCAACCCAAATCCAAAGAGGGATATCTTCCATTCTGAATGTCACAGAATGTGAATGTCACAGTTGGTTTATATCATACTGGCAAACAGCCTTTGGAGTTTCATCATTGGAAACTCCCAAGCAACTCCATAGCAACCAACCAGAGTACCCTAGCAACCGTTTTGCAAGACCTATATCTCTTCATTAGAACGTCGTATAGAGATGGGGGTTGGCTCATGCTAGCAAACAGGACTTCCAACATGCTACACATGCTAGCTGTGAATAGCTACATGCTAATTGCAATTAGCTTAGGGTTAAACGTGATAAAAAATAAGTCAAAATGTGCTAGCATCATGCCAGCAACATGCTAATCATGCCAGCATCATGTTAGCGACATACTAATCATGCTAGCACCGTGTTAACAACATGGTAATAATGCTAACATCTTGTTAAAAACATGCTTGCAACATGCTAATCATGCTAGCATCATGTTAGGAACATGCCAATCATGTTAACAACATGCCAATCATGTTAGCAACATGCTGGTAAGATACTAATCATACTAGCATCATGCTAATCATGCTAGCATCATTCTAGCAACATGCTAATCATAGTAAATCATGCTAGAATGTGGTAAATCGTGGTAAATCATGCTAGAAACATGGTAAATCATTGTAAATCATACTAGAATGTGGTATATCATGGTATCGTAACATTGTTAATTGTGTTAGCATCTGCCCAGTGCCGAGTTTTGCCACTGCAAGCACCACTCACATTTTCCTCAGGAAATGTACATTCTATTATAAAGTGTTACCCTTGATTTTTTATTTATTTATTTTTTTAGCTCAACTGTCATGGAATTAAAAGCACAGGAATGTGGGATATCATAGGCAGCAAATGTTACATCCATGTATCTCGATCAGATGAAGGTATCTCAGTAAACATGATCATTGGATTTGGACATGCCTTGGTGCCTTCCTACTTCTGTATGCTGCCCCTGTAGACAGCGTTTTTAAGCCTTTGGACTCAGCAATAGAGAGAGAAAGAAAAGTAAAAAATATCACCAAAACAGCTTATCATTTTTTACTGGGTGCTAATGGGCTTTTTGGACAACGTGGAATTCCCTCTTATCCGGAACGGCTATGGTCATAAGAAACTAGATCTTTAAGACCAAGAGACTTTTCGCTCATGCTCATTCTGTGTGCATGTTGAAACACTTGGCTTCATATTTGTGATGTATTATGAGGATATGAGATGATGGTTTAAATAAGAGTATTTACAGCTTTTATATTGAACAGTGGCCCCTTTTTCTTGATTCACATGCATTTCACTATAACACATTCCAACTAACAAACAAAAATATCACTGTTAGGAGCTTCTTTGCGATGCAATGTTCTGTAAGCTTGCAAATAAGTGCTGGTCATGTTAAACAGATTTTAATATGCAGAGGGAGTTTTAATCTTTACTTTTAATAGGATGTCCACCTTCTTGTGTCTGTAGCCTATAATTAGAAAGTCTGGCTGGCTAGATTGACAGAACGTTTTGTCCCAGATGAGAGCTGGTGCACAGTAGATGTTCTAAATTACACACACACAAGACATGTTTCATCTAACAAATTGGTTTCTTTTTTTTTTTTTTGGATCTCTTTTCCTGTCTTTTGTTCTTTTTGAATTTGAATACCAAGCTGACGTCATTCTCATCCTTTTAAAGCTTGCAGAGGACTATATATTTCACACAAACACAGAGGGAGAGAGGGACAGATGGTGTTGCAGAGGGAGTCTTTTCATGTCCTTTCACCTTCTCTATTATCTGTGTATGTCAAATATTAGGCACAAATGTACTTAAAGGCATAGTACACCCAAAAAGAAAAGAAAAAACATTATTATAACATTAACAAATAACTGTCATTATTTAACCTTAAGTTGTTCCAACCCTGTATAACTTATTCTTCTGTGGAACAGAAGAAACACACACACACACACACACACACAAAGATCTTTAAAAGAATGTTTCAGCTTTCAGTGGAGCCCAGAACTTATAATTAGTGTGATCCCTTTGTATGATAAACAGATGTAACCGTTTTTTTTTTTCAATCAAATCAAAACACTGGTCAATGAACATATACACAGATGACATCAAATATGGTGAAACAAACCTTAAACATCATGACATTTGGTCATGTGTCATGCAAGAACCAGTTGTTGCAATGCTCGATGTGCTCTGTATATGTGCATTTATCAGTGTTTTAATTTGACAAACTGATCGCGTAATTTTAGAAAACTTACAATATACCGTATGGTCATAAATAGTTGTATGAATTAATTTCACATTACCCTAAAGGGGTCATGAATTGAGAAATATAATTTTCCTTGATCTTGATCCTAAGAGGTCATTGTGCAATGTACTATAAAAATATTGTAGTGCACAGACTCTTGATAATTGTTGTGAAATTGCTGTTTTATTTTGCACCTGCAGTTATAGGGTTAACGTTGGGTTTCCAAAGCCCGGAAGAGAAACAAGAGAGTGAGTTAGGCCTGTGCGCTTGTTCCCGTTCCAATTGAAAGTTCAGAAACCGAGCCTCCCTTGTCTGTCGTTCTTACAACATTACAATATCCTGTAAGTTTCAGAACTCAAAACTTCCTCATTAGCCCAAAAAAAGCTTTTATTGAAACCAAGCTCAGAATACGACTCGTTTTGGATTTTGTCACATTATGATGTCATAGTATGACGAAAGACTGCCTTTGCAGAAGATCATCAACGCCTACTTCTACACAGGGGTGATTAGGATGATTCTAAGGGCCCTGGTCACACTCCCTAATTTTCTGTATGATTTTTTTTATTTAAATTACCACTTCGTAAAATAATCTTTTAAGATGCACGCTATAATGAACGGGCATTCATTATAGTGCGTGCCAAGTGTGTGTGTCCTTAAGACGTTTGCGGGTTATTCAGAAACGTGGCAGTGCACTTCCCAGTTCTGAGTCGTCGCACATCAAGTAGATGGCAAGAGATGGAGCAGGCAAAATCAGGATACCAAAAGATGAAAGAAAAGCACAAAAAGAGGAGAGACCAAGACAGGGAGGACTTTATGAAATTTTTATTTTGAGTTTATGAAATAAGCGTTGTAATGATGTCTGATTCATGAATGAATCATTTGAGTTGGTTCATTTCAATGAATAGGAGAAACCCATTGAGAAAAACAGTCTGAATGATTCATTTATGAATAGAACTGATTTGGTTCTCGAGTTCAAATCACTGATTCAATGACCCTGTCACTGTTTTTATCTAATTTCCACGTTTCTTTCTGGTGCTGGCGTGTTAAACTTATTATTCACTCAGTGAATGATTAATAATTATAAAAATTGAGCTTTTGAATCAGATCTACAAGATGCAGCTTCTCAGTGAAGTGTGCATTGCCTTGTGCATATTTTGCACTTTGCCTGTGAGCGTTGCAAGTGGAGAGAGAGCCTTCAGTAAGCTTAATCAAATAAAATAACTACCTCAGATCAACACTTTCTCAGGAAATACTAAATGGTCTGGCCATGCTGTCTTTTGAGCACAATTTAGCAAGACGGCTTGATTTGAAAGATCTGATCAAAGGTTTTGCTGTGAGAAAATGCGGCACTTGGGGAAAAAGAAATTGCAAGTGGACAGTTTGTATAACATCCAGACAGAGTTTAAATAGTGTCTGTGTATGAGACGGTACAATGGTGTTGTACTGTATGCGGTATGTGATTATTTGCATATAGTTATAAATGCATAATTTCAGTTTATTTTATAAACTTTTAAATTGAGTTATTGAATTGTCTGTTCTAAAACTTTATTTGAACAAAG
Source organism: Semotilus atromaculatus (assembly GCA_031834385.1). Taxonomy (NCBI): domain Eukaryota; kingdom Metazoa; phylum Chordata; class Actinopteri; order Cypriniformes; family Leuciscidae; genus Semotilus; species Semotilus atromaculatus. The sequence goes on along the minus strand of JAULUF010000009.1, from coordinate 13,754,646 downwards.
TTCTAGTCAGAACACGTCAGTAAGACACTGTCCGGATGTTCGCTTCATTTTACTTTGGATTCATTTTTAAACAAATCACAATTTGACATCGGCTTTTCAGAGAGGCTGAAATTAAAGATGATGCAATGCTACATTGGATCTGACAGGATAGGAGAAGATGGGGGAAGATGAATTTTCAAATTGTAAGATATTTAGATAAATATTTAGCATTTGCAGGATTATGATGATACAACAGCCAATGATTTATTATAGGAAATCAATAGAAACATTTGCTAATTTATATAATTTATTTAATAATTTATTTGTAAAAAAATACATAAAAATTGGCATCATCTTGCCCCGTGTCACTATTGCTTTGTCTGTTACAGATTGTTTGATATGTGCTGAGTATTTATACTGTAGCGCCGCAGTCAAACTGAATACTTATGATAGTTTAGCTGTTAGCTGATAGACTTGCTGTTCTTTCCTTTTCTTCGACATTTATGGAATTAATGCATTGGATTATCGGATATGGAAGACTGCACATAGAGAACACTGCTTTGGTTATTGTTTTGATCAAAACCATTCTCCTTAATCCTGAATAAAAGATTCAGTGAGCGACATCTGTTTTAATTACAAAACGTTTAACTTTATTAAAAACACAACACTGCAAATGACAATGTAGGCCTATACATTTTTTCATTTATTCATCGGTGAATAGCCTATAAGAACAACAGTGTGACAAATTCATTCATAATTCGTTTACACGAAACACAACAAATCATCCATCGTCAATTATATCTGTGGTAACTCCAAGTATTTCAACTTTATTTGCCACAACCAAGACATTGGCCTATAAAGCATATGTAATACCCTTACATGTTTCAACTATGTATGTTCTAAAAACAATTCCACATGTGTAATGGATGGAATGTTGAATATTATGTAAAACTGAGACCCAATCATAACAGAGGGAGTTTACTTCCATGTCTTATGTGACACTCCTATCAAAACTGAGTGATTAAAAGAGAGGGTCAAAATAGGATAGAAAATAGATTATTACTTCTAAATTAGGATGCTGTTTTATGTAAAAAATCTTGTTGTGGACCTCAGAGAACATTATAAAAAAAAATAAAAACCCTGCAGTTCATGGCCCCTTTAATGTTCTTTTTGATGCTTGAAAGTTTTGGATGAACTATCCTTTTATTGGTTAGTACATACATTTACTGTGAAAACGCCTTTTTTTTATCAGGTTTTAGCAGATCATTCTCCATTTATCCGACCATTTTAAGCCACAGTTATGTTTTGTAACTCTACTGAACTGTTACGTTGTTCCTGGCTTCCAGAGGTAGTCCCTTCAGGGCCTCCAGACTTTCTGTTTTCTTCAAAATCGTTCTTATTCTCTAGATCTCCTCCATCTGTCATCCTCCCGTCTCACTCTCTCTTTCCATCTCTCATGTGGATGAAGGGCAGGAGTGTAGTCTCTATATATAGAGCAGGCTGGTTTATTTACCTGCTGCCCTTGCTAACGTGTCCTTGCTAAATGAAGGCGAGTAGGCCTATCACCATCCCAAGAACAGCGCTTCACACCATCAGAGCTGATGGCAGTGTGTGGGTGTGTACTTGTAGGTATCTTGATTCAGCTTTTAATCAGAACTAAACAGATGAACCAATCTCTGCTCATCAGCGTCATTATGCTCCTAACAAGAGTTATTGATGTGAACTGCCAATTTATGCTGCATTATGCTTTTTAAAGTGGATGCTTGTCGATGAAGTAGTTACACAATAGGCTGCTGATCTAGCTACAGAAGTACTATGCGGTGATGTCCTCACAGCTGCCTGTATATGTAGCCTATAATGTGGCCATTACCAAGTTTAAACAACTCAAAAGATTCATCCCTGCCCGCAAATCTCTGCATGTGTGCAAAGCATCTTCCTAAGTTCTGCATTAGGCAACTTTAGCTTTTTATTGACATACATTCGTTCTTGTCACTCAAATCAATCTACTGATCAATGTTGGAGGGTTGGGTGCAGCTGAGGTGTTGCATCTCTTTCTAACCTCATTTATCTTTGTCACACAAATACATACGTCTATCAAACACACACACACACTATTTTTAAAAAAAAATACCTGGGCAGGTTGCTGTTTGTGATTTGTTTTCTGTGCACTCATTTTGGCCATCATAACTGTACAGTAATCATATAGGGTTTTGGTTTGTGCCTCTGTACATTTAAAGGCATAGTTCACAGAAAACAAAAAATTCTGTCATCATTTATTCACCCTCATGTTGTTCCAAACATGTATGACTTTCTTTCTTCTGTGGGAGATAAAAGAAGATATTTTAAAGAAAGTGTTTGTCTAAAACAGCACTGGACCCCTCTAACTTTTGTTATATGGTTGGGAAGAAAGTCATAGGTTTGGAACAATATGAGAGTGAGTAAATGAAATTTTCATATTGTGTGAACTAATATACAAACCTATTCTTAATTTTAAAAACCTTTAATGTTTTATAAATAGGTGTGGAAATAAAAGTTTTTAAAAATATATATATATATTCTCTATGTGATCCTCCTTTTAAGTTGCTTAAACTTAAATCTTCCATCAGTCTAAATGACTTGAAAATACATCCCTCACTCTCCTACCTGAAGCTAATTTAAATTGAGGGTGTTCCATATTTTTTATGCAGAGTTTTGTTTTGTCATACATTTTGGGGGTCCCTCTTTCTGAAGAACTATTCTTTTAGTAAAAATGCAGCATCTGTTTTAGCTGCCACTTCTCACTCTGATGACTGATAATATTAATGTGATGTCATTAACAGTACACTAAGGGTCTTTTACAGTTAGGGAACACCTCCATATCGCCCCCTATTGGCTATTTTTAGTAGTTAAAACACACACAAATTTTTTTACAGCTGACATTGTATTGGCCCCTTCACCTCTCATTCACAGTAACTCTGTCACACAGAGTATGGTCCTCATGGTCATTGTATACAAGGTCAGTCTTGATCACGTTTTTTGCTTAAGGAGACTTTAAACTGCTCAGCCACCTCTTCATCCAAATCCTTGCCCCACCCCCACTGCCTTTACACCTATACATTGGGTTCTTATGTGGAGAGACTGTAGTATGACCACAGCTAACCACCATTTTCTGTGTCTTTAACTCATATTCTGTCCCTTCCTGGTCTCATTTGCCTTGTCTTTTTATCAATTTCTCTGAGATATATGGACAATCATACATTTAATCATAATTCAGAGAGTCTGGACAGTCCTTTACTGTGTTTGAGGTTGTCATATTTGGGCCTTAAGATATATAGCAGGTGATGGATATATACAGTATGATGTGATACGATATGATATGATAAAGCATAAAACATTTAGGTTTAGTCTCATGAATGGACTAAATGAACGGAATGCTTTTGGCTTACCTCAAAGATTAAGCACCAAATATCATTGCCTATTGCTTGGCAAGGATTTTGGTGTTAAATAAGACTCTTAAAATAGTTTTGGGATCAGAAACCTGCTTAGGAACCTTCTATTCGTCATAATCCAAGCAATGTTACTCAAGATGTTGAGATGTGGAGGCTTTTTTGAGGTAAATGTCTTTCAGAGGAAGTCATTATATATTTCTTGAACATCAAAGTGTCAGTGGGACAGGGAGATGAATTGTAATTGGCCGGTACGGGTCATGCTCAATGCCAGGGTTGCCTAGAGACAGGAAACGCTTGATTCTAATTGGGTTGTCTGTCTGATGCTGCTTGCCAGTGTCCTGTCCTGCATCACAGCACACGTTATTTCAGTCCGACACCAAAAGATCTGCATGACCCTGTGGTCTAGAAAGCAGACTGACAAAGGGAATCATTGCTAGAAGTTCCTGGTATGGTAGAGCAAAGCATGGACTCAAGAGAGGTGCTAGTTGGATATATAGTATAGTTGGGCTTGAGAAGGCTTTATAGCAGAGGCAAGGTCTTGAGATGTGGTTCTCATCACTAATAATCCAATTTGTAATACACTGAACCAAAAGACATTCAGTAAAATATTCGCATTCATTGCTTTGGTAAGGATAGGTTGTGCATTATCTAGTTCCACTAGATAAGAAATACAAAATGTTGGCTCTTTTTTTGTCTAAATTTTACCTAATAATGATGAGTTATGAAACCTTTATTTGACATAAAATGATTTATTTACAAATATAAATATTATTTTGTCTTACTAAGACAAAAGTTCTTAATTAGTGCTTTCTCTCACATTACATTTCCTGAAACCCTATTTTTCCAGGGTCGTCTCTTTCAGCAAATGGTTATTTTAATGTAATACACAGGGTTTTCTATTCCTAGTAAAAATTGCATTGTATCGTTTATTTTTTTTATAAATGCCGTAAAAAACTACACAGTATTTACAGCTTACAACATAAAACAGTTTGGCAGCAACTCATTTAACAATACAATTATATATTTTATATTTTAATATTATTAATTATATTCATTTAGCCTATATAATGAATCTGACAGGTTCATTTTGAAGCATTCCATAAATAAAAAATCCTTTTAAACATGCAACCATCCTAGGGCTTTATGGAGCTTGAATGGGACTGTAAAAGTCTAGATTTTGTTAGAAAGGCTGTAAAATCCAAAGCAACATGGCTGATAGATATTTATATAGTGCTGAGGTCTGTTGTGGGTAACTCTAGGAAGAATTACCCCTGGACTTAAACTGGTGGAATATGATATAAAGTATGTCGAACAAAGTAAATGATTCCAGCTGTATTGAGATAGTACTTTTATTGGGGAAAATATCGTTTTTTTGTAAAACAACAGTTTTAACAGCATTGAAAATAAATGTGAAGATTTAGCTTTACAGCGTGTCTGTATATAGTTCTGATATAAAACTTGGCTTAATATTTCCAACATTATATTGATTTTTTGACCCTGAAATAAACAACAAGAAAAACCTGAATAGTGAAAATAAAAATGCATATTATTTGGCTGCTATAGCTATAACATTTTGCAGATAATTAGAGTTGTAATTTTTCGCCATTGTTATTCTCTGCATACTTACAGACAGCAACCCATTGATGTGAACGTTTGAATCACGGATGTTTAATGCAGGAATGTTTGCTTTTATTTCAATCTTGGATCTGCAAGGCGTCCTTCACTTCAACTACAACAAAAAAAAAGAATACAAATATTTAAAAGAAACATTTTTGACTAATTAGAGCATGTCATATTCTTGTTTAGTGTAATTACAAATGCTGAGGACAGCACGAAATACAATACAAAATTTGAGTTGCTCTGTACTATAGACATGCCTATATATTACAGCAGCACTCGAGTGGAGAAAAATTCAACACATTTGTGAGTGGTGAGTGTTAGTCTGCGCCGGGTCTTCAGTTCTAATGTGGCAAGTTGGTGAGGTTTTATGCACCCTCCCGTCATTTATGCTGGAGCGACGCTGGCCGCGGATGTGGCGGGGTCTCACGCGGCTGAGTGGGGAAGCAGGTTGACTACATGTTGATGAAGTTGAAAAACCTGAGTGAGCACCAAACATACACATAATTCATTTAAGGTGATTAATTATAAATATGTGATGAGATGTGATTGAAATTAGTGCATCATGCCATTATGAATCAAATATGTGTACATATATACATTATTACATGTATGTGTGTTTTGTTTTCTACCCCTTCTATGCTTTTCATACACACACACACACCTGTCTGTTTTCTTTGTGATCTTTGGTTTTGTGATGCTGGTCGTCACATTTACGGCTTGCATTAGTCTACAGTATAGAAGTGCTTCAAATCGCCCCACCCCCTTCCAGTCAGACAGAGTTACAGTCATAAAGATAAAGGTTGAGGTGCTTTCCCACCTGTGTAGACACAGATCAAACCGACTGCCAACATGATCCATACTGTTGCATATTTGGAAGTCATTCAGGGGAAAAAAAGGGATTGAACACTGGAAGGTTTCTTGTGATTTAGCTGCTTCAAATTTTCAATAATATTCTTGATTATTTACATTTTATATATATATATATATATATATGGGGAACTTGATGTTTCTACGCTCTACATTTCCGCAAGTTGCATCTTTGAGGAAAAGTGTAAAAACACTTTTATTAGTTAAAAAAGTGCTTGTGCTTACAAGCTGTAGTAAGTACAAAATTAATTTTAAAAGGCTTCTTGGCAAAAACAAATGGTTGATGGTGAAATGTTATGGTTTCAGCTTGTTTGTTTTAGGTTTGTGTTAACATAATCTCATGATTACAGTTGAGACTGATTTGTGAGAGAAATCAATGAACACAAAGATAGGATTAAAGCCAAGATAAGATTATTTTAATACAACAGGTGTCTTACTATCCTTGCATGAAGCAAAATCTTCAAAAACTTCTGAATGTGTGAAGAAATTTAATTAAATCATGCATCTGTAAAGGACACTCCATCTGCTGAAGCTGTAGACTATAAGGTAAACATATTTAAAAACTGTGTTGGTCACTTTATATTAGGTGTCCTAAATAAGTACAATGTAGTTATGTGTTTATATTGTACTGTAAACACTTTTGCTGCTACTGAGGTGGGATAAAGGTTTGGTGGTACGGTTATGTTTAAGGGTGGGTTAAGGTCTAAGGGAAGGGTCAACAATGTAATTACAGAAATTAATTACATCTGTAGGTACATGCAGGTATTTTAAAAATACAAGTACAATGTAAAAACATCTATGCACACAATAAGTGGATTGTACCAAATGATTAGATTAAATGTTCATAATAGTCACCTAATATGAAGTGGGCCCCTGCTGCGTTTGCCATAGGCTATATGAGGACTGACCAAATCAATCAAATAGAACAAAGAAAAAAAACGGATTCTTTTAAAAGTATACCGCCTCTCAACTTGGTGCAAGCTTTGCAAGCATGTGTCATGTGCCTGTCTATTGAGCTTTTGCCACATACTTAACCAACCGCCTTTATTAGGGGGTTCTGAAAAAGGAACAGGCTAAAAGGAGTATGAGTATGTAATACCTTTAGAGTCACAGAGAACGAGCATTATATGGTTTAACAGGCATTGAATTCTATATTGCTGTTGGTTAAGGGTAGAATCAAGGTCTGAATTTTCTTTTCTAGCAAAAGGACACACCTGGAAGGGCTGGTGCAGGTTTGTCTATCTGTCTATACAGTAATCCCCCCTGCTTGTTCTGGGAAAATTCCACAGATCTGAACCACACCTTTCAAATGCTTCTAATATGATACTCATCTACTGGAAACTATTATTTGAACAGACTGCAACTAGATAAAAGTTGGCCTGCTAATCTGAAAAAAAAAGAGAGTAATGTTTGCAAGTAATGTAACTGATTAATAAACCTTTCAGTTTCAATATCTAGAAGTGCTTTTCTAGAGATCCTGTCTTGAGAAAGTTGGTGCTGGCTTCATAAAACTGACAAATGCCTTCGCTCTGTATGATTATTAGTTAGAAATGAATCTGAGCCTTGAACAAATACCTAATGTAAAACACACAGAAACGTGTCTAAACCAAAAACATCTCTTGAAGCAAGTTTGTCTGGAGTTTATTAAGATCCATAAATAGATTTAGAAAGCTGATTTTGCTTTTGAAGCTACCACAAGGCATTAGAGCTTTAGAGCTTTTAAAACAAGGGTGAGGATATTAAATAAGCCCACAGACGCACAGTTCTCGACTTTCTCAACCATTTGTTCTAGGTTATTCCTGGGATTTAGGGCTTGCTTTTTTCTTATTTTCTTTTCAACATTTGTACATATAACATGACTAAGGGATAATGTACAGTCAGTCCCTCATTATCGTAAAATCTAACCTCAGCCAGGGTGATCAGGACCCCAATTTGAAGTGTGAAGATGATTGTCCATTATCCTGCTTATTATATATGGATGCTTACAAAATAAACAGATAAATAAATACATATATAGAAACTAACACTGCTCAACTGGTCGCCTGGGTCAAAAGTAAATTATACAGGTCAGTGTTAATTATACAATAATAATAATAATAATAGCAGAATCAAGTGTTCCAGCGCCATATCATAAAGGACAATAACCTTCACAGGTGTTAACAAAAAAGTCATGCAAAACGCACCAGAGAATGCCAGAGCACAAAATTAATTTCGACAAGGATATAAATATAATGCTGATATAGTGCTAGATACAAATCATCTGGGTCAGAAGACTCTTGAAGAGGTGTGTCTTGAGACTTGGGATGATGGGAGGATTCTGCAATATCAAGTAATTGGTCACAGCATCGATTCATCTTTCCCATAATTCTCACCATTTACCCTGTGCCTGTGCTTAATATTCATGTCTTCTCCTTGTTTTAGGCTTTCCATCTTTCCCGTACAATCTCGCTGCCCTCGATCGCAAAACTCTGGCGACCGGAATGAGGTCATTATCCAAGGCTGTGATGAGGAACTGCTGCACTCTCTCTCTTCTTCTGCAGCAGCAGTCTGTGGGATAATTCTGCTCCGCTCCTGATCTTTGATGACTTTTCAATGCTTATTTCAAAACTAATTCTTATCTATCACCACAGAAGCAGAAGCGTGCAGACACATGTAGTTAACAATTAATTTTACGATCAATATGAAAAATATTGGCTGTAATGTTGTTCAGTGAGCAACATCCTGGAACCTGTCCAGTAGACTACTGATTGTGGGAATGAAATCACTGTTCACTATTCTTGTGGAATGTTTCTAAACACTCGGGTAGAAAGGCAGCACTTCTTATGGTGTGATGGCCAATAGCATGTGAGTGGGTGTTTAATGACGCTTTCACTTTTCATTGGTTACAGCGGTCAACCGCGTTGAACGTTGACTAAATTTCCAGAGGAATTACTGTTGCTCTAGGTAATATGGCACAGGCCACAAGCACCCCAAGTTCATTAAATAGATACTATCTGTGTCCTCAGGTCAAATGGCAATCGAACAAAGCATGTTGCAGCAGATGGTTTACTCTCATGTGCACACTTATTTGCATAGTACTGCATTTATATTTTCCTCTGCTGTCCATCACCATTCTACAGTTCTGACCGAGTCTTGGACATGTCTTTCCCAGGAGTTTTTTAGAGCATTAAATGTTACAAGTAAACATGGAACCATGTATAGTATTGAGAAACAACAAAAGGTTGAATCATGCAACCATTCATAATCATTATTAGTAGTGTGATGGTTGATGCTGGCAAGTAAATTGGTTTTCTCAGGCTCCACAGAGGAATTTGTCTTTATCACTAAATGGAATGTGATAAGTCAATATGAAAATACCATTGATAACATGCAAAAATTCATTTTTTTCTGAATTACTCAGTGCTCACCAGCCCCCATTGCCCCCTAAATCTCTGTTCGAATTGAAAATAGCATGTATTTGTGCATCTCTAAGGCTCTCTTCTCCCTCCCGCTGTGTAGAGTTGACCTGGGGCTTGGCTGTCTTGCCTTGGCCTTGAGAGGACTGAGACTATGTTTAAGTAGAGGGAGCGGCTGAGCGAGGCAAATAAAAAACTCTTTACACACTCTGAGACGGAGCTGAGCTGGAACCTCAGGTACACGATTGTGAAATTCCCCACGTTCCACTCCCTGCAGTCCACAACAACACAAAGAGCTGCCCGAAATCGAGGCTAAGTGTTCCTCCACAGACTGCTGTTTCGCTGTACACTGACTGCTTAGGGTCATTCTCAAAGGATTAGTCAATTGGGGCGGCACATGATCTTGTATGAGTCGCAGAATTACAGGACATGTGTTTGTTTGTAGGGCTTATTAATGCTACACATACCTGAATGACCTGATCTATGATATCTACCCTCTGCTACCATAGAATTACTGAAATATGGTTAAGGAAGACAATATCAGTGATCTCATAATTGCTGTTGAATGCAATTGCCAAGATGTAATTGTACTAAGACAGCTAGAGATAGATGGAAGGAGCAGGAAAATCACGCTCCACTACAGCATGCAGGTGACTGTTTTTCCTCTGTACTCCTTTTTTCCTTGTAGTCATCCACACTGATTCATTAACTGTCTAATACACTGAAGGTAAACTATCAGATTATTGCCAACCTCCAAAACCTCTTCATATTAAATTAAGTTCATAACACGTTCATAGTGTGACAGCGTATATAAAATCATACTGATTTTATAACATACATCTGTGGCCAGGTGGTCATAATCTCATTAAATCAGACATAAAGTAACTTCTGTGTAACTGGCATCAATTGAACTGCCTCTCTTTCAGTTGCGTATTCGGAGCTTATAAAGTTGTTTTAGAAGAGATTAACTGCACGATTTGCTCTCAACATTCTGAGAGGTTCACACTGAGGATTAATATAATGTAAAGTTCACCACGAAACAATCTCCAATGGAGCTAAATCAAAAATTATGTCAACATTTTTTTGTTTTTGGCAAAGACCAATAGATAATTTTCCTGTGTGATGCACTGTTAAGATTAGCTCTTTGCTAATTGTTTTACTCTTCACGTATCATTATGATTTAATGGTAGGCTATTTGTGATATTTAGGCAGTCAAAAAAGTGCACACCTCAAAACTAAAACAAACTGGACAACAAATTATCCATGTCATGGTCAATTGAACAAAACCTTCAGCAGGGGTCCTACTTTCTTAATGTATTTCACAAGACAAGCAGCCACCATCTTTGATAGAGCAGTCTGGAAAATGTGTGAAAATAAGACAATAAAACACATACCTTACCCGCTGCTATGGGCCAGGGAACACAGTGGTTACCATGGCTTAATCTGTCACTGAAGTGGACTTTAAGGGGTGACAGGGTTTTTGCAGGCTGATCTTTCTCCCAAACAGACAGCTTAGCATTTGTGTGCACAGGAAGAGCCCTTTCCAATATCTCAAATAAACTGTGTTGGGCAGAAGTGCCAACTTAATCTATGTCTCCTACTCTCTCGCACCAATGGAATATGGAGGAATAATTAATTGTATCCTAAATTAACCAAAACATCCCTGGCTTTTCAGTTTGGAAATAGTTGTTTGGATGATATTTTGAAGAAAGTGAAATCCTGTAAATTGTTCAGAAAATTATCTTTTCACTTTAAAACTTTAAAAATTACAGCACAACTATCTGCAGCTTCAATAAAGTTCAGCTTTTCAGGTTAGAGGCTAATGGGACAAGTGATCAACCTGATAATTATGTGATAAAAGAGATAAAATGTTTACATTTAAATTAAAATGTATGTTTGTATTTTGAATCGCCTTGCTTGTGATTATTCTATGATTAATTAGATTAATGTCCTCACTGGTGATAAATGAAGTTTTGAAAGTAGCATTCATCCTCATGTGCAACTAAAGCAGTAACATGCAGGCCAAATGACTTAAACATAAATGGTCCATTAGCAGGTCACATAGATGGATGGAGCATTTGCATTCCAGTAACAAACTGAGCACACATGCGACATGCAGCCTCACGGACAGCAGCGGGGAAAACTGATGCGTTCACATCTCACCGTGTCCCTCCCCTGAAACCCACCTTCTTTAAAGGTTTTTGTGCGTCCGTTTTGTGGGATAACATCATAAGGGTTCGTCCCGTCGAGCCAATCAGGTCCCTCCCTACCTCAGATCGCAGCTATAATACATAGGAGTAAAGAGGCTTCTCGCATAAGTGGCTGTGGCTTCAACTCACGTTGCGATTTTGAGGTTAGTCTTACCTTTCACATCCACGCCGCAAACCTCCGATGCGTTATCAGACGCACATTTACGCACCTGTCACGGTAGGGCTTGGCGTTGAGGGACACGCGTGAACTGAGGAGAAGGCAAGGACATCGCCGGAGATCCACGCAAGGAGAACGAGAAATCCCGCTAGACAGACCGCGCAGGGCGCTCAAGAACACCGCAGCGAGATTCACCGTGCGGCAAAATGCGGCTTCTGACGAGAGAGCTGCTGGTGTCTCTTCTCAGTCTGTCCTTGGTGGTGTCCGGACTGGCCTGCGGTCCAGGCAGAGGCTACGGCAGAAGAAGACATCCGAAGAAGCTGACACCTCTCGCCTATAAGCAGTTTATACCTAATGTCGCGGAGAAGACCTTAGGGGCCAGCGGCAGATACGAGGGCAAGATAACGCGCAATTCGGATAGATTTAAAGAACTTACTCCAAATTACAATCCCGACATTATCTTTAAGGATGAGGAGAACACAGGCGCGGACAGACTCATGACACAGGTAATTCCTTTCCGTTCACAAATCACACCGGTGCTTGTTTTAAGTCAGAGCTTAAGAAAGTACAGTTCGTGCAAGGATTGTGAATTAGTCTTACGGCACGGCTCTTTCTAATGAAGCTGTGCGAGAGAAATGCCATCAGGAGAGGACCGGCTGGTTGCCTCCTTGCTCACCCTATCTGTTCCTATAGGCTATTTGTCCTCGCTGAGATACTACATCAGGCGCGCGTTAGCCTGTATGTTTTATAAAATGTGGGTATCCTGCTAGATAGGTACGGCACCTGATCTGAAGGGACTGTGGTGGGCATAATATGTCAGTCTCATGACAGCTAAATATAGAAGGAAATTAAGCGTACATTGTTCATGGGATCGCTTAGTAGTCAAACCGCAGCCCACCCGCTCGCAGCGGCTGCTTATCAGGGCATGAAAATATTGACATTTCTCAAAGGATGCTCTTAAATTTGTTTCTGCTTATTAATGGGCCAGGACGGTACCGCTTAATGACAGATTCGAATCAGACACCATGGCCTATCTGTCTTCACCCCTCTTCTTTCGATATTATGCAGGAGTTTGCTCATATTCTGACAATTATTTTACGCCACATGCGATGCTGCATAATCTATAGGCCTATTTGTTTTACAACTGACCGATATCAACATCAAGCGATGCACATGCAGAAATAAGTTTTATGTAGTAGCTACACACCGGGAGTATACTAGTACAATATTATTTTAATTGCAATATGCGCTGATAATTTGATAACTGGGTAGATAGGCTATGTGATTAATCCGTTAGATGCGGTAAACTGTTTTCTTTGCTTGAAATTATATTCGACTAGTCAGACTTCGATTTATTTATTTTATAGTTAATGCTAAAGTTGTGTGAGGCTCAAAAAATTTTGAAAGTTTTTTTTTTGTCCGAATTGTAGCCTACATAAAATGTAACACATTTTTTCTTTAATTTTTAGTTGTTTTTTTTAACGAAAGCTAGGCCTGTAAAAAAGTCAGACAGCTTCGGGAATAGGCTGTCTGTCCCCAACATGGCTTTCCACTCTCGTCGCATTAGCAGGGATCATTTGAACTTCTGACCCTTTGCTCACAGGAAGAATAACATTGCTGCTTAGTAATGCATCGAATAAAGAATATTGAGGTCTGCTTCCGTGTAATTTACAAAGTGATTACCCTGAGTGTAATATTTTTATTAGGTTATTTTGACGTGCCTCTGCTGAAAAATCATGACTGGTTATCGCATGGATGAAGTTTGCTGAAACATTGCGAATGTCAACCAAAGTGAATTTATACGCGCTGCGCAGGTGCATTATAAAGTCTCCCTTTTTCTGGTCCTAAAAAAAAAGATGAAACCCTTGTCTGGTGTGGTTTTCTCAGATGTATATCAAACTCTACTTAATGTGAATGTGATTATAAGTGTGTGATGACCCGCGGGCACACACACTGCCATTAAAAAAGGAAAGCTACCCCTGCAATCTTGTTACTTCAAATGGACGTCTAAGCTTTTCAAAGGGAGTTAACGAGGTGTCCTGTTAGCAAATGTTTTGGAGAAGCGCATCCGAGTGGAAGAGATGGTTTGTTGGTTGAACACGCTGTGTAGTGAATTGGACTTAACGGTGCTGCTCACGAAATTAGGCGCAAGTGCGAGGGCATCCTGGAGGCTGTTTGCTCTGACAGGTAGCTGATAAGTGTTTCCTCTATAACAGTTCATTTTGAGAGGAGATTAGTAGCTGACTGTGACTATAGGCGGCGTGTTGAACAAACCTCGTGTGGAGCACAAAGCGGCGGCACAGGGGGTTCCTGCTGCGCTTCATGGTGGCTGAACAGAATTTGGCTTGATTTGCGGCACACGACCCAATGAATTAATAAAGAGTTTAGGCTTCACGGGTCTTGAATCCCCGGCAGTTTTGCTCAGAATATTCTAGGTTGTATCTGTTGGTCCCTTTTTTTTGTATTTTCCACTCTCATTCGAGTCCCACGAGTGCTGTAGAGCTAATAAGCAGCAGATTAAAATAACTAAAGTAAAATCACTAGTCACAGGACATCTATTTTTCTGTAAGGGTGAAGTACCTTTTGTTTTCATTCAGTCCACAGCCTCATTTTCCATTCAGTGCACAGATGTATCAGTATCTCAGTAAGAAAACGATTAATGTAGCCACATAAGAGGATGCATGTGTGAAGCACATTACGTTTTTGGTTATTTGCATAATAGACATTGAGACATAATGGAGTGAAATGAAACTATTATAGGTTTTATAATTGACTATACTTCATTTTTTAATGTATGATGCAGTGTAATAAGAAGTATGTTGCCTTCAGTGCAGACATGAAAATTAGAGGGTCAGGCACATCAGTAGAAAGTGGGGCGATAGTAGTCTGGTACAGAAATGTATGATGTTATAGGCTACGGATGGTGTGTGTGTGTGCTTGTGAAGGAGGAAGAGAAAGAGGCAGCGAGCGAGTCAAAGCTAGGAGGGAATTTGTGTGAATTATTACAGGTATTAATTTGGCTTAGTGTCACAATTTGCAAGCATATTTTGAATAGATTTTATATAACCTCTGAAAGACCGTCGGTTAAGCAATCACATCACGTCCCTTGAGCAAACCTGTGCTGCAAGAATAATGAGTAGTTGCTTCTCCTCTTGGACGCAGTGAAAGAGTCTTTTGTGGTGTTTTATTTGACATATTGGTTAAGTGTTAGGAAGAGTTGTCCTGGAGAAGGCCAAGCATCCCAACACAAGGTCCCGGGAAAGGTTAGTGGGTGCATCACCCACACATGGCCTGATACTCCATATCTTGTACCTACACCTCGGCAAGACCCACTGCTCTAAACCAAAATGTTTAAATAATAAAAACCACAAATCACTAACTGAACATCACTTTTCAGTATTTTTTGCCTTCTTATCTCAAGTTACTATTGTTTGTATTCTGGCCTTTTAAGCAGAAGAGGCCTTGATGCAGTCACACCTTTCCCTAGTTGGATCTATATGTTTTAGATCAGTGAAGCGAATGCAATAACTTATCAATTTTTCATTGAGCTCTTTTGGCAGAATAGCCTTGCATGCAAGGCTGAATTATTTCCAGTGTAAATACAGGATTCTTATTTCATATATATAGACATATTTGTAAGTCAACCTGTTTGTCTGGACATATTGATTGGGATAGTTACAGAATTATTGTCAGTAAATGGTGTCTGGAGTGCTATGATCCTTGAAAAGGGGAAACTGACCGATTGTGATAAGATAATACTGAACCAGTCTATCACACCGAGATCTTTAACTAAACTAAAACTGTCCGTTTGTTCAAACAGCTTTAACGCAAGCTATTATTTAGGAATTTTTGGAGATTAAGAGCATTATTATTATTGTTATTATTTTTATTTTTTTAAATGTGTATGGCAACATGGATCAATGAATGAAAGTATTAAAAATTATCTCTCTTCCTGTTCTCTCGCTGTATTTCTTTTAGAGATGCAAAGACAAGCTGAACTCACTAGCCATCTCTGTAATGAACCAGTGGCCGGGGGTTAAGCTGCGTGTGACAGAGGGCTGGGATGAGGACGGTCACCATTTTGAAGAATCACTCCACTACGAGGGAAGGGCTGTTGATATCACCACCTCTGATCGAGACAAGAGCAAATATGGGACACTTTCTCGGTTAGCTGTAGAAGCTGGATTTGACTGGGTCTATTACGAGTCCAAAGCGCACATCCATTGCTCTGTCAAAGCAGGTAAGACCATGACAGG
Organism: Semotilus atromaculatus; assembly: GCA_031834385.1. Lineage (NCBI taxonomy): Eukaryota > Metazoa > Chordata > Actinopteri > Cypriniformes > Leuciscidae > Semotilus > Semotilus atromaculatus. Next base: position 13,738,734 of record JAULUF010000009.1, on the reverse strand, counting down.
TTGATTGGAAGTGATGGGCACAATGCTGCACACTCCATTTCATGTGGACAAAATATCAGGATAATCTGCTTTTAAATACTGATACAGTAACAACAACAACAACAACAACAAAAAATTTTCTTAATTTATTACAGAAAGTTAAAATGATAACTGTATTCATAAAAGTAACTTCTGGCAAATCAATTATTATTTCTAACAAATATTATTCTAATTAATAATTTGAATGTATTTTAGTTATTATGAAAAATACAAATTGTTTCAAGGCTATTCCTCTATAAGATATTTAAAATCTTTCACTTTACACTGTGAGTTAAAACGACTATCACAGAAAGACTTTTGAGCCAATATATTAACTGATCTTACATCGCCCCACTCTGTCTCTTTGAAGGAAGCGCTTATCAAGTCATCACAAGATCCCTCACTGAAACAGAATAAACATTGCTTATGAAGACATATCAAATCAATCACGCACGCTTAAAAAATACGATGAAAAACACTACGGGGTTTGTGGCGTCACTTGCGCATATAAATGTAGGCCTAATTCCTATCAGCAATCTTTTTGTAGTGTAATAAGTTTAACATTGATCGAAGATAATTTAGCTGGAACACATTGGCAAAAGCCTTAGGCTTTCGCCAAATCTTATTTAAATTCTAAACACTTTTACAAATACATTACAGGCTTTAAACAGAGCCAGGTCGAACTCGCTCGCCCAAATCTGTTTCTCAATTGTCACCATCTTATTTCATGCCCTAGAATCTTATGAGAGGATTAGACGAAAAGTCCATTCTATAGCTCTTGTTTACCGACCCGAGATCGGAATGTGAAGAGATCCCACAAGGCCCGAATTATTGTCATTAAGCTTGACAACGGAGAGCATGATGGTTTAAAAAAATGAAAGGAAAGAAGAAGAGGGCATTGATTGACTACCGCTAGCATTTCTAATTTACATTCAAATCTACACCATTAGAGCCTTGGAAAAGTGTCTGGGCTGAGTAAATAGGTACTATTTGAGCCTGCTTGGGGTTTTCTCATTCTATAAGTGTGAATTGTCACATAGAAGTTTCTGCACCTGAGCAAATATGAAAGAGGCGCAAGGAAAGGCAGAAGTGTCCTTTTCCAAGAGTGCTCTGTACACAGGCTGCATTAGAATGACAATGTCCGGGCTTTATTGGTTTTTAATTAGAGCAGTCCAGCCTCTTTCCTCATCCATCTCAAACAAAGACATTTTTGGGGAAAAGCTTTCGATTTACAGCCTAATTCCCGTTGCCACGTTTTCTTTTGTTTATTCAGACTTTTTCATACTTGAGGCGACTTTGGGGCTGATATAGCCTATTTACGTGCATGCTTTCCACTCTTTTTATTTATGTTATTTGACAACCTCGTCATAACTCAAACTATAGGCCTAATATTAGAGCGTAATTATGTTACTTCTTATGCTGCATAAAAGGCATCCCGTATTATTCACCCATTGCTATTTGCCTCGACAGAAAATTCGGTTGCTGCAAAATCTGGAGGCTGCTTCCCAGGTTCGGCACTGGTCACGCTCAAAGACGGAGGGCAGAAGGCCGTGAAGGACCTGAACCACGGCGACAAGGTGCTGGCGGCGGACAGCGCTGGAAACCTCGTGTACAGCGACTTCATCATGTTCACAGACCGAGACTCCGTGACGCGACGTATGTTTTACGTCATAGAAACGAAAGAACCCGTTGAAAAGATCACACTCACCGCTGCTCATCTCCTTTTTGTCCTCGACAACTCAACGGATGATTTCCACACCATGACCGCCGCGTATGCCAGCAGTGTCAGGGCCGGACAAAAGGTGATGGTTGTTGATGATAGCGGTCAACTTAAATCTGTCATCGTGGAGCGGATATACACGGAGGAGCACCAGGGCTCGTTCGCACCAGTGACTGCTCATGGAACCATTGTGGTCGACACAATACTGGCGTCCTGTTACGCCGTAATAGAGGACCACGGGCTCGCGCATTTGGCCTTCGCGCCCGTCAGGCTCTATTATGACGTGACATCAGTCCTATTCCCTAAAAACTTAATCTGTGAGTCCAGTGCTACTTTACAACAGGAAGGAGTCCACTGGTACTCCAAGCTCCTCTATCAAGTGGGAACGTGGCTTTTGGACAGCAACATGCTTCATCCTTTGGGGATGTCAGTAAACTCAAGCTGAACACCTTCATATGGAAATAAAGCAAGAAAAATCACACTAATGTAGGATATAAGACAATGCTAGTAAAAGAGAGAAAGAGAGAGCGAGATGAGAGAGAAAAAGACAAAGGCCCCAAACGGAGTTGGGATATTTATTACAATGACTTTAAAAAAATGTCATTTTCAAAGAATAAATGGAGCCTTAAAAGTTTTCTTTGCATAATTTATTCTCGCGTGAACTCAGGCTGGTGGCACACAAACGGATTCGAATGATCATCCAGCGGTGCAGAATCTATTTTTGTATATCTCATGTAAACAGGAAAAAAAGATAATGTATGGAAAAAAGAATGAAAATTTCATGACAGGTTGTAACATTCTGTGCATATGTGCAAATGACTGTTATATTTTAGGGGTAAGCAAACGCCGCGGGGCTCCAGAAATTATATTTTTATACACAGAATTGTACATTAGATTTTGACCGATCGTTACCTAATCACTTTTCGTTATTTGAAATAGTGTAAGATACGAGAATATATTTTAATTTAAATAGGTGCAGAGTCTTTGCAGTCTTGTGCTGTTATCTCTTTTAGAATTCTCTATTATTTTGTCATTGCTTTGGTTGTCAGATTGGGACAGACTTATTGTTCACTTTTCTCTGGTTTCATTGTTTTTTGTATTTCTTTAAGAAAATGCGAAATGCACATTCTGACAATTCAGTAACGATAATAGTCCCACAGTAAAGAACAAAGGTTTTCGTTAAACAAATTAATAACTACTGTACATTTACTAAAATGTATTTTCTTTTCATATTTTGTAATAGGTAAATAGTTTTATAGAAATAAAATGCAGCTGATGCACAGTTTGGATAGCATATGATTGAGTGGCCATACCAGTTAACTTGTCTTTCATTAAGGCAAGTTGTCAGGAAATGTATAGAATTTATTATTTATATGTTTATTATAAATGAATGAGATAAAGAAAATATTCAAACTGCTCGTTTGTATGTTTTTGTTTCATGAATATCCTGATGATGATGATGATGAGGCAGAAATGAAACACATTGACCTATAATTTTAATAATCAGAAGATTTAATAGGCTATTGTTGTTATTGATATTATTAACGCTCATAAATATTTCATTGTTACTGCTGTTGCTTAAAAAGTCGGTTCTTGGCGGCAATTTATTAAAATATTAACAGGGCTAATTATGTTCATTGCTGTCACGTTTAAGATATGGCACAACAAAAGATGGCTTACAAGTTGTCCAAATGTAATATAGGCTACAATAATTAAATGCAAAATATTGTATTGTTTCAAGGAAAAACGTTATTGGATAGAGTTGACCAGAGTTTCCCCCCACGTAAATCGGGCCATTCAGTTTGTATAAAGCTTGAGTGGGAGAAACCAACGAATGCGAAATGAAGTTAAATGTTGAAAGCGGCTATCGGTAAGACGCGAAAAAAGTCTTTGATCTGCATTTTGTATGCTTGCGAAAAGTTGTGGTCCCATGTTAAATATGAGCAGGATAGTCCTCCTTAGCGTAAACACTTGAACATTTCGCAGATTATAAAGGCTTCTTTTGCGTGCTTTAAACGCACCAACACATTTTCTGAAAATCGCCTTGCCTATTAGATCGGCTCTTTGGTGATTTCTTTAGTGGCTTTTACTCACCGCCATGAGAATTACGTCAAAATATGTGACGGAATCAAATAAATCAAATGATGAGACTACACATTTGGCTATTAAACACATTTAGCCTACACACTTTTCACGTCTTCATGTAGGCCTAATAGTGATTTTTATAGTTAATCGCAGGAATGAAACAGGTGGTGCACCAGGTGCAACGAGAGGAAGTGAGGAAACCATCCACTTTAACTCTAATACACGATGCACAACTCTAACTCGCGGTTATAAGGTAAACCAAAACTCTAAGGATCTCTGATTTTTCCTTAGGTTTAGTCTGAGATGTGATATGCGACTTCTATTCAAGCAAGGAAAAATGACAGCCTAACTTTATGCAGCCATCTAACAATGAGCCCCAAACCCAGGTCAGACAGTAGAAATTCGAAATGACAAAAGCTGGTCACATCCATAGCAAAGTGAAACAGTGCAGTTTTGTAAAACTGAATGGTCAGAATGTCATCCTTACAATTGTAAAACTTTAGCAAGCACCTACCAGATCATGATATCATGCACGTGAACTCTCTGCTGAACAATATTATCAATGATAGGAATAGTCCCAGAGAGCCAATGAACTGGGTATTGAGAATAGTACTAAAGTTTGAAGGGAATGTTCTAGCCTTATTGGCCTGCAAATTCAGACTGCAATTTCTATCATCAGCAAATATAAAAGATGGCTAGATCAGTGTCTTCACTTCATCTCTGTGTTGCACCAAAAACAAAGAACTAAATATACACATCCGTTTATTGTCTTTTCTGATTAAAGTGTGTGCGCATGTGCGTGCATGGACACTTTGAAGGGTATTAAAACTAGTGAGTGAAGGGAAGTTTGAGCTTTTGAACTCTGTTGCAACACGAATAGAAATTCCACTAACAATTCTTGAGAAGACTTCATTGTGCTGCAGGTTTTGCTGCTTTTTAGAGCTGTTGGTGAGGCTCACTCTCAGCCCTGACCTTGAGCATTTACACAGACACAAAAGCGACTGGGCGAAAGCATTCCTCAGAGCAGGTAAATAAAACCAACTAATCCTTCAGAGGGGCCTTGTGTCTGCAGAGAGAACAACTATGCTGGCAACTGCAAACAAAAATTGTGAGGTGGGAATTAAATAAAGGTTGCCTATCGTTAAATTCCAAGCATTCATTTTAATTCCATGAATATTCACCCAAGTGACAATCACTTTTCCAAAAGTACAACTTTCAGGGTATTTCTTCCTTCCTTTCCTTTTCTCGAGCGAATAAAGCACCCACAGCTTTTGACAGTTTGGTGTGGACCACTGCTTATTGTGGCATAATGATTACTTGTAAAAAAAAAAGTCTGTAAGATGGTGATCTTTTGTTGGCTCAAATAGCAATAGGCTTACTTTATACTCTCAGAAAGTAGATGCAAGATGAGTATCAAAAGCCATTAATTCATCACTCAATAAGAACATGGGCAACAGAAGATGAAATCCATGAAAAGGATTTATTTCAAGTAATTATTCATAACAAGTACAGTCAAGGCATATTATCGGTTTCCACTTGACAAGCTCCATAAAAGGTTACTAAACAAACACCATTTACATTCTTCAGAATTCAACATGTAGGACAGTCCAGTGTACACATTTCAAACACATCAAAACTGTTCCATTAATACAAGACTGAAGGACAACAAAACGGCGATCAAAGCAGCATAAATCACTTCCCCAATACAATAATGATTTCCAAGTAATGTTTTCTTTTCATCCAACAACACAACACGTGTGTACAGCTGGCAAGAGTGTACAGATCATTCTTGGGATTTGTGCAAGGTTTTGAACTTTGGAACTCAGTAGGGTGTGGTCCGAGAGACGCAAAACTTCCACGGACGTGGGCTAATACAGAAAGGAAATCCAGAAGCAAGGTCCCCCTGCTATAATACAGAAGGATTATGTTCACACAACACCACAGTGAGATCAACAGATCAACAACAGCCTTCCCATCAAGCCTCAGCCCCAGATGAAAAGAGCAGGAGAGAGAGAGAGAGAGAGAGAGAGAGAGAGAGAGAGAGAGAGAGAGAGAGAGAGAGAGAGAGAGAGAGAGAGAGAGAGAGAGAGAGAGAGAGAGAGAGAGAGAGAGAGATGAAATAGAGAGATACAAGAGAACGGATATCTGGTACCACTTAAACTGAAGAGGACCTGTTGAGAAAATAAGACAAGTTAGCATCATCTGGACACAGCTCTGCTGTAGACAGACACAACATTATTTAGAATTGGAAACAAAAGGAGGGTTTTTCATATTAGTTTAATATTTCCATTTTATTTTGTTACACATAATTTTAGATATGCAGAGGTTTTCAAAAGCAATGCTCCTTTCACGGTGCAAGGACCTTCACTCGAATGATTTTAAGAAGGAATCTGACATAAACGTATTTAGATTTTAATAACGATCAAAACTAGACTACATGATAAAATGTTATTATTTTTCTCACACTATCACTAAATCAGAAAGATAAACACCAGAGTCAATACACAACATGCTTATAAAAACAAATAGGCCTCTGATTTCAACTGAACAGTATAGGCTGCTGTCCGCAATCAGAACATTCACTTGACAAACACAGTTCAGAATTCAGGAGCACAGCAGTGGGATGCGGGTATGGGAAGCTATAAGCTATACACACTTCTCCTTCGGTCAATCATTGCACTAAAGCTGATAAACGAGGCTCAAATATAGCATAAAAGGCTCAAAAACTAAGCAATTAAAAGTTTACTTCGAACCAAACAACTTGACAGTCCAGCCATCCTAAAATGAAGTCAGCATCAGATCAAGAGCGCTAAACAAGACTAATCAAAACAAATCTGCTAGTCGGTATACTTCATCGTCCGGTGCAATAGCTGCAATGATTGTTTGCTAGTGTAAAAATGTATGACATTTTCAAAACAATCTCATCAGGTCACCCTCATTTTAAAGTTACATCTGCTATGTTCAAAGAATCTCTCAATCTTGCCATAGAAAGAACTCCAACACCAACGTTTAAAACAGTTACACAGAATTTCACTCCGACAGTCAGAAAGCATTATTAGTATAACTACAAACAATTTTTAATAGTCTTTTTATAGGGTTGCAACATAAATTGTCCTAATAATTCCTTTTGAAAACCAATGCCATCTTAGAATGTAAAGGGGCTGCAGAGCATTTGTTTTATGAAAAACCCTCCTTCCTGTTTGCCCGGAAGCTCTGTCCTGGAAAAGAGAAAAAAATTGTTTAATTACAAGTGACAAATAATCATACCGCTGCCAACGGGAAGCCGTGTATTGTGTTTGACAAATAAAAAACATGCCACATCTCTGGTCTTAGAGCTGACTACCATTATAAGAAATGCAAGTAATCTAACGCCAGGTTTCACAGACAAGGCTTAAGATGTCTGAGACTACAATGCATGTTTGAGCTGTTTAAACTCAAAGTAACTTGCACTGACATATCTTAAAATATATCAGTGCCATTGTTTTTTTCTCAAGATGCACACCAGTAACGCTTTTCTTTCTAAGGCACATTTATAAAAGCTACTTAAACGTCCTAATTGAACTAAGGCCTAATCTTGGCTTAATCTAAGCCCTGTCTGTGAAACCAGGCCTAGAAGTCCTAATCTTGAAGCAATAGGCCATCCTGGTATTTCTATAAACTGGCCAATTGTTCAACTGCAGTAGGATCCATGTAAAAAAGTAAAAAAATAAAACATGGGGAGTGTGTCAGCCACTTGTGATTGACAGAAATAAAGAAACAAAACAATATAAAACAAAAACATACCAAAAAGTAAAATACCTTTTACATTATTTTGGACTATATAGCTTATCTAAATAAAAAGTGACCAATAAGTCAATCTCTGAAAACTTAAACTTGTCACATGTGTGATTACAGTTCGGAAAGGGACAGCTTTCCCAAGATAATCTTAACTTACAATGAAGCTACTAAAAGGTTCAATATGAATCCGTTTTCTCTCTTATAAGACCATTTATAAAAATTACATCTTAAAAGATTTATAATTAGAAATATATTAAAATAGTGTTTTTCAGACTAGTTTAAACCTTTTAAATCCATAGGATTCACTCTTTTTATATAAATACATTCAAACCAATAAATAAAAAACAAATCTGTGCCCTAAACCAATTTTAAACAGAGCATGTCTACAAAACTCAAAGTTAACAAAAACAAAATAAATGTAAAAATCTTAGTCAAAAGGATCCATGTTTTGATTTTATAACATTATTTACAATCTTACCCATTATATATTTATATTTCTGTGATTCCTGGAAACACACAATGCAAATTATTAATACAAACATATAGACAGAGTACTGGGATTAATCATGACCAACTACTATATTATGAATCACAAGTGCATCTTAAAGCAAGTGGGTGTTGAAGGGTAGCAGCTTTACAAATTAACTTGAAAGCCAATGGCCCAAAGTCTTGGACAGTCAAGAGAAAAGTCTTCAGATAAATTGTTGCACCCTTAATTAGAAACAAAATCTTCACCCCTAAAATCCATTTCTACATTTGGCAACAGAAACATTAGGGAAACGAGCATGTTGTGTTTAGAATAATAAAACATATTTTAGGATGCAAGAGGGAGTTTTCAAACAAAACAACATCAGACAACAGTTAATGGTGATAAAGACAGTTGGCTTCACATACCCGCATTTACATGGTATATATGTGACCACCTTTTATTTTTCATCTTTAAAATATCTTCAAATAATAAGCTCTAAGTTCTGCAATAACAAAATTGTTGTAAAATGACCAAGGGATAGTTTTTATGTTGATATATAAAAACAAATTGAGAAAAGAAATTCACCTGTCACATACAAGTAGGTATTTTTAAACCATTTCAAAGATTTCAATATGAGAAAACAACAGACTTGACAGCTTCATACACATTTTTTTTCTTCCATTATATACAAAAAAAGTGACTACTGATAATAGTTGCTCCCAAATCCTTTGAAATTGTAGACCTGGATATGCTAATAACTACAAACATTTATTTGATAATTTATTTAATGAAGTGGCTACAACATAACAGGGATTACTGTTATATTATCTAAAACTGAGATATTTTAGATACTATAACAAGAGTGTTTTAGCTACATAAGTAGCTTATGTAAAGTGATTGGATTAAATTAATCAAATCAAAATATGAACAATATAACCCACTAAACCAAAGAGCAGTTCTGGGGCAATAACGTGACCGTTCAGTTTAAGCTGTACAATTAAACTTTTCAAGCACTATACTTACACCATACTGATGAACTATTATTATTATTATTATTAATACAAATAATAACGACGATGATATAACAACAACAATTCGGGATGTGAAATACTCATGATAGCATGGTTGAGGCTATGAAAAACCAGGGATTGTAATATATTCACTGGAGACTGACAATACATGAGGATTTGTGTTTAAAAAAAAAAAGTCTTCATGGGTAACATACAAAATGTAGAAAATGAAGAGGAAGGGTTTTGGAAGAGTACCTGACAGCTGATGTCCATTCCCTATCCCTTACAACTCAATTCCTGTCTGACCAACTGCAAAACAATTAACTGAGCCTAAACTATAACCATACAAACATTAGATATAGTTCAAAATATCTCCCTTCACAAACAAATGACCTCAAGCTGAACACGATTTACAAAAGCATCCAGTGCTCTAGACAACCCACACCACCATCAAAAGCTACAATAAAATCCTACCAAATCATCACACATGCCTTGATTCAGTCATTCACTTCCACACACAATGTGCTAAACTCTTGAGGAAAGAAAACTAAGCACATTAAAAGGAGCATTACCAAAGGGGGGACTTCCTGACAGCCTTTAATACTTTCCTAGAAGCCATTTCTAACAACAATTAAAATAATCTAATTATGCGACTCCAGCACCACAACTTAAAATCAAAGTATAAAAGCCATATTTTGTCAAATAGTTCATCACAAAGACACACGTCATGAACCACCACTCCAGCTCTGCAGAACAAAACTCAACTGCAATAATAATGGTGAAAGGGACGAACAAATGCACAAAAAAAGAGAGAGACACAGTCTCACAGTGGCTTCCAAAGATATTCAACAAGAAAAAAACTCAACCCAAAATGCCCCTGAAGTTCCTCAACAGCACCTCTACAAAGCAGTGCTTTTCACTCCGATGTCCACAACATGTCCTGGGCCACGGCCCAAAACTCAAGAGCTCCATACAGAAGAGTTCTGCTGCCCTCTACATGTGACTAAAACAACTGCAGCATACAGAACACCTATTCAGTCAGGCCAAAGACCCCATTTAACACTTTGTTCAAGTCGGTGACTTGAAAATCCAAAATAAATCAAGAATTCCTATTGAAAATAATTGTTCTGATGGTCTGTCTTGAGAGCTACAGGATGGAAGCAACTATTATCAAGCATCAGAAAAATGACTTGGTTTCATACCTCTGTCTCTTTTCACCTGCTGGTTCAGAACATTACTGATTTCCATATATAAATGAATGTACAGAAACATCATGCCAAAGTCATTCACAACATGAGTCCTAATGCTGCGCCATATCCAGCAGGACACAGCTAGTGTTTGGCTCTTTGTTTTTTACTCTTTCATGCATGTTTGTTGACAGTACTTTCCACACAGCATCCGAAGCTTTAGCATCCTGATTGCGTGTCCGATTGTTCGCCCGTCTTTCAGAAAAAGAAGTGCTCTTCTCACTCACTTCTCGTGTCTTCTCTTCTGTTGAACTGACTTGTTCCTCAGCCATCAATAACGGAAACATCGATGTGAGACAAATCTATCATGTGCCTATGTAATCAAGGGAACATGTGATTGAAATGAGACACTCACATTTAAAAAGCTAAACTGGGGCATCTCCATCAAAACATGACAGTCAGAAGAGTTACAGCAGAGCTCTTGTTCTTTGTTACACAGTTATGATGAGTAATACTTTTCATTTGCCCTTCAGCAACACAAACCATTAGGCACAACAACTCTGTTCTGCTTCAGCCAATAACAACACGGAAATATATCAACACATTAACGGAAATTTTGGTCTAATGCTGTTAGCACAATTTTTTTCTCTCGCTTCCCAGCAATTCACACCATATGTGAAGAAACTTCTGAGATTCAATATTTGATAACAGTCCTAAAACAGCAATAGCATTTAGACCAGGGATGTCCAAACACAGTCCTCAGTCCACTGTCCTGCAGAGTTTAGCTCCAACGTGCCACAACACACATGCCTGGAAGTTTCTAGTATTCCTTGGAAGACCTTGATTAGCTAGTTCAGGTGCGTTTAATTGGGGTTGGAGATAAACTCTGCAGGACAGCAGCCCTCCAGAAGCAGGACTGGACACCCGTGATTTAGACAATTTTGTCAAGTTTTTAGGGCTATTAACATGGACCAGACATGAAAAGGTCCATAGGAATCGAAACAAAATCTTATTCGCAAACTACATTTCTAATGTATATTAGGTCTTAGTGTGAACAAGTCTTGTCCTATAAAATTATGGGGGGAAAAGCTCCAAAACCAAATTATCAAAAGAATATCAACGACTCTACTTATGTTCATGCACTGTACATTAACAAAAGCACAACTAAGTTAAAGATGAATTCAAAAGCTTACCTGTGAAAGCTGTGCTGAAAGCTCACTGCATGTTCTGGGTTCACAAACTTGGCAATAGCCTTCCGCTGCTCAGGCAACATTGTAAACATCTATTAAAGAATCACACATATGTTTGAGCAGTAGGTTTCATTATATAAACATTCATCTACATTTTCTATAAGAGATGACCTGTTTCTTTACACAATTACAGTGGGTGATATACCTCAAGAGCAGGGGAAAAGTCATACAGGAGTGCATCACTGAATGCACACAGCTAGATGGCACTATTGTAATATTTTTAAGAGACCATTCTACCCAGAAAACAGTTTAAACAGTTTGGTTAGGTCAGGAAGTCGAGGTAATTTGCAAACGGTATTTGCTTTTATGTGCAAGTAGTGTATGTGCGGGATAATTTAATTTTTACAAATTATTTTAATGCACAATGTGGAGGCAAAGAACCATCTAGTCGTGGATTATCTTACTTCTAGCAAGGCACTGCCAGAATGTACATCATAGTTAATGATGTCATTGATGTCTGCAGTGCGATATTTGACTGTACTGACAAGTTTCAGTGCTCCTGAATTTCTCTCTATGTGTGAGTGTGAGTGACTGTCAGTGTGTTTGTGCTATGATGGCGGTGGTGGTGGCACAGTGGATAAGACACATGCCTTTGGTGTGAGAGACCCGGGTTCGAATCCACTGTGAGACACCAATGTGTCCCTGAGCAAGACACTTAACCCCTAGTTGCTCCAGAGGCGTGCGACCTCTGACATGTATAGCAATTGTAAGTCGCTTTGGATAAAAGCGTCAGCTAAATGATTATATATATATGATGGCAGCACATTAGTGATTAAACTAACTGTGTATTAAACAGATTAAATGCATACCTTCCAGCCAATCAGAATTGAATATTCAGACAGACTATGTTATAAATTACTAGAATTACTAAATGACTCCTCATGGATTGATTTAAACATTCAAACAACAGTAAACCCAGGATCTCGTCAACATAATGCGGTTCAACCAGCTATTAATACCATTTATAACTTAACTCTCACTACAATATGTTCCAATTTCCTTGCTGGAATTTTTTTAAAATATTTGTTCTAAAGATATTATGGTTTTCAAAACAGTTAACTGAGATGAAGTTGAAACTTAAATACATAATAAATATGCTTGGGGTAAATAAAATTAAATAAATAAATCCACCAAAAGAAGCCCCTCTGAAATAAATGGTGCAAAGAAGCATCACTTGAGACCAAGATACTGTATTCTAAAATTAAACAGTTAAATATCTTTAGCATAAAATATGTTTTATGCTCTTTGGCCAGCAGGTGGTGCTGTCACCAATTGGGTGTTTGCTCAGGGCATTGTAATAATGATATAGCAAGTAACACAGTGTACACACCTTTACTTGACCCATAATAAAAACAAAAGACAGATATACGTTTTGGAAAAGTGCAAAACAAAGTCAATGCGGCCTAACCTCAACAGGGCCAATGGAGTTGAGAAGGTTCATGAGCTGTTTGTTGGTTGTGGTGGTGGATAGACCCTCAATGCAGACAGTGCTGGGCTGACAATCCTCAGCTCTTGGGCTCTGCTGCATCATCATACGCCCCGCACCACGGCCACGTCCTCGGCCCCGAACTACTAACTGTGGATATCAGTAAGGGGAATATTAAATTCAATAAATTAACAGTACATTTTACCAGCTAACAACCACTATGATATTAAGTAAGATGAGACCATCACAGAAGAAACCAGTGCTTTGATGCGATGCTGAAAATGGGATCTTTGTTGTTTAATTCATGGTTATATCCGTTAGCTATTTTTACTCTCTCTCTGTCTGTACTTGTAGTTGCTCTTAAAAAAACCTGACAATTCATACACAATGTTTATATTTTCAGAGGCATTGTTAGACTTCCATGGTTCAAACATATAATGAACAAATGGTTTCAAAAAGCAAGTTAAACTATACAAACTAATTTTCTGTAGCCTTGATTTATTTGACAGTTATTAAATAATCAAGGCTACAGAAAATATTAGATAATATAGTTAAACTTGAAATAGGAGAGACAATCCACCAATCTCTTCAGCACTTTTTTGAGTAAGCGTGAAGTGGCTCGAGGGAAGAGACTTCTGAAAAAGGCCATCATTAAGTCACGCCTGGAGTTTGCTGGAGGCCATGTGACAAAACCTGGTGAATGAAAATGTTGTGGCCTGTTGAGACTGAAGCTGAGCTCTTTGGCCTTGAAAGCAAAGCTCTATGCTGGACGCAGACTAAAGAAAGATAAGGCCAACGTCACAGTTAAGCACAAACTTTATGTCAGTATAATATAAGCCTTTAAATTTGTAAGGTAATAAAGACTTAAGTGTTTTATGGCACTGTTCTTTGTAAAGGTGCTCTGGTTGCTAAACAAAAACATTACACAAATAATTTTAAAGCTACCGGTAATTTGACTGAAATTCTGGGGATTTACACTGCTGTTAAAAGGTTTTGGGTCAGAATCAGAAAGATTTCGTTTTTGAAAGAAGTCTCACCTAAGCAGCATTTTAGGGATGCGCCGATACTGTTAACCAATAATTCTTAACATTTAAAAGCCGATAGCTGATATATTGGCCAATAAACCTAAATCCAAATTTGTATTTAACTTTTTAGAACTTGATTTCTAACACAAAAGTATCACTATTATGTCCCAAGCACTTCAACATAAATCAAGCATATACAGTACAGAAGACTTGTTTGAAACAGTAAGTTTTCAAATAAATTTTACACATCTATGGGCAACTTTCTTAATAATAATAAAAAAATTATAATGCCATATCATACCAATAAATAAAACAATGCCTAAATAATGCAAACAACTCATGGGACAACAACTTGCGCATAAAGAATAAAAATGCATGTGCGATGGATAAATAAAATGCAATAGCCTGTGCACGGACAATAATGAAATGATTTTAATTAAACCATATTGTTGATGAAAATGATACAAGAAAAATAAGTGAGTTATTTTTAATAATGCATCAATGATTTTGAAAAGAAACTAATCTAAAATTAATTAATTTTAAATAACACCATTGATGTTTGAGCTGCATGGGAAACTGAAGCGCTTTGTTAGCGGGTTAATTAACTCATATCTATATGAGATTAATCTTATTCATACATAAACATTGCAACTTATATCTGCACAAAATGGCATAAATGCACAAGTAAACGAACTATATATACATACAAGTATATACATACTGTATATATATATATATATATATATATACAGTCATGGTAAAAATTGATGGCACCCCTGGTAAATATGATCAAAACTGGCTGTAAACAAATAAATCTGCATTGTTTATCCTTTTGATCTTTCATTAAAAAAAATTAGCAAAAATCTAACCTTTCATTGAAGTAAAAGAATTGAAAGTGGGGGAAAATCACATTATGAAATAAATGTTTTTGTCCAAAACACGTTGGCCACAATTATTGACACCCTTTTATTAAATACTTTTTGCAATCTCCTTTTGACAAGATACCAGCTCTGAGTCTTCTCCTATAATGCCTGATGAGTTTGGAGAACACCTGACCTGAGATCAGAGACCATTCCTCCATACAGAATCTCTCCAGATCCTTCAGATTCCCAGATCCATGTTTGTGCTTCTCCTCTTCAGTTCAGCCACTCATCAGGTCAGGGAACTGGGACGGTCATGGCAGAAGCTTCATTTTGTGCTCCGTAACACATTTTTGTGTTGATTTTGATGTTTGTTTTGGATCATTGTCCTGATGGAAGATCCAACCACGGCCCATTATAAGATTTCTCGCAGAAGGCGTCAGGTTTTGATTTTTTATCTGTTGATATTTAATAGAATCCACGATCCCATGTATCTGAACAAGAAGTCCAGGACCTCCAGCAGAAAAATATGCCCACAACATTAAAGATCCAATGGTATATTAAATTGTACACATGGGGTACTTTTATCTAGTGTTGTAGTTTTCGAGACCGGTCTTGGTCTTGGTCTCGGACCACTTTTTGATGGTCTCGGTCTCGTCTCGGACTCGACTGCATTTGGTCTCGGTCTTGTCTCGGTCTCGGACATTGAGGACTCGCGATTTTTTTTCAAGACCACTCAAGACCATAACTGTGGAAATATCACTAAATTGCCAGTATATTGTCTAATTTTTTTGTAAACATCCTTGCTTTTATTGGATGTAAAACGATCGATGAGTAGCCTAATGTAGACGAACTGCTGCGCGTGTGACAGAGAGAGAGAGAGAGAGAGAGAGAGAGAGAGAGAGAGAGAGAGAGAGAGAGAGAGAGAGAGAGAGAGCGAGAGAGAGAGAGAGAGAGAGAGAGAGAGAGAGCGAGAGAGCGCCCCGGTCGCGCGCGCACACTCTTTCTCTTCGGAGCCAGGCGAAAGTATAAACAAGGGTTCACCGTCTCCTAAGCGCTGTCTTGCATGGCACATATTAATAAAAATAAATTGACACGATGGTAAAAGGTCGGAAGACCATAGTTTCATGTGGAGCATTCGGATATTTTTTCCTGAATTACTGCTGGTTGTGAATTGTGCTAAAATACGTTTAAAAAAGGATTGTTGTAGGTTTAAAAACAACATAACTTTATGTATTGTTTATAAAAGGCGGAGAAAAGTGAAGACTTTAGTGATGAACAATTAATAATTGTTTTACATTCTGTAGCCTACTAAATGATGGAAGTCACCCAGGGTATTGAATAAAGATGGTTACGTTTATTTAAACTTTGAGTGTAATATCTAGGCTATGTATTTTTATGGGAATGTGGATCTTTCAGATCAATTTGAGAAGCTCTTTTGATCATGTTTCACAATTTTTTGTGTCATGTAGTGTGGGGCGCTGGTCTTGGTCTCGACTTGGTCTCGGCCCCTAAAAGTCTTGGTCTTGTCTCGGTCTCGATACACTCTGGTCTTGGTCTTGTCGGTCTTGACTACAACACTACTTTTATCCTTGTGCGCACCAAACCCATCTAGTGTGTTTGTTGGCAAAAATATATTTTTTTAGTTTCATCTGACCACAGAAGCCTGTGCCGTTTGAAGTTCCAGTCGTGTCTGACAATTGAATATGCTGGAGTTTGTTTTAGGATGTGCGAGGAGGATTTTTCTTGAAACCCTCCCAAACAACATGTGGTGATGTATTTTTTTTCTCTTTTTTTTGGCTCTCTGACCCCCAAGACTCAACTAATCTCTGCAATTCTCCATCTGTGATTCTTGAAGAGTCTTTGGCCACTCAAACTCTCCTCCTCGCTGTGCATTAAGTCAATATAGACACACGTCCTCTTCCTGGCAGATTCGTAACATCTTTAGTTGATTGGAACTTCTTAATTATTGCCCTGATGGTCAAAATGGGGATTTTCAATTCTTTGGCTATTTTCTTACAGCCACTTTCTATTTTGTGATGGTCAACGATCTTTTAATGCACATCAGAACTATATTATGATTGAATGATTAAGGGGATTTGGCATTTGTGTTTCCTCATATTTAAACTCCTGTGAAACACGAAGCCATGGCTGGACAATTTCATGTTCCTAGTCACCCTGGTGTGCTAAAAAAGGTAAATATTAATGGGAATATACTTCAGAGATATTTTACTCGTAAAAAGTTCTAGGGGTGCCAATAATTGTGGCCAACGTGTTTTGGAGAAAAACATTTATTTCATAATGTGATTTCCCCCCCACTTTCAATTCTTTTACTTCAATGATAGAATTTTGTAAATTTTTTGCATGAAAGATCAAAAGGATAAACAAATTTAAAATTTTTAAGAGTTAAATTTATTTGCAAATTTATTTGTTTACAGCCAGTTTTGATCATATTTACCAGGGGTGCCATCAATTTTGACCATGACTGTATATACATATATATGTATATGTAATGTATGTGTTGATATATTGTGTTGCTGAATGTATATTTAAACGTAAAAATTTTAATCGGTTTGAATTTGGTTCAAATAAAATATTTCAGGACAATGCAAAGGCATTCCATCCATGTTTTCAAATAAAAACTCATCAAAAGGCCCAGGTTGGCTCTGGACCAAAACTAAGCGCAGCTGCCAGACTGAAAAATCCCTTATGGGTTCTCAATGCTATGCTCTCTCACCACTTACTCAGTATAAAATACACTTTTGCTCCCAGCGAGACACCAGGTACAATATGAGTGAGTGATTTACAAGGCCACGGTTATATCAGTAAACAGCAGCAAATGTTTAGAATATCTGACTCAACATGAGAGCTCGGGCAGATGCAGCAAGACAGTCTGACTGAGACAGCGCGAGAGGCTGTGCAGGAAGGCACTCTGCTGTGACTGACTGACACACGTTAGCACTGTATTTGTCCCCTGAGAATGGACTACTGTACAGAGACGGCAGCGTGTGGAAAAGGCCAAGGGATCTTCATCTCTCCTGCTTCAGCCTGTCAATATCATCACACCTGGCACTCTGTTCCATATCATTACTGCTCCTGCTCTCTTCCAAAACAGCTACCAGTCCCCTGGGAGATGCAGTGACACAGCTGAGCCATAGCAGGAAACCAAATCTGCCGTCTTTACTAGAGCTGAAGCATGAGGGAGAGAACCACTTGGAGCAGCTCTTCATGACAGGGAAAAACTCTAACAAAGAGTGCAGATGTGGATTGAATATTCTGGACAGCACTATACAAGCCCATGAAGAAAAGCAAATATAAATAGAATTACGACATGTGCATTCAAGTGATTTTGGTCAGAATAAAATGGACACACTGAACAATTTCATCCTTTTCTCTCTTTCACTTTTTAGTTCTAATTAGGGCTGTCAAATGATTAATCACGATTAATCGCATCCAAAATAAGAGTTTGTGTTTACATAATAAATGTGTGTGTACTGTGTATAATTATTTTATATATATATAAATACATACACATGCTTGTATATATTTAAGAAATATTTGCATGTATATACTATATATAGATTTCTATATAGTTTATATTATATATAAATATAAATATTGTATATATAAATAACACATTTTTCTTAAATATATAAATGCACGTGTGTGTACTTATATATACAAAATAATTTTACACAGTACAAACACATTTATTATGTAAACACAAACTTTTATTTTGGATGCGATTAATCGTGATTAATCATTTGACAGCCAAGTGCTTGAAATAAATTTTTTCTGCACACAACCATTCAAAAGTTCAGTGTGTTGTGATTAGTGCGTGTTCGGGAAGAGTAGAGTATTTTATCATTATTGTGTTGCCACAAAGGATGATGCGAGACAGGGAATTTGATATGAATTTGATCTAATATGATGCATGAGTCCTCATATTACACATTGCTGACTGTAATATGAAGTTTTTTTCTGAGAAAACTTTTCTAACTATACAAGGTAAGAATGAAACGGTCTCCTCTTCACTCCAATTGTTGTATTTTCCAACACAGTTTGACATTTTTCCTATCATACGCAGAAGCAACTGTTTATATACATCGCGCTGTGTTTCCGTGACTGCCCAAAGTGCGTGAATATATGGAACGCGGTTGGTTGTCGGTTGCTAAGCATCTAGTTTTCTAGCATTCTAACACCACATCGTTTCACACTGTAACGGTTTGGCACTGCAATGCGGAGTTAAGATCTGGAGCAGGGTTTCATAACCCGGGTAAAAACATACCTGCAAACTCAGAAGGTCTGAAAAAGGCGACACATTTTATACCCATGCAACCCCAGATGACATGGACATCTTGGATGACATGGGGGTGAATAAATTATCAGCAAAAGTTTTTTTTTAAAGTGAACTAATCATTTAAGTTAAATGCAAGGTTTTAGAGTAGCATGTTGTATACTGGCATTAGATAGTAGTCTTACAGTTTGATAACTAAATACAGTTCTAAAGCAGGATAAAACCTTGTATGTGGTTCATTCACTTTATGTTTTAAGAGATTAAAAGCTTAAACGGGAATCTCTAGTTTTCATTCTTGCTGTTACTTTTACTTCTTTAATACTCAAGTACAATTTTAATGTGGTACTTTTTACTTTTACTCAAGTACGATTCTGGGTAGATACTTTTACTAGTAATTGAGTAAAACTTTCCCTCAGTACTTGTACTTCCACTTGAGTAACAATTTGGAGTACTTTATACATCTCTGCCTAAAGTAGAACACAGTCTTCTTTTCAATTAATGATATATGCATTCTTTATAACTACTTGCATACATCATTCTTTATTCTTTCAAGCAGACATATTTATTTGTATGAATTAAATATTAATCCTTATTAAGGCTATTAACGAGCAGTGGATGCCTTTCTCTTTTCCTTTGGTTGCTTGATCAATATTAAGGACACAGACCGCATTAGGTTTATTACCCACTGTCACTTTAAGACATAGGATCATTTCCAATGACATGCGGATCCAGAATTGCACTGAATCTGATGCACATCCGATACACACACAACTGTTTAAGACAAAGCCGACATATTTTACGTGAATACTCTCCAAAACGGACATTTAGACAATGTTGTGTGTGCATTTGTCCATTCGGAAACGAAACAGAGCTCAATTTAGTCCGCGCGCGCTGTAGTGTCTATGGCTGCATGCTTCGGGTCGGGTGTGTGCGCGCAGAAAGAGACCAACCCGTGTCCCGCTGGGTAGATCAGCACGTTACAGTACAAATGTGCGCATCTACCACAAACGCAGGACAGTTCTGACTGGATCGCTTCCCAAATCGTCACTATCTAACATTTTCATCTAGTTTTTATTCGTTGACGAAAATGTCAATAGATTTTCGTCATAGTTTTTGTCATTCAAAACTAGTTTTAATAATTTAGTTATCGTCTCGTTTAGTAGTTATCGTCTCTGTGAAAAATGTCGTTGATGAAAATGACAAAAATTATTCGTCAACGAAATTAACACTGTAATGTAGTGGAGATAGCCTTGCCAAAATCCTTCACATTGAACTAACATTGTAGGCTAACAACACAATTTGCTGATCTTACGTTAACTGACAAGCCGACAAGCTTACTTTCAATTATAACGTTAATGTTAAACATGTTAACTAACAACAAAGTTAGAGAAAATAATTATATTGTTGGCAGGTAACAGCACTTGCCTCAAAACTAATGTCTGTCCAAAGTAGCACCAGATAATTTCTCAATCCGTGGGAAAGCTGCAGCCAGGGGCTTTTCAAAGAAGATGCTGCCGTTATTTTGACTGTGATTGGCCAAATGACTCGCGTGATGTACCAAAGACATTTGTGGAGAAGACCGCAGACCCCCCCCTCCAAAAATAAAAACTCTTCGGATCTACACGATTCACGTGGATGACATTTTTCCCATTCAAAACGGCGATTTTCGGCGAAAAGGGACTAGTTTGTAGGTATATAAAAAGCAATGCTAACCCCGCATCTAAATTGCAAGTGTGAAATGCTCCTTTAACCCGGGGTTAAGTGCAGTGTGAAAAGCCCTATTGATGAATGATAAAGGGAATTTGGACGTTGTATATTAATACTCCTGTGGAACAGGAAGTAAGTATTTTGTGAATATTTTTAATGAAAGATCAAAAGGATAAACAAATGCAGATTTATTTTCATAGCCACCTTTGCTCATATTTACCAAGGGTGCCAATATTAGTTGAGGGCAATGTACGTACGTAACTTTCTGTCAAGTTTGATTGTTTTTATCAACAGTTTACAAAGTGCATTCAAACAATCCACAATTACAGCTAATTATGACCAACAGCAAATAGCCACCGCCATAATGCTTTAATTCAGAAGTCCTCAACTCAGAGAACCGTGCCTTAAAGAAAGTCGTAAATACATTAATTCTGAGTCCGACATGACTTGAAAGCACCATTAGTATCAGGGCTTAGTGTAAGCTGTGCAAAATGGCATTGTGCACCTGTCCAATTAAGGGCTTATGAGAGTAATCCAGATTCAATGTCATACCCGGTTCGTTTGGTTTGCCACGCCACGGCCTGCCTGTTGTTGATTTTGTACACCACCAGTTGCCATGGTAACTTTCCTGATGGGACCAAGTCTCTGTTGTTGGGCAGGCCGACCAATTGGTTGTTGCTGTTGCTGTGGCGGACCAGTGTTGGGACCGGCATCTGCCTACAGAATACAGAGCAGATACATTTTATAACCCATACAAAGAAAATCCCCAATGGCACACAAAATTAACATGACAGTCCATCATGCTAAAGTCTGACTATCACAAATGTTCAAATTGCTTATATCAAAAACAATCATCTATACAATGCCAACTGCCAAGCCTTAGAGTTTACAAAATGTACACAATGTGGCAGAAGAATAACTAAATAAGCAAACAACATAAGCGACAACACTGTTCCATGATGTGATGCTTTCTGATTTTGGGATGATACTGTGATCAGTTTCAGAGGATAAGGTGAAGCTGAATTCATAAAACATCTTCCACAACAGTGATGACTGGATCTCTGAGCATTAATGCCATGGATGAGGACCTGCTTGAGACTGCACAAACTGCCTCTGGTTCTTCCCCGAAATTCCCAGGAATTCTGTTTCCTCATCTCTAAGAAAACCTTTCAAAGTATGCTGGCAGCTTTTAGATGTTAAAATGGCCAGATTTAAAACTCACAAAAAAGGGGCAGACTTTGTATAGGTTAAGTTGGGTAAGATGCCTCCTTAGGCTAATTTTGTATCTCTGGATCTATGAAATTGTATGACGTTTAATGTCAAAGGTTTTTTGTCTATTTCTTAATATGGGACTTGTGGACACGTTTTTAGATTTTTTTAAAGGGGAAAATTTCATTTTATTTTGAATTGATAAGGTAAAATTAGACCTTTAGGATAAGTGCAGCTATTACAATATATGTTCAATGAAAATATATGCAATTTAACACAAATAAATACATTTAATGCTGTCAATCGATTAAAAAAAACGAGCGAAAAATTGTCTTAAATTACTCGTGATTAATCGCACCTAATACGTATTTTAATAATAACGTATTTAATAACGTATTTTTCTAATACGTACACTCTAAGAATTTCCCCCTTCAATTTTAGCCATTATAGCCATTCAGTATTACAGTATAATTAAAAGCTATACATTTTAACATATATTAGGCTTTAAAAATATGTAGTTTTTTTATTTTAAGTTAACTTAAAAAAATCTTCACATCAACCCATTATAATAAATGTCACATTTACCTGTGCCTTTCAATACACCAGGGCTCAATATTTTCTATTGGCCCAGTCAGACCAGTTAAGTTTTTTACTTGCCCTGTCATAAAACGCAAAAAGTTGTTTTTGACCCATGTAACCTTGTAAACAGTACTTTAAGATTTGTAGTTTTCACTGCATAAATTATAGGGCTAAATTAAATAGGCTTTAGATTAATTCTTAATCCTTATTGAAGCTACAAATGTTATTCAGTCAAGAGCAGAGATTGATTTTCTCTTTTCTTTTCTTTGATTATCCTTAATGACAGACAGCAGCAGGTTTATTAGGCTGCTGTCACTTTAAGCCCTGACGCGAGACGCGGATCTGATATCCTATTTTCTCAACTCTTTATGTTCATTTAAGACTTCATTTAAATAATTTAAGTGCTTGTGCTTGCGAGGACACTCGACAAAACTGGCATTTTAGCATTATTTGGGGTGTTTTTGTCAATTCAAGCGTTGTCTGTGCGCATCACAGTTGTGTGTGTCACACAGAGAGGAGATTCGCAGACCAGCGCCCATACTGCGCTTTGTGTTCCAAAGTTCAAGTTTGGTGAACTTTTAGGAGTGGCGTGCACCCTTACAGTGTCTATTTTGTAAACATGAATTCAACATACAGTGAGGAAAATAAGTATTTGAACACCCTGCTATTTTGCAAGTTTTCCCACTTGGAAATCATGGAGGGGTCTGAAATTGTCATCGTAGGTGCATGTCCACTGTGAGAGACATAATCTAAAAAAAAAAATCCAGAAATCACAATATGATTTTTTAACTATTTATTTGTATGATACAGCTGCAAATAAGTATTTGAACACCTGTCTATCAGCTAGAATTCTGACCCTCAAAGACCTGTTAGTCCGCCTTTAAAATGTCCACCTCCACTCCATTTATTATCCTAAATTAGATGCTCCTGTTTGAGGTCGTTAGCTGCATAAAGACACCTGTCCACCCCATACAATCAGTACGAATCCAACTACTAACATGGCCAAGACCAAAGAGCTGTCCAAAGACACTAGAGACAAAATTGTACACCTCCACAAGGCTGGAAATGGCTACGGGGAAATTGCCAAGCAGCTTGGTGAAAAAAGGTCCACTGTTGGAGCAATCATTAGAAAATGGAAGAAGCTAAACATGACTGTCAATCTCCCTCGGACTGGGGCTCCATGCAAGATCTCACCTCGTGGGGTCTCAATGATCCTACGAAAGGTGAGAAATCAGCCCAGAACTACACGGGAGGCGCAGGTCAATGACCTGAAAAGAGCTGGGACCACCGTTTCCAAGGTTACTGTTGGTAATACAATAAGACGGCATGGTTTGAAATCATGCATGGCACGGAAGGTTCCCCTGCTGAAACCAGCACATGTCAAGGACTGTCTTAAATCTGCCAATGACCATTTGGATGATCCAGAGGAGTCATGGGAGAAAGTCATGTGGTCAGATGAGACCAAAATATAACTTTTTGGTCATAATTCCACTAACCGTGTTTGGAGGAAGAAGAATGATGAGTACCATCCCAAGAACACCATCCCTACTGTGAAGCATGGGGGTGGTAGCATCATGCTTTGGGGGTGTTTTTCTGCACATGGGACAGGGCGACTGCACTGTATTAAGGAGAGGATGACCGGGGCCATGTATTGTGAGAATTTGGGGAACAACATCCTTCCCTCAGTTAGAGCATTGAAGATGGGTCGAGGATGGGTCTTCCAACATGACAATGACCCGAAGCACACAGCCAGGATAACCAAGGAGTGGCTCTGTAAGAAGCATATCAAGGTTCTGGCGTGGCCTAGCCAGTCTCCAGACCTAAACCCAATAGAGAATCTTTGGAGGGAGCTCAAACTCCGTGTTTCTCAGCGACAGCCCAGAAACCTGACTGATCTAGAGAAGATCTGTGTGGAGGAGTGGGCTAAAATCCCTCCTGCAGTGTGTGCAAACCTGGTGAAAAACTACAGGAAACATTTGACCTCAGTAATTGCAAACAAAGGCTACTGTACAAAATATTAACATTGATTTTCTCAGGTGTTCAAATACTTATTTGCAGCTGTATCTTAAAAATAAATAGTTAAAAAAATCATACATTGTGATTTCTGGATTTTTTTTTTTAGATTATGTCTCACAGTGGACATGCACCTACGATGACAATTTCAGACCCCTCCATGATTTCTAAGTGGGAGAACTTGCAAAATAGCAGGGTGTTCAAATACTTATTTTCCTCACTGTATATCACACAAAAATTCATACAATCTACTCGACTTTACTGCAAAAATATAGTTCTTTTAATTCTGCCAAGAGGTCACGCTGTGACGTATCGATCTTCTACTGGTCAAATGTCTTCACTTGATGCAAATTCGCAGCTCAGAGTTCACCAAACTTGAACTATGGAATGCAGTGAAATGCAGAACTTTTTGCATGAGCTTGCATTTGTGGTCTGACGCATTTCACATGCATTAACACTTTTTATTATACTGGTTGAAACGCTCTTCACCTGTACATGAGCAGTATCGGACCCGATAGCAATGCCCCTAAATGTAATATTGTCCACTAAAAAGAGAAACAAACATCAGCATTTATTCCTTATCCGAAAGCAAGACCGCTTATATTCAGGCTGGTAAAACATTAATATGCTCCCTATAGACACATTGCTTCAGTCTACAACAAAGACATAATTGCCACCCGCGCTATGCTCATCCTTTTCTTCCCATCTGTCTTTTTCTAAAATATGTGCATTATCTCTATTCTGTCTGTCTCCATCTGAGGGAG
The DNA here is from genome assembly GCA_031834385.1 of Semotilus atromaculatus. Classification (NCBI taxonomy): domain Eukaryota; kingdom Metazoa; phylum Chordata; class Actinopteri; order Cypriniformes; family Leuciscidae; genus Semotilus; species Semotilus atromaculatus. The sequence goes on along the minus strand of JAULUF010000009.1, from coordinate 13,713,338 downwards.
TTAATGGATTAATCTAACTCAATACAAAATCCACATATTCAGATTACATCTATCAGATACTCCGCTGCTATGCACCGGGGCGGGGTGACGGCACTTGACAAGCACCTCCCCCTCCCCCACCCACCCCGTCACCTCCATCCCCCATGCTGCTTTTGTAAGGCGCAGGCTTTGTATTCTTCCCGATGAAAATTTAATTTGCTCTTATCTGTACGGCTAAGCTGGGAAAAATACAAATCCGCCCAAACCGCCATCTCTCTTTCTCCCGGACTCTCGCAGGTATTATTACACAGATATCAACATAGACGAGGAAGATTAATTGCAGATGTCCCCGGACTGACACCTATTCTAACACACTTCAATGATGAGCTGATGGATGGATAAAGCAAGAGGCCAGACGAGATAGATGAAGAGAGTAACACAGAGCGAGCACAAGTTAGAAGGGAGAACAAGAAAGAGAGATAACATTGTCAGGCAGCTGAGGTTGACAGCAGGAGAAGAGAAGCACCTAGAGGATCAGCTTCTCTCAGTCTGACAACCCTCCCCCTTTTTCCTCATTGTCAGTCAGAGTCACTGCATTTCAGATAGCTGTGTGTAGCTTTCTATTAACTAAGTTGACACACAGTTATCTTCATCCACAGAGATCCAGCACTCAAAGGAGATATTTAGCTTTGCTTCAGGCAGGAGACTGGAAAAGGATGTTTTCTCTTCATTCAACACAGCAAATAATCTCTTAGAGCCCATAAATCATTCTTGGGTCCTCCTTTTCTTGGTTGAGATGCATTAAATGTCCTGTCAGATTTGTACATAACCACCTCAAACTCTAGTATTAATGTAAAAGGGTAACTGAAACCTCGACATAAACTTCCATTAGGTCTTTCTCGACTTGGTTCATAAAATAGGATCTTGACTTAAAGAAGACACAAACCTTTTGAATGTCTGGATCGGTTGTCACTCAAAGTAAAGGTGCAAATGCCAAGCAACTCACTTTAATGACGCTAGGATGGTGCCATTTATGGGCTTAAAAGGTAAAGGTGTTCTATCAATTAAGTGTGCCGTCACAAAACATAGCATGGAGACCACCTTTGGTATTGATTCTGTCAAAAAGAGAAATTCACTTTATACTTTAAACAGTTTTTAGCTTTAAAAACTTTAGTGGTCAGAAAAGTAGACTCCTTGACTTTTGGAATAATTGGAAATCCTCCTTGCGTTTGAGACGAGTTCTTTGATTTATTCCATAAAGAGCTCTGGTTTACTATTTCATGAAAGTCAGCTAAGGGCAAAGATAAAAAGAAAAAAGAAAAAGAAAATCTGTGGCATATAAACTTTAAAGATCACATCTAGAGTTTAAACGGGTAACAAATTTACTCACCTCTCCCAGAAGCTTAACTAGTCGCACTTTCTGTGGAACCTGTGGTGATTCTATGCTGTTTGTTCTTTGCATCACTGTTCTCTTTCCGCCGAGCTGAGGCTGACCCAGGGCATGCCCTTCTAATGGGCTGGTCTGAACAGCACCCGGTCTTTGAGTGTTTTGTGGGGTCGTGGTCCTCTTCTGCTGTGCTTGCCATTGGCCCTGCTGGTTGGCATCAGGACCAGGGTTCTGTTGCTTCTGTGGTGCAGACCAGCCTGAAGCCTGTGCCTGAGGTTTAGTGTTCTGCAGACGAGCCTTCACAATCGGACGAGGGGAACTAAGACCTGACGAAATGTTCTGGGGGGATCCGTTGGATATCAGTGAAGGGACCGGCTGTGGGGGTTGGGCTGCAGGGGTCTGTGTGGGGTTCTGCGTTTGTGGGGTCTGGTTTGGGTTCTGGCCGCTGATTCGTTCCATCAGTTGTCTTTTGCGCTCACCAGCCTGCATCTGCCTGCGCTGCTCTTTGCGCTTGAGGATCTCTTCTCGCAGACGCTTCTGTTCCTCAATCTTCAGTCTGTACTGACGCGTCTCCTCATCTTCATCTGGGTCCTAAACAAAGACAAATATAAATTCAGGATAAATAAAACAAGTTTTTCTTTTGGTTTGGCTAAAAAAATATGTGTAAATTCAAGCTACAGCTAAATTTCTCTGTCAAAGTATACACAATACATAATCGAAAACATGAAGGCTTAAATAAAAGGTTCCATGTCACCTTTTTCGGGTGAACATGCACAACACCAAGGCAAATTGTAGTCCAATTAACATCTATACATGCTGGACAAAGTTTAGCTACAATTGCATTATCTAGATTAGCCTGCCTTTAAAAACTGGTATGATTTTAGTCAGATTAAAGTGACTGAAAAGACTGAATTGCTATAGTCTATTTTCATGGCAAAATTCAGGTTATAATAATAAATTAAAAAAACTACACAATATGTTTAAGATCCATTTTATTAAAACAAAAAATACTACAATTTAACCTGTACTGATTTTGGATTATAGTTAAAAGCTTTTAAAGAAAGTATCGGTACAAGAGCAGTCACGATAAGGAGAGCCCATTAGCCACAACAGTAATAGGACTATGCTACACATAAACGAACTAATGAGGTTACTGCAGTATATAAATGCTGTCCGAATTGAAAATCCAGCATTTAAAATAGTTCCCATTGCAAAAGTCTATGGGTGGTAAACATACTGAATGTTAACCCCTCCCAAATGAAAGGCGTGTATATAGTCCTGCTATGCAGTATTACCTCTGGAGTGGTGCTTGACTGTGCAGCTGGACACTCTGTCTTCATCCCAGGCACAGTGGGCTGCTGCGGTGCTCTGGCAGAGCCCTGCCCTTGTGCCACAGGTCCTCCCCTACCTGCTGGTCCAGAACGAGCAGCCTGCCCTTGCCTAACATTTTGTGTAACTGGCTTTGCTTGCCCACTAGGCACTAACGGGCGGTTATTATTGTTGCTAGATGCGATGGGCAGCTCACGAAGGTTGCTGTTGCGTTGAGGAGGAATCTGCTGCAGTGGAGGAGGCGGCGTCTGAAGAAGATGAGAAAGACAGATAAATGTGTTGACATTCATAGAAGTATTGCCAAGACTAAAAAAATCACTAAATCAGTTTTCCTTCTAAACCTAGTGAGCTGACTTGCATGAATAAATTATATAATTTATAATACGAGTTGCACAGACTAGTCGACTTTAATGCTCTACCATGATGCTTTAAGCTTGATGTCGACTAGTCACTGATCATGGCCAATAGAGGGTGCAACAGGGTAAGAAACCCTTGAAGTCCACTTTTACGCTCTGTTTCCAACATTCCAACATTTTCTTAAAATGAGAAATAATACTTCGAGAGCACTCCACAAAATAAGTTTGATTATACCATCTGGTTGCTCAAAATTGATTGGGTGAACGCACGTTTTAAATAGATTGTTGTAAATGTAAGTTAATGCTCTGATGCATTTTAAATTCACACACACAGACAGTAGCTCGCACATCACGTGCAGATCCGCGCTCACACAAAAACATTCAGTAAAGCAGAAAGGTTGTGTCAGCACTTCTGTGATTTATCAATAAAATAGCTTAGAAACTGAAAAGTTCTAGCATATTTTTCTTAGTAACTAAAATCCAGAGCTTCACTATTAGTAGAGACGCTGCCAGCTGGAATTAATTCACACGCAACCCCTCTCACTAATGCATTCATATAAGTGAAATTGTTACTCTGCTACTATATATGTATCTGATTTGGAACAAGCAGAAATCTGTGAAATATAACGACCCAAAGACAAAAGAACTAAAAAAAAAAAAAAAAAGCTGTTATGTAGGAGAAATAGCCTTGTGGGCAACCCACGTTCGAGTCTCAGCTCCAGGTTCAGGCTTATTTGTTCATTAAAGACATCACCAGTGACTAGACGACGTTGAAGTCGTTCAACTCCTAATTTATAATCAATATTGCTCTTGACCTCTTGCTTACTACAACAAATACAGATTTGAAAGGCTTACCATTCTGGGCCTGGCGTGGTTGTTTCGTTGCTGGTTGCCCTGTGGTCGGGACTGCATCTGTCTATGGCTACTTTGAATTGACTGGCGGAAATGGGGCTGGGAGAGGTGCACCATGGGATGGTGGTCCCTTGGGTGGTGTTGGTGGTGCTGTTGGTGTTGGGGTGGAGGCTGAGAGTGAGGCAGGCCCTGTGGGGGCAAGTCCTGTCTATGTTGCTGGTGCTGCTGCTGCTGCTGGTGCAAAGGCTGATGTGATAGTGAAGGATCATGGAGAAGGGGCTGCTGCAATAGACCCTGAATACCGTAAAAACATGAACACAGCCAAAGTGAGACCAATAATCAAATGTGCATAAAACAGGCATGTGATCAGCTAAAGACAAAAAAGAAGGAACTGGGGCAACTGGCAAGTAACACCACTTCAACGCCGAATTTTACTCGCATGTGGCGCTTTGAACCATGCTAAGCGTGTCCCGCAGATGGCACCGCAAACTTGTGCAATGCTGTCAGAAACAATCCGTGCATGAAACAAACGCATTTGAAAAAAACATTTTGCAATTTTTCAATAAATTTTTTAAGGCCATTTTATGATTTCAATCATCATACACCGCCCTATTTCATGAAACTATTTTCATGAAAGAGATAAGACATCTGATGTGTAACAACTAACCCAGTGACCTTAAATAACCATAAACTGAAAAACAGGTCTAACACAAGAGGGCAGTCTTGTCTGTAGCTTGGATTGAAGACAGCAGCTTCTCCTTGCTCAGTCGACCACTACACAACACCTACATTTCAAACTAACATCTATGTATACATTTTAAACTAGTTTTGAATCAAAATAAAACACCTATCAAAATAAAACACCTTAGGTATGACTTATCTTATATATTTTATCTTTATATAAGAATACTGAAAAAAAATTATAAATACATAATTATAAATATTAAGCAGCACATGTTGATAGAATTGATAATATTAGGACATTTTTCATGAGCATCAAATCAGAATATTAGAATGATTACTGAAGGATCAAGTGACACTAAAGACTGGAGTAATGATGCTAAAAAAAAATTCAGCTTTACCATGACAGGAATAAATCATACTTTTTTCTATTTTAATATATTTTAAAGTTGTTTTAAACCTGTAATATTATTATACAATATTACTGTTTTAATTAATATTTTTTATCAAATAAATGCACCCTTGGTGGGCAAAAGGCTTCGTTCAGACTGCAGGTAAATGTGGCCCAAATACGTTTTTTTTGCTCACATGTGACTTAGATCTGTTTTTCTCATGACAGTATGAACAGCACAAACCACATGGAATCTGATCTTTTCAATTCCTATTTGTGCTACTTCCATATGTGGTCCTAAATTCAAAACGGGTCAGATGTTTTGCAATGCGACCGGAGTCTGAACAATCATATCGGGATTCATGCAACTTTTACCTCGTGCTAGAGCAACATTCGTCACAATTCTGCACCCATGAGAGTCACTTCAAAGATTTTACATACCCGACATTATCAAGACAGTTGCAAAAGGTAGTCAGTGAAGGACAGTGATGAGTACTGAATTGAGTACTGAGGCTCACAGTGTGAACGTAGACTTCTTTCTAAAACACGAAAAAAAAATCTTGCCAACCTCAAACTTTCAAATTGTAGTGTACAGCTGAAATATTTCCTTAATTAAATTGCAGGACTGAGACTTTACCACATCATAAAATTTGTGAATACAGATAAAAAAAAAAGTAAAACAAATAACACTGAAAACTCAGAATGATATTTGTCATGCTAGTTCCATGCCATGCTGTAAATTAACATGGAATATAAATGTTCATCATGCTAGCAAGGCCATGCAGATTTCTGGTAAACCAACTTACTCTCTGGCGTACCTGCATACCAAACAGCATGTGCTGGGGGTTAAAGGGGGGTCCCTGCTGCTGGGGCGAGAAGGGCTGTCTGTGACCCACAAAGGCACGGGGGCCATGGGGTCCTGGAGGGCCAGCATGATGCGGGGCCAGACCCGGCCGAAGGGATTCTCTCTGGAAAGCAGCTTCTCCCTGAGGCCCTTGGTTCTGCCCGAGCCCCAGAGGACCAAATCCAGGACCTCCGAGTCCCCCTTGAGGGGGGAAAGACGGAGGGCCTTGCCCCGAAATCGGAAGAACACTGTTATTCATGAGGGGGGCAGGGCCTGGCTGGTCAAACATGTGCTGGCCTGAAAAACGTGGTTCTAGAAATAAGAAAAGAAAGGAAGAAAAATAATGTGAACAAGAAGCCAGAAACCAGCAGCATCAATTCTGACATTGTTAATGTTACGCTTCAAAACAGATATATATAAGACAATGCAGGTACAGTGTTGTATTGACAATACGTATTGTATTGACCTTACCACCAGAGAAGAAGTGCTCTTGATCCTGGTGATGTGGTGGTGGTCCTCTCCATTGCTCCTGGGAGGGTAGAGGCCGCTGAGGTGGGCCAAAATTCCCTTGGAGATGCTGCTGAAAATCAGGAGGAACCTGAGGGAGGACAGAAAACGGCAAAAATGAAAACATGACTATTCCAGCAAATATCATTACTGTTGACATAAGTTTCAAAGACAAAAAGCTTCTTATTTGTGCTCGTTACCATCTTTTTAAATTTAGCTCTTCATATTAAGATCATAAACATCAGCTTATACCACTGAGAAATCTTTTAGGTAGAAAGAAAGCATTTTGCATACACCCTTGAATTACAAATCTTTATCCGTTCTCAGTGCTTACCTAACCCATTGCTCATAAAACTCAAAATCCCCTCTCTACCTTTCCAGAGGAAAGAAAGATAATGATCCTTACTAATCCTGGAGTTGAATGTGAATCCCCTCTCCTTTATTCTTTGAAAATATCCTTAGCTCTTAAGAAATTAGCCTTCGTTCAAAGGGGCCACACTCCAGCAAATTGTGATGCTTAGCACCACTTTACTCATTATAAATGACTTAAGATGCAATCAAACTTTTAATCCACGTTTCCAGCTCTGATCTTCAGTCGGCCAGTGAGTGTCACCAAGGCCAGCCAAGTTGCTTAACAGAAAGTCAATCAGGCAGCTTAGCTAAGCAATGGCCAGGAGGGAGCGAGAGAGAATCACATTGTTATTGTGGACTTCATTGCTCTATTCAAAAGGTCAGCTCCAGTAACACAATGGGAGCTTAAGTACATTCACAATACCTTTGCAAGTTTGCATTCGTTTGATAAAAGGAGCATGTCCTTTCTGGGGGCTAATCTTTCGTAAATACCCATGGATCTGTTCAATATGTAACCAGTTATGATCTGCCTGTGAGATAGAGGGAGTGGGAAAGACAAATGCCAAACACAGCTACTGCCATTTTGGAGACAAGCCTCTTGTGTCTTAAAATACACCCGGCACATTCTCCATTTCTGCTGTTCAGTGTTCAGGTATCTGACTAATTATCAAAGTTTATATATATATATATATATATATATATATACACATATACTCTGATAATTAGTCAGATACCTGAACACTAAACAGCAGAAATATATATATATATATATAACAAACTACAATAAATCTTACTACCAAAAGAAAATCAAACTTTAAACTTGTACTAACTTGCTAAATTAAAACAAGCTATGGGCTGACTAAACAGTTTTATAATTTTTCTGTTTTGAACAGCATCAAACATAAAATACAATATAAATATGTTGGGTGGAGATTAATATTCAAAAACTCTGTAGTAGTAAATATTCATAGAGAAATTGTGGATCAGCCTATTGTAAGATGAGATGTGATCGTATGCTAATGTATGATAATCAAGTGCCCAGAGGGCTAATGGACCCTGCTCCCTGCAAAATGCCATTGGCATTTTAAATGGTGTCCTGTCTGTACCAGACTGGCAATGGGAGACAGACAGCTGGAAATGTGTCATGAATGTGTGTGTGTGTGTGTGGAACTTTTCCTATTCATCAAGATTAGGGACAACCAACCATTTCAAGTGTCCCCAAACTAGAGATCGCAGAACATGAATAGTTGACAAATAACATGTACATGAACTTTAACTTTTTACCATAAGGAATTTAGGGTCAGATTTTTATGAATTTGAAAGTGTATTTTAGGTGATGTGACTGATCATTATATGCTTTTTTGCAGTTAAATGGTCCAGTGGTGTAATATACATGTTTAAATCATCCATGTAGTCTGGAATGAGGTCATAAAAAACATTTTATAAGAATAATATAAAAAAAAAAATTTAAAATACGTTTCAATTCCTGTAACAGCCATTTGTCATACTGAAACACTGAATTATGCATCCTTTTGACAAACTAAGTATTTATATCAGTGAGGACAGAGAAGAGAACTGGGGAGATTTGGGGGGGTGTGAGATGGTCTCCTCAGCAGTAATCACTTTAGCCACAGCACGGGCAGCTGCCTGATGGTTCCTCTACATCCTTACAGGCAGTAAAGGGCTTTTACATCTGTTCTGAGTTTTCATGGTCTCCATTTCAATTTCAACTGGTAGATCTTCCCCACATATGAGAAAATTTTTAGAAACATGCCTTCCAAACAGCAAGACAAATGTTGGTTTCGTTGACTACAGGCCAGTCAAATTCAGAAAATAGCATGACGTCGACCGTAACATACTGCAGTTATATGCAGAGCAAAAGCACTTAATTCTAACTTAAAGCAATGTGAGGTAACTTACCGGGAGTCTCTGTGGCGTGATGTTAGGCCTCGGTTGGTTCTGCACAGGAGGCATTGAGGGAACTGAGATTAAAATGGAAATAGAAAAAGCATGAGTCAGACAGACAGAAAAAGGGTTGCAGAACGAGAGAGTGGGGTGGCGTAACACGGACACCATAAAAGTCTCTTCTTGCCACGAGTCTAAACCATGGTTTGTCACAGCTGGTCACAGAGAGAGGGCTGTTCTGCTGATTAAACTGTGCATCTCCCTCTCTCGCGCAGACTGGGCCACCTAATGAGATAAACTGACACTCAAAAGGAGTAATTTCACCTCCGCAGATGTGTGCATTTCAGAAAGATGTTTTAATGCTGATGGGCTGCCTACGGAGTGTGTGTGTGTGTGGGGGGGGGCAACTATTAAAAGGCAGCTCTTTAAAGAACCTGAGTGAAAATGTGAGTAAGCATCAGCCAAGAGTGCAAAGCCTAAAAATATACATGGAATAGGCACTTTAACAGGTCAAACACATCTTACAACAGATGCTCAAACAGCTTCTATCCACCCAAATATATGAATATCAGGTCGCTGGTTTTGTCTCTGGGGCCGTACCTTGCACAGGTGAGGAGGAGGGTCCTCTGAAATGAGGGTTGATGTGAATGTTCTTGGGGTGGTGCTGTTGATGCTGCTGGTGTTGGTTGGGATGTGCGTGTGAGTGCCGTGGTGGTGAGTTCAACAAGCGCAGTCCGTGCGTGTCGTGTTGTGTTCTGGGCCCCGGGGAACGGTGGGCCAGGTGTGGCATCAACAGCTGCAGCGGCTGCTGAGGGATCGGGGTGCCTGGATCTGGGAATAGCCCAGGACCTCCAGCGCCTCTCGCACCAGGCAGACGCGACTGATGGTGGTGATGCTGGAGCGGAGGAGTCATTCTGAGCTGCTGCTTTAAAAAAAAGAGAGAGAGAGAAACAAAAAGAGCATCAATCAATAGTGTAAGCCTTCTCTCTTTCACCCCAAAAAAATCATTCTTATAGTGTTGTGACCTTGAATCAAGTAATCAATCATAAGAGCCATGTGACAGCGACTGAAGCTAAATTAAATGAGTTTAAGAGAAACACAAAATGCTAAAGTACTCTCTCAAAAAAAATGCACTGTGCCTCTGTGTCCTTATGCTAAACAGACAAGCATTTTATATGATGAGTGAAAAACTGACTCCCCAAACTAGATACATATTGTAGTCTATTTCAGAAAGCTTCGCACATGTAAGCACACTATATTTATTAACTCATAATCAGATGAAGACAACTTGTACTTTATATGACAACTCATAAACAGAAGTGGGTTCGATTAAAATCATTACAACAGTGGACTATATAGCACTGTCTGAAGCATAACGTAAAATAAATATCAATGTCGAGGAATGACAAGTTGTGTCAAAAGCCTGAAAAGGCTTTCCTTCGCTTTAAAAAAAGAAAAAGGTGCAGCACAAACGTTTAAACGAACAGCTCAAGCGCAAAGGGATTACATCCTCGACAGATATTTAATAATAAAATAAGCGCAGGAAGCTAAATCCTTCAGCAAAGTACAAATTTAATTTGGTGTAATGCTTCCTCAATGGACTCCCGCCAAGTTATTTGCCATAATCCATATATCAACATGGATAAGAGGAGGAGTGAGAACAGTGATAATTGACTTTTACTCGAAAGCAAACTGACTCCATTCCACAAGGGTGAGACATGACAAGTCAAAGAACCATCATTTAAAACTGATTCAAAATCTTTAACAACCTCAAAAGGATCAATCTCATTGCCTGACCAATCAAGTTAAAATATGTGTTTACAAACAGAATAGCTGTGTCACTACTAAAGCTGTGTCCAACTTTAGCAAACAATATTACTGTTTATACACTACAGTGTGGTCAGTAAAATTTAATGATTTTGAAAGTCTCTTAAACTCACCAATGCTGCATTTACATTTACAAATGTAGTACAGTAAAACAATAAAACAATTTAAAATTACTTCTCTATTTTATTATATTTTACAATGTAATTTATTCCTGTGATGGCACAACACAATATTGTAAGAAATCATTACTCCAGTCTTCAATGCCTCAAGATCTTTGATTTTGTGCTCAAGAAATATTTCTTCTTCTTATCAGTTAAATTCTGTTAAAAAAATCTTACGAACTTTTGAACACTAGTGTACGTAACTGTGCAACAATCAGGAAATTTAAAGCCAGCTTAGGCAATGTTTTCCACAAACACTTTTTGTAATACTGGTGGTTTTACGTTTAAGTTATAATTTCAAAGATAACGTAAAACACCCTAATATTATTATTAGGACCCAGAAATGGTGCATCTCTAAAATCTAATTTAAGCTGTCATATCATACTTTTTTATTCATGTTATTAGAACAGGTTCAGTTTTGTTATTCGTTCCTTCTTTAACACCATGCCAGCGTATATGGCTATGTTCATGGCGACAGCCAGGTTTAGTTATTCTTTTTTTAAAAAAACCTTAAGACTAGATTTGTATTTACTTGGTTAAAAACCTTTTCAAAAGTATCAACAGAATAAAACAAGTTCCTCAAAGGGGTAAAAGTAAACCAGCAAAATATGTTCAATAGACAGTGGATTCTGACAATGAACATTTATGTGCAAGTCTTGAGTGTCCTATCTCGCATTGTGTTATCAATGACGTTATGAACAGGTTCAGTAGAAGCATTCATATTTTGTGCCATTTCAGAGACCCGTCAGTTTCTTACCTGCATTCCCAAATTCACTTGCATCAGTGGAGGCCTTTGCTCATGTATTCTCCTCTGACCTCCAACTCCATCACCACGGAAACCTCCCATTCCAAATAGAGGGAAATCACCTCTTCCACCGACCCCACGTCCTCCTGCTCCTCCTCTTCCCCTCATCCCACCTCTACCTGCCATTCCTCCCCTCATTCCATCTGGTCGTGGCCACCCTCTTCCTCGTCCTCCAAAACGGCCCTGCTTCCTCTGACGTTCCTTTTCCTCAAACTCCTGCAGGTCTGCTTTAGCTTCCTCAGAGAGCTCTGAAAGGAAAAGCAAAACAAAGATCCAGAATTATTTGATTCTGACATATAAAGCAAATAATGATTTAAACCAACTACACCATCACCTAAACCATCTTTCAAAAGTTCTTTTGGAGGATCAATTTAGCCTTTTTTATACTGCTCATCAATAGGACGATAATAAAATAATTTTCATATAATAATGTTTTTGTTTATAAGAACTTGGGCCCTCAAGTTAAACCTTTAAAAAAAGCTGTTCCAAATGTACATTTACTTGGAAAGTTACTGTCACAATTATAGATTATTATAAACACTTACAAGATATAAAGAGACATTAATTAACTTAAGTAGTATGTGAATAAAAATCGCAATATATCGCAATATGTATCGTATCGTATCGTGACCCATGTATCGTGATACGTATCGTATCGGGAGGCCCTTGCCAATACCCAGCCCTAATTATGTCATGTTAATGTTGTGACTTAAAGGAAGACACAGTTAAGTTTGGGGATGGGTCTTGATGACCTAATCAAACGGACAACTAGTCACTCACACCAGTGCAGCCAAATCATAAAAATAAGTACTTTTTACTCACAAATGCTTGACCTGTAGAATCTAAAATAACAGTCAGATTACTCAAAACAAGACCATATGAGATTTTTAAACCTGTAACAGTACAAAAACTTGCTTCATGTTAATTCTTTACCTAGTGTTTCTGGGATGTTCCTTCTTTTACTGGCAGCATCAGACAGCCTGACCACTGTGTCATCTTTACGCTCCGTCTTAAATCGCAGACGTCTAGATTCTTCGACATCTTCCTCTTCCTCATCAGACTCTTCCTTTACATCTGCATCCTGCTCAGCTTCTGGATCGTTTTCATTCTCCACCTGAAGCATACAGCACACACAAATCATCAGACTCACGCAATCTCCACGAAAGAGCACAAACCGTATGAAGCAGCCATTCTTTACCTCTTCCAATTCTGTGACCTGAGAGCTGTCCTGCTCCTCAGTTTCCTCTTCATGCTCCTCCTCCTCAGCCACTTCCTGTCTGTCAGTCTGTTCTTCACTATACTCAGTCGGGTATTCATCTACCTGCGAAGAACAGACAAATATTCACTCCATTCAAAGGAAATTCAAGCAGGACTAAACAGATCTCTTGTTTATTATGGATTGAAACACCTGTTCCGGACCATGTCGTAGGTCAGCACTACCGGAACCTGTTCAATGCCACAAATGACACTGATGAAGATAAAACATTAGAATGAAGCAAAATCACTTCTGAATGAAAATGTTAATGCCACATCTGAGAGAGAGGCCAGAAAGGCCCAGTGCAGCATTCTGAAGTTGGGGAGGGGAGGGAAGGGGGCACTGAAGGGGAGTCTTCCTAAATTAGCATAACAGTGGGAGCCCAGTCTCATTACTATTCCCTATTACCATTCCTGCTGATATTTGAAATTCAATGAGATGTAAATGTTTGACATGATACACAGAGAATGGGAGATAAACACGCACACGGCTCAGTGGTGGTGAAAATATCATTGACTGTGTTGTCTTTACACACACACAAACAGACACAAAGAAAGCTCCAGCACACACATAGCTCACTGACAGGGAAAATATCATCATCTGACTTTGAGCAAATTCTCACACACGCTCGAGCACAGAATGTACAAAAGCATCCGGAGAGACGGGCACACACGGCTTCTGCTGACTACCTTGCTGAACCTCACATCCTACACCACCGGTCTTGTCTCCCTCCTCACAGGTTTTGTGCCCATCTCTGCTTCAATCATACACCACAGGTACTGTCTCCATCCGCTGCTATACCTACAGATCCTGTTTATGTCCACCTGTTATAGCTTACAGGTCCTCGAACCCATTTCCCTCTGCTGAAGTACACATTTCACTCTTTAAATTGAGATTTTACTTTGGCTGTTGGAATCTGAAATCACTCATGTTTGCAGGGATATTTTTGGATATTGTAGTGAACTAAATACTTTACAAATTAAAAATGACCTCATTGTACCATTACTTTGGAATTCCATCCCGCAGGGAAATTACATTGTGACAACACTGGTAAAATATATTGTTTGTTACATCTAGATGTATACTAGATGTTTAACTGTCTGACTAACATGTAGGCAAATGCATTTCAAAGCTCAGTCAAAATGTTTTTCATGACAAGGTACAGAAAAAAAAAAACATGTTTGCACAGTTAAAAGTTTAAATCGTGTTATTCTATTTTTTAAAAACTAAAATATTTTCTAAAACTATATTTTAAAATGTAATTAATGAACCCTCTGGTTTCTCCAGGCTTTGGTCATTGTCAGGGGACTCTTCCAGGGGACTCTGAATTTCTTACTTCTAGCCATGTACATATATTACATATAGTACAACGACTAACTTTTCACTTTTAGGCACTAGCACATATTTCTATAGGTATTATTGTAGCAGGGCACCTTTTATAATATATTTGGACAACATAAATTTCACTGCTATGGAGAGTCAACAGTGCTCAAGCAAACTTATATTTGAAGAGACAGTGTTTTTTTATTCATATCCTTGAGAAAACGTGTGCTGTATGCTTCTATTACAAAACTCTCGAGGTCATTTTTCCACAGTGAATCCTGATCTCAGCAGTAACAATAAGACTAGAATAATGTACAGAAATATAAAGAAACTGGCACTGAACAGATAAACTTGCGAAATGCGTTGTGAGGGCAAGCCCTCTTTGCACCGGTCAGCATTACACTGGACACCAGTGATCAAGCGATCACCTGGACGGGCAGAATGATCAACGACATCTGTCCAGCATTAAAGGTCAATGAAAGGCAGAACAAAAGGAGCAGTCTGATGTGCCTTGACTCTTGCAGGATTGTATCAGTCTGTGTCTTTGTGTAAAGTGACTAACCCTGATGCTCCATGACCACAGTACACCAAACATTTTCTAGGTTTTGGTTCTATTTTGTTTATCAAGGTCCCTGAACACTGAAATAAAAAATTTGCCAAATAAAAAAAAATCATTAATCATTTTTACATACTAGGGTGCAACGGCTCTCTGTAAAAAAAAAAAGGAAAAAAAAAGGAAAAAAAAGGACTATACAGTTCTTCGCTCATGGTAGGTTTTGCACACACTTGCACTGCGGTTCATCTGTAATCTGACGATGCATCTATAATATAACTCGTCGGGGAAAAAACCAACAACGCATAAAACGGAGAGAGTTCCTCTAATGTATGTTTCTGACCATGGATACGCTCCACATGAGTTTCAGGCAAGAGTATGTAAAACTGTTGCTGACATCACAGTTCCTTGCGTGTTGGTGTGTTGCAGTTTAGCATGGCAGGCGAAGGAGACAAGTGGCTGATAGAGCGGCCGCCAGCATCATATAAATATCCTGTCTGGAAACAGTCTGGCTTCCCAATACGTTATAACAGCGATGGTTGAAAAAACATGTCAACCTTTGTAAACTTTGTTCTATGCGAGTACCGTATGCTCCAATGTCATTTATGCCGTCATCACCCAGGTGTCAGGGGTGATAGTAGAAAAAAAATCCTGAGCCTGAACTTTTTTCCCTGGTAGGCTTGTCTAAGACAAGACATATGCCCTGATCAACATAATTGTCAAGCGGGATCCAGGGGTGTGCTCCCCTGGGAGAACATTTAGATAAATAGTCCCTTAAATGATAAGATTCTGGTGACTTTTGTAGATATAAATGGACAACATTCAGACATGAGATGAACAAACGGGCGGTTTCTTCATTAGGGCGATTGGGCGACAACACCAAAGTGTGTGTGAAAGGGACTTTTTCAATCACATTCACAATCTCATTCAACCACAGTGTTACGCTAGCCGTCATTCCCTCTGGATATAGTCCAATCAGCGTCATGTCACGTTCTGTGGAGTACCGCCTCCTTTTGGGCGATTTCACTCTGGCTGAGAATCGCCCAGAGTCCTCACACAGACTTACATTCAAAGATGTTTTTTTATTTTTCGAACTGCAGGCACTGCAATGCATTCTCTATGGGTTCCGGGAGGGCTCGCACTAGCGAGCTTACGTCATCATACGTATCCTTAACTTGTGCCGCGATTGGTGGGAACAAACATACACTATTAAAAATCTTTAAGATTAAGTGACAAATAATATTTGAAAACAACTTTGAATTTGAACAACAAGAAAAAATTAAACCCTACTTTAATATCTTTATCAAATGTGATTAAAAAAATAAAAATAAAAAAAGAGAATGAGAGCGAGAGAGACTGTTGGGACATCTCGTGAGTTGAGGCCAGTTGAACTTGAACAACGTCATGGCGAACGCAGTTAATTCTATCGTGTCATTAAAAAAAATACCATTCAGTATAAGTAAGCAGTGTATTAAGCGAGTAATGTGATGTAAGCAGTGTAATAATAGTGAGTATAGAAACAAACAAGGAGATTTATTGTAAGAGTCACTTTATTTTTCATTAATATTAAAGTAGTGAAGTTGCCTTTACATGCTTAACTCAGTTCTTGTCCAAAAACAACTATACCCCTTTTCCACCAACAAGAACCGGGTGCTGGTTCAGAGCCAGAGCCAGAGCTGGTTCAGAGTTGGTTCGACTGACAAGCTTACTAAGAACCGGTTTGCCTTTCCACCGGCTAGAGAGCCACAACAGAGCCAGATCTTACGTCACTGCATACGTCTCATGTTGCCCAGTAACGCTAGTGCGGTAGCGCCAAACACAAACACGCCAGGCTTGTTCGAGATGCATGGGCTTCTCGCAGATCGATCGCCGCATGACATCAAAGCACTGCGAAAGCGATCCAAAAGCACAAGGAGTCGTATGATCTCCAAACACTCCCGCAGCTCCGATCGGTCCGCGCCGCTCCGATGCATCTCGAAAAAGCCATCAACAATAACAGACGTTGCGTTACTATGGATGCTCATGGGTTTGCAAAAATACATCGGAATCCAACGCGTTTGTGCAGCTCGCCGTAACTTACATAGACGAATATTATAATCAAGCTACTATTAGCTCGACTAGCTGCTATTTAAAAATGGCGGTCACAAGTTTCTATTCGTCTTGTTGGTCACGGTAACCCCGCCCCCAGCCCCTGACGCAAGCGGTTCTTACTTGGCTCTGTTCTAGACCAGCAATGATTTGGTGCTACTTAAGAACCACTTTTCCTGGTTCGGAGCTATATGAACCAGCACCAGCTCTGCCTTGGTGGAAAATTCACAAGCCTCTCCATAGAGAGCTGTACAGGCATCTAGTGGTTACAACATGAAATTACATGTTTTATTTTATTTTCTCTCAACAGCTAGCGCTAATCTGACTTAAAAAATTGGATTTAAAAGGCTTGGCCTCTATATTAATCTGAACTACTGCAATAATTGAAGAAATATTTTTTAAAAATTAGGAAAAAAAATTTTTGTATTATTTTCAATGGCAAAAATGGAAAAGAAATATTTCATAAATATTAATAAGTAACATGAATTTCTCTCAAAATACAAAAGAAAATACAAGAAAAAATATTATTGAACAAAAAAAAATTGCACTGGTTTTACTGGGATGGAGAAAGTTTCATTTTTAGGTGTCCGGTCACTTCTGACTTGGAAGATAACAAGTGTGACTCTGAAACGAAGAGCGCCTGAGGGTTAAGCTGTTCATTTATCCATTGCATGGGTGGACCTTATCCTTATCAATCATCCAAACATTTGCCCCCCCTGAGAGATATTGCAGGAGCCGCCACTATGAACAAACCCAATATTACAGTAGCATCTTTGTGTAGAGCACCAGAGCTCCTGGGACCCTGGGCCTGATAGCTCTGTTTATTAATCCATCCCTGCTTTTAACTTGTCACTTAAAGCGTTAGTTCACCCAAAAATGAAAATTCTGTCAGTAATTACTCACCCTCATGTTGTTCCAACCCCGTAAGACTTTCGTTCATCTTCGGAACCCGAATTAAGATATTTTTGATTAAATCTGAGAGCTGGATCACACCTCCATAGGCTTCTGAGGGATTGAAACTTGTTCTCCCGAAAAGTTATTAAAGACATCGTAAAAATAGTCCAAGTGGCTCAATCTTAAGTTTATCAAGCGACGAGAATACATTTTGTGCGCAAAAAAAAAACTAAAATATCGACTATTCAACTAATCATTTCCATCTCGGTCGGCTTCGACCGTATGGCTTCTGTGGTGTACATCACCCGGCCGCGCGCGCGCGCCTTCAAACTCTCTCTCTCTCTCTCTCTCTCTCTCTCTCTCTCTCTCTCTCTCTCTCTCTCTCTCTCTCTCTCTCTCTCTCTCTCTCTCGCTCTCTCTCTCTCTCTCTCCCTCCCTCCCTCCCTCCCTCGCGCATATGAATCAAAATCAATTGAGAATTGACACGATGGTAAACGATTGGAAGACCGAAATTTCACGTGGTGGAGCATTGTGTAGTCTACATGTGATACAAAATGATTAACGTTAATAATTTATGCATAAGCAGCACTGACGTTAGCCAATCATAACAGTGGGTGTTAACACTGAAGTCTTAAAGGAGAAACGCCCCCAAAACAGACTGTTTGAATCAGAGGGGGAGAAACAGGGTGGGAAAAGGTCATAAATCACTACATTTTTAAAGTTTTTTGTAAAAAAAACTATAGTAATACTATAATTGCACCTAAGGGAACATAATAAAAGAAAACAAAAAACCATGTCATGACCCCTTTAAGATTGAGCCACTGTAGTCACTTAGACTATTTTAACGATGTCTTTAATAACTTTTCGGGAGAACAACTTTCAACCCCTCAGAAGCCTATGGAGGAGTGATCCAGCTCTCAGATTTAATCAAAAATATCTAATTCGGGTTCCGAAGATGAACGAAAGTCTTACGGGGTTGGAACAACATGAGGATGAGTAATTACTGACAGAATTTTCATTTTTGGGTGAACTAACCCTTTAACTGCATACTTAACCTATATACTTATATAGCACACTGAGACTACAGATAATACAGCCATAACAAGAAAGGTCAGTGGGTGGCAATTATAATACTCCAAAGTAAACTAGGAATTGATTAGTAGCCTAATCATTGACTTAAGGGCATGAACAAGGAGATAATCATTTTTCTGCAAAATATGCATCATTAATTTTAAATATTTTTTGAAACAGTTACAGTGCAACAAAACCGTATGTAATGTTTATTCAAAACCATTTGCTATTAAGAGAACAATAATGGCCTCATCATCAATGTTAAGTTAAAACATTGTAATAAGATGCTGCCTTGAGACAGACAGATGGGTAACGCCCGTTTCACACATACTCCGTTTGCAGTGCGTATGCGGTGCGTATTTTTTTCCGTACCCATGTTAACCGGTTAGAGCGTTCACACTGCACGCGGGTGCGGTCCGGCGATCCGTTCCTGGAACGGTGCGTATACAGCAGTGCAGAGATTGTTTACACACAAGTCTTTCTGCTGTGCTGCACGCGCTGAATTAAAGTGACAGCGCATAGTTTGTGGTACAACTGAACACAAATTGACATGAAAATGTAGTAATTTCATCATAAATGCATTTAATTAAATAAAATGTAGTAATCTCACCATAAATGCATTTAATTAAATACTACTATTTTTCACAGTCATCTTTTTACTTTAAGACCGGGGTAAAACAAGGAAAATTACAATTTACTTCAACAAGGCGACATAATGAACAACACTCGTCTCATTCGTGGAGGAAAAAAAAAAGTTCTTTGTGATGCAAGATTTATAGTATAAAGATTTAAATTATGCAAAAGAAAAGGTATGAGTCTGCTGTTTTTGTCAATTTTAAAGCTGCCGTCGGCAACTTTTTTTTGATCATATTCAGCGAATTCGACACTATATTCTGACAGAACAACATAAATAAAGTGGTTTTAGAAAAAAACCCGAGCTTCTAACTCCACCTGGAGCGTGCTATTTGTTTTGCAAAAATCCACCGCTCCCGGTTCATTGTGTCCAATCAGCGCAGGGGGGTGTGAGATATGACTGTCAATTAGAAGTCGTGCACGCACACGTCAATCACATGCACACGCCCGAAGTTCGCGCAGTAGCGAAGAGTGATGGCGCACTGACGAGCACGAACTCTGTGGGAGGGTATTCGTTGATAGTGGGGGAGGGGCATGAGAGTTGTAAACATTCAAAATTTTGCCTAAGTCACTCAATCAGCCAGAGTTGCCGACGGCAGCTTTAAGTTTTAATTTAAAATGTTTGCGATTTTAATATAAGTACATATGGTTCAATATGGTACCACTTGCTTGAGCAACTTAATATATAATCTATATAGAAGTAATGCATTGAATAATACGTTGTTTAAATTGTGTTTAAATGTGAATGCATCTATTAAAGAGTGTATCATCGCACTGGTGACAAAACTTCTGGATTTGAAATACAAATAGTGAATAAATATGCTTGTTTGTGTTTGTGGTAGCCTACAGACGCGGATCAGTTGCGGACTGCAAACGCAGCATATGTGAAAGCATTTTAGTGCGCGCACCGCATATGCACTGCACACGGAGTATGTGTGAAACGGGCGTAAGGGCGAGTTTATCCTCTGCTAATGAGTGGATGAGCGATTGTAACCGACAGATCAAACTCGGCAATGAAGGAGCTCAAGAAAAAAATTTAATCAGCCAAGGGTCGGTCATTGAGGGTCGGATATCTGCTGTGGCTGTTGCCCCCGACAAACGTGAGGTCTGTTGAATTGCTCGGACAGCTGCTTGATGACAAGGGTATAACTCGTGCCGTGGCAGCACATGTGGGAAACACATTCGTAGTGTACAGGAAACATAGCCTGGTTAAAACCAGACCCTTCTCAGTTGAAACTGAGTTAGGGTCTGGCAAAGCTCCATAGACAAATCATTTCCAAAGGGGGGTCACCAACGGACGTCACTCAAATGCCTCTTGGCGCAATTGGATAGACGTTAAAACCAATCAGAGCAATGAAGGAGATGACGTATGCAGAGGACTCTAGACAGTCTATGGCGAAGACCCACCCATTCGTTTAGTATTGACCAACGGGGCTCGTTGTTATGGGAAGGAGGAGGCGGAAACCGGCGAACAAAATACAAAGTCCCTCACGGTCGACTGCCGCCACACATAATAAAACAAAACATCAAATAAAATTCAGACCTGTCCTCTCTCGATCTTCACCATCGTCTCTCCTCCTTTTATGCTTCCGCTCCTCCGTGAGAGATGCGAGACCGGCCTCACTCACGCCGTTCTCTCACGTCCCTCGGCTCGATCGTCCTGCTCGCCACACTGGTATATCAGACTTTTGCCGAATCCAATCGGTAAGACAGCGATAACATATTTTTTAGACATGAAGGCTTTGTGTTGTTCTTTGCTCGGGTTATAACGAAAAGGAAATGTTTAAATCGCTTAAAACAGACGCGATAGCTGATTCGAACGAGTGATGTTCGATAGCGGCATCCATCTTTGTAATGTAGGCTTCAAAATCCCAGCGCTGTCGTCATCGTGTAAAGCCCGCCCCAACATTTCTGATTGGTGCCGCGATTTCTGCGGACTGGAAATGGGCTTGAATGAGCTCTTTGCCAGACTAACTTTCAGAGCAAATCTAAATTTGCCGGAAGTTGTCTGGGTTTTCCCAGGCTACAGGAAACACAAAACAAATTTGCACGTGGAGTGACTGCCGAATCAATATGATTGGCCAAAACTCAAGACCAGCCCCTACCCTATTACCGATTGTCTGAAGTAGGCTTACGGGTGTGGTTTAGTGAAAGCGACTCTCAGATCTTGACACAAACCTGATATATATATATATATATATATTTTTTTTTTTTTTTTTTTAATTTTTAAAAAAATTTTTCGCAGAAACGTCCGTATGCCGGAAAACCGGCATGGCACCGGAGCGCTATCAGGCCTGCAGGTGTTGATACCTGCTGCTGATCTGTGCTGCGACTCTCGTTCGGCTCACCGTGATCACCGACTATCGCAGCAAGCCTAACACGATACAATGTTACTCTTGTTTCATTCAATTTTCTAAATTGTAACCTCAGACATCACAAAAATCAAGGAGGCTAAACCCCAATCATCTGGTATTTATGACAAGCCCATAAAGTCTTTAAGATGCATTACGACTTAAAACTGTGGAATGATCTCAGAGAAATTCACTACAAGCAAATGTTCTGTACAGTAACAATAAAACAATATAAAAAAAATTGCTGGGTGACAGAAGGGGAATCTAAAGAACTGTACACCAGGGGTCGGCAAGTAAGTTTGGCATCGGGCCAAAAAAAAAAATTTCCCAGTAGATGGCGGACCAGAGCATAGTCAAAGGATAATTTAAGAAATGAATGGATGAAAAATACGAATTGCCTGCTGTGACAGACTGGTACAGTGTATTTTGTAACTGGTAGTGAGCTGTTACTCTGTGTTAAATCCTGTAGTAAAACAGTCATTAACAAAAAGGGCATATGTGTAGGCATATAGGCATATGTGTGGCGGTGTCCAGGTTTTACACTGACGAATATTCGATTAATTTATTTAATTATAGATTTTCTAATAGGTTGTGTGATTATTGTCTAAAAAATCCCCATGTATGCGGTGTTGATTCAGTGGCGACGCGTTCATGTAACGAGAGGGTGACGCTGCCAATAACGCAAAAGCTGTCACAAGGAACCGGCAAAAGTAATGATTATGAATGCTACAAATGTAGCAAGGAGACATTTTTATTGTTTATTAATAAACAAGCTTTCTATATTTCTCGTGTCTGTGAGGAAGCTTAAACGCTGAGTTTCGGTTCATTTATGAGACGAGCTCCATTTCACGAGCAATCGCGCCGGCGCCTGCATGTCCTGTTATTTTGTCTGCTATATTTGCTTCTTATTCATTAAATCCAGGCAATTGGTTGATGAAACATTGATTAAAATTAAGATACAATTGATACAAAACGAAATTCACATTTTAGAAAGGCTTTCTACAAAACAAAACTTAATGAAGAGGTCAAAATCATGTCTGACACACGTCTCCCGAAATATTGCGGCATCTTACAACACATCCCGTCTTGCAAAAACACACAATGTGGGCTATCCAATCTTTTGTCAAGCAACATTGTCTTTATTTCAGATTTAAGACGAACGACGACATTAAAAATTGCTACAAAAATGGTTGTTCTGGTGTTTCTTTGTCTGTTTGCGCCAGCAGTAGGCATAATAATCGTGGAATATGATGGGTCCGGTTATCATTCGTTCAATCATTTTTCCAATTAAAACCAAAAATTAAAAAATTAAAAACGACTTGTTTTTCCATAATTTATTTCCTGAACTAAAATGAAAAAACGAACAACGACGGATTTTCTGATTGTGTGCTCAGATCAAAAATAGAAAAAATTAATTAGCCTAGGGTACTGAATTACCCTAATTTTTTTGTAGGCATATATCAATGAAATCATTTTAAACAGATCAAGTACCAAAACGATTGAACGAATGATACACAGGGCCTATTTGTAAACCGTTATTGTAAAATAAAAATAGTCTGATAATAAAAAAAAGGACTTCCAAAATAATCCAGCGGGCCAGAAAATATTGCTGGCGGGCCAGTCGTGGCTCCCGGGCCGCCTGTTGCCGACCCCTGCTGTACACTAACCATAGCACAGAAAGTCAGACCAAAATGACTAGGACGCGTATCCTGCACACAGCACATGAACTGACCACTAACATGGAAATGCTTAATCCTTTAAACCGTTCCACACATTAACTCTGGATAACAGTAAACACAAAGATGCTAAGCCCCGGCAGCTAAGTGACCTTGTAAACAGAGATATCATACGGTCTAAGAAAAACAAAAATTAAAGCTGAATTTAAGTAATGGCGACATTCTTCAAGAGTGCAACAAACAGCTGGCAAGGGTGATTTATCACCGTTGTAGTCACAGCAAAATACTTTTCCACATCTGTTGCCTCAATTATGCTTTCTATGCTCACTTCTTTCTTCGGTACAAAACAAAACATTAAGGAGAATATCCCAGCCTCCAAACCCCCAAAAAAGCAGAAACTAAAGAATCCCCTTGGCATTGAGCATAAGCAGAACATATATGTTGTAGAAAATTCCTTTAAAAAACCTACATCTGACTAAGTTAAAGGGGTGGTTCGGAATTTTGGACATCGGGCCTCATTTCCAAGTGAGCCTTAGTGTTATTTATCAGTGGAGACAGTTTTTAAAAAATTTCACCCAGTTGTCCCAGTTGCATAGTTCGCCAGTGCTAGGCTAGCGTGAGTCAACTGTATCTTTTAGCCTGCCATTAAAAACAGTTTTACCCACTCCACAGTACAACAAAAGCAAATCAATTATAACGCAAGACTATCTATGTAAATGTCTGTTGAGAGAATAATGTCAGAAATCAAACTATCCAACAAACAAAAGTGAGGGGGGCGCGGGCGCGATCGATCAGTGGAAACATAAAAACCAGCTCGCTGTCCTCCGTCGACTGCTTCTACTACAGTAACGGTAGCATACACCGTAGGCACCCGCATCAGCTACCAGTATCACTCAGGTTTTAAATCACATTTTATAACTCATGAGATCTCCAACAGCGTAGTCCTTCTCAGTGAAATGGGCGCTGCAAATGACCGAAGTCTTGGATACCGAAGCAGCACTGAAGTCAGAGCGTTTTAGTGCTGCGCGATTAATCATATCGCAAACGTAATCGCGATGTCAAGCCTATGCGATTATATGACACAAAATGGCACGATTTTATATTAAATAAACAAATTAGGGCTGTTAACGCAATTAGCCTAATGCAGCATCGGTTATTTTTCGTCATCATTTGGCTAGTGTTACATGATCCCGCTCTTATTCGTGCGAAAACCATTCTTGCACGACTAGCCAAAAGAGAGCGCGCTGACTGTGAATGTCCTGACTGTGACACACAGAAAGACGGCCAGTGTCATGCGCATGCACAGACCGCGCGCCAGAATACAGTTCTCTTTCGCACTTGAACGAATAACACACAATTATGCCAAAATATCGTTTTGTCGAGTATCTTCATAACATAAGAGCAGTCTTATGTTGGACGTAAAGAGTTGTGAGAGAATGAGGCGCGAGTGAGATCCGCATCTCTGTCAACAGCAGCTGCTCTTAAAGGGCCAGCATCCAATAATGCTCTTTCAGTAAAGCTAATCAAAGAACAAAGGGAACAGAGAAAATTACTCGGTCAGTGCTCTTGACTAAATAACTTTTGTAGCTTTAATAAGGATTAGGGCCTAGTCTATATATAATTTATAATTTACAAGTTTGATAACTTTATTCAATTTCTGTATATGTCCTACCTGTTAGACAGGAAGGGCACAGGTAAATATGACACTTATTATGGGTTATTATTTAATTAAATTAAAAACTGTTATATTTTTTTAAGTCTAAAATGTTTAGCTTTCATTTGTAATGACGGAATCACTGTAATGTTGGATGGCTATAATAAATTTTTATCCAGACATCAATGGTTTATTGATCAGTAAAGGTGTTATTAATCATTTAGTTGTTATTGCTGGTTTGAGTGGAGAAATACACATTAATACACAGAAGTATCACTAATCTGTGTGTGCATTTTGCTTTAGAACCAAGTAAGTTGACTCATGAAACCATTTGTTTATTATATCGCAATCGCAATATTGACCTCAATAATCGCAATATGACATTTTCCCCAAATCGTGCAGCCCTAGCGCGTTTGATCCGAACAAAGTTTAACGTTACCCAGGCACGGAACACAGACCTGCTTTTTGGGAAAAAGTGGACTCTGTGACCGGTTTTAACAGTGTTTTTCACTGTTAGTGAAAACGCAGTAATTCACCATCGTGTCCTAATCACTAATTCTCTCGCTCTATCACTCATACAACTCAGCGACCTGGGGAGACGACTCCCTCTTATGACATCAAGCTAGTTGTTTGGTGGGAGGAGCAGTTTTAAGTGAGTACTGAAAATAACAAACTTTTTCATCTTATATTCTGCCTTTAGGTATCGAAAAACATACAAAACAATACATCAACTTGTCAAACGTGTATTTCCCTTAACTATTTTGTGTTAATCATAATTACAAATTTAACCTGACAAACACACTTTAAGATTAGGGTTGGGTACCGTTCACATTTGACTGGTACGCATACCGTACCAGTACCGGTACATGAAATTCAGTGCCGGTACCCAACAGTACGTTTTTTCTGGTACTTTAGGCATGTTTACCTTAATAACTGTAAAGAAACTAAGTCATTTATAGAAGTGTTTTTGACATTACAGGGCTCGACATTAAGGCTTGTCCGGGACAAGTGGATTTTTTTGTAGGACAAGTGGAAGAGAAAATTTGTTGTCCCACTGGACAAGTTAAATTTCAAACAAAATAAAATGCCATTTTACTTCACGTTATGTGCCACTCATTACGTCTGTTATACAGATTTAATTTTACCGATTTGAAACGAACACATTTTTCGCGCTGCGTGTGAATGTGCTGAATGTGACTCACAGACCGCGCACGCCATAATACAGTTCTCTTTCGTGCTTGAATGAACAATAACACACACAATTATGCCAAAATGCCGTTTGTCGAGTATCTTCATAACATAAGAGCAGTCTTATGAGGGACATAAAGAGTTGTGACTCATGTGAGAATGAGGCGCATGTGAGATCTGCGTCTCTCTCAGCAGCGTCTGCTCTTAAAGGGCCAGCAGCCAATAAAGCGTTCTGTCAGTAAAGTTAATCAAAGAACAAAGGGAACAGAGAAAATTACTCACTGCTCTTGACTAAAGAACTTGTGCAGCTTTAATAAGGATTAGTCTATATATAATTTATAATTTATGCAGCGTACTGTTTGATAACTTTATTCAATTTCTGTATATGTCCTACCTGTTAGACAGTTATTAGTATCCAGACATCAATGGCTTATTGATCATTATAGGTGTTATCAATCATTTAGTTGTTATTGCTATTTTCAGAATTATCAGTAATCTGTGTGTGCATTTGCTTTAGAACCAAACAAGTTGACTTGTGAAACCATTTGTTTATTTTATCGCAAAATTAAATTTTCCCCAAATCAAACGGCCCTAGATTAAATTATAAATCTTTACCCGGACAAGTGACTTTTGTGCATGGACAAGTGAAACATAAATTTACTTGTCCAAAGGACAAGTGCCTAAAAAAGTTAATGTCGAGCCCTGCCTTATGCCAGAGCTGCCTTGGTCGCTATCTGCCATTGTCTGTGATGTTTGTATAATGTAATATCTACCCGTAAATAGTTGTCCTAGACCCATGTTTAAAGATTTAAAGATCTACCCAATCTGGTCAGACAGTGTCCAGTCTTCTGAAGACACTATCACTTGGAACTGAACATATGGCTTTGAAACGTCATGCGGGTGAGTCAATGATGACAATTTTAACTTTTGAATGAACTGTCTCTTTAAGATCTAAGCAAACAACTAAACATGTACAGAAAGGACACGACTCATCAATCATGCCCCTGTGTCATGCTAGCTAAAGACCACTTTAAAGAAGGTCAATAATCTTTTCACCTATACAGACAACTTTATCAGATCTTGTCTGAGAGCTTTTCCCATTAGCCAGCATGGATTGGCAGGACATCTGCTGAACAAAGACGGTGAAAAGTATCTTGCCCTGAACAAAACCTTGAGGTCTGAGGGTCACAAAGCATGCGTTGTCAGGCTGCAGACGTGAAGGAAATGTGGTGGGGGATTATGGAGAGTGTAAGCAATAGAGATAGCAAGCCAAAGTGTGACTTACTTGAAAATCGTCATCCAGTGGCTCGTCGATCTGTAGGTCCAAAACTTCATCTTGATATTCATCACAATTCTGGCCTCCTGTGTATTGCAACCCTTCATCCTCTGCTTGGTACTCATCTGCCTCATACTGCCCACCCTGAGAGAAGCCCACTCGGCACCCCACTGTCTCTTCATAGGCATTTTCAGTACATCCTACATCTTCATCTTGAAGGTGACCAGAGGTGCCCAGACCCAATGTTGCATTTAAACTCACAGCCTCACCCGGACCACTGGACAACAAACACAAAGACACGTGTTAAGCACTGGACAATAAAATAATTTGTAGATTCGTATGTTGCTTTTGTTACAAGAGCCCTTGAGTTACATCAAGAACTATATTAGAGACTGAATTAAAGCATGTCACCTAAAATTGTGAAACAACTTATTTTTATTCCAAAAAAGTATTTATTTTAGAGCACTGAAGCTTAGCATAAATTATGGGGTGAAGACCATTTTGACCCAAAAATGTAAAAGTGAACAGCTTTGGTAGTGGTGCATTCTATATTAATTGTAAGCTGATATTATTCTATACAACAATAATAAAAAGAAAAACTTGTAATATAGACTATTTTGGGCTATACTACAGACTATTCCACCATTCATCATCATTAAAAAACATCAGACCAGATTTAGTAAGTGGCACTTTAGATCAGGCTCAATATATTTGCAATAACGGCTGATTTTCAGCATGCCTGAGAGTTGGAGCCGGCATCATAAGGATGAGCATAAACAGTGCAACGAATCGACGCATTCCACGCAAAACAACTAATTTATGTAATCGGTTACATTGAAGCGTAATTCCAGTCTTCTAAAACAAGCCATTTTAATCTATGTAGCACAGGGCACACCAATACTCTCTCATATGACCATTCTCTTGCAAACATTAATAACAATATAAATAGTATATCTGTTAAAAGCAATTCTGTATGCAACACCTAAAAAACTATCGCAGTATTAGAGACTTTTCCGAGTCTTGTAAAACCATCCAAGCTGCGTTTGAAAAAATAAAGGCCCTCAAAGTAATTAAAAATAGTTAAACATTGTCATTTAAAAATGGATGGATTTTTGCAGTGCCTAGGATTTTATTGTATTGTTGGAGTACCTCGTATTTTGGTCCTCTTCATCACTTTGCAAGAGGTCATCATTTAGCTCCTCATCTGACAGCTCTGAGGGGTTCTGAGGGCGGACAAAAAAAAAAACTATGAAAAATCCCTTGTTCAATCTACTTTACTTTTTGGTGGGATTGTTACATATACTGCCATTTAAGTCTTGGACAAGTAGACCTGCTGGAAATTATTTCTGTATTACTATCAGTTAAAAAGTCAAAGTCAGCAACTAAAAAAAACAAGGGCCATGCTTTCTGCCATAACAACAACAACGTTAATAACAGAGATAATATGATACAGTGTAGAGGTGAGAGAAACAGGCAATGATGAAAAACACTTTACCTTTTTGGATGACAGCCAATCTTCTTCAAGTAAGTCTCCCTCCTCCAAATCACTGTGAAGTGATACAATTATGTATTAAATAAAAAATATGCTGTATTCACAATAATATCTTTGAATTACCTGATTTCAGCAGAGCAACGCAAGTTATTACAGCAACAACTTCATCTGCTTTGCAAACACCAAACCCAACAGCAACCAATGAAATCTATATAAACCTGGTTTTAGACCACCATAATTGATTAGTATGGTATAGGGCCTCTTTTTGTTGCTAATTCAGCATCAAATCATCTTGGGAATGGCAGATAAAAGTCCTTCACAGCGGCCAGAGGGATTTCAAGCCATTCCCCTCGGCTAGGTCACTATGTGATGCTGGTGGAGGAAAATACAATCCTCCAAAATACCCAACAGTGGCACAAAATATTCAGATCTGGTGAATGTGCAGGCCATTCAGATGTTCAACTTTACTTTCATGTTCCTCAAACCATTCTGTCACAAGTCTTGCTTTGTGCATTGGTCCATTATCATGCTGATACACAGCAAGGTACAATGTTTGAACCATGGTCCTTCAGAATGGTTCAGTAGTCCTTGGCAGTGATGCGCACATCTAGCACAGTAGGGAATGCAAGGAGATTGCAACCCAAACCATCACTGATCCACCCCTGTGCTTCACTCCTGGCAGCAACAGTCTGGGTGTTAAGCCTCTCTGGGGCTTCTCCACACCGTAACTCCCAAGGATGTGGGGAAGACAGTGAAGGTGGACTCATCTGAGAACAACACGTTTCACATTGCCCATAGTCCAAGATGTGCACTGCAGGCACCAGTGAAACAAACATTTGGCATTGGCAGTGACTTAAGGATTGGCTATAGCAGCCAGACCATGAATATTGTTTTAGTGGAAACTGGAGAGTCGAGGTGCACATTTAATTATGCACTGAGTTGGGCAGCTGTGGTTTTATGTTTTTTGGATACAATAGAAGTTAGTACCTGGACATCTCTTTAAGACAGCTTCCCTTTTGCATTGACAGTTACACCTGTTGGATATAGTTCGTCCTACGTGGTTTGCCGAAATTACCCTGAAAACCATAGCTCTCCAAACGAGTATCAATGCAGTTGCTTCTTTATCGATTCTGCAGCATGTGCACAACAGTGGACCATGCTTTTGCATTTGATTACAAGAACAGTATTTAAAACGGAGTGGAAATGTGTTGAAATTAATTTGTAGAATATAATGTATAGGCTAGAACAAGGTTTAATCTGACCCGCACAGGAACATAACTGGGGTTAGGGCTGGGCGATATGGGGAAAAAAATGATCACGATAAATTTTTTTTATCAGTCGATATCAATAATTATCACGATAAATGTCAAATCTTTATTTTTCAAGTTTAAAGGCAGATTTTTGTTCCTAAGTGAAAGTTGTTGAAACCAGAGCGTTAATTGTGGTTTTAAACTACTCTTTATTGTCAGAACATATCATGACAAACACTTGCCAAACAGGTGAACATTTCACAAATCTGAGGTAGAACATTCAAACATTTGTCATTTTTCCTTAACAAAATAAATATCTTTATTGGAAAATGTATTTCTTAGTTTCTGCATGTGCTAATGGGGGATATAACAGGTTTGTGTTGCCTAACTTTGATGGCATGTATCTTCAGCACAGTTTGCAGTGCAGGCTGCAATAATAATATTACATGTTTTGTCTCGAAACACATATTTGACAGTGAGTTGACGGTAGTATTATCTTGAGTTAGATGCAGATTTACTATGTTAAATTTATGTCCATTAACAAAAACAGTAACATCTGTTAAAAAAAAAACTAACAACCTTATTTTTATTTGGTAAAATGTTAAATGTAAAATGAGTTTTATTCAAATTAACCATTGGTCATCCATTATCATGCATTTAGATCATGATAACCACAGATAAAACCAGGCATTGCCTATAGCACCTCACTATCATGGCAAAATGTAACTATGGTTTCTATGGTATTTGTATGAAAAACAGTAGCCTAAATACTGTAATTAAATTCCATTAGTCCTTTAATACATTGTCTACATTAATAATATAATACAATTCAATATGTAGCCTATATCCCACATTTCATGGTGCAGTTAATGTACTAGGCTAACGTTACAGTAAATCCATGGTATAGACGGAAAAGGCATCTGACTGTATCGTTGCGCACAGTGTATCTGTGTATCCTGTTCGTCAGCGCTGTTTCATCTGCCTTTAAACTGGTTTAAATCACTGAGACATTTGTGTTCTTTGCTGAATTCAAGCACTTCTCACTGGATCTCGTGACCGAGACCGATCAGAGTAAACGCATCTGCTCTAGTGAGCTTGCGCTGCTGTTTGAACTTTGAGCCGAGCGGATAAATGGTCCGTGTGGCACGCAGTTCAAATGAGTTTCGTTCCGCTTTTGGCGCAAAAACATTATCGAACATTTATCGAACTCTTGATATCGTTTTATCGAGAAAAATTATATCGTGATAATTATCGTTATATCGGCCAGCCCTAACTGGGGTTGCCTGATATCAAGAGGCGTAATCCCCTTATCAGAGCTTCACAATTGCATAACACGGAAATATCTGCTAAGAGTTTTAGGCAGATTTTTCTCAACCTGGCAACCATGTGCAAGCGCACTCCACATTGGATAAAAGCACTGGCTTTCTGAAAACATCGGTAAAGTTGCAGTTTAACGATCTCCAGTTCGATATTCTATTCACAGAAAATGTTATAATACATTAGGGCTGCACGATATTGGAAAAAAAACACATTGCGATTTCATTTTTCTGCGATATAAAACACTTGATTTGAATAGCTCTATTTGTAAAAAAAAAAAAATGTTTTAATAATTTTGGGAATGATTGGGATGATTTTGTAAGAGTGTATCTGCACATTAAATAATAAACAAATAAAAAACAGATAAATACAATAGAAGATACAAGTGAAATTAAAGCTGCAAGCAGCCATGAAAACGGCCCTCGCACCCGTGCTGCCACCACCCGGCGGTTTTAGGAAAATAGAGCACGGTGGCCAGTATGTAATGATAATAAATATAGAAGGACTATGTCAAAGTATTTATATTTGCCACATTTCCTGCTACCAGCAGGTGGCGCTATTGCTATAACCGAATATGAGCAAGGTCATGTGTTCAGGACAGGACTCTTATCAAAAATGTGAAGTTTGGGGCAGATCGGACATTGTATGCCTGAGTTACTGCAGGCTGTCTGTGGTTGCCTAGCAACATCGGAACTGCAAGCAATATTGAACTTAATGCTCATGCATAAATCAGCAAAAGGCTGAAATTGGGTGTACATTTGTCAGGCCGCCAAGGGCACACCCTTTGACGAAAACTCAAGATCTTCGCAATTTAACGTCGCAAAGGCCTTAAGATTAAACTCACCAAATTTTAAGAGGATCAGATCAAAACTGTTGGAGGAGTTTGTTAAAGTACAACGTCTGGAAATGGCAAAAACTGCACAAAAAGTTAAAAATAGCTGACTTCCTGTTGTGTTTAGGGCTACGCTCCAAGATACTTTTTTGTAGGTATTGGGTCATTACATGTATGTACCGAATTTCATACCTGTACGTGAAACCTAGAGCCGGGGCAATAAAGCCATTTTGCCCCAGCCAATTCTGAAACCCACATCACACGTAAATTTTCACCACTTCTGAAGCGTGCAAAGTTTCATGAGTTTTCGTGCACGTTAGGCCCTCTAAAAAGCGATTATTTTCGGAGAAGAAGAAGCATAATAAAAATAAATGGAGCAAAAACAATAGGGTCCTCTCACCATCGGTGCTCGGTGCCCTAATAAGCAGTGCTTTATGTTTTTATCAGGTACATCTAACAGTATTGAGGAGGTACATAAATGTAAAATAACAGTCTACACTGTATATATGAAATATAACTAATATAATTAATACAATTTATCTTTTTTTTAAAACAAAGTGATTTTCTCTGTCTTTTGTTGTTTGATTAACATTGGTGATATAAAAAGATGTGGATATATTAGACTGCTGTCACTGTAAGACGAATGCACAGATCCAATATAATGATGCGCGCATCGGTTTCCTTTCTCAATCCTATTAAACACATAACCAACTGATACTCGCAGAGATTGGCATTTTGACTACATTTTGGGTGCATGTGTCCATTCAAGCTCAAAAAGAAGAGAAAGAGAACTGAATTCGGTGTTCACGTGCTGTCAAACTGCTCTATATGCGTGTACAGAAAACAGCGTGCGAGTTCAAGTCTTGTGCTTGATGTTTAAACTGACAGGACTTTAAAACACATGCAAGTGATAAACTTTCACTTTATAATGGTTTTGCATTGTTTTGCAATCAATCCGCGAATCACATGCGTTCTGATTCTGAACCGGGGTGAAGTTGGACCGCACGGATCACAGATCAACTACGATCTCCATACTTTACATCGTACATCCTGCGATGTGACTATCATGGATGCACACATCGCGAAATCGAAGCTAAAACGATATATAGTGCAGCCCTAAAATACATCATGTCGGTGTTCATTTACATGTAAGATAAAGAGAGAGATTGTGAATGCAAGAATTACCTAATTAATTGCTTCAAAAACAGTGATGTTACTAACTCCTTGCTGAGAAAGATAATGTAGCTCTTCAGTGGTGAAGCTATTTTAATGATAAAAATTGCAGGGCCGCGTTGAGAAGTTTCTGTGTTGCTGAATACGTGCAGCGCGATCTGTGTGAGTGACTGTCTGAATGTGTGTGCGTGATTAGGGTTGGAGATGAACTGAGCAGGACAGTCGATCGCCAGGAGCAGGATTGGGCACACCTGGTGTAGAGAGTGTGTTAATTTGTGCAATAACCTACTAGCAATGTAAAGATGCTTTTATTTATATATTAGAAAGAGTAAATTGCAATATACATTTATATATGGGGCGGCAGTGGCTCAGTGGTTCATGTGGGTTGTCTACAAACCGGAAGGTTGGTGGTTCAATCCTCGGTTCCACCTGACCAAGTGTCGAGGTGTCCATGAGCAAGACACCTAACCCCAGCTGCTCCCGACGAGCTGGATGGCGCCTTGTATGGCAGACACCGCCGTCGGTGTATGAATGAGTGTGTGAATGGGTGAATGTGAGGCAAATGTAAAGCGCTTTGGTGGCCCAGTGGGTCTGTGAAAGCGCTATATAAATGCAGTCCATTTACCATTACCATTTATATGAATGAGTACATTATTATTTATGGGCTTAAAAAACAAGAAAACAATCAGAATATTCTACCTGGTGGGGAGTAGCCAATGAAACCTATGTCATTATACAGTGCTACCGAGGCCCTTCACAATACACACTTTGACAATGGAGAGGGCAACAACTGCCTGCTCTGCCTATAGTTAGTGTGGTGGATTTTTTAATTAATCAACTTTAATTAATCAACTAACATTTGTTCTACTTGCAGGAACAACATTCATATGCTTTTAAATGATTCCAAACTCTTTGGGGAAAACTTGTGACTGAGTGTGTGTGTATAAATAACAAATATGAGAAATTAAACTAGACCGATGACTATTTTTTAAGCCTTGAGATAAGTAATCACAGAGTTTGCTTATGCTAGTGACAGAGGGAAAAAGGCTTTTAAACCAATTGAACCAATCATATTGAAGGTGACATGCTAGTCATGATGATCTTATTTGTTGTCTCTATTCTATTAAAACTGTTGTATTCTTAATACTGGTGGGATTCTCAAAGGGATTTGTTGATAAATTTACTTGCTTCTTGGGGAGATTCCCCCCGATCTCCCGGTCGAAGGACATTTGCTGAAGTCTGTCTGTTTGTAATTGCTGCGCAGCAAAGTTAGTTAGTGGAACAAGTTATTTAGCGAAACACTAGAGACCTTACTACCAAGTGATAGTGTAAGGCAAGTTAAGAACACTAGAGACCTTATTCCCAAGTGATAGTGTTCGATGGGGGCGAGACGTCATTACACTCTTTATGAGACTCTTAGGTGGGGTAAGATTATGTCAACTCAAGCATTCAGAGGTAACTCAACTAGGGCTGCAACAACGAATCGATTAAATCGATTATTAAAAAAGTTAGCAACGAATTTCGTTGCGTCGCGCGACTATCAATAATTTTTGTGTAAAAAAAAAAAGTTGAGTTGAGCGCGGAGCAGAGCTATGAGATGCCGGACTGGACACTGCGCGAGAGAGAGACCGAGTGTGTCTGTCTGCGCGTGTGTCAGCCGTGAGCGACAGAGCGCAAGAAAGACCGAGTGTGCGACACAGGGTGCGAAAGATACCGCGTGTTTGCGCGCGAGAGAGACCGTTGTGCGCGTGAGAGACCGAGTGTGTGAGCACCATGGTCAGCGCGCGAGCGACGGAGTGTGTCTGCGCGCGAGCGACAGTGTGCGAAAGATACCGACTGTGTTTGCGCGCGAGAGAGACCGAGTGTGTGAGCGCCATGGTCAGCGCGCGAGCGACGGTGCACAAAAGAGGCCGAGTGTGTCAGAGCGCGAGCGACAGTGTGTGTCCGAGCATTAGTAAATTGGTATAGTAATATATAATTATTATATAAGAGGCATGGAAGTTCGATAAATGGACAACAATATAAATAAAGAACAACAATTAAATTGTTACCACTGAATTAGCAGACTGTGATTTGAATTAGAAGATGAAAACACTTTCTTGTCTGTCCCAATACCACTACAAGGGAAATATTTTTTCCAAAATTTGCAGCACTGTATTTTTCATTCTTAACTCTAAATGACTGAATGAGAAACTTCACTATATCCTCGGAAAGGATGAGCTGCAAAACATGCCTACCTTACACACCATATGAGGTGGTCAATCATATTGTATTTATATGTCATATACATTATATTTATAATTAATATTAGGATAGACTAGAGCTATTATCTTCTGTTATAATTATTATTATTGCTATTATTATTACCTATTATCTGACAGCACGAAACTTGTCTTTTGTGTGCATGTGCTTGTCAAATGTCAAACATTTTGTTAAAGATAACACATTTGACAAAAAAAAAAGTGAGTGAGTTTGTGAGTGTCTGCATCTGTGAGTGTGTGCGTCTGTGAGTGTGAGTCTTGAGAGTTTGTGAGCATGTGCGTCTGTGAGTGTAGTATAGAGAACAATTTCTGACCTTCAAACAAATCCTATTAAGTTTTTTTATTTGTATTTTTCTTTATTTTGTATAAATTATTTATTGTTCTGACCGCTCAGGTCCCTTTAAACAAAAACAAAAAAAACATCTTTTTGAGCACTTTATAAAAAAAAGCCTATGTAAAGCATACATGTGTGTATGTTTTTTGTTGTAGTCCTTTTTTTTTTTATCATTACTTTAACAGCTCAGGGATGTTCAAGGAGCAACCGGTTTGTGCACTTTCTGATTATTTGAAAGATTTTTTGCACTGTGAATTTGCACTGACATTTGTCAGTTCTATTTTTGAATAAAGGGTTAAAAATTCATGCTTTTTTTCATCCGATTCAACGAAAAAATAATCGACAGCTTAATCGATTATTAAAATAATCGTTAGTTGCAGCCCTAAATTCAACTGAATATAATATTCTCAGGTGTCAAAGACACCAGGTTCAATTTAAGTCAGGTGCGTAGGGAAAAAATCTATAACATTAGCAATGGCCCTATAATATGCAGTGTTTAATAAACAGCTGTAATACTAAATTCTGCTGAGGTGCAATTTAGTGCAGACCCATATCGTGATATATATTGCATCGAGGCCACTGTATAGTGATATATATCGTGACTTTGTTGCCGATACACAGCCCTACTCCAATTATGTTGTGTGGATTGCAACATTTCATGTACAGCTGTGCTATTGTTCTGCTAATTCAACCTTCACACTCTGGTCTTTCTGATGGAATATAAAATCTGTGAAGATTGCCCACCACCATGCAGCGGATATACAAGCATGAAACCTCCAACACTATATTGGCCAGTGTTTCAGTTTCATTGTCCAACCCCTGTATGTGCTTTTCTGATCCATTTTCAATGAGATGAAATGTTAATACTGGAATAATATAAGTGTGTCCAGGATTCTCTTTTTTACTCATCTTTTTCTTTCAACATAACAGAGAAATTAATTGTGCAGAGCAAAACTGAGCCAGCAATGGGACAGTGATTAAGACTTACCTCTCCAAGTCGTCATCATCTTCTCCTCTCCGTCTTCTTGACCTTTCAGCACCAGGCTTATCGTATTCATCAAAGTCATCATCTACATACAGACAAGAGAACGAAGCACATTCAGCTTTTATTCTTATCATATATATATATATAAAACATTAAATTCCATGTGTAAAGTATATAATAAAAATAGTACATGACCTTGCACATAATAATAACATCTCAAAGTTTTGTGCTTGAGATCTTAGGTTTGTTCATTGAAGGAAATATACTAGTCTTTGAAGAATGACTCTAATCTTAAAGTGACAGTTCATTGAAATTGTCAAATTTCAACATGTTGTTATCATTACTCACCCTCGTCATTCCAAACCAGTATGACTTACTTTCTTCTGCAGAACACACACACAAATTATATATATATTTTTTTTTAAACCATACAGTTTTGGTGACCATTGACTACCATTATATTGTTAAACACAAAGATATATCTTAAGAGAACTTCTTTTAGGTTCCACAGAATAAAGTAGGCCATACAAGTTTGAAATGACATGAGAGTGAGAAAATTACAGAATTTTCATTTTCAGGTGAACTTTCACTTTAATAAAATAGTAGTAACTCTTTATCAGACAATCAGCTAATTATTCACACACAAAAAAAAAAAAACATTTCAAAACGTAACCAGTACAGATGTTATTTGGAAGAAGCCACTGCAAGATTGCAGTTATTACGATATACGTTCTAATTTACAGCATATTTGTTCACTGAGTTACTGTATAAATGGAAGTTGCAATAGTCTTTTATTCCCTAATGTGACATATATCAGAGCTTCTCATACAAGAAAAAATCTAAGGCGGGACTTGATTTTGTCCATTATGAATTGATGAGATCTTAGTTGTTTGCTATTGCTGTGATCTCATGTGAGTGACAGGTTGTCCCGTTCTCACACCAGTAAACACATAAGGGAAGTTATTTTGATTAAAGAGTGAAAGGGAACATTAATTTAAACCGGGGGAAAAAGTTGTGCACAGATATATCAATTATAACATGTAAAGCAATACAAAAATCAATAAGATTAATAAATGTTGATTTCATGATGGTGACTTTTAAAGCGGCACATTTTCCTATGTTTATAACACAATTATTGAACAAGAAAATGTCATTAAAATCGTATTTGCATCTGTGCAGATGGCAGTGGTATGATTGACAAGTTGATGGGATCACTAACGTTACTCACTAAAAAACCAACATTAACTTATTTCTATAATAAATTACTATAATACACACTTGATATACAACAACGACTATATTTAAAATATAAACACATACGAGTGACAAAACAGTTCAATTGTGATTAAATACCTGATTTTCTCAAAATACATCATTTGTATCTTACGACACACGTTTAAAACAACAGTCCCGCTGTCAGTCGAGACAGTAGAAATGCTTACGTAACTAATTTAGACCCAACCTAATTGTACTTTACACGAATAATTCTTCAACCACCATAAACATCCAAATCATTAGTTATCCGTTGGATTTTTGCATAAATACACACAGGAAACGCATTCATTGTAACGTTAACCCTTTAGCTAGCTAGTTAGCAACCTCAATGAATAGAAATGTGTAAATGCACGTCTGCTCATGACTCACGACCATCAATATGACACCCCATAGCAATAAAAACAGCCTAACAGATAGTCATGGCATAAAAGTAAACTGAGCTAAATCTGTAAACCAACAGCATATCTTAAAAGCTCATCAAATTATGGAACAAAAGCAGCTAACTCGTTGCCGCTAGCTGGGTGCTAAACTAAGTGTAAATTAATATGACATATATATATCATACCCCCGACATTGGTCGCCATAACCCAAGACTGTATGTTATCTTGGAGACTCTGGTATCTCTATAACGTCGATGAGTGCATTGAAACTGGTTTAAGTGAAGCGCTTCAGGAAGATAGCTTAGCGTGAAAACTCCTCAGTCTGAGCTCTGAAAACATCTGCACAAGAATCATGGCGACCGGACTGAGCCGCACTGTATCATGGGTATGAAATTGCAAGGAGGGGAAGTGCCAACGGTTCAGACTAGCCTGACGTATATTAGTTTTAACTTTCCATTGAACGTGAAGGTAAAACATATTTTAAAATGGAGTGACATAAACCAATTAAATTGTATTTGTATAGGGTTATTTACATTAACTGCTTTATTCAGAAATGCATCCCTTAAAATTCTACCTCAATACTTGGCTTAGTGATTGATGGGTGTTTAGAGAGGTCAGACGTCAGAGTGAATATTTTAGTCTCAGTTATAGATACAGTAGGCTAAACCCTGAGGTGACAGCTGATCATGTCAAGTAGATGTATATCCAGATAGCCATTTCTTGCATCATAGGCTGGCCTACTTGGTGAATGCAGGAAAAGTGGGCCTCTTTTGGTTAAACATATAGCCTAACTTAGATAGAAATGTTTTTTTCTTTTCTTAATTAACGTTACTTATGTTAACTTTAATGTCCAGCTATTATATTTCAAATTGAATACAGGCGTAAGCTAGTCTGAGACTAAAATGAATGTTTTAAAGTCCCCATGAATTCAAAATTGACCATACTAAGGCTACTTTGTTTGCCTAAATTGATCGTTTTGTGGTGAACAATTCATCCATGCAAGTCAATCCACACAAAAAAAATTTTTGGCTTCGTAATCTTTAATCAAAGTCTGAAAATGCCCCTCCCCTCTGCATTGGAGGACCTTCCCTGATGATGACGTAGGTTTGACGGTCTGGGTGTCTGCTTAACATCCGTAACTGCGCCCCTCCAACTGACAGTAGACAGGCTACTAGAAACACCTACTTTTCTAGATCCAATCAGGTGCTTGTTGGAAAAAAAGCCATGCCCACTATTTTGCCTCATTCAGTATTCCGTTTCTCTCGGAAATACGTAACAACACTGGAGAAAAGTCGGTTGCAACTTCCGGTTCACTCTCACGGTACTTTGATGTCATAAACCGATCGGTCTGTGCAGGACAAAATCATGCGTTGAACAATTTTGAAGTCCCTCCTTCCGAAATTCAAAATGCGCTGTAATTGGTTAGCTCGGGTCGTTTCGTCACGTCGCAATGCATTGTGGGAATCACGGTACGGAAGTAGATGTACTGTATAGTAGGCAGTAGATAATTCAAATTCTAACGTTGGTCATTTAGGTTTAATTCAGGTTATTTTAAGGAAAATGGTTCAGTATTGCTGTGATGCAAACTGCTGTAATCGGTCTCACGATCGACAGGGCAAACACCTCATAAATCTGCAGTTCAGGCGCGTGCGCCTCCGTGTCGTCGTGATTGTCTAGCTACTATATTTACTTATTATTTATTAAATATTAAATACGTCCGTAACTTGGTTTTTTCCTCATAAATGCGAACGCATAAAATTAATATTTTATGTTCTGTGGAGAGCCAACCCTTCTTCGTCCAGTGGGTATTACTTTAGATTTGTAAAGGTCCATAACTCTTGCTGCCAGACAGTGCTGGAGACCGGCCGGACGCTATTAACTTACTCCAAACCGGCCTTTGCAGTACCGCTAAAATGGCCGCCGTTACCCACAATGCACCGTTCCATAACGTCTGCGCCCGAGCTCTATAGTGTGTTGTAATTGGCAGCGCTTAGCGCGTGTTCGGGAAATGTCCCCCGCCCCTCCATCACTGCGAGTTCTAGGGTAGGTATCCAGAGCAAGGCTATCTTACCGTCAACTCTTGGTTGATTAAACCAAACCAAACCGTCCTTACTGGAGATATGCTGGTTCCAACCAGATAATGTCTAATAACAGAACTTCCACTCTCAGTAAACTTCCGGCTTCTGAACTGGTTGCAGATCCACTCTGGTTTCATATGAGGGCGCTCACAGGACGAATGCAGAATGAATGGAGGTCTATGGAGCGATGCAAAGAAATTACACATTGCCGGGTGTTCGATTTTTTAGTCACTTATTTGCTTTAAAAAGTATTTTAAAATGTCAATGACATTATACACATCGACATCGTACAACCAGAGATACTGCTTTACGGCAATCCTTCAGTCACTTTTGTGCTTTCGCGCTCTGCACTTTCTTTTCTCTTGAGACATCGACAACAGGTCGTATACAGGTCAATACACGTGCTAGAAGAGTTAAGTCCGCCTTAACATTCTGGTCCCGCTTCGGATGCCACGATGCCATCAAGAGGTATCTCTGGTCGTAATCAGTCCTTCACTGACCAATCAGCGTTCATTAGCAGAATGCTAGCGTGTTATGGGCAACAACAACTCAACCTGTAAGAAATCGAAAGGACATAAGTACTCGTTCATTCAACTTTTGACATATAACCCATGTTGAACTTGCAAAACCTACAATAAAATCCGAGATTTCTCAATGGCAATCGGGTGAAAGAGACAAACTTAGCCGTCTAGCTCCATAGACTCCCATTCATTTTGCACTCATGGGCGATCGCCCCCAGTGGAACTCTGGTGGAACTACAACCAAAATTCGGTACAATAGGACTTAATAGGGAGTGGCCAGGCTCTCTGTAGTTGGGCTCTGTTCCAACTCAGAGAGTTCATCCATGGTTAACACACCAGACATTTTCAACAGAGCGCCGAATCGACGAGTCACAGTGGAAACGGACGCTAAGAAAAAGCGCGCCATAGGCTAGGCTACTTCTTTATTCTTTTTTTGTTAAATGCTGATTTACATACTTGTTCATATCGCCTCCTATTTGGTTGTTGTGTAATCATTTTTCAATCTTTTCGTTTAATTATCTTTATTCGTTGTGAATAAGATCTAGGCTATATTGTTTGTTTGATGCTAATAAAATGAAAGACTTAATCTGCAGTATGCTTGCAAAGATAACAATACGTTTATTTTTTGGTTAGTCATTTTGCTTGCACATTGGTTGAAAGGTAAGATATCATATATCATATCATTGGTCTTTTATTATAGAAATACATTATAGCATAGAAAACGTCCAGTTGCAACAAAAAAAAAAAAATCTGAAAGCAGAATAAAAGCTGTGTGATGAGAATTATAATATATTATGATCAAATTAACATTACCTTATATTTTAATAGCCTAATATGGCTGGTTGACACCAGACCCTTCTCAGTTGCAGAGCAAATCTCAAATTTGCCGGAAGTTCGTAAGGTTTTTCCCAGCCTATATCGATATAACCATAGATATACATAATAAAGGCCTTTATTATGTCTATGGATATAACTATATATAATATTGTGCGCAATCTGTCACGCCCACTAGAGCCACATCAATAGGTCACACATGCGCTGAACACCTCTGAAGAAACGAACCTGGAACAGAACCTGCTCCGGCACAGGTTATGTTTGGGGAGTAGGCTATGGCTACTTACATACCCTGAAAGTTGCCTCTGTTTTTGGAACCGAAAGTTGAGGTTATCCGCTTATTAAACATACCCAGGTATGTCACATAACCTGCTTTCTGGAATACCCTCCTGCTATAGTATAAATATGAGGATGGCGTCAATTTCAAACCAATTCGAGCTCGAATCAGACCCTGCAGATCATGCAGAGTGGATTTCATGCACAGATTTGGCAAGCAATGATTTCACAGGACGTTCCAGAGTGGTATGATTTTATTTTATTTTTTTCATAATTTAATTGTGGTATTTGTTGGAAAACTAAGGTAATACAAACAGTAATCGGTCATAAAACCTTGGTTAGTTTTCCCAAGGAGCGGTGAAACGTCTTACAAAAGCGAGAGCTTACAAAAGCTACAGAAAACAAGCTGTTGTCCATAAAATGTGCTACACTCTAAAAAGTCTAACCATGATTTACTCAATTTTTTTGGTGAAACATTTTTACACTTAAACAAATTGAGTAAATTTTAAAGCTGTGAAATCAATGAAATATACTGTATGAATTGAGTAAATGCAAGTAAAAAAAATAAGTAAATCTGAGTAAATGCATCTGGTATATCAACAAATAAAATTGAGTAAAATAATTTAATATTTAAACATTTAAAAACCAATATTTATGAGTAATATTAGCTGTTTTTATTTATGAGAAATATTAACTTTTTTATTTCCTCTAAAAAACCTTTGTAAAAT
Source organism: Semotilus atromaculatus (assembly GCA_031834385.1). NCBI lineage: Eukaryota > Metazoa > Chordata > Actinopteri > Cypriniformes > Leuciscidae > Semotilus > Semotilus atromaculatus. The sequence continues at coordinate 13,670,265 of JAULUF010000009.1, read as the reverse complement.
AGTATTCCATACAACCACCAGTATACATGACATTGGCCTTTATTGTCAATGAGTACAGCAATACAGCATATTTTACACTGTTTTAACATACAAAATTGCCTACATTTAAACTCATTTAACAAACATTTTAGAAGTAAAAATTAAACATTAAACATTTAGGTAGCCTAATTCAAGAGTAATCAACAGGCCTGTTGTCCAATATCCCCCGTATCAGCGCTGGTCCTCGTGCCGGAGATGGACTCGCGCTCTGCGGGTGAACTTCGGACTCCAGACCGCCGTCTTGCGTTTCACTCATAGCCGAAAGATGCTGCGACACGACTGACTCCATAACCTGCCAATAAACAAACAGTGTAAAGTTCTGGCGACATTTTATCATGCAAATTAATTATATTCATTATCATTAGGAATAAACTCGTGTGTTTTATGCAAGGCGTTTCAATCACGCGGAAAAAACAGGCGCGAGCCGCGCGACTCTCGAATGTTTAGGTTTCACATTAGACTTTGTATGTTGTTTTGCATTAAATAAAATGATTTAAAGCACAGTAATGATTTTATAGATAAAATAAAACACACAAACCTGAATTTCGCAGAGGAAATACACCAATTCGGCGAGACTGAGAAGAAAAGAGGAGAACTGTTCTTCTGGAGACTGGAGTTCAAACAGCCCGCGCTCACTCGACCGTTGAGCTGTCGTCACGTCAGAGGGTGGGGGAGGGGTTGTTTTAATTGAGTAAACTTACTCAATTTCTTAAGTGTGTTAAATATATTAATAATATTGACTTAAATTAAGTAATTTTTGTGGTTCTTGAAACAGATCTGTTTAATTCTCAATTCTCAAATATTTTGATAGAAATTTCACAAATATATTAAGTTTATTTAAAAGAAACAATTGGTTAGTCAAATACTAAATTCTTTTAGTGAAAAAAACTTATATATAACTGTAAATTCTAGACAAAATTAACTGTTGGATTTTTAGTCAATTATTTTGGTATGTTCAACTCAAACAATCAAGTAAATGATATTCAGAGATTTTATTAAGTTAATACAGTTAATTATTACTGTGATATTTACTAAGCCCCTGAATTATTTTTTAGAGTGTACGCACAGATAAACATTGGGATTATAATGTTCAGGAACAGTTTTTTAAATAATTACAATAACTCTCATCAGCCTTTTAGGAAGGTCAAACAAATGAGTCTTGGAAATGTTGTGTAAAAAAAACAGTGTAGGCCTATCTTTGTTATAGCAACAACACTGCAGCTCAACCAGTCCTCCTCCCCTTTTTACGTATTCCATGGGCGGAGATTATTTAAATGAGTAACATCTTGAAAACGTCTTGAAAAAAGGATTCTGTTAAACAAAAAGATCTCCCTTTGGAGTGGACTTTGAGCTTTGTAACCTTGCAGATCTTATGCTCAAACAGCAGCATTACACACTAACTAAAGTTGAATAAGTGGAAAAGCATAATAGGAGTCCAAATGCCATTGTTTTGTCTCAAGATGCACACCAGTAATGTTTTTTTTCTAAGGCACATTTATTAAAGCTACTTGAATGTCCTAATTTAACTAAAGCCTACTCCTGGTTTATTCTAAGCACTGTCTGTGAAACTGGGCCATAAAGTGTTATTTGCATGTATAGCTATACCAATTAAAAACACATAATTTATTAACACGTATTATCAAACAAACATATTCAACAGCATATTTAACAAACCCAAAAAGCCAACTCGCTAAAAGACCACGCCGAACACTGTGAGTGTGTGTTAGAAATCAGGAATGGTGAGAGAACATTGTGCTTGGTATGTTTTTCGTCTTCAAACCAAACTTCAGCTAGCTAAAGTTTAAATCCCGGCGCGCTTCCTAATGTTCACACAATAGGTCAATAGGTGGAGAGTAGGCAGTCTTTTGTGGCTGTTCGAACACATTCGACCACGAGCATCTACAAACGAAAGCAATCCGGTCAAATGCGTTTTCTACTATCTCTGGAAGTGGTCGAAATTGGACAAGCTTAAAACGTTTTAGACTCCGTTTACACCTGTACTACTTAGCGTAGTCCACTTTTGATTTGATCGACCAAAACACATCTTAAGACCATGTGTGTAAACAGAGCCATTTTGCTCCTCTCCTTTCTTTACTCCACAGATTGAATTTCATGCCTCGTCTTCCTTTCTGCTCTCTTTCCTTTCTTCCATCTCTGACTTGTATTTCCTGACTGCACACTCATTTCTGTTTTCTAAAAAAGTAGATTAACTATAAAATAAGCAGTGAATGTCAATATATTTGAGTATACTGAAGGTTAAAGATCGCCCATGATGAATCCATACTGGCCCACTTTATTTAACTTATTCAGCCAAAGTTGGCAGGCAATAAACACCTTACAAGAAAACTATTCTTTGCATTTTATTCCTTGTTAACTGTAACAAACAAAAAAAGAACTGTCATAATAATATTTGTTTACATTCAGTGAGCAACCTTATAAGAAATTAAAATCTTACTTTATTAACCAGTGTCCCTTTAATTAAAGATGCACTGTTTGCTCTTAAAGTGAACAAAGTGAACCCATTGAGCACAGTACATTCAAGCATATATGGCCCACTTTACCTGTATAATTTTCCTGATGTTATTTTAAAATCACTACAATTCATTTAACAGAAATAAAAACCTCTTTGAAATTGTGCATAGAACACCCTATTTTCTCTTTTTCTAAAGAAAGGATCACTGCAATTTATGTGAGAAAATATTTTGTGCAAGTACCTGTATTTCATAGTTGGCAATAAACTTTCATAGTTTTGAATTATGAACAAAATTGTTCCAATAAAGTGGGAATTAATTTTTCATAATGATTTAATTGTTTTTCCTAAAGAACCTTGGCAGCGGCAGAATCATTGTTTTGTTGTCAATTACTCTGATATGAGTAGACATATTTACCAATAATGTTTGTACTTGTTTTTTTAAGGCAGGCTATTCATGTCAAATGAATTATTCAGTTGTAGCCTGTTGGAGGTTGGGAATAATAAAAATAAATAAAAATGGTGCAGATTATTCTAACAAATATGAGAGTGATGAGTCTCACTGAGTGTATTAAGACATGCATTCTTTCATATAAAAAACAGAAATATAAAGAAAAAGTTACATTTGATCCTTTACTCAACTCTCTTTTTAATATAGGCCTACTACTGGAACTATAGCAAAAATATTTGCTAGTGAAAAACATTTGTTTCAATTGTTTTAAATCTTAAGCAGTTCTTTCATCAGTCAGTATATTAAGATCAAAGAATAAAGTGTTTAATAAACACAAAGATATTTTTATAAGTTTGTATCTGCTTATAGCAATTGCTGTGAATTGGCTTAAGAACCAAAAATCAAACAGAAGCACTTTATTAATCATATACTAAAATAATTTTGTATTATGAAATGAGTATGCCCTGCAATACTGTTATTATATATAAACTATTTATATTTTTACTTTTATGGTTTTCGTTTCTCTTAAAATAAAATTCACCTATCCAAACTGGATGCCTTCAACAGTACTTTTATTTAAAAAATGATCCTTTTGTGAGGTAATGCAGGAAAATATTTAAAGCTATACGGTCGCGTGCAGATAGCTAACACATTCCATTATGCCGTTTGCTTTTCACATCCGATTCAAAATTTTACATCCATATCAGCAATGTCTGCATGATAAACCTGATTCATCCCCACCTCCAATCATATTTCTTTGACTGCGTTTCCTAAAGATTATTTTCTCTCTGCATCCATCCGGGGAGTCATTCAGAGGTTATCATTTTTTGGGCTGTTGTTATTGGATATCATGCTCAAATTCGGGACGCCATTGGTCTGGTGCTTGTCAGTCTGTGGCTCCCCGACGCTCGTGAACGCGCTGCGCAGACAGTGCACGACACGTAAGTGGCCAGAGAGTGTCTGGAGTCTGTCTGAAACTGATAAAAATGGTGATGGAGTTTATTCAGAGTCTCGCTCATAGTCATTAGAAAAACAAATGGAGACAGAGCGGAATTTTACAATCAGCCAACACTGTAGTCATTTCGTAGCTTGACAACTAGATTCTATTGTAGCGCATTTCAAAGTTTTATTCCATGTTTTCACCAGACAGACAGTTCATTAATTCACAGGTAAGATGATCGTGGCGGGGCGCAAATCTTTTTGTCTAATACAGTCTGCCGTTGTTATGGTGATTGTGTTGTTCATGAATATATTAGCTAGTAACTGTGTGCGATGTTGCTTAATCATAGCAAACAAGACGACGCATGTGAACTGCTGAACGGATGCAGGGTGGTCATTTTAATGTGATTACATGTTACCGCATGTCGTTCGGCGGGATGAAGAAAGAGTTTATCGCGATCATCTCTTCAGACAGATGACGCACCTGTGCTCACGTGAGCACGGTTTCTCATTAACCCCATGAACTCGAGATGCCAAAACTGTGTGAATATCAGCGTGTCAGATACAGCACGGTAAAGATCTTTTAGCTATGCGCAAGTCGTCTGCTGTTTATCAGCGATTTAAGGCCCGTCTTTGTGTGTGAAGTTTCCGCTTGTGGTGGAGGACCGAGTTGCGTTTACACTGTTTTCCTGGTACATGTTGGCTATTTGAGGTACAAAGCTGGTTAGTCTAGCGACAGTACGTAGGCTAGACATAAAATACATGTGGCAAAACTAGCCTACTACTACTACTACTACTGCAAAAAAAAAAAAATCCGCCAAAATCTCCTTACGCGTTCAGTGTCTGTAATCATACGATGGCGCTAACTTGTTTTCTATAGTCATGAAATCTCCGGCGGTCACAGCTCGCAACTGGTGTCAGTGACAGTGTCAGTACAGTTCTGTTGCGCGCTTGGTTGGTATCGTCCAAAAATGGTTCGTTCCCCAAAAGCGAATATATTACACAAAAGTTAACTAATGCTATACATTTGTCTATTTAAATAAAACTAGGTTATATCATAAGTCCCCATTTACAAAATACAACTCGTTGACTTTATCCACCCGACAAAAATACAGGGAAGAAGGAGGCTATAGTTGGAGCAAAGTCAAGAGTTGTAGGCTATGACACACACGTATTTTTTTTTGTATGTTGATTTCAAACACAGTTAAAAACGGCCGTCTATTACAATCATTTTAGTGGATTTTAATTTCCTAGTATCATCATATAGCTGTTGGGTGAAGTGAACAGAATACTGGCATAAACTCAGACAGAATTGATAACAGAAAATTTGCTATTTGACTGAAAGTTTGACTTTTTTTTCAGGAAATGTTATCATGTTTCATAAATGTTAAGTTGGGGCAAGTTGCCCCATTTATATTGGGGCATGTTTTTACGTTTTGAAAATTGTACAAATTTATAGGCTACAATTTATAAATTCCCAGCCTATTTGTTAATCAGGATATTTTTGTTTGTTAACATGTTAATGTTACGTGTTTGCTGTTAATTTCTTATGCATTTCATAGTTGTTTTTTGTTTTGTTTTAATTTTGTTGAACAGTCAGTAATAGGCTGTGCCCCATATACTATAATGTAACAACATGCCCTACCACAAAAGGTCAACGTGTGTTTAATAAACTGCATTCTTATATGGCAAGTAATAGTAAAAATATTATATCTTGTTGTATGGCTAAGACTTTTAAGTTATTGATTTCAGAAAATACTGAGAAATATTCACTTGAGTAAAAAGGTTCCCCTTTATTTACTATTTAATCAGGATGTTTATAACGAGGTGCTTTCTTAAGTAGGCTTTTTTAATCCTATTTCGGTCATATTTTTGTGATACCATATTTCCTTGCTATATGTAAAAGGTATCAATTGATTCTGTCATTATATTGTCTTATCATAATTAGAGTCATGAATGTTAATCTAAATCCGGATTCATCTGTGGCGTGCAGACCAAAACATTTCAGATATGCTAACGGGAACTTTGCATTTACTGGTCTGATGTTTTTTTGAGTGTTAGAATAGAATAGGTCTGCTTTCTTTCATAAATTGTTCTGAATCTGCCGTTTTTGACCGATTGTTCATATTGGTCCACATTTGAAAAGGCACCATGAATCTGTTGCCCATGTGGCTTGGCTTTGCATGCTCATGCATTCATAGTTTTAAAGCAGACTGAGACATCTCTCTTTGATATTGTTATTAAAAAGCAGTCATAGGACTCAGCTGTTCAGTCATATTCAAAACAAGATGGCTGCTTCACAGGAGGCACAAGGATATACATTGGTAACTATAGTGGTCCCTCCTTTATATCATGGTTTGAGTGCGTGTAAAGTGTCTCAGCTAGAGAAATTATGACCCTTCACTCACTGGATGGTATCATGCCCTATCCCAGAGGTTTGTGTAACAAAAAAAACATCTAAGCTAAAATATTATTATGACAAGTTACAATAATTGAATAGACATAAATGTATACTTTAAAAAATCCTTGTCTTCCCTTCACTGGTGCACATGATATGTAATTATAATTAATTATATTATCTAAGCACAAAGAAATAAAGTAAAAAATAAACATTTTAAGTAAAAAATAAAAGACCTAATCGTTGAAGGTCACACAAGGTTATGGTGAGAAATTTTGTAATTCTTGTTGTAGTAGATGGCATCTAGGTTTTATGTGTTCTGTTTGCGTATGACGTAATGATTAAAAAAATACTTTGTATGAGACATGAAATATATGTTTAGAATTTTAAGAATCTTATTTTGCGATGACTCTACAGAAAGCAAGAGTTCCATTCAAACAAAAGCTTAGTAACTAATTACAGAATCATTTTTATAGACATACTGTGTTGTGAAAGCTTCTGTTATCCTAGACACAATTTGCTAAAATAACATGCAAGTTTATGTAGATTTTTGTATTTTGCAGTAGGCAAAAGACTAATGAAATGAAGCACTGAATTATTCCTATTTTAATCGTAGTGATTTTACAAATAAGCTTTCGCGTTTATGCTTTTTTGTTATGGTTATCTGGGTATCTGCTATTTTGTATTTTTAAATAGAGTATATTAAATTGAGGCACATGGTCAATTTAGAATAGGTGTGGCTCACTATGAGACGCTGTTGTCTGTTGGTTAAGTATTTTTGTTGCCTTCAGCGCACACTGATTTACAGATACTTTCTGCCAATTTGAGCAGCTTAGCACATACGTGTTCATTTTGAGGCTTTCATTATTGTAATGTTTGATGGTATTATAAATGCACCGCTGCACACTTCTGAATATCAGTTCACCTTACAAGCCTTTTTGTGTCCAACCTCAGTACTCCATGTCATGGTTCAACTGATCAAGCTGTGTGTGTAAGTGTAAGCATGTTGGTTTAGCTCACACGACCGTAAAACGTTTGGTTGATGTTTTTGAAAATGAAAATTGTCCACATCAACAACCTGTTGATGGAATTATGTTCTTATTCTACTATCTATTTCAAGTATTGTCAGATGTTTTATCCTTGCACAATGATATAAATTGCTTTAGCCATCTGATATGATTTCATGTTAATTGGACATGATAAAAATTACGAGGTTTTCAAATTAAATATGGAATAAAAATGTATGTAATTTATTTGTGATAATATGTGTAAAGAAATCTAAAAGTAATTATGACACTCAATATAACGTCAGGTCTGTCAATTGAAGTGAATATATAAATATAGATAGATAGATATTTACTTATTTATTTATATGAACTTTTATTAATTTAAATTCTTTGTGTTTGGGCTTTCTTTATAGGCAGGAGGATTCAGCTACACTTAAAGGTGAAACCGGTGTTCTGGAGTTGTGCTGCCGTGCTGACGGTAGGTTTAAAAGGGCATTTCCTACCCAGTACTCTGTGAAGCACATTTGGGCATGTCATGGAGAGAGAGGTGGAACGGCAGGAATGCAGAGAGGTGTGCAAAGGTGCGATTATGAAAGCCTGCAGGCTGATGAGTGTGCATCAGAGAGGCTAATGCTAACCGAAACGAGTCTCTGTTTTTTTTTGTCAGATGTGACGTTTGAAATGTTGCTGAGTAATCGCACTTTCAGCTTGGCACACCAATCATTTCCAGTACTCGTTTCTCATACAAATTTATAACTGATTTCTTCATTGAACATAATGATTAGACAGGTTGATTAATGGACAGGTAAAAAAAAAAAAAAGAATACTGTACAGACAGTCTTGCATAGAAACAGCTTAGAGTTTAATGTGAAGGTTACAGGGAGACTCTTTACAATAGTCATTTTTGTGGCTTCATATGGATAGTTAAAAAGCTGCAGGAATCCTTTTTTTGTGTGTGTGTGTGTGAGTGAGAAATAATATCTCACAAAATGAAGATGGCAGCCATTTTTATTGCAGTGTCCAACAGCGCCCCCCGGGTCTCTCTGTAGCTCTTGTGGAGCGAGCTTATGGATTTGGTCTGTGAAAGAACAAGGATCTCACTCTCCTGCATTGCTTGCATATATTCAATATCAAAGCCACAATGGCATTTTAAGGGGATCACTGGCAGGCAGCCAAAGCCTAGAGCCTCTCTCTTTTTGGTGGCTGTCCTGGCTTACTTGCTTTCTTCCTTTTACGCATGTCCTCGTGCTGATGGCAGTGTAACGTCTGACTCTTCTCAAAGCTTTACCCAAGTGCTGGAGCGAGACATTGGATGTATTAGGACAGCTGCCTCCATTTTAGGGAGGAGTTTTGCAGAGGAAGATGGATACCCTTTCCACAGTACCAGAAATTGCAGCGTGAATCAGTTCAGACTTGAGGCATCGCCTGCAATATTTAGCTATTTTTTGTCATTCAATGTTCGTTTGTTAAACGAATGTGATAGATTTACCCGAAATTTGCCGCGATTGAGTTTTCTTTTTCTTTTTTGTATGAGATTGTAAAGTATGAGAATGTAAATTTGATGGAACTCTATGAACGGTGCTGTGGGTGCAAATTTTACCAGTCTCAAATTGAAGCAAATGTGCTTTTTTATTACTCTACTTGTGACCTTCCGCATAACTATGGTGACATTCGTAAAGATCTTCTTTTTTTTTTTTTTTTTTTGCCACACACAAACATTTTTTGATCTGCTTTTTAAATGCATTTCTGGAAGTGATATTGTTTGTTTGTTAGTTGCAAATATCCAAATAAAATTGTGCCTTCAGGCTCTGAGGATTTCACTGGTAAATGATGATGTGCTCTAATCCGCTGTGAAATGTTATTTGTCTTTATTTCTTTGTATATTACACAGGCATGTTTAGATTTTTTTTAACCCCTAGGTAGCACATTAGACTGATAGTAAAATATATTAAATCACACATATACTTTAGCAGGAACAACAATATTTTAACTAAAAGTTTAGTCCTTGGATTGTCGCATTTACGTTGTGTATTTATTATTTAAAATTCTTTAGTCATTCTCGTTGAATATTGTGTTTAATGTTCCCTATCCATATCTCTATCTTTGATTTTTGTTAAAGATGATTTTCATTATACTAGTATTTCTGTTGTGCACATTTTGTTGTAAACGTTCATTGAAGTATAAAAATCTAGGAAAAAGGAATGCGTTTTGAAAAGTGTAGTGTCTTAAAAATATAATTTTGCCAATTCATGTAAATACAGTATTTTTATTAATGTTAAATAAATGTAATCAATTTATTTTGAATTGCTTTGATAAATCAATGTTTTCTTGTATTCGTGAAAAACTAAATTAAACTGTTTCGTCGCTGTAGATTGAATTATTTAAGCAGTGTTATTCTTGTTGTTGTTATTGCAATAAAAACGTCCTTTAAATGATAAAAGTGTCTATTTGTTCTTGTTAGAAATTATTTAATCGATTCATGTGATACAATTGTGATTTCAGCAAGACTAGTTTAGAGTGTAGAGTGTAAAAAGCCGCAAAGGTGCTATTGAGTGTGTGTGTGTGTGTGTGTGTGTGTGTGTGTGTGTGTGTTGGAGGGTGGATTTGTGGCTTAGTCTGAGGCCTTGTCCTTCAGTATCTGAGGTACACAATGTTCTGGAAGATTCGGTCTCTTGAGCGACCCATTGGCCCTGAAATCTTGCTCATAACTGGAAAATCTAATGAGGGGTGTTTCCGTTATTATCAGTATAGCTAGAAATTTATACAGAAAGAGAATTTTAATTAAATTAAGTAAAAAAGTAAATTTGTAATACAAATTATATAAAGGAATAATTTATTTTCACATTTGCCTGGTGTATTTCTCTAATGCTTGTGTGCTGATAATGTATAATGAAAGTTTAATGTATAAACTTTTGAAAAATACTGACAGTTGTAATGTACACATTATGCAATAATGTACAGTGATTATATAGCTAATCCAGTATAGCCATTTTGGTACTGTGCGTGAGGACAGGAAATAGTGACAACAATGGGATATGTTGTTCCAAACATCTGTGATGAGGCTAAAATGTTATGTATGTTTGTAATTTACATGCAGACTTATTTATTAGTTCTTTATATGTACTATCTTTCTATATAATCTGAATAATTGTCTGCTCTAAAAATATAAGCACTATGTACTGTTTGTTTAATTGCCTACCTTTTTATAAATAAATAAATATTTAGGGTTTATATTTTCAGAGATTTTCCCGTATTTACATGAATCCTCTTATGCCAAAAAATCTACTAAATGATGTTTTGCGCATGCTAAAACAAAGCTGTTCAAATTTAGGGTCTGTCACTTATTCTTTGTCACAGTTTGTTTGCAGAAATTTTGTCTTGGGGATTGACACAAGAACTTCATGCCATTATCAACTTTCATAGAGCATTCATAATTTGAGCTGGATAGTAAACTTTCGATTTAATAATCGCTAGCCAGAGCGAGCATAACTGATTCAGGGCTATGACCGATGAAATGCCAATCATCGCTAGGGGTAGTTTATTGGGTTTAGTTCATGATTTGATTGGTGAGTCCTTATACTTTACTGCCTCAGCTTAGCTTTCTGTTAACAGCATGTAAGGCCAAACACAGCTCAATGTTAGGTGTGAACATTGTATGACTTTTTAAAGTGCTGTGTCCTTGTATACTTTTATTTCTATTTCATTTTTTTTGAAAGTTACTGATGCTATTTACTAGTGCATTATATTACACATTGTCCACCCTAAGTGAATTTCTAAATCGTTGCTATTTTGTTTGGATATTTCGATCAGCCTATGAGTCAAAAGCTTAATATTAAATCACATTGTTCAGGCTTTTGTGGAACTCCAAAATAGTCATTTTCAGATTTGCTTCCTTTTCTCATTGCAAGTTGTTATTCTCATTCGCAAGTTCTAATAGCATAATGTTATTTATGTTTCACTCTTTATTTATTTTATTTTGTTAAATGCAGGTTTTCTAAGCTGTCCAAATGATTTAAGTTTTGAAGGAGAGGTAGAAAGAATGTTCGTTCTTTCCATCATCCCTAAAGGAATAGTTATTTGTTTAATAAAATCTCTCTCTCTCTCGCTTCTCCTTTTTCACAGCTGCTGATCACTTAATGGCCTTTAATTATTTGCAAAGATGCGATGAGTCCCAGAATGCAACTTTTTGACATAAAATCACTGATAAATACAAACCTTACTGCTTCCTCATAGCTGTGACTGTAGATATGTCAAATATTTCTTCAAATGCAAACAATATGCTGTTAAAGAGTATCTTCATTTGGTCTTTTGTTATTGCCGTTCAGTTTCATTCTTATCCTGTCTTCAGCTGTGGTTGTATATTTTTCCCGTTGTTTTGATTGATCTCAAGAGGTGATAGTCAGATTTAACCTCTTCCCAGCCCTTTTTTATTCCGTCAGGTGCCGAGGCTCGCCAAACAGTCAAAGCGTTCAGACTCATTAACAGTTAAGGGGTAAATTTCGTTTTGATGCCGGTCTGCTAAAGCATGTGTTGATGGGTTGAAAACCAAATGAACTGGTCACAGTGATTAAAGGCCAAGTGGTTAATCCTAGCAAAGAGTCTGTGACGTAAACACCAAATGAACACTGCAACTGTTCGATAAGAAAGAGCTGCGCTTAAGCACGCAAACATCCCAAATATCAATTTCACGTCTGATCTCCCACTGACACTCAATGTGTGAAAGTGCAGGGGTTACACCAAATAGGGCTTTGGCAATAGTATCATGTTATCTCCTATCAATTAGTGCCTAAAGGGGATTAACCCCTGCAACACAGAGGAAGCTGATAGGATCACTGTTGAATTGCAGGGGTCACCTGCTTCCCTCATTAGTGATGACCTCTCCCTCTTTCTATCTCGCTCTCTCTTTCTGTCTGCCTCTCTGTCTGTCATTTTTGTATATTCACTTAATAGGGGAAGTAGACTGATATGTTTTTGTGGACATGTTATCATGGATGTCTTTTGGAAGGAGGGTTAGATATTCGGTGATTAGTCATGCTGTGTTGTGTTATGCTGCCGTTGTTCAGGTGAGAGTGAATCAGCAATGTGTTCAGAGTTGACAGCATTTCTCTTATAACAAGGCCAGCAGAATGAAAGCCAACAGTTTGAGTCTGGCTAATGCTAGTGTATCATGGCACTCAGGGAATAAACTGCTGCTGACCTTACTCTGTATTCATGAACCTGTGCTGGTCTTAGTATCTCCTTAGGAAAAGTTCGATTTTATAACAATAACTTTAAGAAGCCCAAGTAATATTTTGAAAAAAAAGTTGCCAATCATGTTAATTCAAATATGTTGTGGACAATCGTGGAAAGTGCAAAGAAAGACATAAAATGTAATATATTTTGGATGCTGCATGGTTGTTACCGTTTACCAGTTTGTATAGAGGCCATAACATTCTGTACAGTCTTTTTCTTTGTGTCATAGAAGGAAGTTTTTGAGCAACATGAGGTAGTTGCTCGTCCACCCTGGGTGAATTTTAAAATCTGTGCTATTTTGTTTGTATGCTTTTGTGGAACTCAAAAACGATAATGTTCAAATACATTTTGTTTCCTTTTCTCGTTGCAAAGATTTTCTTGATTTACAAGATTTACATGGTTATTTATGTTTCTCTTTTTATTTTATTTTTTCATTTGCGTGCTTCCTAAGCTGTCTGAATGATTCATTATGTTTTGAAGGTTTGTTTATTCCCTCATTCCTAAAGGAATAGTATTTTAATGAAATATCATCTTGCTCTCTGTCCTGTCGTTTTTTTAAACTAGGGTGGTCCATGAGGGACACACTCTCTTAAGGTGGCACGAAGCATAACCCAACCTCCCTCGCAAAGTTAATGATGATGATAATAATAATCAGTTTAGGTATAATGTGTTTTTTTTTTTCTTTTGATTTTTATCAACCATTAATTAATCAAAACTGACAATATAGAACTGCTGTGATTCAAACCAAGTATATCTGATTTTATTGTTGGTTTCATCTCTTAATTTGGGGATAGCCAAAGACAAATTTAAATATTAGGGTGGCACCTGGGTTGGCCAATCAAATTGAAGTCTCCTATCTGGACTCACCCTTGACAATGACCCTAGATGATGACCGAAATTACTTTATTTTTATTTTTTATGAGATATTCCAGCTAAGATACTTTGCTACTTTGTGCTGGTCAATTAAATTGGTTATTTTAGTGAGTTGAAATTTCCTACTATATGAAATGATTTACTCCATTTTAAATCATTTTAAATCATTTTGCCTATTCTGTTATTTCATATATGCTGCTTTTGACCTCGTAGTAGTTGAGAGACTACAATTCAATATTTATACTTATAAATATTCCTTTGTCAGACTGCAGGACCATTTGAAATGAACTTGTGAAGGCAAAGAGGTGTTTAAAAATGGTGACAGGCCTAAGAAAAAGTGAAAAAGAAAAGGTGAACTATAAGATTTAAGATGTCCATTTTCCCTTACACATGCAATATAAATTTGAACCTAATATCTTGATGTTGACAAGCACATGGACGTCAATTACATAGGTGAATCTCTCAAAAAAATGTTTATGGTCAAATTAACAAAAAAAGAAAAGACAATAAATTACATTTTGCATAAACTAAATTAACTATTTGCAAAACATAAAAAACTGGCTTGCATTGGTTGCATTGACATTTTCATAAAAAATAAGCAAATTCTCGTTATTGTAACACACTGTAAAAAAAAAATGTTCACTCAACTTACATTTTTTAGTTATTTTTTTGCTTTGACTCAGTTAAGTTTTATTGACTTAATCTACTAAGTATGCTCAACTTAAAAAGTTTAGTTGACATAGTTAAAATAGTCGAGCCAACAACTTATTTCAAGTAACCTGGACTTGTAAAGATTAGTTAAAATACGATAACTTACAATTTCAAGTTACCTGGACTTGTAAAGATTAGTTAAAGTACGATAACTTACAATTTCAAGTTACCTGGACTTGTAAAATATTAGTTGAAATACGATAACTTACATTTTCAAGTTAACTGTACTTGTAAAGATTAGTTGAAATACGATAACTTACATTTTCAATTTACCTGGACTTGTAAACATGTTAAGTTGAACGAACAAATTCAGAAACTACAAGTTGTATCAACTTACAAAATTACATTGAACTAACTAAAATGCGGAATCATTTTAGTGATTGCAGTTGAATTTCTCTCAACTTTAATTCAAATAGATTAATTATCTTTACTGTATCTTTTTAGAAATGCATTTGCGTGCTCATAATTGGTCTCAATTGCTGCAGAAAGTTCATGAAGAACAACCTGTTCCAGCTGAAGCTCCATGAAGTTATGGATTGTCAGCATCAGGGAAAGAACACTTGCACTTTATCTTATAGCTGTCAGTATTTTTAAAATGAAATATAATGCGTTTAGATGTTCTCTGCATCAAGCTGGAAGTCTGTTTTTATTACTCTGGATTTTGTAACAGGAAGTGTGGGTTGAAATTGAGCTTTATTTAAATCCTACATGATGAGGAGAAAGTTTGAGTTTTGATTGATTATAGAAAGATTATATTAGAAGACTAAATCAGTAAGGCTGTAAAGATGTTCTCTTTTCTTAACTGAAATTACAAAAAAACAAGACGGTAAATTTATGATCAATGCCACTGTTAAGTTTTATTTAATGAGTTTTCACAAACCGGAACACAATGTTTCATATCTGTGTAATTTTGCTGAGAGCACTGCATGTCTCACAAAATAATGTGCACAATTATTTGTTTTTCCACACAATGCCACCGAAATGTAGCCAGTCATTTGCTGATAAATCTTTAACAAGCAGTCCCAAGCATGCATCAATGTCCTTTCAGGAAACCGCATCTCTTTTACTTCAACATTATTTCTGATATCATTCTTATAGTGATTCTCATGACTTTAAAATCAGTGTGTATTTTTAATTGTATACTGAAATTGTCAGACTTGTTTAATGAGTTAATAAATATGCACACAATTTTTGTTTTGTTTTTATAACTGTGGCATTACTTTACAAGCTACTAGGGAAAATTCCATGGCAAAAAAAATCTACTTGCAATTTCTATGAAAAATAAAACCAGAACAAAACCACAGCTAAAATATATCAGATAATGCTGATGATGCAGGATCTAGTTTAAAGTGGCTATTTATCACTTGTTTTTCTACATTTGTCCAACCCTTTAATCATGACTGGGTATTATTGACAAACATTTTACGTTTTGTAAAGATTTTGATTCAAAGGATTGCGATTCAATTTCAGTTTGATTCAGTATCGATTAATTTGGAAATGGGTCAAGTACAGTACAGGGCAAATTTTCTCAAGAAAAAAAAAAAGCCTTGGCTTCTGTAAACTATAAAGGGAGTCAGTTGGTACTACATCACTGTAATATTGAAGGTTAAAATTAATTGATTTGTTTACAAACACTTCAATTATCACTAAGCATCACAGCGAATAATGGGTTGAGTGATTTATCAAATGTGATAAATGAAACAATAACAATAAATGTCTAGAATGTGTGTGACGATGTTATGTTTACTTTTGTTGCAAAAATGTCTGGTAAGACACACATTGTTATTACTTTTAATATAGTGACCTTTCTTTATTTATTGTTTCAGGCCAGTGAGCTACAACACATATTGAATCTCTCATGTAACACTTTATATTTTGGCTTTTGTGCATTATGTAATTCCAGTGATTGTATAATGTTGTGATATAAGTTTCTAAAACTCAGGAAGAGAGGAAGGTTTGACACCGCCCTGAAATGATGCAATCCTCTGTAGCCAATCAAAATCCTTCTTATTAGAAAGCATGAATGAAAGGCTGTTTTATTTATTGTGATGTGCTTATAGACCCTGAAATGTGCAACTCAATGTCAAATACACTTACCTACTTCAACCTGAGATTCCTTTTAAAATCTTATGTCAGTTAGCGCACAGAAAAGATTTTTCTATTTTTTTGTGCATTTCTTCTCTTCATGTTCTCTAGCCGTTTTCCCTCTCCGCTCATGCCGTTTTAATAAAGATGCTGCCGCAGACTTTCATTAACTGGGTGCTTCAGGCAAATATGTAGCAAGAAAACGCATGCTGTCTTTGGCCTTCCAGCTGTGTGGATGTCCATCAAACTCTAATGTTTTTTATACTTCAAAAGAGGTAATGTAATTGACTTGACAGACTTTTGACATGTTGGTAAAAAATGGCAGCAACTTTCAATCAGCTGTACTTCACTGTCACCTTCAGTGTAAGAAGTCATGCAAATGATCATATTCTTCGTTGTGACACAATGTGTTTAATTTTTTATGGTTTGATAGTACAAGCAAGAACAAAATATTTAGGCTCAATTTGTATCAGTTTTATGTTTTGCATATGTTTTATTTTACGCATTAATTCCGTTATGTTTTATTGTTATATTATATTTCTCTTGCCTAACTGGACACTATTCAATAAAATAGACATTGTAGCATCAATAATGCTCATTTTACACTTATTTAAGTTTGGAGAACACAGACATGTCATGACAGACATTTTTATTAAAATTACTATTATTGCTTTAAAGCATCAACATTGTTGTTATTGTTTTTTCAGTATGTTTACAAAGAAACAACATGAACAAGAACATAATGGTAATATTTAATTCAACCACATCTGTAATAATTCTAGTTTTATATATCAGAACAACTTATTTTTGTTTTGTTTTGTACATTAGTTCAGAGACTGTTTGCATTTTTGTGTCATCATAGCAAAAAGATGAATTTAATCATTTAATCATGATAAAGTATTGTGAGAAATTCGGCCAACATTTAGCCGTGATAGATTTTGTTTAAGGTGTTTAAAAAACGTATTTGACTTATGTCTGCACACTCTCAGTTTAACATCAGAGTGATTCAGCTCTGCTGTTCCACAAGGAAAAAAATAATGATAATCTTCCTCCATGCGATATGGTAAGTTAATAAAACTATTTTTAGCATAGAAGACTTGGACAGTAGCCTCCACAGCACAGGCCTCGCAGACTCAGCTGTGTCTGGTGGAAATAGCATAGAAAAGAGAGTTAATTATTTCCACCCAAACCCAAAATGCCTCTGTCTCTCTGTACAGATTGGCTTGTGATTTGCATGAGGATTTTGAAAAGCTTTTCAGTATGTTTGCCGTGTCTGTCCTGGCTGTCTGTTTAAACAGGCCCCGAGTAATGAAGAAGAGAAGATGGAAGGAAGCAAGGAGGGAGGGAGGGAGAAAAGAGGAGGTGTGCTAAACCCTGGTTTCTCTCCTCAGCCCTTTTGGGATATGAAGGCCCCAGATGGTGTGTGTGTGTGTGTGTGTGTGTGTGTGTGTGTGTGTGCATCTGTCTGTCTGTCTGTCTGTCTGTCTGTTCGTTCCGAAATCAGGGTCATCCTTGCTAAAAGAACCCGGCCCTAATGTCATCTGTGTGAAGCTTGTCTCTGTCTCTGAATGGAGACAAAGGAGAGTGGACACAACTCCCCCCTCCCCATTATCTTTGTCCCCGGTGCCCTCTGCAGCCCAGGGCCTGACACCCAGCACAGAGGGCTTTGATTAGCCAAGTGGAGACACTGGGGGGTCACACTACCCTCTGCCCTGATTAGCCTGCACTTGGCCACTGCTGACCCCTCCCTCCAAAGAGAAACATGTGAGGGGTCTGGAGATAGTGAGATGGGGCATTTGGGAAGAAACATAATGCACCTTGACCTGTCTAGACTTTGTTGTTAACAAATGGATAATGTGACCATTTTCATGTTGTTGATGTAGTCTCTCTCTCTCTCTCTCTCTCTCTCTCTCTCTCTCTCTCTCTCTCTCTCTCTCTCTCTCTCTCTCTCTCTCTCTCTCTCTCTCTCTCTCTCTCTCTCTCTCTCTCTCTCTCTCTCTCTCTCTCTCTCTCTCTCTCTCTCTCTCTCTCTCTGTCTTTCTTTCTTTCTTTAATTGAAATAATTGCACTGTAGTTTAAGGATTTTAGGATCCTTCCCAGTTAAATTTTCTGGACATGTTTGCGTCGTATGTCAGAACAAAATGATAATTTCCCCCACATTGTGAGACATCACAGATTCTGTAAGTATTTTTATTAATTGAATTAACAATATTACTATTGTATTTGCTTTTTATTGCTTTTCTGTGCGTTTGGTGTTGATTTATAAAAACAGTCGAGCAGTATTTCAGTTTGGGATAAAGTTTTAAATTATCTTTACAAGAATGCATTATTTTACATTTACAAAGGCATTATATTTAGACAAATATATGGTAGTTGATGTAAATATTACCCTAGAGTCTAGGTGTAACGACATCAATTATGTATTTTTTCTGTTATTTCCAGTATTTATGTTAATTAGTTTGTAAATAAAAATAAAATATAAATATTTTATGTGGGTTTCATATCTTATGTCGCTCATGGATGAATGTTGTTAACTGTGAAAATAGACTTATTTCTTACACTTAAGGTGGAATGTACTGAATCTTAAAACTACATCATTGTCCTTACTTTCTTGTATTATGCTGAGTCAAGGTCTCTTGTAAAATATGATGATTGTGCCTTTTGGGAGCTAGATACACAAAACCTGATGACCGGTGAGAAATTTGGTCACAGGAATATTGCATTTTCAAAATATTTGTGAAATGCTGGTGTGAATGTTGTGTGTACGCAGTGGTTTTCCTTTCATTATGAATGGCTGTAGGCATAGTTTGCTCAGTGAAAGCGCAGGAAGTGCCGCTGTTGTGTTCCTGTGCTGTGGGTGGGTGGGTGGGTGCCTGCACTGCTGCTGCTGCTTTGCCATCATACAGTTTACTCAACAGATCTGCAGTCTGTGATAGTCAAGTGTCCTGTCAGGTGCGATTCTGACTGGATTAGCTAAATCTGACCCTGGAACAGCGGTTCTAGAGGTGGTGGGGGTTGTTATGGCGTCCTCTGTGTGGCTGCTCCTGCCCCGCCCTCTAACCAGCCACTCAGAGGCAAGAAAATGGCAGCTGCAAGAGAACACCGATTCTCCACCCACCCCTCCATTTCCCCAAACCCCCCACCCATCTTCCCCGCTCGCCTTTTCCCATGTTTTGTCACTTGTGAGGTAAAATGAACTGGAATCTTGTGTCTTTTTGCAGTCTGAATGTCTCAAGCCTTTCGGATTGACGCTTTCCTCATGCCCATGTTTTGGAAAATGCCCAGGTTTTGTGTGTTAAAATGAAACGTTACTCACCGCTACAAAGAAATCAAACTAGATGTTCTACCTCAATCATTCATATCCTCACTCACACTTTATTTGCCACCATGAAGAATGGAGTTTTTCACCTTCATACGGGAGAGGCTTTAGTAAATGCATTTCATGGCGGTCAAAACGTCATGAATGTTTTAATGAATGCTGTCATATGTATGGCATTTGTGATGAATGGATGCAGTCAGGGTTTTTCGCTGCTGTACTACCACATGGCAGATAATTGAGAGTGGGGGGAAACATAGCCAGGGCATTTGCTCAGGTGTTTACATTCAAAGCCTGCCATTATTTGAGTATGACTTTGATTGAACTTGTCAAGTGTACTGAAATTTAGAAATAAATAATATGAACCGTATTAGATGTCTGTTCTACTGTTGACACCTGAGCATTGGCAGAATCTTCTGCTGCTTTTCCTCCTGCCTCGCTGTACCATTAATTCCTCAAGGGTGCTTTTTATGAAGGTATTCTGATTGCATGTGCAGTATAACAATGTGTTTCTAAATTTGTAGTCTAAAGCATGTAACTTCGGATGGCTGTGGCAAAGTTGAACTCACTAAAGTGTCTAATTAAATCGTTGTAACCAAGAAACAGTCTAAACAATGAGCCAGTTTGTTTGGCTGTCTTGTGCTTGGCTTTGCCAGCACACCAGAGAGAGGCAGGGCAGGTCCACGAAGGATGTAATATAACCCCCTCTGCCCTGACTATACTATAATGGAGCCGACACGTTGTCTCTGCCCTCTCTGATATTGACTCTCTCCGAACGTGTGTGTGTATGTGAGCATGTTAGGAGAATATGTCAAGGTTATTCTGTGGAAAACATGTGACCCTTCCTATTTTCCAGCTTGAGTTGATGAAAAAATGGAGCTCGACAGTTCAAATGAATAGATCATTGCATGTCGGACTAAAAATTACACTCACTTGAATGCTGTACTTTCAGATGGTGTCATTTGAATTTGAAGCTTACATTTTTGTATTTTGCATTTAATGTGTCTCACTGTTGTTGTTTTTGTGAATTTGTCTGTCTGTCACAGGATAGCAAAGAGGAACCGAAATGATGTGTCTGCAGAAATGATGCAGGTAGTATTTTAGTATTTTTAATTGTGTCTGTGTATATATATAAAAAGTGAGGGAAAGAGTAATGCTATATATATATATATATATATATATATATATATATATATATATATATATATATTTAATATTTTATATATATCTTTACTGCATTACTTTTTCCCTCACTTTTTTTGAAAATACTGTTCTCTACTTTCACTTTCTTTTAGCTTTTAACTACCTTAATACAGCTGTATCAGCAGATTATAAATATTACCATAATATTATCAGTTTAGCTTGTTAATGGTACAATAACAACTTGTTGTTTTGACAAGGTGCTAAAAATTATCCACATATTCAAGAAATGTTAGACTTTTTCTTAATGTCAGACCTATTTGTTTAAGCTTGTTTATTTTGGTCTTCTTTAAATATATAGCCCACTCTTTGAAATTTGTATTTTATAAATATGATCTTTATGTATTATCCAAATTAATATATCAAGAATTAAGCCTCAACTTACACTGTCAAAAAATTATTGTGATTTTAATTGTAAAAGACTGTCAAAATGCTACGGTAAAAAACAACAATCTGTAAATTGGTTAACAGAAAGTTTCCGTACTATATACGGTGAATATGTGTAATAGATCTAATCTTACATTTATTGTTATTTTTTGTCACATTTTTGTAATTGTACAGTTTTTGGAAGTGAAAAAGAATATCATTGTGTAATTTACATTTGAAAAAATGTAAATTGACATTCCCAGAATTTTCTGCGTGACACCTCACATTTTATGTATTTTCATTGAGATATGTTTCTTCTTAGTTTTTTTTTGTTTTTTTTTCTTGTCAGTTATGTACATATATAACAGTTTTTGTTACATCTAGTGTTGTTAATTCATGTTTCTTGCATTACTTTAGTGTCGTGTGTTACCATGATGGGGTTTGTGTGAATGACACTGCACCTTCTTTAAATTAGTATTGACCTTCTCAGCTTGTGGAAAAGCTGCTTGTGATGAGCTTTGATTCATCATGTGACTTTCTCATCACCACCTGTTTTTGGTGGTTGTCAGTGTATTACAAAGGTACTAAACAGATGTTAGTACTTCAGTGGGTTGGCAAATTAACATTATATCAGTTAATGAAATAACATTTTTTACTGTAAACTTAAGTTAAAACTGTTGGCAACCACAGAATTTTCACAGAATTGTTGATAAATTAGTATTTAACCTGTATTCTCAGTTCTTTTAAAATTACTTGATGGCTCATCCATATGCTGCATAAATAAATAGGCACAATTCACCACCACATTAATTGGAAATTAGTTTCATTTTAGTTGCACTGTCCTAGTGTTGCTTGTAGTCTAAGTGAAATTTGTACAACAAAAAAAAACAAACACAGAATTTACAGGCATTTAGTTACCGATAACCAAGTTTAAATATGTACCAACAAGGTTTTTTTTTTTATCATATCAGGAAGTAGCTATTATACACACATCATTCGCTTAATATTTGTAGACCTTTAAAGTGAATATAATGTTTTAAGTGGTTATTTTGTCCTGCTCACAGTTAGTGGGAGTCACGGCCAATTATGTCTCTAAATGTCGTACAGTATAAGGTCAAAAGTTGCTGTGCTGTATTAAAAAGGTGACAGTAACCATTTTGGAAAGGTCAACCACTCAGTTTGTTTCCAAAGGTGAAGTGCCACAGTGATGCCTTTGAGCTTTTGATTTACTTTATATTACATTTAGGTAATAATATAGCTTTAGTAAAATTCTACATCCAAATGTTCTCAGTTGTCCAGTAAGATTTTAAGTATGGCCTGTGGTCTTATTTGCATTAATGCCAGATTTTGAAGTGGTGTCCTTCTCTAACCACTGAACACACATATATAGTGTTTACATTACATGTAAACAGGACTCTTCAACCCTCACTAGCACTCACTTGGGTGATGTAAAAGTTTTTGGTGTGCAAATACTCTAAAGTAAATGTGGCCACCTCCACATCAGATGTTTGCATTGTAGTGGTGTTACTTTAATTATTTGATTTGAATACTTTTTTTTTTCAGGACCACTCAGATAACTTTTTTTTCTGTTAAAGGAACTTTAGGTGTTGTATATTCAGCATTGCTGAATTAAATTCTTTTTTTCTTAAATTCTGATTCCAAATTTTAGGGCCAGACTCTGTAAGAAGTCTTATGCTCAGTAAGGCTGCATTATTTTTGGCCGCATAACAAAAATAGTGAAACAGTAATATTTAGAAATATTGTTGCAATTTAAAATAACAGTTTTTTGTTTGAATATTTTTCAAGTTAATTTATTCCTATGCTGTGTCATTACTCCAATCTTCAGTGTCACATGATCCTTCAGAAATCAATCTAATATGCTGATTTGCTGCTTAAGAAACATTATTATTATTATTATGCTAAAAACAGTTGTGCTGTGGTCAAATTTTTTTTTTTTACAGTAGTGTACTATATATTCTTATTAAATATGAAATACAACTTTTTATGTTATTCTTATTTGTTTTTCAACATGTATACAATCTGAAGAATTGGTTCTGTTTTTATGTTTTAAACTTCAGAGTTGTTAATATTATTTTTTCATAACATGTTTTTGAAATCGCACTATAAACATGAACATTTTAACAGGTGCACATGCCAGTCACTAACCTCAGTGACTGGCACTTTAAACTTACATGGTCATTCAAATTTCTCATTAAGGTTTCTTTAAATTAGTGTAACCCATGTAGCGGTGGTGGTGGTATGTGTGTGCGAGACAGAGCGAGAGACTGGAGTTTCAATGCCTCTGCTTCCTTTTGTCCTCTGAGTTGACTTCTTAGGAGCCCATTGCCGGAGTTCCATACATGAGAGATCAAGAGTTACCAAGGTGCTTAGAAGATAGACACAGACACACACTCATTTCCTTTGCATGTCAGAGCCCTGCTGGGGTTTCAGTAGAGGTCACTGACACCACCAGTGGAGCTTTCCCCTAAATGAAAAACCAACTCCTGTGT
Organism: Semotilus atromaculatus; assembly: GCA_031834385.1. Lineage (NCBI taxonomy): Eukaryota > Metazoa > Chordata > Actinopteri > Cypriniformes > Leuciscidae > Semotilus > Semotilus atromaculatus. Next base: position 13,646,668 of record JAULUF010000009.1, on the reverse strand, counting down.
ATGAGTGTATTTGTATGTTTCTTTCTGAAAACTCTTAAGTGTTAAGTCTGACATTGCATTGGTTTAGCTATGATATTATTATAGAAGTATGTTAAGATGTAACTGACTCCACCTTATATTCTCTCACCATAGAATAGTATCAAGATACATATAGTCAGTTGAAGTGTTTCAAGGAAACTTGAATGGTCTTCCACTCGATCTCAGTGAAAATAAGCAGCCTTGTTGTATAGTTTCTGAGCTAAAGAAGTTGTTTTCTATGTGCACCTGTAAACAATGTTGAGGTAAGATGAAATACCCTTTTCTTCAACTCATTCCCATCAAGTAGCTGCAGCATTAACTTGTATTGTAACAAGATTAAAATACATTTGTCCTGTGGATTAGCATCCCTTTCGTTCCTTTGCCGGACCGGTCTGTGTATGTGCAGCAGTCTTTTTGATCTGCGGTGCGTGTGAGGACCCTGGCTTGGGTCTGGCCATCCGAGGGCCTGGTGTGAAATCGCCCTGATGTCATCCCTTTTGTCCTCCGTTTGCATCCCTCACTCCTTTAATGACGTTTCCGAACCTCGCAGGCGCATTCCTCTGTGGTCCATAGGAAGCGTTTGGAGAACTCAAGGCAGAAAAGCACAGTGGGAGTGTTTGGAGTTTGGGGGGGTTGAGGGTGTGTGGATCTTTTGTATGGAAAGCAGATGAGTAGACATCCGTATTCTGATACTTTCCCTCCATCTCAGGCCTTTCTGTTGGTTGTCTGAATTGCCATGATATCAGGCAAAGTTGAAGTTTGAATATAATGTTTATAATTTGATTGAAATGTAGGAACGTTGCCATATGCCATTAATGAAGCACTCTGTCATGACCAGAAGTGTATAATCTTGATGTGTATCTTGATATCACTGTTTTGGACTACAGTTTGCAATCACTGACAATAGTGTACTTCCTTACCCTAGACTCTTCTGCATTATTTATGTGCACATAATTTACACTTGAACTACCCTCTATATATATTTATATTATATTATATACATATATATTACTGTGTGTGAAGGAGAGAGAGCTGAAGGGGGTGTGGGCAGGATTGGGGACTAGTCAGAGGAAATGAGCCACCTGCAGCCATGACAGGAGGTTTTGACCTTCATTTGGAGTCTCTCTCTCTCTCTCTCTCTCTCTCTCTCTGTTTCCAAATCTCTCTGTCTGTCTCTCTCATTACTTTGCTCACAAACACATACTTTTGCTCTATAGAAATCCAGTCAGGACCTCTCCCCTCAACCATTGGGCATCACTTCCTCATACAAGGAGTGCTAGAAAAGAAATGTAGATGAGGCATTGTCATTGAGCAGGTCAATGCATGGGAAATACCCGTTGTCTGTGCGCCCCCCCCCCCCCCACTTCCCCCCAGAGGACAGGTAGTCTATGACCAGATCTTTTTTTTTTTTTTAAACAAGGATCACTTACATATTTTTAGAGAAAGTCCAGTTACTGCTGGAGTCACTCACCTGCTATAAAAAAGACAGTCTTTTATGCCTTTAAAACGTTGTTTAGATGTAGTTGAGTCCTGTTTTCTCTCCCCTCCGCAAACATTACTTTTATTTGTCACAGCCAACATCGTTATATCACTTTGTAGGTTTAAAGGCAAATTTCATGCTCTTCTTTTGTTTTGTATGTAAAACATAAAATATTTTTTTGGTCTACAAGTTTGTATACAGTTTGTTGGTCAGATAATATTATCAGATATTGTATTAGGAGGCCTACAAAGTTTGTATGAAGTTTGTTGTATAAAACTTGCATAACCAGATTTTGCTTTTACCCCTACGTATTTGTTTAAAAATTGTATTTGATTAAAAAAAAGTGTAGCCTACCTTGTATAACTGAATTGAAATGTTTTTTGTTTTTCTTTTGCTACAACTCTTAATGCTTTGTTTTTTAAATTAATGTTATTTTGCGTAACGCTTTCGACCAAATCCACAGTTAAACGGCTGATATGTAACCAGGGTATTATAATATATTTTGTCTGGTGATTGAATTTGTTTCTGACGTTTAATAATCAGTTTAAATTTTGAGATTTTGAGTTGGTTTTATTCGTTAATAGCCTACTGCACATTTAAGTGAAATGTTAGCGTAGGCCGGTTTAAATTTAACACTGCAAAATTAACTACAGGCTAAATAGGCTAAATAAATGCGCATAGCAGTTCTTTTCAATACAGTTAACATAGACTGTTAATTAATGATTTTGTCGGTTCTTCATATGATTTTTTTGTTGTTGCTGGCCATTAGGCTAATAAAGATCGTGTTTTCTAAAACGAAGTAGGCCTATTCATTATCTATTCTAAAAACATAATTTTTTTCTGTCCCATATTTAAATACAATAATAATAATAATTTGCATGTTGATATGCGTACCGGGAATATCTTATTTTCTTCTTCTTCTTTTTTTTCAGCTGAAAATAGTCACCGTCTCCCTGAACGTCCTGTTATTTCGGTCCGGCATATGCTCTTAATTTGTTAATAGATTCCGTATTTGTATAACTATGATAACAGGCCTAAGTAGGTCTGGCATATTTGTAGGCTATAGGCTACGGCTATGAACACGTATGACTGTGGGCTATAGTTTTTTCTTTTTTCTTTTCCTTGTGTGAGCATTTTATTAGGTGGGAAGCAAACGATATATATTACAATTATTTGTCTGTTTATGTTGTTTGGTATCGATACAGTAAGTTATTTTAAAGGCTAGTTATGGAATAATGTCCACTTGTAAGGTATCCAACGCTTTTGGGGCAATGACTCTGTCGTCCCAGTCATGATGCATGGGGCAATGTAAAGGGTTACAACAAAATGTTGCTGATGCAGAGAATTCATAAGTTTTAACATGGGGGAAAAAATATCCAAACGAATGCGTTTGATAGTGGTTATTATATAGGCTTTATCTGCACTGCTTCTCCAATCCTAGGCTACTGTTGAGGGGGCATTACCGACTCACTCCTGATTTGGTAAAGCTTTGTGTGCCAGCGCCGTGACGTCATGTCCGCTGGGCTCAGCTCCCATTTGATGAGAGGACGGCACGTTCTTTTCGACCAAAGAGCAAGATAAAACTGGAGCGCGAGATGGTTATTAAATCGCAGAGAAGCTAAAAAGAAAATAAATCGAATAAAGAAACTACAGAGACATTGAGAAATATTATTCTTATTGTTTATTTAATTCTTATCAAGATTTCAGGAGGCAGTTAATTACACAATTAATACGTACGTGATACAAATTATTTACACATATAACAAACAGTTGGCTACCTGTAAACACAAAATAAAATTGTATTATTTTAATTTATCTCTCTTTCAGCTTTCAAATAGCTTTTATAGATAGATCTTCGCTGATGAGTAAATTCATACGGTCGTATATCAGATAGAAGGCCATATTCATAGATATGCTCATATGTAATTGAACTAATACTGTTTCTCTGATTCGGCACAGTTCTGTGTTATTAAGTTCGCACTTGAACTTGTAAGGCAAAGTGTGTTAAGTTTGGTGGCTATATAGCTAGTCACACACTCTTTTCAGGTATAAAACAAAGAGATTCAAAAAGTAAAAATTCCACAATTTGGTAGGCTATATGGATACAGTCTGCAACTTAAATCTCGTTCATACCGTTTTAACTTTTCTAAACACGCGTGAATATGCCTACATGACAATTTGCAGCTTTCATGCAAAGGCCCCAATACCGCTTCATTCACATAAAGAAGTTATTGCAATATAAATAAGCAATTTAAACACCTTAGAAATCTACTCTCACATAAAAAGCAACACCGGTCATTGGATAAAGTTTTTTCCCCCCTTAATATAATCTATATAAATACATAACAAATATGAAGTCAACATTAAAACAGTATTTTAACATCTGTCATACAGTAAACAGCTGGTTTGCTTAATTTTTTTTTTATTCGATAGTTGTGTGTTTTTATATAGGTTTATATTTATATAGCCTATTTGTTTATATTTCTGTGTGATGTGTTGGGGCGCTTATCCTGGCTTTTGTCAAGAGTGCGCATAAGCGAAATCATTGTCAGTGCTACACGTTTATAGGCAGCAATATAATGATTAAAACATACTTTGCTACAAAAGATGATTATATTGCTCTTTTATAAAAACTATGCGATTTAAGACGCTGCGGTACATTTGTTTATTTATTTAGCGCACTAGTTGAAATGTTTTGACCAGGCTATGTTATTTCGTAGCTATTATATGTTAGGCTTTTTCACATGGTAGTTCAACCAGATAACCTACAATGTAATGCACTGTTAAAGAAGTTCTCGCGTGTTTTTGCGATTTCACCGCCCCCCTCCCCCTCCCCCTCCCCCCCTCCCCCTTCAATTTACTCTTTAAATTAACCAGGCTAAGACGGTGAACTTATTTACAAGAAGAACAGTTTTTGTTCTTCTTTTTTTGAAAATTCCTGCTGAGATTGCGACGATTGCTGCGTCCATTTTGTATCAAACATCAAACCAAATGATACGACAAACGTGGAAATAAAACAATTCTAATGCATTTGATATCACAGTTGCCTGGATGCAGAAGAAAATACTCTTTGGACTTAAGCAATGTTTTCGCATTTTCCCCACATAACTAATAGGCTACATGTATATAAACGAGCGTTGCGCTAATAGTGGAAAACGCTTGGTTCTGGTGACAGCATGACAAAGAAGAGCGATAGAAACACTTGTTTCTCAAGAGAGCCACTCTGCCCAAGTGCAAAAAACGGCTCCTAGCCTATTTTTGAAATAATTTGACCATTATTTCATAAGAGAATTGTAGCCTTTTCAATAAATGTATTTTGACATAATTCGATATAGCATCTATTTAACGTCATTAATGCTGGTATATTTATTAACTGGCCCTTTTATTCTTTTGAATTATTGCATTGTAAATATAACCTTGCGCACCCCTCCCCCTCCCAGTCCACCCCACCCATCATCCCCACCCCTCCCCGCTTTCTCGGTCTCAGTCACTGTCTGATTTGTCTTCCTTTGACGTGGTGCTGTGGTTGTACAGTCCCTGCGCCATCAGGTGTATTGCCAGACCGTTCTTGGGGCCGCTGGCTTTTTTTATTTTGGCCCGCTTATTCTGAAACCAGATTTTGATCTGAGATTCATTGAGGCCCAGTTCCTGCGCCAGACCCTGCCGTCGCTGCTCGGTCAGGTAGCGGTTGTTCTGGAACTCGGCCTTGAGTCTCTGGAGCTGCTCCGCCGTGAAGGCCGTGCGTGGTCGTTTGTCCTCCTTACTTGCGCTTTTCTTCTTTGGTTTACGAGATCTGGGACCTGCGTGTGGGGATGAAATAGCATACAGTTTTTAGAGCGAAGCACAAATTGCATAACAAGACCAATATATGCTAATCTGTTTTATGTTCATGCAGGGTCTGTAGATAGGGGTCTGCAAACATGTTCAACGAAGTGTTGTAATTTATGACTCTGTTTTACGTAGGCTTTATTTATTTATTTATTTTGCGTCACATTAGGGTGTGAGCAGTGTATCTCTCTCTCTCTCTCTCTCTCTCTCTCTCTCTCTCTCTCTCTTAGTGGAGGCCATTAATAGGTAATGCGGGAAACCTCAGAGATGAAGCAGAATTTTGATGAGGGATTCGCGCCTTGCTCCATATGGACATTTCTTAGTTAAAAAAGCCTTTTTAGACATTGAAATGGAATAAGTATGGTCATATGGCGATCATACGTAAAAAATTAACCCATTCGATATCATAACAGAGTGATCTGGACTTACACCAGTCATAACCAAAGAAAATAAACACAACACAAAATTAGCTTAACGCTCCGACTACAGTTGGATAATAATTTCATGAATATTTTAATGTAAAAAAAAATTGCGCGTGAAGAAGCTGACATGAAAGTACAATTTCAACACGAAAATAAAAATGAAAGACTGGCGCGACAATATAGCCTATTATTCAACAGTATTACAGTCAAATTGCTTTCATTGAACCAAAAAAAAAAAAAGGATACCTAATGGTAGATTTGTATGAAACACACTCTCTCGTAAATAAGTATATCAGTCAGCACTCCAATCTTTCATTTAAGCTGTAACTGAGATATCATAAATGTAATATTGCCAACAACAACAACAAAATTGACGGACCAGGCTAAATGACCACTCTTGCTCGAGTTTGCTTTACGTTGAACTAGCATTTAGTAGCTATGCTCATAATGGTTTATTCTGTTTTTAAATAGTAGCAATACAGTTAAATATTCAAGTTACGAAATACTTTACTGCGCACAAACATTCATGAGCAACTGCTAACTCAGAATAGTAAATGCAAGGCCTGCTCCATTGTCAAAAATATGCTAATGTTCATCAACAAAGACGGAAGGCTTACAGGGCAAAACCTTTGACAAAACCAAAAACTTATGTGTGTATGTACAGCCATTCAGCCTTAAAAATGCGTTTCTGTAATATTTTATTTACTTTAGTCTACTAATATTTAATTAAAAGTAAATCAACCTTCACACATTCTATTTCTCATATCTTCCTTAAAACGATAACGTTACAAAAACTAGTATAGCCAACACCATTATCAATCCCAAAGCAAACGGTATGGAATTAAAATGAAAGACAATTCAAATATATTAATAATAGCCAAACTCTAAAATAAGTATAATCGAATTTGCGAAAATTTAGCTATTTTATAGGCTACTTTTCTGAACGTTTAACATTGACGATCTTAAGCCTGTTTTTATGTTTTTGGACCTTTGTCGTTTTACTTAAGCAATATATAAACCCCATCGTAATGTTTGAGTAGGCTAGCCTATACATTTTCGGAAATTTTAATGATATGAGATTTTATTTATTACGATATGGTAAGTGAATTGTTTATATTTTCACAAATTGTGCGGTTTGTATTTTAGCTTTTGGGATTTGTTTTAAAATTGCAATGGCCCTCTAAAATTGGGATACGTGATTAAAATAACAGTATAGTTTAGAACTTGTAGAACTTTGGATAAATTTAACAGATTTCCCGGCACATATAAAAATAAAGGGAAACGTACCTGACGATGGCCTGTCCGAGTAGCGTGTGCAGTAAACCCAAGCGGGCCACAGCATAGACTGACTAGGGTGTCCGTTTGAATTGCTCTGTGAACTATCCGATTCTGAGCCCATGCACTGATCCACATTCTCCCCCCGGGGCTTCAGGGGCTCTTCGCTCTCTACCTCAGCCTTCTTTCCTCCGCTGCTCGTATGCGTTGTGGAAGTTCCCTCTGCTGGAACAGTACTTCCCACCTGTCCCGTGCTTGGACCCGTAGGGTTGTGATTCTCAGCGCCGTGATTGCCATCATCGCGCGTGATGTTCGCTTCTTTCTTACGGCCAAAGTCCGGCCGCAGGATGTTGTCGATGAAGAAGTTTGTGATTCTGTGCGGGAGCTGCAGGTTCCCTGGAGCTTGCAGAAGGGGTCGAATGCCACTGTTGGACTCGTCCGCTGCTCCTCGCTGTTCCGCGTCTCTTGCGCTCTGCTCATTCTCATCCATGCTGAGACGCACTTTCCACGTTCCGTCCTTAACCCTTTATCGCTCTCCCGCACTCAGGCAGTCACACCCCACTCCGCGGGCGACTCCGTCCACTTTGTTCACTTCAGTAAAATTTCAAAACTGACCAAGAAAGTCTGTCAGTGTGTTTTAGCGACAATAAAAAGCCTTTGCGCACCGTGGTCACAAAGGAAAAACATAGTTTCGCCTTCCTGTCACGGAATGTTCTCTGTTTAAGGTTGATGAACCGTAACTTTCCAGCTTGGTGGTATTTGTTTTGTGCGCAATGCAACTCGAGGCTTCAGTGCCTACTCTGAGAAGTGGGGCTCCTAACTGCTCGTGAAATACTTTCACTCTGGATTTTTGTTCTTATTTTTAATACGAGCCCCCAGTGACGTTACACTCCGGTATCCAAGACACGTGCCTTCAACCAATAGAATAGTATAGAGTTAGTCACATGGCCCTGATTCGCGAGTAACAGACAACGCTCATCCTTGCACATTTAAAGACACAGTGCTTCACCGAAATACAAATTCAGACCGTGCCAAATACGCAGCCTGCATACTGAACACGGACTTCACATTTTTCCCCTCTTAATCATAGAGGTTTAGGCTACTTGTAGCGTAATTATTTATGCTATGCATGTTTTTATGCATACTGTACCAGCTTATCATTATTCAGATTTGGTCGTGAGCTCACTATCCGAACGCACTCACGAAACTGCAGATTTTAAAATCCAATTTTTTTAGATAAACATTTTTGTAGGCTACTGTTGAGTACTGCTAAGTTTTTCAGCAGGAGAAGTATTTTATTGTATCATTATATCGCAGTTTTGACTAACTGTAAAAATTGGTAGGCTAATGTAGCGTAGGCCTAACACAGAATGCGTCAAACCAATAGTGGATAAATCGTTTCCGCAATGGAGTGCTTGCTGTTTCCAACCCATTACAGTTTTCTTCATGTATGATGCAGACATTTCACTTATAAAGAGCACAGTACGAAAATTTCCAGTTTCTCAATGTTTAGAATGTTTGCCTAGACTACAATTCATGCTGCACAGCGATAGGCTACATATTTTCGCAATAGCCTATTGCATACTATACAGAAAGAAATGGATACCACGCAGAGAGTTCTTCATCTGTCGCTGCGACTCGTGTAATCCATATTTTTAGAGTAATTAATTATTTCATGCTCATTTCTTTGGACAGATGCCTTTGGCTCTTCAAACATAACTGGTCACGCCAAAAATGAAATTGTAGAACAACTTTCACTCGTTCATAAGCCTCAACCCTATAGGCACCGTGGCAACTGTGGAACCTTGTATAGCAGATACGGTTCCTGTCCCGCGCTCTCCAGGTAGCAAATCCATGCATCGCTCACATCTTCGTGATTTAGATTAATTTTATCAGTGGCTCAGTGGTTCATGTAGGTTGTCTACAAACCGGAAGGTTGGTGGTTCAATCCCCGGTTCCACCTGACCGAGGTGTCCATGAACAAGACACCTAACTCAAGCTGCTCCCGTCGAGCTGGATGGCGCCTTGCATGGCTGACACCGCCGTCGGTGTATGAATGAGTGAGTAAATGGGTGAATGTGAGGCAATATGTAAAGCGCTTTGGTGGCCATTGGGTCTGTGAAAGCGCTATATAAATGCAGTACTTTTACCATTTTCATTTACTGTAACCTACTATGTAGCACATCGAAATCAATCGAAATGGTTATAGATTTTAGCTCTTAACCATTTGTAAAGACATTACCTTGTTGGAGCTGCCAGTATGGTTAGTCTACCTTTTCCCAGTGAGCGTGGAGTATGTCTTTTCTAACTGAAGAGGTTTCTCAAGAGGCCTTCTGTGATTGCATTTCTCATTATGAAGTGTCTCTGGCGAGCCAAGACCATGCAATCCCTTTTCAAATTGGTGCACATTATTGGCCAAACCTCGTCTTTTTAATGCCACTAACCAGGCATATCTGATTTCCTATTTACAAGATTGTTTCCTCTAAAACTAAATATTATAGCATATATACTATAGTATTTCCTTGTGGTTTCACTGAGTAGCCTAAATTAAATATTGTTGGAGGGACTAAACTGTGTGGTAAAATTATTATTTAGTCATGTTTTTATATTGGTTACATTTCTATTGATTATAGTGTTGCTTGATGAAGATCCCCCGACAACAACCATTTGAATAGTCCATAGCGGTACAATAGCCACTGGCTTGTTGTACACCTGCTCTTCTCAAGTGTGGAATGGACACGGCTCTAATGTAAGGGTCTTTAATGATGCTTTGGATTTTGGGGCATTCGACTACAACGATTTTTAATCACCCGCAATAAATTCACCGTCGACTTCATGCGCGGAATGGGTAAAAGACAATAGAGCGATTGACAGATCGCAAGCCCCGGCCTACCCTCTATCCTATCGCTGTCTCTCTTTTGCCACAGTTAAGACTGAAACACTCGCCCTGGTTTAGGCGAGAATTGCAGTTTACACTTTTTTTTTCCTTTTTTTTTTTTTTGCGCATAGACAAAAAAAGCCTATCCGACATGCATATCACAACAGTAACAACAGTCAGCACTAATTAAAATAAAACAATGCAACCGATCATTGATGTGCTGTTAGGGATTCTATAAATGAACCATCCACGTGTCCTCCTTTACCCTCTATACTACTGCTGCTTCATCATACTGTAGGGTATGTGATGAGGCGTCCCCTCCCATAGCAACAAAACGCAGGTTAGGCGATGTAAGCACAGAGCTATACTTTTACTGTTGTACAGCAAAATAATAAAGAATAATAAACCTAAAGTGCAATCCAAAGTGCATCTATTTATGCTAAGGTAAATCCTGAATATTCAACTTTTTATACTGGATTATAGGCTATATACATCATATGATTTAATATACGATGCCGTTTCAAGCAGGCCCGTCAGTGCAGATCTTTCATATCACGTTAATTTGGCACTATATCGGCTATTTTGAGGGCCAGTTCTTTATATGACAGCCTTAACTGCACTGGCACCACTTTGTGGCACCACTTAGTCAAACCCTGTGTAGAGGATTAAGGCATATACGTTGATGTTTTTATTTGCCACAATCTTTCCGTCTTTTGTGTTGACTGTGTAGCCTTCACGTGCGCTTCCTGTCTATATGTTGTTCTCCAGAATGTAGTCTACCCTGAGGGATATTTCATTATCCTTATTCATCAAAGATTTTGGTGAGCTTTTGCATTTCACCGCACCATGATGCCCATAGGTTGGTCTAGTTGGCACTTCAAGGAACACTTCAAGGAAATTTAATTTTCACACAAGATTATATTTCTAAAGAATTTCATTGGATTTGCACCTAAGAAACGTTAAAACAGTGGGACAGCAAGACTTCTTAAATGATCTTAAGGAAAATGTTAAGAGCATAGGGTACAGGTGGTGTCAATTAGGTTGAATCACGTTCAGTCTTTTTTTGTAAAAGAACCTCGCTGACATTTTCTTGACTGTGGTTATTATAATTAATTAATAATTAATAATAATTAATTAATATTTTGATTTTTTTTTAAATAAATTAAATGTGTTGTATTTACATTGTTAAAAGTAACCTTTGGTGATATTATAGAGAGAGGCTACAAAGAGTTTAAGTCGTGTTTTCAGCGTTAACTTTTATCCCAGTAGTATGTCCTATTTTTATTTATATTCCATCTAGATGTAGCCTACGACAAGGTTTCCCTTTTTCGCTTAACATAGACAAAACAACGTCCATAGCATAATGAAAGTTATCCACATTTGGGTTAACAGAACCATTTAAAAAATATTAATAAAAAAAAAGTATTTATTTAGCTATGAAAAATGAATGTGCTATTTATTTTAGGTATTTTCATGTTTGTAAGATATGTTTTTATAAAGTAAAAAAAAAAGCTCCAACTGGTGTCCCATAGGAAAATGTTGAAGTGATGTGCCGTTTGCTCTCGAAAAGACCGATGATCTCAGTGTCGACAGAGGCCAATATAAAGTAAAAAAAGTATGCATGGAGTCAGCGTATAGAGTTTTATTTGAATATTTGTTTTGTATAGACTACCAGTTTATTTTGGAAATGCCTAGTGTTTGTCCCTCGGTGAGTTGTCTTTGGGCTCTCTTGAGCTTTAACGCACAGTATAGCTTATGCCACTGGTTCAGTCACTACAATAGGTGCTGACTCGATTTGTGAATGGACGCGCTGGTGTGTGTGTGAGTGTGCGAGTCTTGGTGATCATAGAGCTTGCAGCCTGATATAAAGGATAACACACACCCCTTAACACTCTCACTCTCTCACTGTCTTTCTCTCAAAAGACACACAAACACTCATACTAACACGGTCAGTCAAAGCACGCTTGCGATATGAGTCCTGACACCATGCAGGGCAGGATCCAGCCAACCACCAGTCTAGGATCTGCAATGACTCGATGACAGTTGTTTTCGATGTTACACATACATTTATTTTCTTCCCAAAGATTTGGAAAAGGTCTTGACATTTTACGATTTGAATAATAAATAAAAAAATCTCCATACCTGACAAATGCGACTTAAGAATTGAAAAAAATCATTTGGTTGGCTTTAATTAGCCATAATTTGGTCCAATACCAAAGAGGGAAACCAATACTTCTGTGGGTATTGGCTAAAATAAATGCATGACTGATGCTTCTTGTTTTAAATCCAGATTCCTCCATCAAAGCCAGGGAACTGTCGGGGTCCGGATCCTAGCAGAGTAGACACTTTGAAAACGCCGGGAGGATAGAGTTGATAGGTTTTAATGCTTTTAATTCTAAAGCGTCTGATCGTCCTGGCGTAAATAAGTCTCCTTTCAGTCGACACAGTCTTGCTGTCCCTGACCCACCGTGCATGTGGCGTTCTCCACAAACCTAATTAAGGCTCTTTAGATGGGATCAAGTTAATTGAATGCTGCTCCCATCTTGAGACCCTTTTTGGAGAAAATGGCTTCATTGACAGTCAAAGCTTTAGCCTTGTATCTCTCTCCACTCATCCCACTTTAAAGATTTCAGTGAATTGGAGAGACAAAACTGTTTTGCGTGCTTGACTAGACCCTTTTTTCAGCTAACTTTAAAAATCATTAATGATGCTTAAAATATTTTCAGACACCTCAAACGTCGGTTGTGCTTTTCAAATGCAAGAGGGTGCCACAGGTGCATTTTCACTTTCACAAATACCATGCGTTTTTCTCCGTGAAAACTCGCATTTAGAGCGCCTCTCAGACATGTGTCAGCCCACATTATATTTCATCAAACGCTTTCCCCCTTCGAATTAGTTTTTGTCCCCAGAACATTTTTAAATGGTCTACACTGTTACGAAAGGCTTGTTGATCGTTCTTCGATATATTATAATATTATTTCTGCACGTTTGATCTGGAATTATAATTTGTATATATATATATATATATATATATATATATAACAATATATATATATATCACAAACATATATATCCATGCATAAATTATCGTTGTTTTTATTCCATCTTGCTAATTTCATTTAAATGTTGTTCATTTTTTGTACTTTATGGAAGTGTTAATCAAACGTCTGTTATTTAGGCTACAGTATTTTTCTTTTCATCATTTTACTAAGACGAAGTTAGCGTGTTTGTAAATACAGATTTTTCTAGTTTATTCTACTAAGTAATCTGAGTTTCATTGAAGTTATTTAGTTAGAGGTGATACAAGATCAAATATTTTCGTTTTTTAAATCAATGATTTTAAAATTGTACGTAGGCCTATTTAAAAAAAAATAATTTAATTTAAATTTCATTGTAGGCCTACGTCTCATGATAAACATTACTGAATGGTTGATTACTTTATAAAAAACATTAATCCTTGCTTAATTTTTGTATTTCTTTTAAGATAATGTGTCTATAGCCTATGCCACCCTAACAATGTCAGACAATAATTCGTTAAAACGTGTGCCATTTAATGCTCTCATTTCCAATTCATTTGAAATAACAACATTTTCTAATACAAATATTATCAGAATAGCACTTAAGAAATTCGTCTCATCTGTTTGCTAATGCTTTAGTGTTTGTAAAAATAACGGCTAACAATATAATTATTAGAAGTTTTTTCTTTTTAATAATTTCTCTTAAAATACACGCCATCAAGTTAAAACAAATAGGCCTATATGCATAAGCTTAAAATGTCACTCAAATTGTGTAACCTAATGGCTTTGATTCCTCTGCAGATGATTCGCCCGGTCTACTGACAAATAATATCTTAAGCACAGTGTTTTGTACATAGTTCTGTTGAAAAAAGCAAAAGCTAAAGAAATGAAAATAATATTTTTCGAATATAGCGACTATTGTAATTTTTTTCATAAGCGCAGTGGATGTTTGTCCCTCTTTAAATATGAATAAATGTAAAGGTGTAGCCTATATGGACCCTTCACCTGCTGGGAAATCTTTCTTGTGACAATTAGCCTACTAAACACCAATAAACACCACGTGGTGGCTATAGGCCTACACGTCAGGGTTAAGGTTTTCTTCTAAGCATGAGAGGAGGGAGCGGGTATACGAACATAACCCATACAAAACAATAAGCAAATACTTTCGCGCTAAGTCCGCGTGCTATAGGTTACCTTTTTCGATGTCTGAACACCCTGGGTGGGTCACAGGATGCTATCATGGTTTCTTCGCGGGAGTTAAAGATGTTTCGAATTCCATTGGCACCTGTTTCACGCGCTTGTGATTGTTTACGACCCTCGCAACAAGTGTGTCGCGTGACGTGCGCAATAATCACTTGTCTCTAAACACTTTGCCCACTTCCACTTCACTGTGCACTTGTTGCTTTACTACTCACTTTAGCGCGTCACTCATTTTAATTAGTATGCTAATACATAACGAGCATGGGGCACCTCAGTCTGTCAACAGTAAGAGGTCATACATTGGTGAATTAATATCTAAAGAAAGTAAATAAGAAAAAGGGGTCTGGTTAAAGAAACGCGATATGATAGTCTAACTCTAATATAAAGATATATAAAAATATGCTATTTGTTTCTAATTTTCATTGTGTACTTGCTTTTTACTTACATATGAGGACACAAAATGGGCTGTGATATTCTTCGTGTGTGGCATCACTAATATCTTCAGATATTCAGTATGTATATATAGAGAAGAGGCTGATTCCATGTGTGGTGTGCCCCACCTTTAACCTAACCCCTAAGATATTTATTTTGACCACAGCTGAGAAGAGAGGGCTTCCTGAAACAAGGTCTTTTACCAGTTGCCAATCATGGTAGGCATAGACCTGATGAGACATGAGGTCAAATGTCTCAGAAAGTTTCTTTGGATCACGTTTAAAGTTTTGAATGCAGAATATATTTTTAATGTAGCTTTGGTAATTTTTTTGTACCCCAGTGTCCCTTCCAGTGCCCCTCTGAGAAAGCTGGAGTTCTCTTTTGTGCGTCTGTACTCGACCGGAACCTGCTCCGTCCACAGCTGCTCTCCTGCTTTGTGATGAGGAATGTGTCATTTCACCATCTTTCACACACTAATCTATTTATCTTCACTTCCCTGTTTTTGCACTTTCTGTATTCTTCATTCAATTTTAAAATATTCCAGTAGCTGCCTATCCCTCTTTGTGCTTTGAATTCACACATTTGACAGTGGTTTTCAAAGAGAAACTCAAAGAATAAATCTGCACAATGTTTTGAAGAAAAATCTAATTCGAATTGTAATAAACTAATAATATATTAATGTATTGGTAATGTAATGTTTGGTTACATAATGTTTCATTAATCACAATAGTGGTGTGAACAGTTAATAGCTGACTAAATTCAGACTCAGAGATGCATATTGAAAGGGGCCCCTGCAAAATATTCTGGTCAAATGCCTAAATGTAAAAACTCTGGCATCAAATCACATCAATTATCTAAAAGTAACATGGCAGAATGTCACGAGAAGGCCACTGGCCTCAGGGTAAATGTTTATGTCTTTTACATGATTTTTTACATTAAAAAATAGGCTATAACATTTTAAATAAAAGCAGTATTTTGAGGAAAATTATTTCAGTCCTAATGTGTAGGAAAATGACAATAAATTAACTTATTTTATATTCCTCCCTTTCTACAGGTTGAGTAACAGCACAGACAGCTGATTTCTGAAAATGTAGAATATTATTGGAAATGTATAGTCTGGAATCAGTCTGGTTCCTATCAGATTTTTTAAATAACAGTAGATACAGGTGAAACAAATATAATAATTACATATATATATTTTTATCATTATCAGTTAGACATATTGTAAAAAATGCTGGGGTTTTTTTGTGGCACAGGCCTACTATTAGAGTGTGTCTTCATGTGCTTGATTAGGTTGTAATAGTGGCAGGCCTAACGGCAGTCAACAGACAGTTAATCCCAGACCGCAAAGCCATGTGTATTTCATTTGCACTGTAAAGGATTTGTGCGGATCAGTCGCTTCATGTGTCACCACCTGATATTTACTTTTCTGACTGCAGCCGTCACAGAACTGTGAAATTCATTCTACCTCACTCAAGAGGGAAGTATGTTTGATTTTCATTTGTACAATGCTTGAAGAATATCAGTTTTAATCTTAATTTTTTGATACTGTTAATATAAAGTGCCTTGGAAATAAATGACCGGCCTAATCGTCATCCCGCACCCCCTTCAAACACCTGCAGATCACTTGTTGTAGTATGTTTCGTCCAAAAAAATAAAAATAATATTTCAAACCTCTTGGCCAAAATGAGATAAATTGTAACAAAATGTTAGGGAAGGTGGTGATGCTGTTATAATGACAGGTGAACCCTTGTTGTTGATTATTTTTAAATTCATAAATCCTGTGACCTTGACCCTCCTTTCTGAAAAGCACTTTGCCACCACCTTTACTACAAGAGCACTTGTCTTGTGATCGACCATGGAATCCATAAACCAATTAGAACAGGCAGGGCTGAATCAGATTGACTGAGGCGAATGGAAGTTCTGGTCAGTTGTGAGGAGAGAGACATGTTTAAATGCCAGACTGGCATTTGAATGGCATCGCGGGCAATTTGGACTGAAATTGTGCTCTGTTTTTTTTGTTTTGTTTTTTACCCTCCTGTAATGCTGTCTGTGTCCCATTAGGTCTAATTCTACAATTCATTATCTTGCTACCCTCGAAGATTGAGTGAGACTGCGATGAGACACTGAGCAAGAGATATTGAGTGAGAGAATGGAGAGAGATTGTCATTGTGGCTTAACATGCAGATGTCAATCCTTAGATTCAGTGACAGTGTTGACTGGGGCAGAAATTATTTCACAGCCTGGCAGTCCAATTTAGATAATTTTGTTAGTTGAAAAATGTGGTGATTCAATTGGTCTTTTTTTGTCTAATTGGGCATGTTTCTATATGGCTGCATTATATCTTTTCAGGTGCAAGACCTCAGTCTTCTTTTTCATTAATTTATTTTATCTTCTCTCTCCCTCTCTTTCTTTTTTTATCCCTCCACTCCCCTTCATCTCTCCTCCACTTCCCTATCCTCTTGTAGTTCAGTCAGAAGCCAAAGAAATGTCAGGGGTGAGTTCAATAAGTCTGGGTAATTGCGATTCTGTCTTCTCGTCCGTTCGACTGAATCATCTTCCATTAGAGGAGTGGTGGGGGGGCCTTACCCAGGGCCAAAGAGCAATCTAAATCCTCAACGCCTGTTAAAACCTCTGCAAGTAATCTCCATACAAACATGAGGAAAATCCACCAACATGCACAAACATTTATTTTGTTATTTTGTTGTTCTTTATCTTTTGCTGGTATAAATAAACTTTTACAAGTTTACAAAAAAAAAACTTTTACAAAAGAATTAGTGACAATCTTCCAGAGCAAACTGAGGGTAAGGCTCAGCGCATCATAATGACAGATATGAGAAACATCTTTTTATTGCTTTATAGTTTTAAAGTTTATTATTATAATTATTAATTGCCCTGCCCATTCATAACCACAACACTTTCACCACCAGCAATACTTTATTGTTGAGTCCTATTCTGGTGCAACTAAACATTTGTTAAAAAATATTTATTTCTTTAATGTTGCAGGTTTTGTGTTCAATAACCACCAGAAATGATTGAAAGGTACTTTAAATATTGCTAAAAGCTATTTTCTGAAAAAGTATTCTCATATCTTCAGTGGTCCAGAATCACTTTTGAAACATCTGGCTTTTGTATTAGATGTGAAGGGACATCTCATATAACCAATGACATGCCTGTCACTGTTGAAGAAGGACTAGGAGCAGGCAGTCTTCACGCAACCAGGAGGGCTCCCTCTTTAATGAATGTACAATACTGCCATCTGCTGACGTTAACTTGAACCAATTTAATTGAAGTGTTCACTGAGAAGCATAAAAATAAATGTGTCAATTTACCTAGTGATGGACTGACCATCCGTCCGAGATGCTGGCCTCCAGCATTCCTGCAACCCTGCTGACGATAAAATGGTTTGGAGAATTGATGGATGGATAATAAATATCAAGTATGAAAGACACAATGCAACACTTTTTAAACTTTTATTGGGCAACTTATTTTTTTTATTGTACCGTTTGTAATGTATTATGATTTACATTAATTTTAGCCTTCTGATTGTATTCAATAAGGTCTAACTGTGTTTGTAAAGGTAAAGAAGATGACATTTATTTTTCTCTTTAATGTGACAATGTTTAAATTAGACCTTGTCAGATGATGTATAGGCCTGTCTTTGCTTATAACTATTTGTGTATTATGCTGGTAATTTGTTGAAATAAGATTTTTTTTTTAAAGTAGCTATATGTAAGAATTGTCATGTAGGCTGCCAATGTGTGAACAGCTTGTGACAAAATTAAAAAAATAAACGAGACCTTCCCCAACTTCCATGGTTGTCTAAGCCTGTAGACTGATTTACTGTACTGTAATATCTTTGTTTTATGCAAAGAAGAGGGATTAATTCAAACTATAGTCTCACAGCCAGATCTATATACAGGTGAAACTCGAAAAATTCGAATATCCTGCAAACGTTATAATTTTGATGATTATGGCTTACACCTTATGAATACCCCAAATTCAAAATCTCAGAAAATTAGAATATTACATGAAATCAATAAAAAAAAGATTTTAAATACAGAAATGTCAGCCCTCCGAAAAGTATAATCATGCATATGTATCTATTCTAAATATATTAGTTTCACCTTTTAATTTGAATTACTGAAATACATGAACTTTTGCACGATATTAAAAAATTTTGCGTTTCACCTGTATATAGCCTAGCATATATATATATATATATATATATATATATATATATATATATATATTAGTGTTGTCAATCGATTAAAAAATAACTAGATTAATCACATTTTTGATTAATCACAATTAATCGCAATTAAAAATACTTTAATTTTTTTTGTTTCATAATGTATTAATTTTACAGTTAATCTCCAAATTGATGTAGACAACATACTTGTTAATAGCATCTTTTTATGAATGAAGGTCAGTATCACTAGTAATACAGCTACTGTCTCACGAAAATGATCCACCCCCCTCCCCCATTAATTATAATTATTCAACATTACAGTGTAATTGAAAGCTATTAAAAAAATAACATTTAGGTTTCAAAAAATTTAACTTTTATTTTAAGTGAACTTCCAACAATTCTCACATAAACACATAATAAATGTCATATTTACTAACATATCTACAGGCAGTACATATATAGGCTACAGAAATTGAATGAAGTAATCAAACAGTCTGCACTGCAAAACTTTAAATATAGACTAATCCTTATTAAAAGTTATTTTTAGTCAAGAGCAGTGAGTAATTTTCTCTGTTTACCTTTGTTCTTTGATTAAAGGTTCTCTAAGCGATCCTGGGTGACGTCACTTCTTGTTGACGTTCGAACTATTGTCAAACAAAACGGAGGCTAGCTAGACCCTCCCTCCTCCGCATCTCGTCTCTTCCCCCTCCCTTCCGTGTTTCTTGAAACAGTTGTGAACGTGCATTTCTTAGCTGCTACAAACATGTGTTGTATTCACCAAAGTTAACGCTGACAGCATAGTTCTAGCTACTTATATCCTTGTGTGGGTTTGGCGAACATAAGCGTCAATTTAGAACAAAAAAAAAGAATAACGTTACCCACCTGTCCAGCAAAAACAGAGATACCTGATTGTCAGACTGGAAGCCCTTCTGCCGGCGGAGTTCTCGCCATCTTTCGAAAGCTTTACCGATGTAAATTCGGTACTTCGCGCGTACTTTATCCTATTCCCTCTTCTTTGTGAGTAGATCATCAGAACGTCGTCCCTTTGGTCGTTTGTCGGCCATTATTCAAACTTCCCTCTTGATGCTTCTCTCTCCTTCACACACCCCCTTCATGTGCACGCGCACTAACCCCCCAGACCCACCCTCAAATACTTCTTGCCAGTGATTGGCTGGAACACTGTTTGTTATGTTTCGGTGGAGCGGGTCGCCGCAGTTTGTTTTTGTTGCCATTTGTGGAGCCTGTGGTCTACAGAGACCACGTTTTTTACAGTGTGTTCAGGGGACAGGCAGCTGGCGGATAGTGAGGAGATATTTGCTGTATGTGACAAAAAATGTTTTGGCCTAAAAAACGCTTGACATCGCTTAGAGCACCTTTAACTTCACTGACAGACAGAATTAGTGGCTGCTGTCACTTTAAGATCTGACCAGCCTCATTCTCTTTCATTCATTTAAAGGGATAGTTCACCCAAAAATGAAAATTATTCATACGAATACAATCAGAGTTATATTAAAAAAATGTACTGGCTCTTCCAAGCTTTATGATGGCAGTGAATGGCCGTTTATGTTTTGAAGTCCATCAAAGTGCATCTATCCATGATAAAAGTGCTACATGCAGCTCTGGGGGGTTAAAGGGTAACTAAACCCCTGGTCAGAGCCTGACTCCACCCACAGGCAATATTTGAAAAATGCTAGAAAAATGGGCAGAGCCCAGCGGAGATAGAGGGGACGAACCGAGGGCGGGACGACGGATTGATTGACAGCTGCTGTCAGACTCTAAAATGGAGAGTGACTGGAGTGACGCAAGTAGCTTTGCAACAGAGCAGTCAATTGAAGTCGAGGACTTTTCTCCCGCACCTTCACCTTTAGTGGAGGAGGGTGAATTGTCTGTGAACACAGGGCCATATCAATTCCAGCCGCTGGCTCAAACTGCGGTCTTTACTCCCGCATCGCGATGAGGTGTCGGCATCTGATGAGTTTTGTCGAGTTGATGTCAATGCTCTCTGTAGGCATATGCTACTTGGGCGGAGTGATAACCGCAGCACCTGAGACGCGCTCTCTGCTCCTCACCACGGGGCGTCTCAGGTGCTGCGGTTATCACTCCGCCCAAGAGCCTATTCACCAGAACCGCCCTTCGCTTTCAGAGAATATAGTTCCCAGTATTTATACGGTTAAAATATGTCTGTGTCTCATGTGACTTTGTTTTTTGTACACTCTGTGACTATACAAATCACAACATGTAAATAGGAAAATGTTTGCATTATTTTGTCACTTATTTGGATTAGTATGCTAGCTGTAACCATTTACATCTAGGGCTGGGTATCGAGTTCGATACTTTTTAGGTACCGACTGAATTGTCTCGATACTACCGAGTATCGAAACATGTCTTGATTTTCGGTACCACATTTCGATACCTAAGGGGTTAATCTAGTCAACGTCAGTGAAACAATGAATAAGCATGCAGCATGATTGGCTGTGGCGGAAGACGTGGCTCGTCGCACGTGAGGGTGTAGTGTGTGTGTGTGTGTGTGTCCCAACCCAGATAGATGGAAAATATGTGGAAAAGATCAACAGTGTACCTACCTATGTACCACACTCGATGTCAGAAGCACGCGATCCAATATTTTCGACAAGATAATTGCTGCCAAGACTATGGCAACACTTGAGAGCGTTATCTTCGACTGCAAGAACTGGAGCGTGTCACAAACGAACCGAAACTAAGCGTATAGGATACTCACAGACACGAGAAATAGGCATATAGACTTAAATATAGGTTAAAATATGTCTACTTTTAAACGAAACAATTAGAAATAAAGAGTTTGATTATAATCCATAGGCGCGTCCGTGTTCACTACTGCAGGAATGACGATCGAGTCAACATCGCCATATTCATCTTAATATATTTTTTAAATATATCCTTGCTGTTTTTTCCCGACACATCCATAATCATTAGGCTACTTTCGCCACTGCTTGCGGCAAGCTTTATGCGTTGTTGTTGTTTTTTTGTTGTTGTTGTTTTTTAGCGCGAGGTATACTTCGCACCCCAGTAGCCTACCGTAAAACTTCAAATAATAGCCCGGGCTTTTATTTTCCCAAATCGCCGAACTGCACCGGCTTGTAGCCTATTTGAGACAGCGCGTCTATATGAGACAGGCCTTTATAATTTAGTGTTGAGATGTTGTTCATTGAGATGTTGTTCCTAGAGTCTATCTCTAAAAATCTCCAAATGCTCCACGTGAAACTGCGGTCTTCCGACCTTTTACTATCGTGTCAATAGATTTTGATTAATATGCGCGAGGGAGAGAGATCAAAACAGCGCTCGTGTTGTTTGAAGACGTGAGAGGACTCTCTCTCTCTCTCTCGCGCGCGCTCTCTCTGCTCGTTTGCGCCCTGTCAAGAGCAGCAGTTATTCTATTCTACATCATTCACCGACCCGGCCGCCAAAAACCAGTCGCCACACCAGGCGTGTAAAAGAGACAGGCGTCTATTTGGGACTCGGCTATTATTTGAAGTTTTACGGTATATTTAATTCAATTCACATTTATTTGTATATCATTTTTCACAAAACTTATCGTTTCAAAGCAGCTTTACAGAAAATGCATGTGTCTAAATTACAATGTGTGATCTGTTAGAGGTGAGTGACTGTGTGTAATGCATTTCAATTAATTTTCATTGTTTCATTGTTAAACAATGCATTAAGGCAGAAACAATGAGCTCATTGAAGTAAAGAATAGGCCTACATGTTGTTAAATGATTAGGAAACATAGAAAACTTTAGCATTTGTTTTTTTTTACAGACTCAAAATATGAGTGTAAAAAAGTCAACAAACTTGAAAAAAAAAGAAAGGTAATGTAATATTGTTAAAACGGATTTCCTAAAATTGGTACCGAAAAAGGTATCGTTCAGGAACCGGTATCGAAGTCAAGGTATCGGTATCGGTATCGGTATCGAAAATTTTGTTACGATACCCAGCCCTATTTACATCCAGTCTTTGTGCTAAGCTAGGCTAGCGGTGGGTGCGTCAAACAGACTTATAGCACGCACGGAGATGAAAAAGGTATGTATGGACTTATCTAACTCTGGGGGATAAGGTGAATAGGCTAAAGTCCCAAAAAGTCGGAGTGTTCCTTTAAATCTAAATCTAAATGTTGAATCTAAATCTAAATGTTAAATCTAAATTTAAATGTTAAATCTAAATCTAAATGTTGAATCTAAATGTTTCGGGTGAAACTAAATATTTAGCTAATATGGAGATTCAAAATGCTGGTAACCGGAAGTGCCAAAATAAAAGCTTGAGGAGGTCAGTATGTGTTTATGGTGTCAAATAACGAATAAAAACCATCTCATCCGGTGAAATGGAATCTTGGATGTGGATTATCGCGATAATAACTACCTAAAATAATAAACACGTTTGGAGAAACTGTTTTTGAAGAGTAGGCTATTTTGAGGTTTTAGTGTCACTTTTATGAAAGGTGCAGGACTTATGACCTGTAGCCATAATAGCCAGCATGCCAGGGATAATAGCCAGGGATATCCTATGGGGGTTAATTAAACACGCTGGTTTGTAGCGCAAACATTCTTACAATTGACTGCACTTTGATATATTCTTCTTGTTGTTGTTTCCCTATAGTGGCTTATAAATCGAGTCTTGCACATTCACAGAAAACACCTTACTTCCATGTTGAAAAAATTAGGTGGATATCATCAGGCCATTGAATTTAAAGGTCCCCTGACATGGGGTTATTTTATTATTTTATAATGTTTAATGGGTTGCCCTTATAATGTTAGTATGTTTTTTAGATAAAAAATAGTCATAATTTAGAAATAAAAGGCATTTTTCCTAGCCTGATTTTAGCCCTGAGCCCAAATGCTCTGTTTGGAGGGGCGTGTCTACTGTGTGTAACCGGCCTCTGCTGTGATTGGCTGACATGCGTGCATATGAAATAGCTACGTATTACATGTGAAACTCTCTCGAATACTTTTACTACAGATATTATACGTTTTTACTATTACAGCTATCGAGATTAACGAATCGTGAGATGTTTTTCAAGTATTTAGATCTATTCCCATCACATAAAATGTTGTGATGAGCATTGAGCAGATGACAGTCTGTTGATCGCGAGAATAAAGATCTTATCATTGCAACGCAGTTTCTGCACTCTCTCTAATGCTTTCACCAATGCAAACACGATGATGTAAATACAGTATTGAACGATTTTGAGAGAAAGGTTACCTGTCTGAACTTGAACTTGAATTGTTGCCTGCCTGGTAGCTCGATCGATTTATTTCCAGACATTCATCGAGGCCAGCTCTGTATTGGCCCAAGTTGAGGAAACAGTCGTCGGTGAAATGTTTGGACCATCCAAAACTTTGGGAAGTTGTGTCGGCGCATTTGCAGAGAAAATAAAATTAACCCATTGTTTCTTCAGAGGCTTGGATGAAGGAACTAAAAAATACTTTTGTGTTCATTTGTACATCCGAACACTGATCAACTGCCATGCTTCGCTCGTTTGCAAGCCATTATATCTCTCTATTCAACTTTTGTGCTTCGATCGGTCACACGCCATGATATCTCTCGAGGATAAACTAAAATCGCGCGCGCGCGTTCGTACTTCCTGTTCCTAGCTCGTTTTCTCATGGGCGGGCCAAATTCTACGGGCGGGCAAAGCAGAGAAGGGGGAGGTAACCTTTCCTCGTTATGACGTAATAACGAGGAGATTCAAGATCAGCTCGTCTGAGCTGCAGAGAAGAGAAAGATAACCAAAGCTCGGTCTACACCGATTGAAAATTCTAGACAGGAGGGGACCAAATACAGGCTAGGGGAACTAATATTAATGTTAAAAAACCTCAGAAAGTAAAAATTTCATGTCAGGGGACCTTTAAGTGCGAGCACGAGCTATAAGATCCTGTCTGCAGTTCACTTAACGGCCACTAGTGCCGCTAATAACAAAGGTTCCTGAACTCTACATATAGCCCCTTTGAGGTTTGCAAAAAGATATTTTTTTATGTTTGGGAAGACAAAATAGCCTAATGTGTCTAAGAAGGCCCGTTAACATCAAGGACGATAAAGATGTAATTCTAAAAATCGTTATCAAGATTAGAAAATAGCACCACATAGAAAATAGTTCACACCACATATAATAGGACAGAGAGACGATATCGTTGGAAATTCAGAACAATTTTATCCAGCTGATGAACGATAAAAACATTGACAGCCAATCATAATCCATCCTGTTGTAATGACTTCGAGCGTTTAGAGTGACGCGCTTAAAATAAACAGAACGATATCGTCCGCTGGTTTGGACGCTAATGTAGTCTATTATCGTTATTGATGTGAACGGGCCTTAAGCCGATACATAAATCCTTGTTGTTGTTAAAAATAGTAGCCTATTCTTTATTCTACCAATAAAAAACAGCAAGATACAAAAACACCAAGGGCAGCTGAATACATCAGAACATAGCTCTACAGTTAGCCTATCTGTTATTTCAATGAAGCAGCACTGCATTCTATGCCATCAGGATTCATTCTTTTTAACATTTATTTATCATGCAGTTGGGCAGCTCATGTTTTCTCTTGACTTTGAATGCAAGACAATGAATGTGGTGGGTCAAACAGTAACGGTAAAAATATTGCTGTTTTTTTTAAAGATGTTTTAGTGTAAGTTGCAGTTGCAGAATATAAATCAAAGGGTGGGTAAACGAGTATTAAGTATGTGCATTCACACATAGACATCAGTACAGTACAGTCAATCCTAATTGCTGGTATAAATAGATGAGGGGGTAGGGGAGATGAGTTCTCAGATGACTTCCTCTTGGTCCAGACAAAAGGGAAGAGAATGAAGGCAGAGAGATAGTGGAAGGAGAAGGGTTTATTTGGAGAAAACTTGTTAATCAGTTTGAAAAAATACATGGAAACATTACATTTTTATTTAAAGAGACTTAACATTCTGGTGTAAATACCTAATTAGACTGACCAAAAGCTACAAGAATTTCAGTAATGTTTCACATATAAAAATGTGTTGAAAGCTGCTTGTTTCTCAATAAGCTTCTCTGCTTAGTGGTGTGAGGAACAAGGCAAAAAGCAACATTTTAAAAGTTATTGCGTAACTTTAGCTTGACTTTTTGCAACCTAGTTATTTTGATGATGAATTGCTGGCCTTTATAGGTTATACAATTTAACTTAACCCTGCAGTTTGACTCAAAATATATATACATAAACATGTTTTATTTTAACATTTAATATCACAAATTCCTGCCAGTAGTCTATTGTTGAATTAATGTTATTTGGCAGAAGAGCTCAATGTAACCAGGTTAATTAACAACCCAATGAAGGAACATTATACAATTTGACATTGTATTAATGAATAAAAAGCTTTTTTAATGATAAACACACAAGTCTCAGGAGTAAATGAATAGCTCAAAGACTGTTGTACAACATACAATTTTATTGAATTTCATTCATCATTGAACCTAAAAACAATATAATGAACCAAAGTGTTAAAGACACATGCACACACTCCTAGAAACACAATTGCCTTTCTCTCCTTTTTAAATAAAGCTTTCATTCAGTTTTACATCTATCATTCCCTGAAGCAGAGAGGTTCATACAGAGCCTGTTACTCCTGAGAGCAACATTTATCATGGTTTTAAAACATTTCCCTTATGTTCTTCTTCTTACATTCCCAAAATACAGCACACAGCATTTTGCTTTAAATGATTTTTCTCCAACTTACTACTGCTAGTAAAGACAAAGAAAAACATGATGTTGTTTTTTTCTTTTCAGAACAGTGGAAATGGTCATTGGTATAATTTGCAAATTATCTTTTGTGCATGACTTCTTTTAAGAATGAGTTTGTGGTCATACTACACCTTCACATATACGCAAACATTTTTTATTTATTGCTGGTTTGTTGCTATACTGCATACGAGTCGTCTGGGGTACCTTAGCATTGTAAAAAGTAATAAATATGAAAGAATACCAGGCTCAAAGAAACTGATTGCACTTAATTTGCTGAGATCCCCAAACCTACACACTAGCCCGGTGATACCTCTCATATTAGCTATAGAAGCTGCTACAGGTGATAAGCAATACACAATAAATGGAGTACAAAGAAAAAGAAAAATGACTGTACTGGAGAACAAGTGACAAAAGCACTTAATTCTATAATACAAAGGCAATCACAGATTGCAAACCTTTGAGGCCTTCCAACCTTTAGAAACCTTTAAATGGACTTCATTACACCATTTCAAATGATTCTTTGAGTTTACATTAATACAAATAGGCATCCTTGACGTTTTAACTTATGTTTGACTTTTATTTCAAGGTGCCACTTCATTTCTCGATAACTAATGTTTCTAGTTTTACTTTTGGTCAGCGTTAGCAACAAAGTATGACAAAAATATGATAAATTCAGTCAATATACTACACTAACCAGCCTGCACAAATGTGATTGCCAATCAAACCTCTCTGGGACTCATAATAACACTCAAGGCAGTCAGTCTGTATGGAAGCAATGCTGCAGTTTTTTTTTTTTTTTTTTTTTTTTTTACATTAAACCACAACAAATCCTATATAGACAGTACACAGACCTCTTTGGATATTTTGCACAGTCTTGATTTTTTTTCCCTTTGATTTCTCTTTCAGTTCTCCAGCACAAAGTAAAAAACACAAAAAATGTGCACTTCCACACCACCTTTTTCCCTAGTCTTAGACCTAGGACCAGCACACACACTCATTTGTATACACAAAGTTTCACCAAGCTATGATTTTGTACAGTCCTATATTGGCAGTCCAGCAACCTGGTAATAAGGAGACTGATGTTACCAGTAACACTACTGCAAGGAACTGTAACAATGACGACGCTGACGGTAGTAATGAATGCCAGGGGTATTCGAAAGTGCTGTTCATGGAATACCGGGCCATCTCAGACCAACCCGCTCTTGTTTTCTTGTATCATTATGAAGAGGAGCAAAATTAAGAGCAGAAGTTACGCTTGGACAGAAACCAGGGACACCCAATATAGTCTCAGTTTGCACGCCCTCTGTTTTGGCACTCTTCGGAGCTCATTTAATGACCTCTGACACCCGCTTAGTCATTATGAGGCTTCTCAGTCGAGCCCTGTGGAAAAACAGACAGCCCGTTAGTAAAGAAAATACAGTGTTTGCATTACCAAATAAGACTAATTTATATTCTATGGGAATTAGATCTAGGGCATAAACTGTACTAGAGTGCAATACATGCAGCAATTTAATTAATATAGTTAAGTATTGGAGGTCAGTTGAGCAATTCAAAATTGGTTGTAACAAAGCTGAACCTGGTCCAGTTAAAGACCACTTGGCCCCTGAAAATTGTTACTATAATTAGTATGCACTATATATGACAAACACAAATTATACAAGGCTTGTGTGGATGGGGGAGTCCTGTAAAATATGATAGCCTCTCATAGGTCAACACTCTCTCACATGCCTCACCCAAGGGCAGCTGGCTAGCCTCCCAAGAAGAGCTATCTCTACGAAAACTAAAGATTGCTATATTTAATCATCCAAACTAGGGGTGTGCACAAATATTCTATCTGTAATTATTATTTGAAACATAAAAATACTTTTTGAATTTTGCAACATGTTGCTTTGCTGGCCGTAAATGCAGTGAAATCCTAAGCACAAACTAAAACTCACAGTTATTACTAAATGCACTGGGTGGCACTCTGGAATGTGTAAACAAGTTGAGATGTATTTGATCACAGAATGTCCTTGTCTTCCTCTAGTGGCAGCGAAGTTTGGAATTACTTTGATCAAAATGATTACTATGGATTAACATGTGTGGAAACATTGTCGGGTGAAACGGAGTTATCATACATATCAACACCATGAAATTACATGAAATCCAAACACCATTCGAATGAGGAAAGACAGATGTCAATCACTGAATTCACGACAGGTAGGCCTAACCGCAGCAGTACCCCGAGTGATCCGAGAACTTATCTGATAGAGAAAGGATCGAGACATATCCTTCCCTAAAGGTCTCGTTGAGGGAGACCGGTTTAAAAACAGAACACACAAAGCGCTGTAAGAAACTTCGCTTAGCACACCGTGTACATGCAACATCTGTCGACGAAACATTTTCTCTGCACCCTGCCTTATCATACTGAGGAGCCAACCTAGCATGTGGATATTCTTTTTTTCCTCAACATGAACATGTGAAACAAATACGATAACAATATGCCGACTCGAGTGTATATGTACGTTCTGCACGGTAACTGGCGCAGTCAGCATTATTATCGTTTTTTCCTGTTCGCTCTGCCTCATCTCATTATGCTTTTGTTTTGTATATATTTTTTGTATACACAGTTTGATGTTTTCAAGTAAAAGAAAATCTCGAGATAAAATGTAAGCTTGTTGTGTATATTTGCTAATCAGAAGCTTGTTCAGAAATGGTGACAAACATAATGATTAAAAAAATAACATCTTAAACAGTGTATAGTTCAAATTGTTTAATGGTAATCAGTGTTTTACTTCAAAACTTCAAATGTTTCAGTGGTCTGTTAGTACTAATACATACAAATTTTAATTGGTAAGAGAAGAGTTATATTTAGAAATAGTCAGTTGAAGAGATTGTTTCCAAATAGAGATTCGAGGTCCTGATTTAGTATATTCAGGTAGCCTACAATGGGAAGTCTCAACTGACCATTTCATAAAGAAAGTTGAGAAAAATATAGTAGCAGAGCACTAATCCCAATTGGTCAAGCAAAATCAGATGGTGCCAACTCGAAAACAAAAAACACCAAGTAACAACATGTAGAATGCACCACTTGGAGCCAGTAAAGCACTTTGACCATTAGCATGAAAAACAGAGCGTAATCAGCTTTCACGCCCTTATTGAGAAAGAATGAGGTTATGTCAGCAAGACAAAGAGGCACAGCTGACTGAGAAGGCTTGGATGGGATGGCACAAACATGTCTCAGACTACAATCAGCAACTAATTAAGATGTCCAGGCATGACGTTTCAGCCCAGGCACGAGATAGTGAGGATGTCAACAGCACTGGAAACTTAAAGTCCCTGTAAAGTCAAAATTAAGTATGTGTTCTGAGTTTGTCACACCACAGACAAATGTGTTATTAGTCACCCAGACAAATTTGAATGATAAAAAAGCCGGCAAGTACATAAAATAAGCTATCAAAATCTTGAAAAAATGAGCAGTAGTCTCTGCTCTCAAACGCTGGGGGCGTGTCCGCTGGCTGCGCTGAAACCACGCCCACTCGCGGGAAAGCTGCCTTCGCCACACTCAACTCTGCACCGCTACAGCCGAAATGGATGCTTTAGTAGTGTTACTGTGTGGACTCCGACTACCTATTATAATTATAATATAAGCACACAAGCAACTTACACTCATTGGTGGGCACGCACTGCCGATGATGGCACCAGTTGTCGGCGCGACGGGAGGATAAAGGCCGAGGCGGGAGATAGTCGGTTCGGCCCGTTCGGCCACATTCACCAGTTCAGCGGATTATCAGTGAATCCCAGTTGTCACCGACGAACGTTTATAAAACTATCCCGTGTAAAATGATCACTACAGATCAGGCCCGTCGCCAAGGGGGGGCATTAGGGGGCCGTGCCCCCCCAGATGGCACAACGTGCCCCCCTAATCATTATGGTCATTCAGCAAACTTACTATTGAGAGAGAAAAAAACGTTTTCACGTATTCCATAACGAAATGTCGTCAGCAGCATTAGCAGCACACAGGTGCACTAATCTCTGTAACTTTAAATAACACATTGTCTTCAGATATATGATGTGGAAAATCGGAGCGTGTGTAAGGCTCTGCGCAAGGCCTTCCCCTGGCCACGAGCTTGTCTAATTTTCAACAGCCTACGTTTCCACGTAAAAAAAAAAAAACGGTCATTTTCCTCAGAAACCGCTTTTTAATGATAATAAAATAGGCGCTCTTTGCAAGCTTTCTGCCATGCCAAATCCTGCATATAGCCTAGTAAACGTTTTTAAAGGGGAAGTGCATATCCTCATGGTGTTATGGTTCACCCTCCGCCTATGATCAGAAACTTACTATTTTGTGTTTTGGTGTTGTTTAAATATAGAATTTGGTCTATTTCAGTTATATTAGACTAAATAGGGGATGTTATTGTTTCTGTGACTGTCTGTTTTGTAGATCATAAAGTGTGCCCCCCCATGAAAATGAAATGCCCCCCCCCCCCCCCCATTCTATTTTTTCTGGCGACGGCCCTGCTACAGATGCGGGTTTTGTCGGTGATCCTCATCTCTCCATCAAGGTGGCTCTTCACAAAATTAATCCACCTCTTCTTGATGTGATCGTTTTTCGGAAATGTAAATAAGGACACCGATCTGTTTTGTACGTGATGGCATCCAGGTAGTACGCATTTCCGTGACGAAGGTATAGCTAGCTAGCAAACTGTAGGCTAGTATCTAATAGACTGACGCGATTGATCGGCAAACTGATGTGAATTTGCTCTAGTGTGGCTCCAGTGCGTCATCAAGTAGGGGAGTGTCCAGGAGCTCAGGGGCTCCAGTGCGTCATCGAGCCCCCTTTTAGCCCCGCCCAGAAAATCCGGAAAATTGCAATGTTGAAAAACTGTTTAACGGTCTAACTCCACAATTCAGTACTTCAGTTCACAGTCTTTGTTATATGTTTTAGCAATACATTTCTAACATTTATAATGTGTTTAGAATTTTTTTTTTTTATTGCCTTTACAGGGACTTTAAACTGATCACTCTAAAGGAATGTACTTGATAAGATTTTTACACATTTAACCTCACACATTGCTAATTAATTTAGGAGTGTTGTAAGAGAATGAAGTAGTCTAAATTTCTGAGATCAGGTACATTTTTCAAATCAAACTTTTTTTTGGTTCTCGAACACAAAATCGATAAAAGTTACAAGGAAAACTGCCAACCACTTTTCAGCTAACTCATTGGTCCACAAAAAGAAAACCCATTTGGATGAAGCTCTGACCTTCATCAAATACAGTAACCAAAGGTAAAGTTTGTCATTGTGGTGCCCTTTATAAATGAAAAACTGGATCCCAACTACATCTGAATCAGTTTGTGAAATCACAGACGTCTTTTGTTAATGACTATCTCAAATGTTGTTTACAAAACTAATCCTGTCTGAATAATGCTTAAGGTTGTATGTTAAATTGTAAACACTGAAATTGTTGTGTGTAATAACCTGGGTCTGAGTCTGGTTTGGTTCCTAGATCATTCAAGTTTGTTATTATGAGAAGAACTAAGCATTTACACTGAATGCTGTGAATAGCTGAACCATTGCAGGACACAGTTTCACTTTTGCTTATGTGGGTGTGCCCCATTTTAAGTTTCATTTCTGAAAAACTGGCCAAGTGCAAAGCACTCCAGGAAACTAAAGACAATACTTGAGTAATTTAACAGAGTTACTGTACAGGAATGATTTCATGGAATATGAAAGACAGGAAAAAAAGGGTTGAAGCAGAAAATGAGGAAATGTTTCTCACCATAGCTAGCTGTCGGCCGATATTTCCTACTGTCACTCCACCAGAGAAGAATATACAAGGCAGCCATGAACGTACATACAAGAAGTCTGGAGACGTATACCTGAGAAACAAAGAATAAAGCTCTGAAACAACTAGCTAAAAACCTTTAACAACTGTTAAATCCAAGCTATTGAAAAAATGTATCTGATGACTGAACATGTTCAACAACTGCAGATCTAAATATGGAAGCGAGTCTGTAACTCAGCCGTTACTTGTTAATAGATGACACAATGTTTTCCACTGCATGTGTGTCAGTCATAACTTACTGGTAGATGCCATTGTAGACCAGCAGCTGAGCAATGAGAGTGGCTAGAAGAGCAGTGGTCAGCCCTAAACCAAAGCCACTCCTGGAACGGTCAAACGTCCACCACAGGCCCAGAGACAGGGCAGCCAGAGTTAATGAAAGCTGCACATTATTGGCAAAGTCCAGTTTCTGTGAGGTACTTTGACTTAAGGAAATAATTAGTTAGCTCTATTTGGAACTTTCTTTGGATAAATGTTAACAAATGTTATTATGAGACTTCATATGATGTTAAAGTGCTGTTATTTGAAGAAATCTGTTATACTGGTGTGCAAGTACAGTAATAATACTTTTTTTTTTCATCTGTTGTTTAGTGTATGATGCCAGGTTTTTCCTCATTAATTTATAATGTCGGCAGGTGTATGATGTAGAGTGTTTTAAAACCAGTTTCAAAATCAGATTTTAAAAGTGGTGTGGTATATTCCAACCTTAAAACACAAATCTCAAAAACAGTTTAAAAGTTTTAATTTTCCACAATGGCTACAATTTCATGAGTGGCACTGGTAAGGATACAGCACTGGCGTGATTGATGCCCACAAAAACAGCAATGCAGCGCATCACACTTGCCCACTCCCGTTTAAACTTGTGTGGCTCTCCGAGATGGCGATCCAAACAGGGGTACAACAGACCAACCACAGCTGCGGAAAGAGAAAACAAAGTGCTTTAAATAACTCTAATTCTCAAACAATGTGAAGAAGAGAAAAAAATCATTTCTAAAAATAAAATAAAAAAATCTAATTTGATGTCTGAATCTAATTTTAAAGTTAACTATGTTCAAATTAAATTTGTTTGACCAAATTTTTAATAAATAAATAAAGACAACATTAGTTTTAGACATACATTGAGTGTAAGTTCACAAAAAGTACTACTGAAAAGGATGTAGATTGTAGACTCTGTGTCCACATCACCACTATGTGGACCGTGAGGAATGCAGGAGGCGGAGTTTCATCCATTTATGTTGCACACGACTTCCGTGTTTCTCTTCTCGGCTAAGTGGCATGTTCGACGTACCAGCCAATGGCGTGCCTCCCTTGCAGCTCACCCGTTTTGAGCGCAGCCAATGACAAAGCGGCACCCCAAGAATGAACCCGAATGCCCGGCTGTTTCCAGGGCAGTACTTACCGATAGCGACAAAGCCCAATGTCAACAAAACTGCTCTCAACAACCAGTCTAGGGACTCTTACGTAATGTAAACACGATATCAAAAGGCCCACAGCAAGCAGACCGTGTTTGTCTTATCGACACATACAAAACAGTGTATTCGAGCCCTTTCGTTACTGACTTACCAGCAGCTGTGCCGCAGCAGAGGGGAATCCACCAGGCGGAAGAAAACAGCGTGTCCAGCACTTCTTCTGGGAACAATGTAACGTTTCTCTGGATCTGTAGCAAGTTTAACACCAAGGCGAGAACTACTCCAACAATAAACAATACAAGCCCCCGTCGAATTAAATTAGCAGACTGGAGGCTGTGCAGAGAGCCGTATGCGTGGCTCAGCACTGAGGTTATGATGGACATCATTTCAACCGTTTTACAAACGATCCAGCTGGCGCTTGACAGGTCCTTCGTCTTTACACTGGTTGAACAGGAGCAGCTCCAACAGTGATCCTCTAATCTTGGCATTTGGCACTGTGAGAATCAAAAACGTTATGCATGAGAAAACCTGCTCAAAGAAACGTTGTAATAATATTGAAACCAAGCTGTTGCGCTACACATA
Organism: Semotilus atromaculatus; assembly: GCA_031834385.1. NCBI lineage: Eukaryota > Metazoa > Chordata > Actinopteri > Cypriniformes > Leuciscidae > Semotilus > Semotilus atromaculatus. The sequence goes on along the minus strand of JAULUF010000009.1, from coordinate 13,612,373 downwards.
CTTAACATATTAAAGTGAGTTATTCTAAGTGAGTTAGTGGAAGTATAGGCTATGAAAACCCACCTTGATCAGTATCCTCGCCTGCAACGCGACTGTGCCTTTTAAAACTATTTTGCAAACAAAATATGGTTTCAGATGTGTTTTTTGGTTATCTCTTCACGAAACGCTGCTGCCTTTTTTCATTCCACAGTAGGCTACAATACTGCCACACGCGCGCTTCCTCTGCAGAAAACAAGCGCGGTCATGTCTGGTGAGTCGCGATGGCCAATCAGAGAACGGCGGGCCATATGACGCGAACGCACGCCACCTCCCTCTCACGGACACGCGTTTTTATGTTCACGTCCCGTCATCTGTTCGTTCGCTGGTGTGTGTGTGTGTGTGTGTGGACGGACTGACGTGATGATGACAAAGCGTCATGCAAAGTTTTATACTTCTGGATTGCTAAATGGGTTTGATCTATCTTGACCAAATCCTTTTCATTGAACAATAGCCTACAGCACTGATTCGAGATTTTCTTGTTTTTTAGTTTTTAGGGGGGGGGGGGATAATAAGTCAATGCTCTTGCGCTTTCTCGCAAATGTTTTGAGAAACTTTGAGTTTGCTCGCAAAAAAAAACAAATGTTTTTGGAAGCGAACGCAAAGTTTCTCGGGGTAGCATAACGCAAAACTTTTGTGAGGGGACGCAAAAGCATTGAATTTAATATTTTCCCTCCCGTCTAATTTTTTTCCACCACCAATTCCGCAGGCCTACAACATAATCATCTGTTTGAGCTAAAACAAATCTGCCTGTTAGGGAAATGAAGTTTTACATGCTAATCTTTTTAGCGGAGCGACAAGAAAGCATTATGTGAATTTGAACACTTCTTGTGAACGAACAGGCCCTGCTAGGCTTGAGATGACAAGGGTGTGTTGGTTATACGTGAAAGCGTGCAGGACGTGATGCGTGTGTTGGACAGTGGCCATGAGACTAAAAGGAGGGAATCGGGTTATGATGCTCAGTGGGCTGTTCCCCCGTAGTAAATAAGCTTGTGTACACATAGTACATTATATTGATTCAGAACAGAGCAGAGTTCAAACTCTCACCTGAGTCGAACCACTAGGCTACTCCCTAGATAGATGGGTCAGATGTTCGCCCTTTGTCAAGAGCGACTGTCAACAACTACATTCTCAATGTGGCTTATCGTTAATGCAAGGACATGTGATTGCATAAGTTTGCTAACATGGTCGTATACTAGGCTTTCACAAAACATGTAACCGTCATTACTGACATGTGTTTAGCTTTGCAGTTGTGTAGGCTATGCCTTGTTAAACAGTAGGCCTATGTCTGTCCTTCACCCAGAAACATGTCTCGAGTGCTATAATGGCTGGTGCTGAAGATCTATTCATTTAGCAAATATAAGCCCCATTAACTGCAGGATCCAATTCAATGTTCAGTTCAATTAGATGTATTTGTCTTGTGCATTTCACAATACATAGCCTATTGTTCCAAAGCAGCTTTACAAATAATAGTGCCAAAGGCATAAGCAGCAGTTGAAAAACTGTAAGAACTTAAGTAGATGAGGAAGAACCTTGGGAGGAACCGAGAGTAGGCTGCATGGAAGCCTTTCTCTATAGGGGGTGGTGCATATTTATGCAACAAATTTATGACAAAGCATACAAACAATCATAGATCTATTTGTAATGCCCAGTAGTGGAAAATAAGCAATTATTTTGTAGAGCTTGGAGATTAACAGAAATCCATTGTGAGCTTACTTCACATTAGCCGGGTGAAAGTACCAAAACTCACAGCTATGGAATGTGAATGCACTTTAGCTTCTGGCTGAGGTGAATCATCTTTCATCTTCAGATTGTTTTTCTAAATGTTGACACTTTTGTTTAAATCCTCAGGCAAGCACTACAAAAAAGAAATGACTAGTGATCAATAGTTCTTTTTTATATATTTTTTTATATATATATTTTGTAATTAAATATTTAGTGACTGTTGTTATTCTGAGATATAGTGTTCTCGTTCTCATTTACCCAACACTTGGGAAAGACGCATTCTGACTAAAAATAAGAAATTTTTTAATTTCCTTTATTTTAAGTGCACAAAGGATACAAATCTGCTCAAAAACTTCTTTCATTCCATTGCTTTTAAAGTTAATGATGATTAAATAATAATGTAGATGAATTAGAATGGTATTTCAGCTTAAGCCTTGAATGCAAATTCACTGTACACCTTTGAATAAGTTTTCCTATATGCACAGGGGTTTCCAGTTTAGCCTCATGAACTGAAGACTGCATTCAGTGCTGTAATGAACAGGAAGCTCATGCAAACAGATTTTTGCAGGCTTGATTTAATTTTTGTCCGGTTGCGAGGACAATACGCCACGTGGAAGTTCTGCCCTATAGTGACTTAAACTCGGCAGTGCTTTGTGGCAAAACATCTGTGTGGCAATGTGTGGGAGAGAGATAACGTCTGAGGAGGGGGAGTGGGTGGTACAGAAGCATGAGGCAGACAGGAAACTCCCTACGGCCATCCTTCCTCATATAACTGAGGTCCCAGTGAGGCTCTTCTCATCCTTCAACACCACGCGCACATGATTTCATACAGTTATCACACTGCAGCACTGTATACAAACATTTTATTTTTCTTCTTTTCTCCACAAATGTTTGCAATCAATTCAGCTGAGCCACTTTAATGAGCAGACACCATTCAAAATGTAATTTGGACTATATAAGAAAAGTGGCGGAACCAAAGGTAAAAAAGTCTTTACTTGCATTGATCCGTTAGAGCTGAAGGACATGTACTGAATAAAGAGAAATAAGGGAAAAGAAAAGCCTCATTCAAATATTACACCATCTGGACACCATTTAAAAGATAGTTCACCCCAAAATGAAAATTATGTCTTCATTTACTCATCCTCATGTTGTTTCAAACCTGGATGACTGACTGTCTTCTATGGAACACAAAGGATGCTTTTGAAGAATGTTGGTAACCAAAAAATACAATGGAAGTCAATGGGAACCGAAACAGTTTGATTTTCAACATTCTTCAAAATATCTTCTTTTGTGAACAGTTGTAGTGCATCCTATATCGCATTTTGTGTTCTAGAAGAAAAGAAATGCATAGGTTTGGAACGACATGAGGGTGAGTAAATGATGACAGTTTTCTTTTTTTTTCTCCATTAAATAATGGATCATTATTTATGTTACAAAACTAATTGCTTGTAATAAAAGTAAGCACTAAAGAGCATGCCAAAAATGTATTTAAACTAAAATATTTACATAAAGGAACATTTTAGCAAAGCACTGTACATGTTTTGTATTTGTATATACAAGCACATTTGCAAAAAACGACTCACGTTTGTCTCATTATTTCTCTTTATGCAAAAAATCTTTTATATTCATCCCTGCTATCCCCATGCAGTCTCTCTAGACACTTCAGCAGCAGGATGTTATGACAGATCAAATGAATCCCAGATGAAGCGTGGCAGAGATTAAGCAAGTCTGGGTGGAATAGTAGCATATTCAAAATAATGAAAATGTTAAAGTGGCTGCTTTAAATTGACTCATCAGGCGAGACATCCTTATGCCCTCCCCTGACACAACATGAAGTTATGTGGTTGAAATGTTCTAATCCATCCTTTGAGACACAGGATTAAGCTCAAGGGCCAATTTTATCCTCTTTCACAGAATTTTTGGCAATACATTGCTGGGTGAATGCTTGTTGATGTGTTGCATTTTGCTTACATATATTTTTTCCCCTCCTTTTAGATGTAAATGCAGAGCTCATCTTCATTTGCTGTTGGACTTAGTTTTTGACTTCACCTTACCATTTTAAGAATTAAACCTTCAGTTGTTTCCATTGATTTATCACTGGATGCAGCTGGAAGGCTTTTACTGATATATATGTATTTTTATTTCATTTTTATTTTTTTTGGCTACTCAAAGCGCTTTACATAAGAGAGGAATCTCCTCAACCACCTTTTGTTGGATCCTAGAATCAACACTCTTCTATGCCTTCCGAACAAAACAAGACAACGAACAAAAAAAAACAAAATCTGTTTAGAAAAACGCAAGTGCAAAACAAGTACTTGAAGATTTAAATTGCTAATGAGAACATCTCATTGTTTGAATATCCATTGTTGCTGTTGGAGAATGATCAGCAGTTATCATTTGCAAGTTAATTGGAGACATAATATTCTAGTAACAATAACACATAAGAGCACATTTAGAAATACAGCAAATGTACTATAATTATAGTATAATTAGTCTGTGCTATATGATCTGTTTTTCCTGCTAAAGTACAAAGGTTTTGAAAAACAACATGAAGTATGGGCTCAGTATTGTTAGCCAACCCCTGACTGCCAAAGCACCTTGTGGTTGAACCAACCAATCATGAAACAGCAACATGTGAGTGTGTGACAGACACTGGCAATGTTCATTCATAAAAAAGTAAGGTGTGGTCATAGTGCCTTAAAAAGTACAGAGTACACTGTTTATTAATACCTTTGCTGCTTTAGTAAGACTGTTATCTGTCTTGTGCAGTAAATAGACTATTGAGTCTTGCTGTGTGTGTGTGTGTGTGTGTGTGTGTGTGTGTGTGTGTGTGTGTGCTCGTGTTTATATTACATTGTGGGGACCAAATGTCCCCATAACTATAGTAAAACCTGAGATCACCTACATTGTGGGGACCAGTCAGCGGTCCCCATGAGGAGAACAGCGTATAAATCACACTAAGTAATGTTTTTTGAAAATGTAAAAATGCAGCATGTCTCCTGTGATGGGTAGGTTTAGGGACAGGGGCAGTGTAAGGGGACAGAATATACAGTTTGTACGGTATAAAAACCATTACGAGAGTCCCCACAAAGATAGCGAACCAGACATGTGTGTGTGTGTGTGTGTGTGTGTGTGTGTGTGTGTGTGTGTGTGTGTGTGACAATTTTTTGGTCCCCATGAGGAAAACAGCGTATAAATCATACTAAGTGATGTGTTTTGGAAATGTAAAAATGCAGAAAGTTTTGTGTGATGGTTTAGGGGTATTAGTGTAAGGCGATAGAATATACAGTTTTTACAGTATAAAAATCATTATGTCTATGGAGAATCCCCACAAAGATAGCGGACCAGACGTGTGTGTGTGTGTGTGCTGGGAGCATGTGAATCGTGCCACCTCCCACAAACTCTGGTTAATATTTAATATTTGTTCTAAAATGTTCTAGTGGATGTTGTCATCATTCTGTCAGCATCAATAAAAATAAAAAAATAAAAAAATAAACTTTTCTTCCAACATATGAGCATAACAAAAGAACATGTCACTTTTAACCTGATATTAAATTATTTTCTGACTTCAGTTTTGTTATACAACAGCCAGAAATATAATGTTTGCTCTTTGTTATCTCGCATTCATCTATGAATTGTATCCCTGTCTTTTCTTTTCTTTTTCTTGTTATTAGGAGAGCTACGTTTATCTTGGTCATTTAGTCTGACCCTCTGTTATCTGTAAGATTGCAAGTACCATACCTCTCAAACACACATACTGTACTTGTTCTACAGCATTGCCGGAGTAAAAGATTAGTTAAAGCTCAACACTCCCTCATCTGGCCAGGACTGGAACTAGGGTTTTAAATGCCATGCTAGTAGCAGTGACGGTGTTTGGAATAGAACAGTATTGTACTGTACACACAAATTCTTTATTTATTTCAGACCCATGGGTCCATATCAAAAAAAGGAAAAAGAAAATACATACAACATACATTTTCACTGTCAACATAAATTTAAAAGACACAACCTTTCATTCCAATGCCGCCAAAAAAAGGAAAAATACCTTGTATCACTTAATATAATATTATTTATTTAAGACCATTATGATACTATTTTTTTAATCACTCAACCGACATATGAAATTATACATATACTTCCTCAAGACAGCATGCAATGTGGGTATTATTAGATACAAACATTTGGCTTGCACTTGTCCACCTTTGGACCTTAAGCAAAATTCTTAGCGCATCATTAAATGCCACCTGGAGCTTTTTCATTTTAGCATTAGTATATTTACACCACAAGTGGGCTGTATAAAGAGAAGTACAGTATGCCCTAAATAGAGCTATTTTAACATCACCTGTACACATAAAATTTACAAGCCAGCATATTAGCTTGCCCATACAACTTACAGCACTGGCGCTGCACATCATCGTCATCATTTAAATCATCTCTAATGATGTGACCCAAGTATTTTACTTTATTTACCACACTTAAAACTTGGTCATCTACATAAAAAGAAAAATTTAGCTTAAGGTCCTCTTTGATATTAAATTTAATATCATGCTGCACACCATAACTTGCACATACTCGAAGCAGCTGTTGCAATCCTGCACTACAAGGAGACATGATAATTAAATCATCAGCATACATCAAATGGTTAATGAGACTATCACCTATTACACATCCAGTCATACAATACAGTTTAATGCATTTTGTGCAGTAGGCCTATACACTGTATATTTGCAATATATTTTTAAAATAGCTAAACAACTAAAGCTGCATGTGTGAATTATAGAACTCTTACCTGCAGAGTGGTCATAAAAAAATCCCAGGATGTCATTTGAAAATAGTAGGGGTTTAACCCCAGCATCCTGGCCAAACTTGCCCGCTATAGCTTCTGCCCATCACCATGGCCTCATAATCATCCCCATACAGCATGATGGCTGCTGTTACATAATGCAGGTGAATGCTGCACATTGGAGGAGGTTGAGGAGATTCCTCCTGCCATATGAAAAGCACTTTGAGTGTTGAGAAAAGCGCTATGAAAATTTAATTAATAATAATAATAATAATAATTATTATTATTATTATTATTATTAGTATTAGTATTATTATTATCATCATCATCATCATCATCAAATGTATCAGACAGTATGTTGTTGTCAAATTCAGCATGTGATGCACATTGCACACACAACACACTTTCCATCTTTCATATGTAATAAGATCTAATTGCTTTTGACTAGGCCTATCTAAAAAGTTTTGACTAGGCCTACATGATGAATATCCTTGGATTTGACCAAACAATAGCCTTGAGGCAGAACTACAAACATGTCTGGTTATTACGCAAAAAGAATTGCCCTTAATGCTCTTTAATCTTTTGATGACTGTTAAAGCTTCATAATATATTTCCAAGATTCTTGTGATGTATGAAGGTAGTTTTGTTTCTTTAATATTCAATCAAAAAAAAGGTTGCTTCAATCCAAAAAAATATTTTAAATTAAAAAACCTTCACTTCAATGAAAAAAAACTTTTCAATCAAAGAAAAAAAGTATTTGAATCCAAAAATATATTTGAGACTCAAAAAATATATTTGAGACTCAAAAAAATACATTTGAACACTGCTTTTCTTTGATTGAAAATGTTTTCTTTGATAGAAGTCCGTTTTTTTTTGTTTAAAGCAACCTTTTTAATTGAAGTAACATTGTTTTTTGATTGGACATTATAATGGGTAGGACAATTGTGTCTTTATCATTCAATCAAAAAAGAAGTTGCTTCAAACAAACAAACAACAGAATCAATAAAAAACGTCACTTCAATGAAAAGATAAACATTTTCAAATATAGAAAATCGTTTTTTGAATGTGTAAGGCTGAAATAGATGGTTGAAGCTGGAAATTAACATTTGACCTTCCCCCTCTTCCTTGAGACAAATGTCTCACCTTATCCACAACATTCTTTCTCTCAGAGAGTGTATATATATGTTTTTAATGTGAATGATGATCATTACGGAATGTGTTTAGTATAATTTTAAAGGTCTCAGTGCGACTGGTACAATGGTCTCATTCCCAAAGAGTAAAACACAAGGTACTAAGGTTTTTAAGAGTTTAGAGATAACTGACACACAAAGAAAGGCAAATGGTCTTTTTCCCCCACCCCAAGAGGTGTAACTTCTTAATGCAAATTCGCAGGTTTTCCATGTGAAAACATTCTGGCTATTTAATGGACTGCAGTGAGAAACTCGAGGCTTTCTGTAATTCTGAGAGCCCGTGAGGTTGAGTCTCAAAAACTCAGCCTCATGTATTTCTTAAAATGTTGGGTTTGCATTTCTCTTATCCTAGAGCATTTCGATGGTATTGTATTGATTAGCTTTGAACTGATTATAAAATCGCCATGATAATTTACCCGACATAATAAATTGTTATATTTGATTATTCTAACTGATTTTGACATTATTTTCATTGATGTTAAAAGGAATGGTCAAACACTCGCTTATATTTTAATGATGCACAGATATCATTAAAACCTTTTCATTTTTGGAGTCAGATGAAATAACGAGTTAATACATATGAGAAAGTGTATTGCATTTAATCCAAAATCCCTTTAGCCTGGGAAGGACGGAACACGCGCAAGACCTTCGCCGCTGATCGTATGCCGCCATTGGTTCGATTTAGCGAGGACTTACAAAATGGTGACCCCGACGTGATCTCGCAACAAATGGATTTCTTGAGAAACGTCCTTCCAGCAAAGTATTGGGATTTTAAAATCAACGAGGTTTGAAAATCTTCTCTGTCTTCTGCGCTGTGGTAAGTCAACTTTTTCTGCCCTTTTCTAGAAGTGTTGTGAAAATGTTGTTTGCATTGTTACGGTCGGAAAGCCCTTTGTGTAACGTTAGTCCTGAACTAAAACACGTGAGGTGAGGACGTGATAACGGCAGCGCAGATGAGGAAGAAAACCTACGATTTTAAAGATATATTTGTTTGCCTAAGCAACAAGAAATGAAACATAAAATTGGAATTAGTCTAGTAGCCTAACTTACTAATTCATGCTGTAAAGTAAAGCCTAAAAGTGTTCAAGTCAGCCGCATGTTGTCGCCATTGTGCTACATGGGCTTTGTTTGAACAAACTTGCAACACGTGGTGGAAATGAGCAAAGAGAAAGAAAATTCTAAGTTTGTAAACAATTGGAAAAACGCGATTTTATAAATAAAAAGGCAAATGCATTGTTTATGAAAAGCTAATTTTGGGAAAACAGGACGATATTATTTACAGGCTAAAACTCAATGCTATTGTCCATGCTGCTTTCAAAAATGCACAAGGCTAATGCTAAATGCTAATGACCATGCTGCGTCCAACGCTTAACCCTTATTTGTTCGGCCTACTGGTGGTGGGCCAAAGCCACATTCAAAACATTAAAATCTCTATATTGCATTTGAAAGCTTACACTTTAACACCGATGGGATTAAAAAGCATGCAATAATTCTGTTGATTTTCTCAAATTTGGAATTGTGCTGAACACATTGTGCTCATAGAACACACTTTAGTTGTTTGTGCTACAGCATGCACATAGGCTAAATTTAAGTTTATTCATGAAGCACAGGATTGCTTTACTGTAAGTGTGTTTGTATCACTTAGGTAAAGGCTGTAGATGTTGTATTCTAGGCCATGTGTCCTGTGTAAACTGAATTAAACACGTGTGTCTAGGCTATTGTGTGATTCACAATTTGAATTTGAAGATCAGAAACAGTGAACGTGCATCTCATTAATCCTGAAACAAAAAAAACCCTTTTCATATTCAAAGCTTTAGAGAACGTACACTTTACCTCTCCACTCTATGGGAGCTGTTTTTCGCATACAAAATTTGTAAATGGTTACGTTTGAATTAATTCTGAATGACTCTGAAAGACTGTTTTTTCCCTAGATTATTCGTACACACAATATGATTCGTATATTTCCACATCTTTCGCATCAGATTTAGCGACGGCTAATATCCGATACCATTTTAAGTGTACTTGAACGGGGGGACAAGTTATTTCCGACTAGAATCAGCAAACGCTGTTTTAATCAACCTAGGTTTGGGTGTGTCCATATCCACTGTTTTAAGTTAATGATTACTTTGGATAAACGTGCGTGATTTACAGATCACGGGCTTGACCTGAAGCCATTTTAAGAGAAGTTGAGTTGATGAACTGTTATCTTTCATGGTGGTCAATCGTCCCTACTAAAGTAAAACATTGATTTAATTTCTAGAGGAGGCGTTCAAAGGGACTTGTAGATAAATCTTTGATTGTACGTGTGAATACGGCAGATCCCAGATATTTAGTCAAATTACCTCTGAACTGGTTATTGGAACTGACGGGGGTGTGTCGTGCAGCCTTGAGAGAAGGACTGCAGAGCGATATAGCTTCCTGATCTGAGCGGATAAACTAAAACTAAGAGTTCAAAAGAATAAACAAACGTTAAAATGGCCACTTGGCTTTCTTATAGTCTTTAAAAAGACTAGATGAAAAGAAAAGGTATTCGAAACCTAGCAAACAGAAAAGAGAAACAGTAAATGTACATCTTATCAGCCTGAGCCAGAAAGCCTTTTCATATTCAAATGTATTGATACAAGAACGAGCAGAGACTCTTCAGAGACCAAAAACAATATAATTTCACTTATATTCTTAAATATAATTGTATTATAACTCGAATTATAATACACATTATATTGTAATCGCCACGCCAAGCAGGGCATTAATTGGAGAAGTGTGACATTAATCCCTTGAGCTACTACCCAGTGCCAAAAGGGCGGACGGAGGTGTGCTTTTATTTTTGCATTTAAAAAACACTCTCAGAAGTGTGGCACAGGTAATAGCAAACTGATCAAGGACGCATATTTACAAGGAGGGTGTGAGCTAAACATCGAACAGATGTACCACAGCCTTTTGCAGGTCACAAGAGATCTGCACTAACCAAATGTGTGAACGACACCACACCAAAACAGGTGAACTAATTTATGCCCACAGATCTGGCTGTAATGAAAGTAACTTGAGGTAAAGCCAGACAAAATGTCCCCAGCAGAACTGGGATCTCTAATGCTCATGACACAGCAGACTGTGAAGGCTCGACTGCAAGAGCAGCTTTAAGGTGTCGCACACTGCACTGAAACAACGGCAGTAATTCAGACCTGGTCAATGAAACTCGGTTTCATGTGACAACGGGAATTAAAATCGCAATGGAGGAAGCAAAAGAATTCCACATGTCTGAATTTAAAACTGTTGAAAACATCAGAATTAACTGTGGTTCTCTCTGCATTTGCTTTTGTCAGGTTTACTTCTGCAATTCCTCGGAGGACGGATGCCAGGACGGGCCGGACTCCACCTGGATCGCCAGGACAGCGGGATTGTTAGAACAGAACCTGAAACACGGGAGATGGGTGAAACGACACTTCAAAGGCCATTTACATCTCACAGTAGCACATCACTACATTAGCATGGCCTACCAGTTTAGAACTGGAACTAAATTTGCAACACAATTGTTATAGATTATATTCCACCCATCTCCTAGACATGAACCCACACTCCTCCATCACTACACCCTCACATCATCATCACCTGGAAAAGATCAAGTCTATCCAGGTTGAACACGACACATAAGGAGATAAAGATGACAGAGTCCAAAAGTGTCACCTCACTAAATAGCTTCACACACATAGGATGGGAAAGCTGATCCCATGACATAACATATGCTGTTCACAACACTCTTCCAACTCATGGAAAAACACTGTAATATACATATGAATGGCTACAGTCGCAAATCAATGATGAAAAATTATGAAGCAGAGACAGACCTGCTATTCAATTTTCAAAATGTTCAAACTTTCTGATTGTTGTTAGGGTTGTTGGAAGGTCAGAGGGCCCCTGATTTCTCAACAAACCAATAATAACAGAAACATCATCAATAACGAATAGATCTGAAGTGTGAGCGCTTCAACAAATTACAGAATTTAAAATTTACCTGTCATCGACTGTGACTGAGCCACACACACACACTCTCTCTCTCTCTCTCACACACACACACACACACACACACACACACACACACACACACACACACACACACAACTGTTGCAAGGAATGAACAATCTCCATTCTTGTATGATTAAACATGTTCCAAGTCACTCCTTATATCTGCATAGGTGGCTTGCATTGGAAGATTCCCGAACAAACAGTGATTCTTCATATTTTTGTATTTGAATATTATTATTGTTATTACAAGATGTATTGATGCGTACCATTTATTTGATTATTTGATTATGCACCGACTTCTTGCTGCATTTCCTTTGAGTAAGTCAGACCAAGAATATTTAAATTCCACTACCATTTAATATCATCACAGTGGTGAAAGAATTGGATAATTAAAAATGAGACCACCTTACCTGACCTTGAGAAACATATGAGACCGATGTACCATTCACACTTGCTGACATGAACATGGTATTTTACATTGAACATGACATGATTTTGTTTTGTTGCATTATGTGTTCCTATGCATTTCCTTACGACTTTAAGTTCATATGTGCTCAATCGTGAAGCGGACATTTAAGATGCTTGTCAGGTGTCTCACACAAAGCAGTGTGGAATCAAGGAGAACCCCTTCACCCACTGAGGTCTGCCCAGACAACCGCACCGCTGGTGACAGGATTGGTCAAGAAGGGTCAGATTATCATCATGGGGAAGGTGCCAGAGAAGCAGAAGTTTCTCCATGACACGTCAACTGAACAAGTCAAAAAGGTCCAGATTGACTCTATGAACCTCGTTCGCATCACAGAAAGAAAAGCTGAACGCATTCATCCACCTGCTGGACTCAAGCTACACACCTGGTGAGGCCAGGTGTTCTGCAGGGAACACAGCCCTCTGAGCTTCTACAGATGCTGACATTGCAAAGACAATTTTTTAATTACATCTCAAGGATTTCAACAAATGCCTTACTGTGACCCCGTAAGTTTTCGTCCGAATGTGACCCACGGGGTCAAGGAGGGATCTGTAAGGCTGAAATAGATGGTTGAAGCTGGAAATTAACATTTGACCTTCCCCCTCTTCCTTGAGACAAATGTCTCACCTTATCCACAACATTCTTTCTCTCAGAGAGTGTATATATATGTTTTTAATGTGAATGATGATCATTACGGAATGTGTTTAGTATAATTTTAAAGGTCTCAGTGCGACTGGTACAATGGTCTCATTCCCAAAGAGTAAAACACAAGGTACTAAGGTTTTTAAGAGCTTAGAGATAACTGACACACAAAGAAAGGCAAATGGTCTTTTTCCCCCACCCCAAGAGGTGTAACTTCTTAATGCAAATTCGCAGGTTTTCCATGTGAAAACATTCTGGCTATTTAATGGACTGCAGTGAGAAACTCAAGGCTTTCTGTAATTCTGAGAGCCCGTGAGGTTGAGTCTCAAAAACTCAGCCTCATGTATTTCTTAAAATGTTGGGTTTGCATTTCTCTTATCCTAGAGCATTTCGATGGTATTGTATTGATTATCTTTGAACTGATTATAAAATCGGCATGATACTTTACCCGACATAATAAATTGTTACATTTGATTATTCTAATTGACTTTGACATTGTTCATTTAGCTAATGGTTACAAGGAATAGTCAGACACTCGCTCACATTTAATGATGCACAGATATCATTAAAACCCTTTTATATATGGAGTCAGATGAAATAACGAGTTAATACATATGAGAAAGTGTATTGCATTTAATCCAAAATCCCTTTAGCCTGGGAAGGACGGAACACGCGCAAGACCTTCGCCGCTGATCGTATGCCGCCATTGGTTCGATTTAGCGAGGACTTACAAATGCAAATAAAATATTTGAGACTCCAAAAATTGCATTTGAACACTTTTTTTTTATTATTGAAAATGTTCTCTTTGATTGAAGTAATCTTTTTTGTGTTTGGGCCATACATGGGTAGGACGTTTGTGTCTTAATCATTCAATTCCCAAAAAGTTGTTTCAATCCAAAAAAATATTTTCAATCAAATAAAAAACTGTTCAAATGCAAAAAAATATTACCCGTGAATAAAAAAGTATTGAAGAGAATGTGTTTTTTCGTTGTTTTTTTTATATTTTTTTTATTTGAAGTGCAAAAAGTTTTGAAGTTCAAATTTTTTTGATTGAATCATTTTGACACAAACGTTCCGCAGTGGGCGGGTGCTTCTCTATTGGTCAGACATGTTTGATTGACAAGTGTCTACACCAACGACATCTTTCTGACAAAGAAGTCATGTTCGCCACTCGCCAGCAAGCTTTTTGCCAGCAAGTGGAGGGAGCAGCCGTGAAATTGTCGGCGTATTACGGAGCCCGGGAAGTCACCTGTTGGAAAAATAAAAACAATCCGTGGGGACGGTATTGCAATCCGTCCCCTCAGTTTATAAACCGTTCTGACGAATTCTCAAACTGTTCCCTCGGTTTAACAAATCGTGCCCACGGATTAATAAACCGTACCCACGAGTTCCTAATCCGCGCTCTCAGATTTGTAAACCGTGCCTTCAGTTTTTGCAATCTGTACCCACAAATTCATAAACCGTGCCCACGCTTTCGCTATCCGTTCCCACGGGTTTGTAAACTGTACTCACGGATTTGTGGCTCCTCCCCCAGTCTGTGCCGGCTACGCATTGCGTTGTGTTTATAAACTTTAATTTTCCAAAACTGTAAAAGGTTGTAATATGTTATATAAAAATAAAAATATTATTATGATTATTACATTTAGGCTACATATTTAGAAGATGCTTTTATCCAAAACGACTTACAAAAAGAGGAACACAGCAATTAGTCAAATGTCAGTCATAATACAGGTTAGACAATCATTTTTATTGTGTATTAAGTGGAATACATCAAATTGGGGTGGAAAAGGCCTATGATTTAATATGAATGACGTGCATCAAAATCTTTTGTGATAATCTTAGCACTTTATTATTATTGTCTAACCTGTATTATTACCTATTTTATCCAAAACTGTAAAAGGTTAGGTTATAGACTAATAGGCTAATAAGCCTATGCAAATAAAGAACTGAAAAATTATTATTTTATTTAAAATTATTTTATTTAATTATTTTATGACAAACATATTACTGTATTACTAAGTGAACTCATTTATAGTTATAAACTCTAATAATAATAATAATAATTATTATTATTATTAGCCTACATTTTAGGCTACATATTTAGAAGACGCTTTTGTCCAAAACGTACAAAAAAAGGAACAAAGCAATTCGTAAAATATAAGTCATAATACACGTTAGACAATACTAATAATAAAGTGCTAAGATTATCACAAATAACCACAAGACTTTGACGCTCATCATTCATATTAAATGATTTCTCATTTCTCATTTCGCATTTCTCAAGGCGCCCCTTTACAGCGGAGATGGCGGGGATATGTTTGCTGACACTGATTTAAAAAACATTATAATTTATTAATAAAAAATTAAAATGCCCCGTTATTAGTCAAAAAAAAAAAAAAAAATAATTTATCAATAGGCAACATTTAGTTGACATTATTTACTTAGTAGCCTATTAGTATCCAGCTCTTACATTAAATTAGTTGAGTTAACATAATTAAAGAACTAATAAAATGATCAAATACAGATTCAATCAAGATGCGAAGCATATATAGCATTGCTTGTTCCACCACACAAAGGACTGTTTTTAAGGTGACAATCCGGTCTTGAAGATGGTTGTATAGACCTTATTCACAGCAGCGCCATCTTTGATTTTTAACAGGAATGAAAGCGAGGCTGTGAGGGATAGACCTCCATCTCTTCAGTGGGTTGTACTGCTATTAAATGTGTTTGTGGATTGTTCTGCTGATGAAACCATGCAAAAATATGTTTCTGAGAAATTCCAGTAGACCAAATAATCCAGACAATATGATCTGTTTAAAATTATAAGTGATCTAGGAGTTTTATACAGCTTTTTACAGCGGATCCCATTGAAAACACAGTAAGTCTATCCCTCACAGCCTCACTTTCATACCTGTCATGGCGCTGGTCTGAATAAGGTCTATTGTATCTTTTGTTATAAAGATGAAGATTGACATTTTGTTAATTTAAAAAAAAGCACATAATGTTGTAAAAAAACAACTTATGCTCTGTTAGATGTGTTTTTACTACTTTTTGTATAATTATATCTATAGGTAATGAATATATATTAACAAAAAATATCGTATATATACATAGCCTACCTGCCAACTTTTGAACTTCTACTCTCAGTATTACACAAGGTCTCTCTCTCTCTCTGCTGTTCGCGCGCCCTACGCGGCACAGTCTCTGTCTCACATGCACGCTCGCTCTAGATTAGGCTACTGCTCGCTCTAGATTAGGCTACCGCTCGCTCTAGATTAGGCTACCGCCGATTTGAACGAATTTGCCGTATAACTATTCGATCACGAGTACCTCAACGCGTTGAACTATAGATAAACTCATCTTTCAGGCATTTGACCGACCGGGTTGACACTTTAGCGTGAGAAATCGGGGTGTGGTGGCGTGTGCGCGTGTGAAACCATTCAAATGCGGGTGTCTCACGGCCAATGCGTGAGAGTTGACAGCTATGTATATACATATAGTAGGCCTAGGCCTATATAAAACTTATACAATATATATTTTGGCTCATTGAGCCTCATTGGGGCCCAATGCAAGATTAATCAATGAGGCTCTTTTTGAAAAATATATTATTTTATAGCCTATATATATAAGTTTTATATATAGGCCTAGGCCTAATATTAATATTCAGTGTAAGTTCGCCTCACCCCATACCCGCTACAATTGAGAATCACTTAAAGCATGCAGACACAGTTAAGACAGTTTGATGTATTCCACTTAATACACAGTAAAACAATATACAATAAGATTTGTTAACAATTCCCCCTGGTGTTCTTCTAAAATGTGGGCGAGACACAAATCCGTGAGTAGCCTACAGTTTACAAACCCGTGTGAACGGATTGCGAAAGCGTGGGCACGGTTTATGAATTTGTGGGTACAGATTGCAAAAACTGAAGGCACGGTTTACAAATCTGAGAGCGCGGATTAGGAACTCGTGGGTACGGTTTATTAATCCGTGGGCACGATTTGTTAAACCGGGGGAACAGTTTGAGAATTCGTCAGAACGGTTTATAAACTGAGGGGACGGATTGCAAAACCGTCCCCACGGATTGTTTTTATTTTTCCAACAGGTGACTTCCCGGGCTCCGTAATACGCCGACAACTTCACGGCTGCTCCCTCCACTTGCTGGCAAAAAGCTTGCTGGCGAGTGGCGAACATGACTTCTTTGTCAGAAAGATGTCGTTGTAGACACTTGTCAATCAAACATGTCTGACCAATAGAGAAGCACCCGCCCACTGCGGAACGTTTGTGTCAAAATGATTCAATCAAAAAAAATTTAACTTCAAAACTTTTTGCACTTCAAATAAATAAAAAAACAACAACAACGAAAAAACATATTCTCTTCAATACTTTTTTTTTCACGGGGTAATATTTTTTTGCATTTGAACATTTTTTTCTTTGATTGAAAATATTTTTTTTGATTGAAACAACTTTTTTGGAATTGTATGATTAAGACACAAATGTCCTACCCATGTATGGCCCAAACACAAAAAAGATTACTTCAATCAAAGAGAACATTTTCAATAATAAAAAAAAAAAGTGTTCAAATGCAATTTTTGGAGTCTTTTTTTGGAAGGCAACACAAGGACTTCATGCAACGATCTGACAAAGGGAATGAGGAGGTGGTAAGTCTTTATCAACCTGGGACTGGTGAGTGATCGCAGCTGGATGCTGATCAGCAGTGACGATCTGGACACACCCACTCACACACTCACACACATGTAAACAACAAAGCACAAGACTAGAGAGAGACACTGGATCCATGAACCGTGACACAAATATTTTATTTGCATTCAAAAACGATTTTCTATATTTGAAAATGTTTATCTTTTCATTGAAGTGACTTTTTTTATTGATTCTGTTGTTTGTTTGTTTGAAGCAACTTCTTTTTTGATTGAATGATAAAGACACAATTGTCCTACCCATTATATGGTCCAATAAAAAAACAATGTTACTTCAATTAAAAAGGTTGCTTTAAACAAAAAACAAAAAACGGACTTCTATCAAAGAAAACATTTTCAATCAAAGAAAAGCAGTGTTCAAATGTATTTTTTTGAGTCTCAAATATATTTTTGGATTCAAATACTTTTTTTCTTTGATTGAAAAGTTTTTTTTTTCATTGAAGTGAAGGTTTTTTTAAGTGAAAATATTTTTTTGGATTGAAGCAACCTTTTTTTTTATTTAATAATAAAGAAACAAAACTACCTTCATAGTGATGGTACATCAACTTACAACAGGTTGAATGACATGTCTGCCATAGCCTGACGGGGTCTGTATCTCTTTTACTCTGCCACTACGGAACTTCCAGGTTCTGGTAGTAACCCGAGCTCAAAAAGAACTAAAAAATTTGACTGCTTTACAGCATACTTCCCCCACTTCCTCAAATTCGGAAGTGAGAGCCCAACAAGCGTTTGTTTGCCGGCTGGTATAGCATCTGTATGTTGTTGTCATGGCCGAAGCAGCAACTAAACTGAAGAAGGCAAAGATTTTGTCGGAGACTAGGAAGAGAAAAAGGGAGAGGGATAAAATCAAAGGCCGGACGAGGATCGATATTGGCCTATGTCTAAACAGCGTGTACACGTTTGGTAGGGGCTACATTCTTGCAAGTAAATAATACATGATTAGATAAAATCATCTTTTAGGATAACTATCCTAATGACTGCAGTGCAGGGTGATAGTCATGTCTGTTTATTTATTTTTCTGTAAATAAAAAAGTAAGTATTTTTTCCCCTGAATCCCCTGGTGCAACCATGACAAATTTTACAACAGTAGTAGAAGACAATACTGTTTCCCAACTGTAGGGGGACCCCGAGGGCAAAAGTTACAGGGTGTTGCTTTAATGGATGCAAATTATAGAAATGAAAAAGTGGTGAAAGAAACATTACATTATACCAACAGAGAAGAAAGAATTATTTAGAAAGTGACCATTAAAAGATTGACTGCAGTTCATTTATCAGCCAGGAGGGGGCAGAAGCAGAAAAGCTTTTACCATGTTCAAACTGAGAAGTGAAAAAGGGAAATATGTACTATTAAAATTATTATTATTATTTTTAAAACTTCTGTCCATCTGTTTTATTGTCAGTTGCATTTCTTTGGGGGTTAATTAAGTAATACATGATTTGAACTTCTAGGCTTCTTCAAACAGAATCTTTCTTTCTCGCTGGCTCAAACACAAATGTACAGACACAAAGCAGCAACATATGTCCTTTTATGGCACAACGCTTCTTCAACAGAGAACAACAGATATGCTAATTGATTACATTTGAAGATAATTACAGCAATTATTTCTAAAGTTCTCTTGGGCAATAATTGAGGCTTGTTGTAGAATCACGACCAATAGAGACAATAGAGCGGGACTGGATAGCTATTTACAATGCATTCATATCAATTACTTAAATGCACTAAAACAAAATGACAGTCTTGATATACACTCACCGGCCACTTTATTAGGTACACCTGTCCAACTGCTCGTTAACACTTAATTTCTAAGCAGCCAATCACATGGCGGCAACTCAGTGCATTTAGGCATGTAGACATGGTCAAGACAATCTCCTGCAGTTCAAACCGAGCATCAGTATGGGGAAGAAAGGTGATTTGAGTGACTTTGAACGTGGCATGATTGTTGGTGCCAGAAGGGCTGGTCTGAGTATTTCAGAAACTGCTAATCTACTGGGATTTTCACGCACAACCATCTCTAGGGTTTACAGAGAATGGTCCGAAAAAGAAAAAACATCCAGTGAGCGGCAGTTCTGTGGGCGGAAATGCCTTGTTGATGCCAGAGGTCAGAGGAGAATGGCCAGACTGGTTCGAGCTGATAGAAGGGCAACAGTGACTCAAATAACCACCCGTTACAACCAAGGTGGGCAGAAGAGCATCTCTGAACGCACAGTACGTCGAACTTTGAGGCAGATGGGCTACAGCAGCAGAAGACCACACCGGGTGCCACTCCTTTCAGCTAAGAACAGGAAACTGAGGCTACAATTTGCACAAGCTCATCGAAATTGGACAATAGAAGATTGGAAAAACGTTGCCTGGTCTGATGAGTCTCGATTTCTGCTGCGACATTCGGATGGTAGGGTCAGAATTTGGCGTCTACAACATGAAAGCATGGATCCATCCTGCCTTGTATCAACGGTTCAGGCTGGTGGTGGTGGTGTCATGGTGTGGGGAATATTTTCTTGGCACTCTTTGGGCCCCTTGGTACCAATTGAGCATCGTTGCAACGCCACAGCCTACCTGAGTATTGTTGCTGACCATGTCCATCCCTTTATGACCACAATGTACCCAACTTCTGATGGCTACTTTCAGCAGGATAATGCGCCATGTCATAAAGCTGGAATCATCTCAGACTGGTTTCTTGAACATGACAATGAGTTCGCTGTACTCAAATGGCCTCCACAGTCACCAGATCTCAATCCAATAGAGCATCTTTGGGATGTGGTGGAACGGGAGATTCGCATCATGGATGTGCAGCCGACAAATCTGCGGCAACTGTGTGATGCCATCATGTCAATATGGACCAAACTCCCTGAGGAATGCTTCCAGCACCTTGTTGAATCTATGCCACGAAGAATTGAGGCAGTTCTGAAGGCAAAAGGGGGTCCAACCCGTTACTAGCATGGGGTACCTAATAAAGTGGCCGGTGAGTGTAACTTGAAACCATTAGTCTGTTGGATTTAAGCAAGACCGTCAGATTTTATTATTTGATGGAGAGTCATAAAGAAGAAGAAAAATAGGTTCCCTCGCTCTGTCATGCCAGGTTTCTTTAGTGAATAGAATGCTAAGTGCCCATGAAGTTGAAAACTGTTGATCAGCAATGTTAACTACTCTTCAGACTGCTTTTCATATAGCCTGACTGAGCATGTCTCTCAAAATGAAGATGGGACTGGTAGAAAAATGCATCCAAAATAAATCGGTGCTGTTGCAGCCACAACAGCTATGCAATATGAGTTAATATTTGGAAAACCTGGATAATATGGATGAATGAGCACTTAAATTAAAACTGACAAAGTAAGTTATTAATCTTCCTTAGCAGTGGACGTTTGTTGGTGCTTTTATAGTCCAGTCATTTTAAGCCAAAATGGGGGTCAACCTTGAACAAATTGCAACAGAAGCAAACTCAACTGATTTTGTATCCTCAATATGTCCTGAGTAAGGCAAAAAAAGCCCAGAAGAATCCCATTAGGGGAAAGTTTCGAAAAAGACCCTAATATAGCCTATTCATACGCCTATTCATTATTTTTCTCACGTGAATAGGGTAAACATTTTAACCTTTAGATATCACCATGAAAATTACTGAGTTGATTACTTAGATCAAGACAAACAAAAAATTTATTACCAGTTTTTAAAAATTGTTTGTTAACAAACGGTGCATAATCTAATTACATAATTCCCGCGCTATATGCAGATTTAATGGAGTTCACGTCACCAAAAGCAACAGATATGAGCTGCAAAATGTTAAAATGACATTGTCAGATTTGTGACATTATTTTTTATGTTAGTTTTTAAATATAATTTAAATAGATTTTTCACACTTAAAGCATTAACATATCGCATATTGCATTATTTCACAAGTTATTACAAATTGCATTTTACTTCAATATTGTGCAGCCCTGTTAAATATATGTCCTAATAACTAGTATCCACTGCTAGAAAATATAGCGTACTGTGATGAATATCAAAATATGAAAGTAAAATCAATTTAAAATCAATTAGGTCCATGTAATTGATTAAAATGGAATGAAGATTGTTTTTCTTTTTAATCAACTGAAGTTATTAAAAAGACTCCATTTAATGTATGTTAGAGGGGTAATTGAAAAATTAATAAAAAAGAAATCAGAGGGGAGTTTCCATTTCAGGATAGGTCTTGTGAACAATACCTTTTATAAGCTGATCTGATTTTTAACATTATTTAATACCTATAACTTTTAATGAGGTGTCTAGTGTAATACCACTAAAATTAGTGATATAAATATGATATGAATATGAGTATCACTATATGAGATAGTGATATGAATAAACCGGTTTAAATTGTAACAGAAAAATACCTTAAGTAGAAATGATATGTTAACATAAATGCTTCAGTAACATCATCTGAAACACATTGATAACAGCAACCAGAGTTCGTTTTTTTCCCCAACAAGCCCAGGCGGATATATGGAAGAGAGGCTGATTTTGACAGGAAGACACAGGCACAAAGAAGCAGTGGTAAGGTATTCAGAAATAAAAAAGCGTGTTATATGAGTGTGACATAAAGAAAGAAAGAGCAAGAGATGGAGACAGAATAACACAGTCGAACAGGTGCAGTTGTTAGGCCCTTTTGATCTTGCACCGAGCCACGTCCCATAACACCATCATTACTCACCATACACACAGACCCATAGACAAATACACATAAAGGGTTCTGTTCTTTGCCATCATCCTAGCACTCAATTCATCTCTTTCCCATTCTTTCTTTTTCCACATGCAGGTCCGTTCAAAATGTTAAAATGGCATGCACAACAATGACTCGACATCCTTTGTCTAACCTGATGTAGCCAATATAATTGTCATAAAACCTTCATATGGCAAATCTGTGGACTCTTGCAGTTATCGAACAGATATTAATGTTGACCACTATGAGTATGAATTTGGATTGCACCTTTCTATACCACTGTGAAACAATAAACCAACAAAGAGCTATGACCACATAACTTTCAGATACAAGAATGTCAGTATTTGTGCAAGTTTTATGCATTTGTAAGAAGAATAAATGTATATAGGTCTATAGTTCTTACATCACAGAATTTCAGAGACTTAAAGGATTAGTTCACTTTAAAAAAAACGTTTGCTGATAATTTACTCACCCCCATCGTGTCATCCAAGATGTCCATGTCTTTCTTTCTTCAGTCGAAAAGAAATTAAGGTTTTTGATGAAAACACTCCAGGATTTTTCTCCATATAATGGACTTTAACAAGACCCAAACGGTTCAAGGTCCAAATGACAGTTTCAGTGCAGCTTCAAAGGGCTTTAAACGATACCAGACGATGAATAAGGGTCTTATCTAGCGAAACGATCGGCCATTTCAAAAATAAATGAAAAAGTTGAGGTTTTAGAAGCATAAATGCTCGCCTTGCTCTGTTCTGTGATGCGTGTTCGTGACACCACGTAATACGCAATTACGTTGAAAAGGTCACGCGTAGGTTTGAAGTAGCCAACCGAGTCAGTGTTTACAAAATGTGAGGACCATATACATATATTCAAATGTCTTTGTGTCAGTTAATTGTTTAAAATGCCCATTTCGTGTGTGTATCCTGGGTGTTTTAATATTAAAAAGGCTAAAAGAAAATTTGTGTCAGGACAGAAGCGTGACCTTTTCAACGTAATTGCGTTTTACGTGACGTCACAAACGCGCATCACAGAACAGAGCAAGGCGAGCATTTGTGCTTCTAAAACCTCAACTTTTTAATTTATTTTTTAAATGACCGATCGTTTCGCTAGATAAGACCCTTATTCATCGTCTGGTATCGTTTAAAGCCCTTTGAAGCTGCACTGAAACTGTCATTTGGACCTTGAACCGTTTGGGTCTTGTTGAAGTCCATTATGGAGAAAAATCCTGGAGTGTTTTCATCAAAAACCTTAATTTCTTTTCGACTGAAGAAAGAAAGACATGGACATCTTGGATGACATGATGGGGGTGAGTAAATTATCAGCAAACCTTTTTTTTTTAAAGTGAACTAATCCTTTAAAACTATTCTGGGTTCAGTACAAGTAAAGCTCAATTGGCAGTATGTGTGGCATAATGATTATCAACGCAAAACAAGCAACAACAAAAAAGTAAATGGGGCAATCTACAACATTAAAATACCTACTGTTTCAATAGTACATACTTAGACATAAACAATAAGTGTTAACATGATTTTAGTGTGAACAAAATCGCTATGCTAAGCTTTTGAGTATAAAATTATATCCAATTTTACTACTTAATTGCTATGATGATGTGACCATAAAATAAAAGTGATGATTTAAACAGCCGCAGCTCAAATAATGCATATGTTTTTACAGATGAATTAATGTAAGTGCATAAAATTATAAACAACTATGGAAACATTGGAATACATTTTTATGGTAATCAACATAATGCCTCACTTGTATTGAACCCAGAATATTCCTTCAATACTGAAGGACACAAAGAATTTGATATGTGATGCAAAAAAACAACAACAACAAAAAAATGTATTGATGGCTTAGAGTCACCGTGTTGAATATAAATGTAGTTGACTGGGACTTAACTTTCCACATCAACCTGCAAGTATCAGTCAAGTCTCTCTTGGGATTCATGTCTACTTCTCTCCATCAACTGGGGGCTTGTGTAGTTTTTTTTTGTGTATTGGTGACTATTTGTACAGGTGCCTGATATGACCTCAGAATTAGTACGTAGATCTTTCTCATCCCCCTCTTTCTAACTAACATGTACACACACACTAAGTCTCAAGACCTGTAATTGCTCTACAATCAAGGACATCAAACACTTTCCTCGGATGTATGAATTTAAATCAGCCTCTTTTACCGTCCAGCACTCTCCCAAAGACACACACACACATTCTCTGAGCATTCATAACAAGAGGTTGTCATAGATACCAGCACACACAGAAAAAAAACACGTCCTCACCATTTTTCCATTCATGTAGGCTATGTGTGAATTGCCGCCTATTTCAGTTGTCTTTTTTGTGAAAATGCTCTGAGTTTGGCTATGCAATTTCATTAGGAATGTAAGTGAGTGAGTGAGTGAGTGTGTGTGTGTGCATGCGTACAGGTTTATATTACATTGTGAGGACACTGAGGACAATGAGTACATTGTGATGTCCCCTCAAGGATAGTAAAACCAGAGTCGTGGCTCGAATGAGGATATTTCTGGTTTCAAAAAAACAAAATCAAAACCTGGGTGACACTGGTTTAACTGGCCAAATTTCAATAAGGAATATGTGATATCACTATCATGCTTCATCATCCTTCAAGATGGATCTGTGCACCTAAAATTTCCGTAGTTCTTCCACTCAAGCAAATTATACTGTTTAGAAACCAGCTCAAAGATTCAGTTGAAATAACAGAGGAATGCTGAAACCATCCATTGTTCCTTTCAGCATAAATAACAGCAATCATCCAAAATGTTTAAACCACCTGATGATTTTCCATCCTAGTTCTCACTCAGGAGGAGATCCAAGGTGTTTCGTTTACACCTGTATATATTTTGTTGTTTACCAGCAATGGCTGCAAAAGGATGTTATTATACAATTTAATCTTGATTGTGAAACTGGGATGTTTCGATACACTATACATGTATGTACTGTCCTGGAAATTTTAAACTGAATATTAAACTAACCATGTTTTAACATTTAACCTTATTTAACATGCTAACACTCTGAAACAATGTACTAAGACATTCTGTACTTTGGATGAATGTATGTGTGTGTCTCTTGGAAGAAAACCTGTGACTGTGTGCGTGTGTGTGTGAATAAATAACATATATGGGAAATGAAACTAGACAGATGACTAGGTTAGAACTTGTGATCACAATGAAGTAATCATTAAAACATAGTTTGCTTTACCAAGTAGCAGAAGAGTTTGTCTATGAAGAACCAATCAAATTCATGTCATTTTGCCATACCTCCCTATTCTATAAAAACTGTTGTATCCGTGTTTTCGGTGGGATTCTCAATGGAAATTGTCTGAGATCCGTCGGCCTTGCTTCTTCTTGGGAGATTCTCTGAGAACTACTCGAGAACTCCCGGCTGTAATAAAGAGCATTAGAGGACAATACTGAAGTCGGTCTGTCATTTAAGCTGTGCAGCAAAGAAGTTAGGGTAAGAGAACTCAAAGCTAGTTCACACTTACAAATAAGTCAAATAGAATAAATGCGTATTTGGCGTGCTGTCCGAGGAGAGGGCTCCAGGTTAGGTATTCGGCCCGAACCCAGAGTACTCCCCCTGTATTCCTGGCTGTGAAAGAATAAGCCAAGAGTGAGGAGTCGGGGTGGTGGAGGGATGCTGAAAACTGTCAAGGAATGTTAGGTGAGTTGACAGAGTGAATATATATATATATGCTTCTTCTCGTGCTGATAGGGTAGACATGGTAATTGTTTGATGACAAGTTGATTGGAATGATTATTTGAACGTGCTCCTCCCGAACTTTGTTTATGTAGCCATCCTGCCGGGTAGAATCTTGTGCAGGCTCACAAAGTAAAAATCTTTCTAAGGGATCTTAAATTTATCCACTACCCCAGTGGAGGCACATTTCCCTTCAGTTACACTGTCAATATTACCCAGATCTCAGATCTTCACCTGATAGTGTCAGATTTATGTTTGCTATTTGGAAATGATAATAAAAACACTACTGTGTTTCCCTTTAGATTTTAAAATACAAATCTCTCAAATAAAAAACTAATTAACGCTTTACAATTCTTTCCACAGGAAATCACACAAATGATGCAGATCAATAAACATGTATTTATTCTTCTCAGTGCTCTTTTGTCTTTTCACTCTTTGAATTACCAAATAATTCAATGCACAAAATCAAACCACCCCAGCAATGAAAACTAATAATCACATATAACCCCAAATAAAAAAAACAAATGTCAAGAAAATATTAATTTGACCCAGCTGGGATTTTCAGTACACCGATGGCGCGCTAGATGGAGCTCTTTGATGCAAAAACACAGTGTAGTAGGCCTAACTCACGAATCAGGAAAAACAAGAATTCCCGTTGCAGAATATTCTCACTCCACAACGAGATGATATACAGCATCCGGGACTCAACCCACAGCGACGTTGAGTGGATCTCGAACTCCTCCCTCCTCGTGGTGGCCAGATGCATCCGCGAAAGTAGATCTCCCGATTTCGACTATCTCTCGGTTTTTAAAACAATAAACACGCACTTAATATGAACTCCCAACTACATCACTGCGATACTTTTACCCAAAGAAAAAAAAAAAAAGAAAAAAACACGGGTATTCTTCCAGATGTCAAACGAATTAAAGTTTAATTAGTTAAACTGCAACACTGAACTTGAGAAAATAAACATGGGTATATTCTTCCGGATTTCACAATCTAGAACTAATCTAAAAAAAATAAATAAATATATATATAATCAACGTGATCGTAGAAAAACACAGATTATTTCACATGTGATCCTCGTGTTATCTCCATCTCTTTCACTCACGCGAAACTGAAGGGCGTCTCTCCCCGAACTCTCCCGCAATTTTTTTTCCCTCTCCAATCGTCTGAAAACGTGTGTACATTTTCTGTCATCTTTGCCGGGGTCACGTACTGCTCCAAGGTTGAGGATTCAAATGCATGACGGCCATCTTGTTGGAGGACTCTGGTAGAGCGACCTTGACCGAAAAAAGCTCAGGCTCGGCAAGTATGAAGTGAAGAAGCTCTGGCTCGGCAGGCATGACATGAAGACAGGGAGGTACATAAAACACTAGGGGTGACCCCGAATAGTCGAAGATTCGATGCATCGATAGGAGGAGCCTGATTCGACTACCAATCTCACGGTCGAATCTTCGCAGAGGTTATATTGGTTGCTCAATAACTGATTTCACATAGAACTACCGGTTTTCTGTCAATACGTTAATATAGGAGCCTATCATGATAATGCTGTAAACAAAAATGTGCAAAGAAAGAAGCTTTTAATAAATATTTTTAACGTGCGGCAGCGGGAATAAATCCAAGCACCCTGTGACAGATTAAAAGTTTCACGTTTGATCCGTGACCGACAGAGACGCTCCTCTTTCGGTCACGGATCGAAAGTGAAACTTAAATCTTGGCGGCAGGGATTTAAATCTTTAAAAATGTCTGGGATAAGAACATCGAAAGTGTGGATGCACACCATCAGAAATTATATTCTTCAAGGCTGGATTTAGCATCAGGAAAACGATGATCGCACTTCTGCCGGACAACGTTAACAAGTTGGTTTTCTATGGGAGGAAAATTAATGTTTAATTAAACGTGTTGCGTTCAAATTCTAGGCTCATCTGCTTTTCTATAGGCTATGCTTTATTAATAAGGTGTGTACAGAATTAGATTTTTTAAAGCTACACTGTGTGTAATTGCCCTCGGTGGGTTTAAGCAAGATGGAGAGAGTCTCGACTGATGTCTTTACGGTTTCTTTATTTTCTTTTCATATCCGTAATGCACCGTGAAAACTATAAAAATATACACATTGATACAAACATTAGTACCTTCATAAACATTTCATTATCTACATCAAACATTCTCACGCAGTAAACCCTAATTAAATACACCACTAAACAAGCTTTTCTTCTTACCAAGATCTACATACACAACACCATAACCTTTAAAAACACACTTGAATTAACATAGCAAAGCAAAATGGCTCTTTGTCAATACATAGTTTAAATAACTTACAACAATAAACATGAACACTTCATCCCCGCAGCACCTAACGTTACATATAAACAACTAAACGTACCTCATTCCGCTTCCCAAGGGCATTAAACCAATCCTAGCAATTTCCTTTGTTCCTTATCATCCCAAGTTTGGCGTCTTTACTGTGTGCTCCCGTCTGTTCGCTCTTGGTTTGTTTATGGGTTTGCGATAGCCGTAACTCGTGAGCATGGGGTTTATCTAGGGTTAGATTTTGCCTAGTGGCAGAAACTATACTGCCGACTAGTGGAAGTCACTGGTGCCTGCGTCGAGTGAGGTGCTCATATTCTACATTACAATCCCAATAAAACAACCTTCATAAATACAACTTATACATTTACACATTAAATCAAGACATTTTAAATGAGCCCAAGCGGACAGTTACACTGTGTAACTTTTTTAGTTTATTCTTAGCTAAAAACACTTAGTTCTTTCAAAAATATATGTGCTCATTAATGTATATTTACTTCGTTCAAGTAATAAAGTATTCTCGTGAGTGTATAATATGCCATTGAAAATACATACGGGTGAGGGGTTCTAATGTCGGCCGCCATGTTGCCCCTCCATCTTGAAAGTACATTAGCCAAAGAGGGACATCAAGCTTCGCCTTTCGCGTTTTAACACTCAATGGCACCGTGTCGAGGAGGTCGAACTGGAAGCCATGTTAATCTTGGACTACATTGGCCACCGTAGGAGTGAAAACGAAATCGGAATTGAGAGGAACAGAAACTAATATTCACTGGATGGTCATATACCTTTTCACCGCTAGATGGGGGTAAAAATCACACAGTGTAGCTTTAATATAACTGTCTTAGGACATTAAGCCGTTAAACGTTTTTCACGTTAAGCATTTTAGAATGTATTTTTTTCCGCGCACTGCGCACACAATTTGAAAAGACTCAAACGGACACAGAGACTGGATTTTTCTCTCTCGATCAGGTAGGGTAAGTGATCTCAAATCATTTCAGCCGGTTCTAATGAGATGTTTGGATGCTGTAAACATTTTTAGCTAAACTGCCACTCCAGTTTAGCATGTAGCTATTGTTGTTTCTGCAGTTAAAAAGACAAAGTTGACAATTCTGGCTATAGTTTCGTTATTTTGATAATTTATTTATTTTTACTTTATTTATTGATCACTCAGGGTTATCTAAATTAACTATTTATTGCTTGTGTTTTGAATATATGTTCCCCTGCACTTTAGGCACTTTGCACACATTTGTTCTGCATCTTGTGACTTGATTCTGATTCTGTTTTGTATTTTATTTATTAGAAAGGTATATTCTGTTCTTATTTAATTCTGTAAAGTAATTGTTGATTATTTTTCGGTGCCTTGATGTTGCGCTCTCTTAGAGCCTGCTCGCACAGGCAATTTAACCAATTTAATTTGATTTGAACTGCCTTTCTGCAGTTATTTCATAGTTTTATTGATCCGAAATGTTTTTATACATTTGCTTCTATATCTTTGTGTGATGTTCTGTACATCGCGGCATTAAAATGTTAAAGCCTCGCCCCCTCCCCAACCCCCCCGCACATGATTCGACTATTAGTCGACTATAGGGAAGAATTGGCGATTCTAATTCGACTATGAAAATCCTTAGTCTGGGACACCCCTATAAAACACAGGACTAGAAATCATCAGACCTGGGCATGCTGGTGACTGATGGGCCAAGCTCTGTGGCCACTGGATCTTGGAGTGTGATGCCTCTCCCCAAAAAACATTTAGGGGACATGTACTCCTCAACCTCCCCAACAGTGAAGGAGGAACCACACAAAAGTAGGGCATAATCCAAAAAGTCCCTGAACAACCCTGGAGGAGCATCATGGATTAACTTGTCCATGAGCGGATGGTTAATCGATGAGAGCACAATCTGGCAGTTCAGAAACATTTGCAATGTCCAGGAAAATATTAATGTGCTCTTCGAGGGTGCGGTTACCTTGGCACTTGCGGACTAACTCTAAATTATGCTTTTGCCCCAGAAATTTAATAGCCACCGACATTAAGGGATAATTCACCACGTCCCCATGCACACACCGAACTTTAACCATGCGGCTCTTATCCAATGCCTCTGGTTGAATCAGGCTTTGATGAATGGAGGTTTAGTTACATCCTGAACCCACCAAAGCCTGATACGTACCCCCTTTGATACTCACAGGTATCTGATACAGGCCAGCTTGATCGGGGGTGTCTGGGACCCGGATCATTGTCCCCACCTCCATCACTGAACACCAATTGATAAAATGACCCGGGTCCCCACAACGCCAACAGGCCGGCCCAGACCTCCCCTCCGCCCTAGTGGCAGGAAGCGAGTCAAGGAATTGGCATGGAGAGAGTGGAGGAACGGGAGTCGCGGCGGTGCTGCCCCTGGGCGGGACTCTGGGAAAGGCTGTCAGCTCTGCCGCTAGCCAACTCCTCCATCTGGGTGCCGGTCGTGGCGTCAAACCTCCTCTTGACCTAGGGGGAAGAATTGGGGGAAAACACAGGGGAAGAGGGAGAGAGAAGCTGCTGGTAGGGGTTTGCCGACCCCAGGGCATGCCACCATCTGGTCCTCTGCCAGTTGGATGGCCTGGTTCAGTGACGTCAGACGGTGGCACTGGACCCACTGCATGGTCTACCTTGGAAGCCACGACACGAACTGCTCCAGCACCACCTTGTCAATGACTTCCTCGATGTTGCTTCCCCCGGACATCAGCCATTTGTGGCATGAGTCCCAGAGCTGTTGCGCCATCACGTAGGGTCGGCCGATTTCTCAGAGGTCCAGCGATCAGAACCTTTGCCGGTGTTGTTCTGGACTCCGGCGACCCACTGCAGGATGGTGTGCTTCAGGTCTTCATAGATCAGGAGGTTCTGGACTGGTAGTTGCTGTGTGGCCACCTGCGCCTCTCCGGAGAGCAGAGGAATCAGCCGCACTGACCAGTCTGTGGGCTCCCACCCTAAGGCCTCAGCAGACATCTCAAAACGGTCTAAGAACGCCTCTGGATCATTGTGTGGTCCCATCTTTTTGAGAGGCACATGAGTGGGCTGGGCTGTGGCAGTTGGAGTGGCCCGAACCTCCCGAACAGCTCACGGTCTTCCTGCTCATGCCCAGCAGTGCTTTGTGATGTTCCTGGTGAAGATTCGCGAGCGAATGGATGAAGTCCGCAAACTGCAAACTCTCACTCCACAGTGGCTTATATCCGGTCTCTCCACGCCAATTACTGCAACAAGACACAGGTGTTCGTCATTTACACTTGACCTTGTCTCCTTTCTCTCTCTCCCGTTAACGACCTCGCAGAACCACGCCCCCCTCGCCACAATCACAATGCCAAAAAAGATGTAAGAGAGTATCTGGTTGTGAATAACAAAGTACAATTTACATCTATAAGCTACTTCATTTAAATTTTGACACAATTAAAGTTTTAGCAGGAAATACTGATTAATAACCTTAGAAGAAATCTCCTTGACCTTATTTACCAATAGATATTTGTTAGGAAGAGTCCAAACCTTCTACCACAAAACATTTTCCACTAATTTGTTCCATTTTGTAGTTATGGAACTTAATGTTGAGTGGAAACATTAAGAAAAAGAAAACAATTAACTATTATTTTTTAATGTAGATTTAAAACATATTCTGCCTACATACGTGTCAGTAGGGTCTGGATTCTGCATTTCAGAACTTGTCATAAAACGATTATAGCCCTTAAATAACACTATGACACCATTAGGGATAGCACCAAATACAATGGCAAACTGTTTTGGAGTAAAAGGAATATTATAGTGAGAGAGAAATTCTTGAAAAGTAAAACAGTAACTGTAGTGAATTATCTTTGAAATATTAATGAAATATTAATAACCAATCATAACTTGTTATAATTGATTATGAATATTCGGATCAGTTAATCTTTGATTAACTTGATGTAGCTACATTAACATTACAACCAATTACTCAGTTCATCCTGTGAACCCTCAATATTGATTATTAATTGATTAATAGAAATGTAAATTTAAAATGTAATTTAAAATTTAAAATGTAAAATGTAAACAGGCATACACGTCAATAGAATATTAAAAATCTCTCTACTGAGAAAAGACATTCCAGTATATTATTCCAGATAGGCCTACTGGATGGATTTCTCAAGTAATTCCTCAACCATTTGATTTTAAAAGTATTATAACATTACAAAATCAACAAAATTAAGACTTACTTTTTACATAATGTGTCTTATTTTGCCATTCAAAGTTACACAGTAGTTGATCAATCCTTTTATTACTCTTTCAAGGTCTAAAGAGATGGCTGCATGTCAGACGTGAGATGCCTTCTGCCTCAGATAGAA
Source organism: Semotilus atromaculatus (assembly GCA_031834385.1). Taxonomy (NCBI): domain Eukaryota; kingdom Metazoa; phylum Chordata; class Actinopteri; order Cypriniformes; family Leuciscidae; genus Semotilus; species Semotilus atromaculatus. The sequence goes on along the minus strand of JAULUF010000009.1, from coordinate 13,579,737 downwards.
GAATCCTTCCTTTTAAAGATAAGTCTCTCTGTCTGAAGCCAATGATTACATTTTCTTTTAGTTTTCTCTATGATAGACAAAAAGTTTAAAGACAACTAAGTTTTGAATTTTTGAAGATTACTATTCCAAGGTAGGTTGGAAATTACTATTCCAGGGTAGGTTATTGTCTCTTTGACTTGGATATTACATATTCTGGAAACTGTTAATTGGTATTAATTCACATTTGAGCACATTTATCTGAAGCCCAGATGCATTGGAGGACATTTTAAAAGTATTAAGAGCTAAGGGAATCTGGGAATCTAAGGGTAGTATCATCAGCCAATTGACTGATGATGATCTCATTTCCCTTGATACTAACTCCTAGCAAGGCATATTCTTAATGTAATTGGACAATAACTGAGTAATCAATATAAACCTTTGAAAAAATATGGCGAAATAGGGACGTATTCCCAGCTGCAGATCAAACCTTGGAGAGGAACCCTGTTTGAGCTTTATAGAAGAATTACCGTGGGCAATAAGAGTTTTAACTGCTCTAGTGAACAGGTCCCCAAAAACAAATTTTTCCAAAGTTTTGAATATAAAATCATGTTCGATACAATCAATGGCTTTGTAAAAGTCCAGAAAAAGCATATAACTAGCCTATCATCCCTCACTAACTCTGAATAGTCTAACAGATCAAGAACCAACCGAATATTGTTTGAATGTGTAACACCCACTAAGCAGGAGTACAACATCAACTGAATGCTTGACTCAATGCCAACAAATAGCAACTGCAATTGGGTTCAATACACTGAGCCAGTTCAATGGGCCAATCAGAAGATACCAAGCTCGAAGGAGGCAAAGCACACACAACACAAGTTTGAGGGTTTAGATTTTTGTTCTATTGGCTGTTATGATTTTTTCCCTTTGTGATGATGTAATGAACAGTAAATAATAAAAGACGAAGATAAACCAAATGAAATGTCAAACTCTTGACAAAAAAAAATACAATATGATTAACCTTAATCACATTCTTATTTGAAAGAAATTTCTAAAGAATACAGGTAAAATAAATTATTCAACAAAACTTTTCTTTCTTGACTCTCTGGTTGATAATTCCCTCTTTCCTTCTCAGCTGAGGTTTGAATTTCTTGGTTTCTCTAATTTAAATATGACTATTTGTTGTAGATTAATAATAATTTTGTTTCAATTTAAGGTCCTAATTTTCCTGTCTTTACTGTAGTTTAAACCAATTGTTTCAAATACAAACTCAAATCAGTATTTTAACTCAGATGATTCAATTAGAGTAACAATTCACATGAATTTACCTCAAAAATGTACAATATGTATATGTAACCAAATAACACTTATTTTAAGATATACAAACAAATTGTAAATGAGGTCACAAAATTGCAACAAACAACAACAAAAAAGATTATACACACTTCAGTCCATTCGATAAATTCAGTTCAGAAAAATGTACCTCAGTCCATTCGATAAATTCAGTTCAGAAAAATATACCTCAGTCCATTCAGAGTTCTAAAGGAAAACGACACCACTAAGTGGATGAAAGGCAAGAAGCAAAAGATCCAAATTCAATCCAGCATCCTGGAGAGTGGAAGTGGCTGGAATATATTTCGGACAGTGATGGCATCGTGTGTGGGGTGTGCAGATCGGCTGTCAAAAGTAAACTGCTGTGCCCAACCACCGACAGTTTGTTTTTAAAAGATAAGGGATTTTCAAATTGGAAAAAAGCAACAGAGAAAATCAGAGACCACGAGAAATCTAAAACTCTAAATCTAAAATTTAGATGCAACCCAAAGATTGGCAGCGTTGAAAAACACTCCAATAAATGCACTACTCTCTGAAGCCAAGGCAAATGAGCAGAGAACAGCGCGGAAAATCCCTTAACTTATTTTCAGCTGCGTAATATTCTTGGGGCGCCAGGGGCTTCCGCTGAGAGGGGATGCCAATCGGGATGGAGTCTTATGGCAGCTAATGCAGGAGCGAGTGCGCGATGATCCTGACCTCGATAAGTGGCTGAAAAGGAGAGACAACTGGATGTCAAACAACATCCAAAATGAGATTCTGGAGCTATTTGCGCATGACATATTGAGAACAATTGGAGCAACAGCATCAAAAACTGACTTTTTGGGGTTAACTGCGGATGGGACAACAGATATCAGTGGCAAAGAACAATTTTCAATCAGTCTGCAGTTTAGCAATGACCAGCTAGAAGTAAAAAATTTCTATCTTGGCTTTTACAACGCCCCTGACACGATGGCTGAAATCTTATTTCTGTGCATAAAGGATGTCCTGGTGCGCCTCCATTTGCCACTGGAGCGACTGAAGGGCTACTGCTTTGATGGGGCCAGTAACATGTCAGGGAGGTTCAATGGGGTGGACGCTAAACTGAAGGATGTATGTCCCGACTCGGTTTTTGTCCACTGTGCAAATCACTCACTGGATCTGGTGCTGCAAGAAGTGGCTCGTGAAGTGCGTCTTGTTGCTGATACTCTAAACTTTGTGCGTGAAGTCACTGTTATAATCAATGATTCAGCAAAGAGAAAAGCGTTGTATCAGTCCCTATTTGGAGCCGGAGACGTTGTGAACTTGCTTGGCCTCTGCCCAACTCGGTGGTCCGTCAGAGTTGTGTTACTGTCACGTTTGCGGGCCTGCTACGGAGAGATGATACAGACTTTCAGAACCTTGGAGAGTGACAAGGCTGTGAAAGGGGACATCCGTGCCAAAATTGCAGGATTGCTAACAAAGGCCACAAATATGCGCACAGTGTTTGGCTTGTTTGCCTGCGTAACCCTATTTACCCCATGTGAAGCAGTGGCACGATCACTTCAAGGAACCAAAGTCACAGCTCTAGGATCCATGGAAGCTGGCAAACTCCTTTGCAAACAGCTGGGCACACTGCGACAGGATGAAACCATCACTGACCTTGTGGCCAAGACCCAGCAATATGCAGACCGTTACGGCCTGAAGCCGCCACATCCAGTGCGCAGCAGCAAGACACCTGCACGTTTTCGCTATACACAAGTGGAGGAGGCCAATGACCAAGAGTGCAGTGAAGTGGAGCGTAAATATTTGTAATAAAAAATACACAATTGGTCTTTTCAGTTGTAGTAGGCTAAGGTTATTTATGTTATATTTCTGTTTTCAGTGTATCCGAACGTGTGGAAAAGGGAGATGTTTGAGGCGCTGGACCTGGTGCGCTCAGAAGTGGAGAGGCATTTTGACCAGGTCGGAATCCAAGTTGCTGCAGGGCGAGAGCAGGCGATCATTGAGGCAGGTCAAGGAAAAAAAGTGAATGTGACTTCCCTGAAACTCACCGGTTTTACAAGAGAGCGACTGAGTCATGAGTTGGACATACTATGGGATATCTGTACAGGGCGGGAAGTTAACACAATTCGGGATGTTGTGTCCATTCTCCAAACCACGCAACCACAAACCCGTTCCATGCTGTCAGAGGTGGAAAAGCTCATCAAACTATGCCTGTGCCTGCCCATATCTGTCGCTGCATCAGAGCGCGCCTTCTCGGCTTTGCGCAGGTTGAAAACCTGGCTGCGTAACACCATGTCACAGGAGAGACTAACGCACTTGGCCATTATGAATGCCAACAGTGATCTCCTGGATGAAATCGATGTCTCGACTCTAATAAAACAATTTATAAGTCGAACAACTGAAAGAAGATCCACCTTTGGAAATGCATGACTTAATTGTTTTGGTTTAATACACTTTTTGAGTAGCGTATGAGTCTACTAGCATGTTCATACCTGTCAATGCTATTTCAATATTGCTCTATATGTTCGTTCAGTGGCTTGATATTATGAATTTTCATGTTCCAAACAATATGAAATGTTGTGAAAATAAAACACAGCTCTCCCTCGTTCATTTCAGGGGTTCTATTAAATTACCATTCGTGCATTTCATTCATTGCGCCTTGACACCAGTCCCAAAAGTCCGCGTAAGAAGCATAACACGTACTCCATGTAGGCCTATGATTCGTTCTTTTGTTGTTCTGTTTTCTTTCAGGATCAAAAATACAACAAATTAATGCGTTTATCTGTATTTCCGACTGATGAGAACTATGCATATACATTCATAAATCAGTCAATTTTGTATTTTATTATGAGATATTTTATTCCAATGTGATCAGTCAGTGACTCAACTCAAACACTTGTAGAGTATTTGGCTGAATCATTGACTGAATAACTGAAATCCCAAAAGCCTTCATTCAGAGACAGAAGGCCGCAATGTAAATTACCACGCACACACACACACACATCCCCCACTAGCAAAACACACACTCAGGACAGAGAGTGGTGTCAGCTTACAAGACAATTTTATGGCTGATTGGAATGCCCCAACGGCAAGGGATTCCAAAGAGAAAAGAACCTTCTCTTTGTTTAAAGACATTTAAACAAATATATTCAATGTGTTCTATGTGTGTTTGTGTGTCCATGTTACAGTGGAATAACAATGACTTTATCATTATGTATTTTTACATTTAACTGCCTATTCTCCGGATTTAAGAAGGAGAAATTAATTCTGCATACATGTATAAATATTTTATCATATGTCCCCTACTCCCCTTTGAGAATTGTATGAACACTCTATCTCATCTCCTTATCTCACGATGTGCCTTTTATTTTGTGTTTGATCGATGTTGTTTGAAAACCTAAGGGTATAATGTTCAAACTTTACAAACTATGATTAACCAACAGAATGTCTGGCATATTTGGTATCTACAACCTGGTACCGGGAAGATTAAGATGACTGAGTAAATTATGTCGATAACAACAACATATGAATAGTACCAGGACGTTTTCATAGTTTTCTTCAATCGTTTCTTCAAGGTTTCTCTAATTTTTCCCCCCTCCTTTCAAATGCCTTTCTGACAATGGGCCATAAATCCAATGTCCTGTCTGCGAATTTCAACCCCTCTAATTGGCCAAGCCAACAGGAAGAGGCTGGATTTTCTCCGAGGTGATAAAGACGTTTCCCTCCTCCGCTCGCTCTCTTCCTCTCTAGTCCTCGTGTCATAATGTAACGTCTCGCCTCCGGCGAGCTCTTCGCCTCTCTTTCATTGGTTTCTAGTTTAGTTTGTGTTTTTTCAGTCTTAAGATAAGCCTCCGTGTTTAATTCCGATCGACGAGGTAAAAGAACACTGCGTGTCTCTTCAGCAAAGCCAAAAGGGACACTCAAACAAACGCGCGCTCTCTCTGAAGGACCAGAAGCACGCGCACGTGACCACGTGACGCGCCGGACCGAGAGACGCACACGCGCTTCTTCACCAGCCATACAAAGATGTAACTGCGTGATTTCCCCTATAGGAACCTTTATTTTTCTTTTCTTTGTTAGTCAAAGTTTTGTTTTCCGTATTCGACTCTGTTCACTTCCACGAAGTGAAACGAACTTAGCCGAACTATTTTCCTTTGGTAATGTTACCCCCAAAGACTTCTCCGTTCAACACGCGCGCCAAGCAGCACCACGTGACGCTTCCTCCCACACAAAGGACTCCGCTCACGCACGCGGCCCGACAGGGCCGTGCAGGAATGAAGCGACACAGAGTGACCAAGATTACAGTTTTGCAAGTATATCTTTTTACAGAGCTTCTAAGAAGCCTTAAGATGATGTTTCCGTGTTGTTACAGAAAGGTGAAGTCTAGGAAAATGCTGCCAATGCTCTCCCTCTCTCTCTCTCTCTCTCCGTTCTCTCTCTCTCTCACACCCTCACTCTCCCACACGTGTCTCCATTTGTCCAAACGCAATGCATTTCTCGTTCATCGATGCCTTATCGTGTTTTGTTTGTTTATTATGTTTGTAAATACATATATCCCATGTAACCGTAGTAAATACATAAGTAGTTCTGCCTTATTAAATATCCATTATATTCATGTGATTGACTCATTCTCTTTGCTCAACTTCAAGTCTCTTAAGTGCCCAAAAAGGTCATTAGCTATAAGCTTACAAATTAAAGATACTTTCAAGAGTATCTGTTTATAGGGCAGGAAACCCAATTCTTGTGGCCACAGAATTGCTTTTCCTGAAATCCTATAAAGTAAGATGATATTGTGGATCCCCACAAATATTATTCTGACAATTGAGCTAATTAATTTTGCCTGTTTTGTAAGACGTGGTCCGTGTAAATAATTACAATCAACTTGTGGTTAATTGCAGGGATACACGTGCATGCATGCAGGTAAAATGACATCATCCCTTAGCGGGAGATTTATTAACATGTAAGACTGATCTAATCCAAACATGTATGAATAATTATTAATTATCAATTATTAATTATGATATGCAAATTCCCCACGGATTAGATCCGCCCATAGTCTTTACACACTGATGGACCAAAGAGCGCGCATTTCGACATTTGCAGTAAAAACTTGAAATATAAAGTCTCAGAAAATGCATTTAATACCAATATATTGAAACGTCTGTTTATATACTCCATTAATAAAGGAGTCCAGACAATGGAAAAATATCAGTCCACATGCGTTATATATGTAATATGAGGGAAACAGTCTTATAACTTTTAGGTATAGCAAAATATTTTTTAGAAAATTCTACTAGACTAACGTCACTCAAAAATCATGAAATTTCACACATCCACCATCTCTTGAGATTTATTAAAAATCTTTAACTTTACGTAGCAAAATATTTTTTAGTAATTCTGTCAATTACACTAAGGTTAGATTTCATTGAAGGTAAATTGGAGCGGCCACACTGAGCTGTGCGTAACGCCAGACATGAAGTAAACGAGACAGAGGCTGTCCGGTACTGTCTGAAATGGTTAACTCTGTGGCGATGCATGTGCAAAAAAGATTTAACTAATCATAAAGTCAATAAGGATAGATAACACAGCCTACTATAGGCCTACACAAAAAAAAGTCAAGACCCCCAGTGGGCGTAGTTAACATCGCTGCTCAACACTCAATTGGAAGATCTACATCTGCAGTGCAGATTCCAAATCTAATTGGATACATTTTACTGCAGTAGTTTGCATATTACTAATATAATTAATAAAGCATTTTATTTAACTCAATTTCCTTTTATCACTTTTATCTTTTTCCACATAAACAGTTTTACTGGAAGGGTGAATACACCAAAAACATATTTTTTCTATTGACTGCAATGTGACTAATTTAAGTCTGGGTTACAAATGTGTCTGTTTTTTTAGAAAGCCCGATTGTGTTTCATCTATTAGGTCCTCTAAAATAGTTTTTAAATATTTTATTCAAATCTTTGTAAAAGCATTAAGTAAGCTGGCGATTTATTAAAGTCCCTGTAAAGGCAATAAAAAATAATAATAATCTAAACACATTATAAATGTTAGAAATGTATTGCTAAAACATATTACAAAGACTGTGAACTGTGTGTGAAGTACTGAATTGTGGAGTTAGACCGTTAAACAGTTTTTCACCATTGCTGTGTTCCGGATGTTTTTTTGGGCAGGGCTAAAACGGGGGCTTGATGACGCACTGGAGCCCCCTCCCAACTCATAAAGATCGGGGCTTAAAGAAATTCCTGAGCTTCCCACACATATTTACGACATTGTGGTGGCGTTCATGTGCGCTCAACTCGTAAATACGATCTGTACAAGATGACTTGAATGCACCATAAATAGAGCACATTCACATCAGTTTGCTCAATCGCGAGTTACTGGATGACTTGGGAACTCCATTCCTTTCAATGGGAAACCTGTGGCGTCCAATACTAACCGACTGCAAAACCGCAGAACCATACACCATAGCCATCGATGTCTGTGGTCATAGCAGTCTGAGGACGACAGTGACAGCCTAACAGTCTAATGCCGGAAGTGGGCGGAGTTTATGTTGTAAACTATGGCAGAGCCTATTTTTTTTACAGTCTATGGGCAGAGCACATGGTAAGTTAAGCATGGTGTAAGAGATCACAGTCAAACAGTTAATGAAAACGGAATCATCATGACGGAAGTGGAGAACAAGGTAAAAAGAAGTTCGATCTTTGTTGGATGCAACATACTTAAAGGTGGGGTACCCACATAGCAAACAGACTTGGCCCAAATGTGGCCCCATAATGGCACTGCTGGCGTGGTGCCGGCACTGGCATGCATCATGTCAGCCAACTCTGGGCCATGCGTGGCAATGATGGCATTGCATGCATGACGGCAGACAACATTTGGGCCGGTTATCAGTGTAGCGATTATGGGCCATACTTTGTGTACTGGACAATTATACTGTAAGTATGTAGGCCTGCTACTCAAGGCAAGATTACCCCCCCCCCCCTCCTCCCCCCTCCTCCCCCCTCCTCCCCCCCCTCCTCCTCCCTCCTCCCCCCCCTCCTCCTCCTCCTCCCTCCTCCTCCCTCCCTCCTGTCTCCCTCCTCTCTGAAAGAGATGTAATGATTTTAATAATAATAATATTAATTTACTTTATATATGATTAAGTGAAAAAAGCTATGTCCAATTGTTTAAAAAATATAAATAATTCATAGTATTTAGTTTTCAGCAATGTTCACAATATTCAATAATCATAAAAAAATTCCAAAATCCATTTGACCTGAACAAAATATACATCTTCCTAACATGTACATGCCAGCAGCCATATCACCCTGTAGCCCAAGACTGTTTGCCCACTGAAGCTAAGCAGGGCTGAGCCTGGTTAGTACCTGGATGGGAGACCTCATGAGAAAACCAGGTTGCTGCTGGAAGAGGTGTTAGTGAGGCCAGCAGGGGGTGCTCTTCCTGTGGTCTGTGTGGGTCCTAACGCCCCAGTATAGTGATGGGGACACTATACTGTCAAAGAGCACCGTCCTTCGGATGAGACGTTAAACTGAGGTCCTGACTCTCTGTGGTCATTAAAAATCCCTGGATGTCTTTCGAAAGAGTAGGGGTGTAACCCCGGCATCCTGGCCAAATCTGCCCATTGGCCTCTGTCCATCATGGCCTCCTAATCATCCCCATATACTGATTGGCTTCATCACTGTCTCCTCTCCACCAGTAAGCTGGTGTGTGGTGGGCGTACTGGCGCAATATGGCTGCCGTCGCATCATCCAGGTGGATGCTGCACATTGGTGGTGGTTGAGGAGATTCCCACCTTCTATGTAAAGCGCTTTGAGGTCCCAGATAAAGCGCTATATAAATGTAACGGATTATAACGGATTAACATGATAATTGAGTTTTAAAATTGTATAATTTAAAAAAAAAAGAATTCACATACAAAATAGTCTACGTTTGCCATATTTTTTAGTTCAATCACCACAAAATCATGTTAAAAATGTACTAAATATATATATATATTTTTTCTAAATAACAGTTTATTAAAAAAAATTTGTTACAACTGCAGTCAACTGTTATTTTGGCGCGATCTCCACGGTAACAGCAGCTTTTCTGGTTGGTGAATGAGGTTCACGTGATGCGTCGGTTGAAATTTCTCCCGGTGAAGGGTGAAGACGTCTGTCAGACAACCGCGCTGTTCAGGTAAGTGAAGTTCGTCCCTCTCTTTTTTTTGGCGCTTTTTTAAAATATCTGAATTCAAACTCGGATGCCACTTTGTTTAAAAGCTTGCAGTCAAGGAACATTGTTCTTGGTAAGTCTGTAGTGATTTTTTTAATTTTGTATGCCCAGTACTTACATTTTTACAACTGTTATTTTAAACCAGTATCATAATATACTTATATATATATATATATATATATATATGTGTGTGTGTGTGTGTGTGTGTGTGTGTGTATGTGTTAAATAACACATAATGAAAATGTAAACAAACAAAAATGGTGGAAAGTGTTTGTAATGTTTATTTATTTAACCTTTAAAAAAAAAGAACAACATGTAATTGTAAGGGTGCTTTCACACCTGCGCACCAAAAGCAGACCAAACAAGCGGACCGAGACCTCCTCGATTTCAAATGAACTCTGGAACGGTTACGGTTTGTTTGTGGTGAGAATGTGATCCGACCTCGAACAGACCCAACTGCCAAAGAACTGACATTTTTGGATTAAACCAGCTGCCATTCCCCTTATTTACCGCGCCTCCATCTTGAAAACCAAAATGAGGCTAGGTGGTACACTCTAAACCGGAAGTTCAGTGACAGAGCGCAGTGGACGTCTATCATCATTGCGGTACCTGTGTGGACAACAAACCTTTCATCTCCTCCGGCATTAACAGTGGACTATGTTGAAAAATGGCCAAATAACGACGGAGATTCCCCGGGCTGTTTTGCTGAAAGATTACAGCAACTGGATCGAGGGATATGTGCACGATGTGGAAGGTAATGCACGGACGATGGCGGCTTTTTTTCTGAAATCAACATTAGCTAACGTTACTTTTAAAGCTAGCTTGTTAGCTAGAGGACGCAACAACATTACAAGCTGATGCTACGCATTGTTAAGATATCTTAACCACACCAGATCAGAGGAGCCCGCGCCATTGGATGTGCAGTTGCCGCAGCACAGCTTATGAGCGAGCCAGACATAGAGCGAGCTCAATGTGCTAGCTGTGCAGCTGCAAATGCATTTTACATATAAGCTTAACGTTACCCCCGAATCAGCCCCTCGCTCGTTATAACTTAAAAAGGACTGGTTCGTAGCTAATCAAGCCATGTCTATTTAGCCAGAAGGCTTAGCTAGCTATCTCTCGTAGTTTGCATAGTAAGCTAATGTTAATATCTTACCTTGAAATGGCGACCGGGATCTCTTCTTATTTTGTGAATTAATTCACGGCAAAGTACAGGATCTTTGGGGAAACGATGGAAGGTTTGACCTGTATAGGATTTCTTTCTTTTGGAAGAAGTACATTTGGGAACACAACAATGCGGCGGCATTGTAGGTAACGTTATAACAGTAGCCTACAGAGGGCCAAAGTTACTTCCGTACCCCACAGCCTCGTTTTGGTTTAAGATGGTGACGCAGGTGAATAAGGCGAATAGTCGGCTGCGCTGTGCATTATGGGATGAGGACTAATGTTTGTTGACAGTTTGCACTTTTAGCATGGCAGCTCACAGAGTTGTGAGGAGGTGCGGAGCCTCATAGAAATTTGGTCTGATGACCATATTTGGTCCCAACTTTCAAAAACTCACAAGAACAGCGAAATCGCCATAGTAAAAAGTAGGGGTCGACCGATTATCGGCATGGCCGATTATCGGCGCCGATATTAAGCATTTTTATGGTTATCGGTATCGGCCATTTTCAAAACCGATTTGCCGATAAAATAATTTAATTTTGAAATGAGCGATCTGGCTTTGATCCAGCCACCTCTATCAGCGCGCACAGCTCTGTGGCCTAGAGTAGACTAATGCCCGCCCATCACCCATCTGATTTGTTGGGAGTGACGAGTCCGGCCAATCAACAGAAGGCTGAAGGCACTGAAAATGCTGCGCTCTCACACCGAGAGCACTTGATAACAGAAGCTGCTTCAGTGATCATCATACATCAGTGGTCTCTCAACGGTAAGCAGTAAATTCCTGAAGTTGCATTAAATCATACACTGAAGTTGCAAAACACCTCAATATCTATTTATGATGAAAAACACCCCTGTTAGTTATACTGTGAATTGAATTCCCGGTCAATGTCCGTCTTGCAGTGATATGCCTCACGTCGGTGTAGCCTAACTAAAAGCTATTTTAGCTTCTCCCCATTCGGCCAACTTAACGTTATACTGTGAATAGATTATCAACACGAATGAATTCACTCAATCACGTCTGCTGCGGTTTTGTGTTCACATAGCTTCACTGAACAGCGTCCGTTATAGGGCTCCTAGTCAAAAATTGCGCATATTTTGAGAAATGTTGCTTTATTCTCACATAATTGCAAAATATTTCGTCCTACAGAATACCATTTCTATTAATTTCTCACTGAATTACCGTATGCGATCTGAAGAGCCTTTAGCGCGAGCTCTGTCTCCCCATTTCCTGATTTGCGTCAGTCATCTGCCCGCTCTCTCGTTCAATGAATAGCTGTACAATCCACTTCCTAGTTTTTATCTCCGTGATAAACAGTCAAACAGAAGTTTCTACTCGTCAAAAATAAAGAGAATAACCATACAATTACAATATGATTTGTGTGTGATTTTCATGCGATTTGCCATAAAAATGAATAAAGAATATTCACATTATACATGCTAAGCAGGTGTAGCAATTGAAAATGCTAAATATAACATTTCAACATTATTAGTCATTGTATGACTACAATCATTATATATGTGTGTTATATATGAAGATTTCAGTGCCATCTGAAATTTTCTTCTAAAATGATCATTTTTATCAAGCTCGTATATATTTAAGTTCAGCAATTTCACTTAAATGGCAATGAAAATAACCTATTTATTGTCATTTAAGTGAAATTACTAAACTTAAATATACGAGCTTGATAAAATTATCATCCTAGAAGAAAATTTCAGATGGCACTTGGAGGCTTTTGCATCTGAAATCTTCATATATATTATACACGCATACATATTGATTCACATACATGTGTGTTTTTTAGTCAATCCATTGATGTGCATTAGACAAATTGAATAATCACCTCTATTATTTTAGGCTGTGTTTTATTCATCACAAAATAATTATGAGAGGTTAAGCTATTATAAAGCCTACATTTCTAACATGTATATTATTGAAGCCAATAGTTAATTTTACCCAAGCTGTTTAGCTGTAGTACAGTATCATAGGCTTAATAATGAACTATACAGTGGCCCCACTTTTAACTCTCTCTTTATCTTACCCTCATTGTAGATGGATACAAGGAAGACAAAATGTAGAAGTGCAGTGTGGGAGTACTACACTCAACCAACACCAGGGCAGGCAGTGTGCAATACATGTAAAGATGTTGTCAGTATGGGGGGTACAATGGCAAAAAGTGCCAATACTTCAAACCTGTGGTCCCATCTTAGGATTCATCACAATGACTTGTATAAATCTGCACAAACAAACAAACCTGAGCAGGGGGCAACATCCACATGTCAGCCTACAATACATGACATGTTTCAGAAACAAAAAAAATGGACAAATCTGGATGACAAATCAAAACAAATGGACAAACTGATCACAGAAATGATCATTTCTGACAACCAACCATTCACAATGGTCTCTGATGCTGGCTTTAAACGACTCATGGATGTGGCAGAACCACGATATGCACTAAAAAGTGAGAAGTATTACCGCACTGAGAAGCTGCCAGAAATCTATGAAAGGGTCGTAAGCAAGATAAAAAGCCTAATCCATCCAGAGAAGGCTGGATTCTCACTCTCCTTTACAACGGATTGCTGGTCAGGATCAACAGAGTCAATGATGAGTCTAACATGCCATTTCATTGACAATGAATGGAACAGAAGGCAGGTTGTTTTAAATACAAAAGTAATGCACGGATCCCATACTGGGGAATACATTAAAGACACATTCCTGCACATGCTGGAGGAATGGGAAATTACCAAAGAGCGTGTAGCTCTGGTCCTGCGTGACAATGGCGCAAACATGGTGAAGGGTTTGAGGCTCGCCGATATACCAGACCTTAGCTGCACAGCACATACGTTGCAGCTGGTGGTGAATGATGGTTTGGCCAGCCAAAGAGCTGTGATAGATGTGATTGCCATGCTAAAGAAATGTGTCACTCACTTCCAACATTCCATCTTGGCCAAGCAGCGTCTGAGAAACATCCAAAGGGACCTTGGGCTACCAGAGCACAACTTAATCCAGTCAGTCCCAACAAGGTGGAATTCAACACTCCACATGCTGCAAAGGGCATTGGAACAAAAGCGTGCTCTTAACATTTACTCGGGGGAACACGGCGGTTTTACATGTCCAGCTGCTCACCAGTGGGACATTGTGTCCAATTTGGTTGAAACGCTCATCCCCATTGAGGAAGTGACACTAGAGGTGAGCTACAATGAATCATCTGCGTCCAGCATCATTCCCTGTGTGACAGTGCTCAAGATGCTACTTGAAGATAAAGGGCCATCAACACAGGGCATCAGAACGCTCAGGGAGGTAATGAGGGAGAGCCTAATCAAACGATTCGCCAAACTTGAAGACTCAAAAAATGTGGTTATAGCATGTCTTTTGGATCCACGTTTCAAGAGTCATGCATTCTCCTCTGCCTCTACACTAATCAAGGCCAAAGCATGGCTTAAAGATGATGTAGAAGGTGCTCTTCAAGAGCAGGCTGAAACAGAGAGAGCCAATCAAGAAGAGCAGCAGGGTGATGGAGAGGAGCCTGCTGCAGAAGACCAAGGCTCTAAAAGGCAAAGGCGAGAAGAGACACCCTGCCATAGCCAAATAGACAAGATCTTCAGTTCTCTTCTTGGCCCCCATACTGGTGATCTGTCAGCCAAGGAAAGCATTGAAGATGAGTTACATCAGTACCTCAAAGAGCCAGTGATTGACCGGCGTAAGGGGGATCCACTCCAGTGGTGGAGACAGAATAAAGGGCGCTTCAAGCTACTTGCCAAAGAAGCAAGAAGATTTCTTTGCTCGCCACCCTCATCAGTCCCCAGTGAGCGTGTCTTCAGTGAAGTGTCTGCAATTTATGACAAAAGAAGAAGCAAACTAACTGGAGAGCATGCCGAGCAGCTCTGCTTCCTGCACCACAACCTGGTGCTACTGGATTGGGACTACTAATTGTACCTATTTTAATTTACATTATAAAACTTCAGGGAGCTATTACATTTATTTTCCATTATTTGTTAATTTGTTGTTGTTGTTTAAATTGACTTCTTTTAAGTTTTACAAAATGTTGTACAGAATGGATGCTTCCTGCACTTTTTATGTTGTTATTATTATTAATATTAATGTTCTTATTATTACCAGTTCTCAGAATTAAATATATGGTTAAAAGAATTTAAAGAGAGTGTTTGTCTGAGGCCTTTTTTATTCTTAATTTTTGACATAAATTTAAATTTTTACACTAGACATATATCGGTTCAAAATATCGGTTATCGGTCTACTTGATCTGTAATAATCGGTATCGGTAGGCCTGTCACGATAGTCGATAAATCAATTAATCGTACGAAAAAAAAAATTAACTCGATAATTTTTCCGGCCGCGATAATTTCCCTTTGCATGCTTGTTTGTTTTCCTCATCTCACTCTCTCTCTCTCTCTCTCTCTCTCTCTCTCTCTCTCTCTCGCTCTCTCTCTCTCTCTCTCTCTCTCTCTACCAAAGAGACTGGATGACAACTCTCGGTTCCTTGAACTAGTGAACTAGAGTCTAGATTATCTGCCCGAGCCCGAATTTGACCCGGGCCAGGTCCTTGATCTAGAGACGTGCACTCCCAACGCAATAGAGTGCGGCGCGGGACTAGATTGATGGCCGAGACGCCGAGTGCGAGCGCGGGCGGTAATGCACTCACTCTGTACGTGTGGGTTGCGGGCAGGAGAATAAAGCGATTCGCGGGACTCCCGCAAACTAGAAATATCTATGAATAAAACATAAAAACTAATAGATTTTTATTCATCTGTTGCAGAAAAGCAATAAGAACAACTAAAACAAAAACAAAACGATTTACAGGCCAGAGTTTCTATTCATAACATGTCTGCAGCGTTGAGCGATGTAGCCAATCACAGACATATGTGTTGATTTCTTGAACGCAATGGCCAATCAGAAGCATTTAAGATAGACTCCCCTCACCGCTCAAAACGGACTTTTTGTTCAGTGCTGCTGCTGGCAAATCCTCTAATTATAACAAATAAAGTGTATATAATATATTATGAAAGATTAATTGTGCAGTCAGCTTTATTGATAATAACAGAGATGTGTGAGATTGCGATGAACTGTCAGCTTTTTAGGAATTATTAAGGGAGCGCACTTGGCGCATTCAGTCATGCCAAACCATGCACGCGCTACTTGCTTTTATGTTCTAACAGTGTGGTTTGTGTGTTAATGCTTTAATAACAAATCATTTATCATAGGGTAGGGTCGGGTTTTGTTTACATCCATTTTATTTATATTGTTTTTGGTATTTATTCAAGTGCAGTTCATTGAGTCCTGCTTTTATTGTTTTTGGTTGTTTTGTTCATTTATTGTGGATATTTAAAATATTTTCCATTTTCAGTGTTAAATAGTCTTTATAAATAAAAGTTTATTGATCTTTGAAAAGGTGTACCTGCATTATTATGCCATTATCATTATTTTAGATGTAAATGGTCTCAGAACGACAATATTATCGTTTATCGCAATAATTTCTTGGACAATTTATCGTCCAGCAATTTTTTTTATCGTGACAGGCCTAGGTATCGGTATCGGTCCTGAAAAACGCATATCGGTCGACCCCTAGTAAAAAGTACCGTGTTGTCTGGCGGATTTTCCTCCTCTTTGTTTACTTATGGGAGTTCTGTTGGGATTTTCCCCCTCTTTGTTTACTTAAAGGTTGTATCAGTGATTTCAGGCCCAAAAATAAATGTCTAATCTTTCCTAACGATCCGCTAGCTGCCCACCCCATAAGCATGCCGTCAAAAAAACGCGTCTCTGTATGCAGCCTAGGCTCTGAGATCTGCACACAAAAACAAATGGGTACAACCACCACTCAAAACCAAAATAAACATGTTCCAACCAATCACCGACAGGGGCGGGTGTTGCTCCGACTTCGCGTCCAGCTGTGCACAAGCTCAAAACCTCACAACACCCGCCCCTGTCGGTGATTAGTTGGAACACTTTATTTTGGTTTTGAGTGGTGGTTGTAGTGTGGGGAATTGTGTTATTTTAGGAACGGTTCATATAGATTTTTGCAAATGGTGTTTTTTTACTTGCTAGGACCCCACTGAATACAAAACAACCTGTTTCCAATATTTTTTCTTCATTTTTAGTGCCAAAATTCAAGATGGCAGACAATATATGCAGAAAAATCACAGAAAATAAAATATATAGCCTAGGCTAATCTTTTCACTTCTGTAAAGGCTTTAAAATGGTCAACTTCTTGATTAATGTATTCCTAATAAGGCAGACAAGTGAGACAGACTATTTTCAAAATATTTATTGGATCATTTGCCAAAAAATGTGAAAAAAATGGAAAAATAAATCGGCATTTTGTTTCATTATTGAAGAGTTCAACAAAACAGTCAGTCATTGTCATCATAGACGTGTGATTTACCACATTTGAAGAGGCTGACAGACTCGGTAAGATCATACCTCAAAATGGGGTAAAAGTTGCACCCCTGTGGGGCAGGAGCTGCCTAAAGTTGCCCCATTGACTTACTATGGTGTGGGCCGTCTTACACATTGCATAGGGATTTTGTATTGAGCATAACTCTGGATCACAGTGTTATAGAGACAAAGGGGCAGGCTCATTTTACTCAGATGACCAATCAGTCTCTCAGGATCATTGTGAAGCTATCAAGCCACGCCCTAGCAACCATTTAGAGCACCTTAGCAACAAGTCCCATAGACTTCTATTGAAAGAGATTAAAGGGATATCTCCAGAATAAATTATCATAGAAACACGAGAGTGGTCTTGTTTGACTCGAGGCAGCAAACAGCCAATCATGAATCACCTCAACACTTCCTAGCCCCTCCCTAGCAACCATTGTCGAGCACCTTAGCAACCAAAATCCAAAGAGGGATATCTTCCATTCTGAATGTCACAGAGGCATAGGAGTTGGTTTATATCCTTCACACTGATTATTGTAATGCTCTACTGGGTGGTTGCCCTGCACGCTTAATAAACAAACTACAGCTAGTACAAAATGCAGCAGCTCGAGTTCTTACCAGAACCAGGAAATATGACCATATTAGCCCGGTTCTGTCAACACTGCATTGGCTGCCTATTAAACATCGTATAAATTTTTTAAATATTGTTGATTACTTACAAAGCACTAAATGGTTTAGCTCAGCAGTAGTACTTGAGCGAGCTCTTAACGCATTATAGTCCTTCACATCTATTGCGATCTCAAAATTCCGGCCAGTTAATAATACCTAGAATATCAAAATCGACTGCTGGCGGTAGATCCTGGCGGATGACAATGCAGTGCTGAAGTGCCAACTAGCCTCTCCCTATGGAGGATCCCTTTCCCACTCTACAGATAAAGCGTTGTGAATTTAGTTTCGCGTACCTACCCCGAAGTGATAAAATAAAACAAAATTCTGTATCAAATTTATAGACAAGTAGTTTGATCAGGCATGATTTTGTAGGGAATTACAAACCTGCGGACATATATTCAAACGCACATAACTATAGAATCAATTCTTAATGCGCATGTGAACGCCATCAGCGCTTATCACAGGTTCGCGTTTAAAGTCTGTTTAGAGACATTCATATACACTCACCGGCCACTTTATTAGGTACCCCATGCTAGTAACGGGTTGGACCCCCTTTTGCCTTCAGAACTGCCTCAATTCTTCGTGGCATAGATTCAACAAGGTGCTGGAAGCATTCCTCAGGGAGTTTGGTCCATATTGACATGATGGCATCACACAGTTGCCGCAGATTTGTCGGCTGCACATCCATGATGCGAATCTCCCGTTCCACCACATCCCAAAGATGCTCTATTGGATTGAGATCTGGTGACTGTGGAGGCCATTTGAGTACAGCGAACTCATTGTCATGTTCAAGAAACCAGTCTGAGATGATTCCAGCTTTATGACATGGCACATTATCCTGCTGAAAGTAGCCATCAGAAGTTGGGTACATTGTGGTCATAAAGGGATGGACATGGTCAGCAACAATACTCAGGTAGGCTGTGGCGTTGCAACGATGCTCAATTGGTACCAAGGGGCCCAAAGAGTGCCAAGAAAATATTCCCCACACCATGACACCACCACCACCAGCCTGAACCGTTGATACAAGGCAGGATGGATCCATGCTTTCATGTTGTAGACGCCAAATTCTGACCCTACCATCCGAATGTCGCAGCAGAAATCGAGACTCATCAGACCAGGCAACGTTTTTCCAATCTTCTATTGTCCAATTTCGATGAGCTTGTGCAAATTGTAGCCTCAGTTTCCTGTTCTTAGCTGAAAGGAGTGGCACCCGGTGTGGTCTTCTGCTGCTGTAGCCCATCTGCCTCAAAGTTCGACGTACTGTGCGTTCAGAGATGCTCTTCTGCCCACCTTGGTTGTAACGGGTGGTTATTTGAGTCACTGTTGCCCTTCTATCAGCTCGAACCAGTCTGGCCATTCTCCTCTGACCTCTGGCATCACCAAGGCATTTCCGCCCACAGAACTGCCGCTCACTGGATGTTTTTTCTTTTTCGGACCATTCTCTGTAAACCCTAGAGATGGTTGTGCGTGAAAATCCCAGTAGATTAGCAGTTTCTGAAATACTCAGACCAGCCCTTCTGGCACCAACAATCATGCCACGTTCAAAGTCACTCAAATCACCTTTCTTCCCCATACTGATGCTCGGTTTGAACTGCAGGAGATTGTCTTGACCATGTCTACATGCCTAAATGCACTGAGTTGCCGCCATGTGATTGGCTGCTTAGAAATTAAGTGTTAACAAGCAGTTGGACAGGTGTACCTAATAAAGTGGCCGGTGAGTGTACATTTTTATCTTCAGTTACTGTAAATCTGGTATCTAGTTCATAAACGCCAGAGGAG
Organism: Semotilus atromaculatus; assembly: GCA_031834385.1. Classification (NCBI taxonomy): domain Eukaryota; kingdom Metazoa; phylum Chordata; class Actinopteri; order Cypriniformes; family Leuciscidae; genus Semotilus; species Semotilus atromaculatus. The sequence continues at coordinate 13,560,239 of JAULUF010000009.1, read as the reverse complement.
AACTGGCCCCCGACTGAGCCTGGGTTCTCCCAAGGTTTTTTTTTTTCTCCATTGGGTCACCTGATGGAGTGTTTGGACACCATTGGGTCACTTGATGGAGTTTTTCGGTTCCTTGCCACTGTTGCCTTTGGCTTGCTCAGTTGGGGATATTCCATTTAATTAATCAATCATTAATACCATTGATCAGCTCTACCAAACGTGGATGTTTTTCCACTAAGAAACGAACATTGTTATGTTGTTTTGATTGATACTGTGAAGCTGCTTTGATGCAATCTATATTGTGAAAAGCGCTATATAAATATACTTGACTTGACTTGACACTGACAAGCAGCCTTTGGAGTGTCATTATTGGCAGCTGCCAAGCCACTCCCTAGCAACCATTTTGCAAGACTTATATCTCTGCATCAGAACACCGTAGATAGATGGGGGTTGGTTTATATAATTCACACTGACAAGCAGCCTTTGGAGTTTCATGATTGGCAGCTGCCAAGCCACTCCCTAGCAACTAAACAGAGTACCCTAGCAACCGTTTAGCAAGACCTATATCTCTGCATCAGAACATCGTAGAGACATGGGGGTTGGCTCTTTTGACTCATGCTAGCAAACAGCACTTCCAACGTGCTACACATGCTAGCAGTGAATAGCTACATGCTAATAGCGATTAGTTACGTGTAAATACCTTAGAACACCCTAGCAACAACATAGCAACCACCCAATATACCTTAGAACACCCTAGCAACCACCCAAAACACCCTACCAACCACCCAAAATACCTTAGGACACCCTAGTAACACCATAGCAACCACCCAAAAGACCTTAGGACACCCTAGTAACACCATAGCAACCACCCAAAAGACCTTAGAACACCCTAGCAACACCACAGCAACCACCCGAAATACCTTAGAACACCCTAGCAACAACCCAGAACACCCTAGCAACCACCCAAAATACCTTAGAACATCTTAGCAACACCATAGCAACCACCCAAATAACTTAGAAAACCATAAAAGCATCATAGCAACCACTCAAAAATACATTTAAACCCCCTAGCAACCACCCAAAATACATTAGAACACCCTAGCAACCACCTGAACAACATGAATAAGCCATAACTCAGCACCAGAACATCGTACAGACATGTTTGTTGGCTCGTATGCAATCATGTACCACACTCTAGCAACCGAGCGGCGAGTTTTGCCACTGCAAGCACCACTTCACATTTTCTTCAGGAAATGTACATTATAGCATAATGGTGGTTACACCCATCATTGGTTGATAATCATGATAATTCATGTTACCCATGGTCATATTACTTAAAGGGGTCATATAATGGTACATGCACTTTTACAAGTTGATTGTACTTAAATGTGTGTTGGCAGTGCCTGTACACAACCATCATATAATGATAAAAATCCATCCAGTGTTTTTGTTTTAATCTCCTTATATGTTTTCCCCTGCCTCAAATCGAGCCGTTCGACCGTGTGACGTCACACGGTCGGACGCCCCTCCCACGATTGTTGATTGACAGCAACGTTTCAACACAGACCCGCCCTCGCTCGTAAGCGAGCTGTCAATCATAGTCCGCACGGACCGGTGTCGTGCCGAAAAGTACGCTGGAGCACACAGTCTGTGAGCAGAATGGCGTCTAAGCGATTGTGGTGTTCTATTCTTGGGTATTATAACGAACACAGCAGTCACTTTAATGTTCCTAAATCCGAACCGCTGAAGACGCAGTGGCTGAGTTTGTTTTCGAAGGGAATAGTCATCACGATCAACGTCAATGCTTTCATGTTTGCGCGAATCATTTCACACACCAGACTGCTTTATAAACGAGGAGGGTCAGTGTAAAGCTGGTTTTGCTAAGAAGCTGCTCCTGAAAAAAGGATCGGTGTGTTCCTGCTGCACCTCCAGAAGAACTGAAGTGAGTGTAACGTTTTATTAACCTTTATATTAATATTTATGTTAATCTTTGCAAATCGCTAGCTGCACGATGAATGCGGCTAAGGTTTACACTCAGGGTACATTACGGCATGTTTTCTATGTACGACGTACGCTCTCAATATAATTCATAATCCCACGTTTAAATGAACAACGCGTTATGGTTATTGTGTTACAAACGGTGTATGCACAGAACAGAGGGGCGGGGTGAGCAAAGCTCATTATCATTTAAAGACACATACACTTAAACGGCGTGCTGACAACAGAGATGTTTTTGACCAGGTAAAATAAGTGTTTTCTTACAATACTAATGAGAATTTTTAATTAAAGTTGTTGGGGATTGCCCCACTGAATGCCGGTTCTTTAATGTTCTTAATCACGTCAGTACTCTGACCAGAGAGTAGGAGTCATCAGATCTTTTCCACCTTTTATTTATGTGCAGGGTTTCACCATAACATATATGCATTGGAGGTAGTTTCTGCAATAAACAAATAAAACAGAAGTAAATAACTAAATGTTAAACATACATGCCCACATACTGTTGTGATAAACAGTATTACCAATTAAACAATTCTAACAGCTCTCTCAAAATGTGTTCAGCAGAATAAGAAACAAGCAAACAGAATATAGGCTAACAGAGCATATAAACAACCTAAAGGTACATTCTATAACGTCCTCATTATGGTTTTAACGTATAATAAATATAGAATATCTTACAAAGATGCATAGACACATAGTTAAACGAGGTATGGCCAATATTAGCAATATAAGCCACGATGCTAGCGGCACTTTCACGTGCGTTTCACATGACAAACTAATATACATAAAGATCGCGAAACACCCGCGACTTACAGGCTCAATGTTAGAAATAATCTCAGCAGTATAAACATCCAGTATTACAAATATAAAGTCAGGAAATAAACTCACTTTGTCAATAACTTTTGTCCTGCACTCAAAGATGCTGCACGGGTGGAAAACTGCGTCATATTCTGACCACTCTGTTTGCGTAACTGAGAACGCGTCACTTACGCCAAAACGGCATCCAACAAATTGCGTACTACATACTTTACAGATCATGTATTAAGTACTCTACATAATAAACCCTTCAAGGATATAGAATACAGCAGTAAATAATACTTAAAGACATAAAGTGTAAAGAATTCACAACAAAAGTATATTACAAAATTTTAATTTAGACCCTAAAGAATCATATTAGCTTGTACAAAAATGGCATTATATGACCCCTTTAAGTCATTCAATTAATTAGAAAATGAAAATGTATGTATATAATGATATACCTAACATATATCCATTTGAAATGTTTTAAACAAGGCGATTATTTGCAATTTTGGGTGATATATCCGCCATCTTGGATTTTGGACCTGTGTAGGCCGGGAAAAAATCGGAAACAGGTAGTTTTGCAAACTATAGGGTCTGAAGAAGTCAAAAAACTTCATTTGCAAAAATCTATATGAAATGTTCCAAAGACTTTATTTTGCTACATATGGCCCTGCACTATTGTACCCATTTGTTTTTGTGTGCAGATCTCAGAGCCTAGGCTGCATACAGAGACGCGTTTTTTGACAGACTGCTTATGGGGCGGGCAGCTAACGGATCGTTAGGAAAGATTAGACATTTATTTTTGGGGCTGGAATCACTGATACAACCTTTAAGGGAGTTCTGTTTTCCCGCACGTTAATTCTGACCAATCGAAGTGCATATATACATTCAAGACACATCTGGACAACGAGTGATGTGGATGTTGTCACGTGACTACATTTTGGTTTGTTTCATCCACTCCTCAACTGATTTGGACCAGAGCAATCAGTGTGGTGTGAAAAGGAACCAAAACACCTGAAAAATGTTACAAAGTATAATTTTTCACCCTTGGTCCGGACCAAATGAACTGAACTACAGATGTAAAAGCACCCTAAGTCTAGGCTAACTGGAACATTAATTGAAGTGAGTGAAGGCATCTGTGCAGGAGAACTTTATTTAAATCATCTTTATTTGGTTTAAATCTTTCTTTAAATCTTTCTTTAAACCAAAATAAACCTGAGAAAACCAGAAAGCAGAGGCCTGTTTCTTAAAAGACTGCGTCGGTAAGAAAAGCTGGGATTAAACTCCAACACCTGACTTGAATGAACCTAACAAATAAATCGGGGCTAAAGTGGTTTCATAAAAGATAATTGAAGTTCATCCCACTAATTTGATCCAGGTAATTGCGTGTGCACACTTTTTTTAAGCAGCCCTAGAGGTCGATCATGGATCAAATTCATCCACCACAGCAAACAGCATATCATTTGTGCTTTTTTATGCGTTTGAGACATGTTTTTTTCCTCAGTGCAAAACTTACATTTCACAGGTATTGTCCATCAGTAAATTTGGGGAAGTCGTGCAAATATTTCTTTTTTGCTGCTAAACTTCACGTTCAACGAGCGCTGCTGGGCGCCAAATATGAGCTCAATAATTCTGACTAAAATACATTTTGCTTGAAAAAGTAATATGCAATATTTTTAACATCAGAAATATCTTCTAACTATATTAATTTATCTTTAGGATGTTGTATAAGTTGCAGTGAACTTATAGCCTATTATTTATTTTTTTACTTTAAAAATTATAATAATAAAAATATGTAACAGAAGTAGCCTAATTCAGGCCTAATTTTTTTAAAGAAACTTAAAGCATTAAAAAACCTCCTCACATACACATTAAAACACAACAGAGAACATTTTGAATTGAATATAATTTTCTCTTCAAACTAACACAGCATTAAAAGAAAGATGTTTGGTTATAATAATTCAAAATTATAATTTGACACAATTGATATTAGAATTTAATCTCATCTCATGATGACATTCTGTCAGAGTGCATGCAAGTGTGTTCCAGAATTATAAGCAAAGTGTATATTGTGACAGATGGAGCTGAAACACAATAAGCAGCAACAGCTGGAGGATGTAACAAGCAGGTTAGGGTGACAGAGCTGGAGAACGTGTGAGTGTACATAATTGTGTTTCATCAAAAAACATCAGGTTCAGACATGCATGATATGGACAGCAGCATGTGAATGTGTTTAAGTCAATCTCACATATTTGAGTCACTAAGATCTGGGGAATACATCTCACTCTCTTTCTCTAAAATCATCTGAGTGAGGAAACAAAAGGGCAGACAGCTGCATTCCCTCCTTTGAGACTTCTGAGAAAAGAGAAAGCGAGAGAGAGCCGGGCAGCTGAGAATATAATAAGTAAAATGGTGAAATGGTCCATTTTTCCTATTTATGTGAAGATTGGACCCAAATAAGTATCCGATTGATGGGGTGCTTTTTTATCTGTATCAAGGTCCTTTAAACTCTTAATTTCTTTGCAGCTGAAGGAACCAGTGACTCTAAGTGCAGTTTAATCAGAACACTGATTTGGGCCACAAAGCCCCCCTGCGGAATAAGAGAGAGGATCTGAAATGGGATAAATCATGTTAGAATGACCACCTGGTTTTGCTTTAAAAAAGGTCTGAACAGACTGTGGCATTAGAGGTGATTTAATGAGGATATGGGTACAGTCAGAGCCTACTCATCAGGAGCTTAAATAAAATAAGTGTTCTCTCAGAGCAGTTCAATGTCTTTTGGGTCATATAACTGAATGAACTGCTGTGGTATTTGCATTGCTTTGATATAGTACAAACACAGTTGAGCAAGCATTCATTCAAAGCTTTCGATTTTTAACACATTTAGGGTCCAATTTAATTCGTAGTACCATCATTTATTCTCAGTAATAGCTTTCAGTCACATGCTATCCATGAATTATCATCACTGAAAACAATAATCGTGCACACTTTTTCAGCTCCGAGATGAGCTTATCATTGAGGCACAGCCTATTAGTGGTGTAATTACCTCTAATTCTATTGTGCTGCAGACTTGTCCCAATTCCAATTGACTTTTCTAATTTCTAGCATATTAACCACATCTCCTTTGCTGCAGACAGCATCTTTAGTTTTTGTCACTCAGACTAAAGTTGCTGAAGCAAAGAGTGGGCTGCCTTTTTTATAGCTTTATTCAGATCTGTATTTAATTGTGTCACGTCTTGTTTTGGGTCATGTCAGTCATGTTTCATGTCTTGTCATGTGTTCCCCATGTGATTGTGTCATGTTGTCATTGGTTCATTGTTGTATTGTGCACAGGTTTCCATTGTCTTGTCATTAGTCTTGTGTGCATTTAAGCCCTCATGTTTGCCACGTGTCCAGAGGGTTGTTCCATAAAACAAGATTAGAATACAAGACAGGCTTATTTTGGTTAGTCAGACTTTTTGTTGGTGGATTCTGTTTCATAAAGCAAACTTAAAATAGATAAAACTCAGTTACTCTGACAACTTATGCTGGGAAACTAACCTGGTCTGGTGCAGGCTAACTGTCAGGCTAAGCCTGAGTTGATGCTTAACCAGAATACTGTTAACACTGACCCGCTGGGAATGTAATGATATTGCCTCTGACTCTCTGGCATGCTGCCATTTTATTTCATGTAACTACTATCAGTCCAAAAATGAAAGGAAATGCTCTTAATAAATGTAAGTATACTTTATAAAATAAATAAATAATAAATGTAATAAATTCTAACATACAAAATGAGTAACAAATGTAAAGAAGTAAAGTTACATTTGTTTTGGTGTGATTTTTGTAATGAATCAATTAAATGCCCATAAATAGGGAGCTCACCTATGTGTCGGACACATAATCATGGCATGTCCTTTCATTGATGAGGGGGTGTGATGGAGCGAAAAATCATACGCAGGGCATAACAAAGATAACGTACTTTCAGGGACAGGGCAGACCCGTTGGGTTTTTCTGAACCTGCATGAGCGGTACAGATTCTTGAGGGAAGGAATAGCATATTCGTAGATAACTGAGCCCACACATCGCAATACAGCGCTCACATTCCCGCAGACTGTGTGCATTGCACTTCGCTTTTTTGCCAGCGGAACATTTTTGTACACAGTTGGAGATGCAGAGAATATCAGAAAAGCATTGGTTTGCTGCTCTGTATGAATTGTGTACCTGTCTTTAAAAAAAATACTCAATGTGTTCATCACCTTCCCTGGCCACAGAGCGATTTGTACCGTTAAACAGGCCTTTTATGGAATCATAACTATATAAAATGGAAATATTTATTGACTGTTAATGTTAGACATAGCAATTGAAAGACAAACACTTAACTTTTGTGGCTTTTACAAATATTATCGGTGCACTGGACTGCACCCACATGCGCATAAAGTGTCTGTCTGGTCCGCGTGAAGCAGACTTCAATACTAGGAAATCATTACACATGATCAATGTACAGGTACAGTGAGATGCACTGTGGAACCGATTGTTCTGTACAATAAGCTGGGCACCAGAGTTCTGTTCATTACAAATGCAGTAACAATTCTCATTTTATATCTATGTAATTCCAGTTACATACATTTTTTATTATTTAGATGATCTGTGATCACATGCCTCATCACAAATGTAGAGGTGCTAAATGGCCTGCCTCAGTGCATGATTCCAGAATCTTTTGGGCCTCCTCTCTTTCCCACCAACTGACACAAGGTATGTTAGTCACTTAACATATGGCCAAAACTACAACTTTAAAACTTTTTACACAATTTAAAAAAAACTCTATTCAGGTGAATTCTCAGGAGTTTTGCTGGGAGACAAGGGATATGCATGCCTGCCTTATCTCTTGACTCCCTATCAGGAGCCACAGACTGACTGGCAATTTCCACCAACTGCGGGACGGCGGCGGAGTCAATAGGTTTCCATTAAAGTCCATGTGTGTATTTTCACTGACTGCGGAACGGCTGTGTTTCGACTCCGTCCCAGCGATCCTCAGCCCTCCGGAGCAGATACACAGAGCTTACTGTACGTTCACACCGCCGCCGACTTGAGCTTCCAAAGCTACCGGAAGTCTTTCATTTTCAATGGAAGCTGGCTTCTCTCCGCTGCAAGGAGCGTCAAATCCCTCGGCGTCGCGTTTTGGGCGTTTTGAGCGTCTTGAGGGTCAATCAGAAAGTTGAAAGTAGCTCAACTTTATTGTAATGAGCTATGACGTGGTTCAGCGGCAAGCAGCGGCAAAACTCAGCAACCAATCGGAATATAGACGTGCTTCGCGCTGGCTGATTCCGGAGAAACATACGATGTAAACTTTCGTTCCTACCAAAAGATTCGTTCCCATTAAAACATTAGCCGCAGTTGCTGCACCAGCTGGTGATACTCTCCGAATTGATAACGGTCCAGCAGGGTGTCATGAACGAACCCAAAACCTCCGAGTCCGACGTCTTGTCCGCATACAATAAAGCAGCACCAAACACAACAACTTCGTGATTATCCATAATTACCCAGTGATATTTGAGAATGAGCGCAACTTTTATTTGAAATATTTACGAACGCTTGTTTTAAGCGGGAATGCAATTCATTTGCTCACGGTAACACGATTTTACCAATTGCACTAATGCAAATAATAATAATAATAATAATAATAATAATAATAATAATAGCTAATCATTATTTTTTTCCCCTACCAAATGTGACCAAAACGGTTATAAAAATGCTGTCATTATAAAAGGTTTCTTTAATGTATTGCTTGTTTTTTCTGTTTATTACATTTCATGTTGTGACACTTTTCTTCTCCCTGCTACGTCAGAGCGGCCAAAGCGTCAACAAGCTTCCCTGTACTTTTTGACAAGCGTCCTTGACAGGGCGGTCAGAGCTTCTTTGCAGCTCAAGTCGGCGGCGGTGTGAACGTACAGTTATATTTTTGCAGGATGCCGGAGAGCTCCGCAGCAATTCAGCACAGGGCAGATTGTTATATACCGCAATCATACGTGAATTCGTGGAATAGTCTGTTTTATTGTAAATATAGATAGACCTACTTTAGAAATGTTATAAATGTCCTCATAGGGTTTTTTGTTTTGTTTAATATTTAAATTTAGGCTAGTTTCATTCAACAGGTTTCACCAGTCAGTGGTGACAAGTGGCTGTCTATGATTGAGTCATAGAATCATTCACCGATCCGATTTGTTCTAAACTAAACAAGTCTGATGTGTGTAATTTAATTGAAACATTCAGTCAACTGATTTGTTAAAAAACACTGATTCGTTCAGGAACAAAACAAGTGACTGAGTTATTAAGCCATTCACTCACCTGAATTGTTAAAAACTGATTCACTTAGGAACAAAATACCACAACTATGTTTCTCTGAGACTCGCAGAGGTGAAATTTGCTGTGGCTTAATTTGGAACTATTTTCATTGATGGTGCAAAACAGGCAAAGTTTCAATAGTGTGTTGAAAATGTAAGTTAGCCTACTCTGTATGAATTTCTTTTTTAGTGACCTGTAGCATTTCACTTAAAGCCTGGTTCACACGGCAGGATAATTAGGCCGATTTTAGCCCCGATTCACCCCTTCCGACAATCTTAAGGATGCTGCGATTATCATAAAATAATCTGATCAGATATTCCTGCCGTGTGTGGTGTGTTAAGACTGCTCTCGTCTGCTCGGAAGGACGTCGGGACCGCTCCGATCTCAAATCGGGGATATCCAACATGTTGGATTTTTTTGGCCCGATTTCTCCTCGTGTGTGGTGTCTCCGTGGGACAGACGAGCACGCAGCCTGTGGACTGTGGCCTGTAGCCAATCAGAAAGCGAGGTGACGTGGCGCAGACCGGGAAACAATAGGCTTGTTTGAGATGCGCCTTGCCTTGCCTGAAATGTAGTCGAGAGTAGGCGGCTGCAGTGAGGGGAGGAGTGAAAAAAGCGCAGGCAAGACGGACAGATCTCTCTTCTCACGGTGGATCAGACTCCTGTGAGATCAAATGCGGATATCGCGGGATTCACGGGATTCACGCTCGTGCACGGTGTTGCTAATAAACTGGATGTAATTTAAGTTCTGTTGCTTTTATATGAAAAATTTATATAATGAACAAGACACCCAAAGTACTTGCTATTTAATTCCATTCCAAATATGTGTTTATCAATATTTATTTCTTTAATACAGACATATCTTTATTGTTTTATGTTTTTATAAAAATGACATCACATAACCCATATCGCACTGTCAGAGAGTTTATTCACACATAACGTACGTATAGCCTACACAAATGATACCAGCGTTTTAAAATCGAACATTTTAAAAAAGAACAATACATCACGGTTGTTTAAACCAATGAGCATTAAGCTGTGTCGTCAGCAAGTCGTTTCCCATCATGCTTTTGATCAGCGCAGTCGGTGGAGAGCAACTGCGCGCGACTGCAGAATCCGACACGTGCGGCTTGCGGTCGCGAGAGTTTTTTGACATATGTCAGCATGACATCAGAGCAAGGCGGACCGCTCTCGGACACATTTCTAACCGGCATGCATCTCGCGTTGATCACCGGTGATCGATACTGCGCAGATTTTGCTCATCTCAAACAAGCCTAAAATCAAAACAGCCGGCGGCATGGCGCACCAGTATGAGGCGCCGGACTGGACAAAAGCGAAGCGAACTGCGCGAGAGAGACCGAGCTGTCGCTCGCGTGCAGACACCCTCGGGCTCGCTCGCGCACTCCGCTTTTGTCCAGTCCAGCGCCTCATACACCTGAAAATCCGGTGGACGTCGGTTAAAAACAAACTACAAACTATCGCCACTGCATCCTCTTCGTCCGCCATGATTGTTTACTCTGAAATCACGTTTGATCTCGAGGGATTTTGCGAGATTTTCCATCTGACCTGGGAATGCTCGGGAGTCAAATCGGCTTGTGTGTGATGTGTGGCTGCGCACCACACACTGTACGACCAAAGCTGTTAGACCCGTGATTTTTTATCGCCGTGTGTGGGGTCTCTCAGGTTTGGAAAATCGGCCGACAATTTTAAAATCGTCCCGTGTGAACCAGGCTTTAGTCACTGACTGAACCTTGAGTGGAATTTCTGCTTTATTATTCTGTTGGTTTCTTTTTACTGGGTATGATGTCTTGTTTTTGTTTGCTGTGCAGTTATGGACCCAAGTTTGGACCACAGTGCATATGATTATTTTAACAAACATACTTTTTTATATAGGGTAAGGTTGAACCTGTGAGATCTAAGATTTCAGGAGACTAATGAGGATTAGGAGGGAGATCAGCAGGTGGGATGATGGACTTCACCCCATCTGGTGAGCAGCTCTATACCAATTCATCTGGGGGTGGTGCGGAGCCAACTAAGGATAGACCAGGATCAGCTAGAACCCAAAGCCTGGCTGAGATGAAACAGACCCTGTGCCAATTAACACACAGACAGAGTGGAACAGTGTCTGCCAAAACGCTTCTATCCATGTGACGTAAAATGGAGAGTTAGTTTTGAGTAAATTCAGTATCAGTGCTATTGCAGGCACACTAGAGTCTACATATGTTTTTTGATTAACCTGATTCTAAAGATATTCATCTGAGGAGTAATTGCTGAAAGAATTAAATATAATGCGTGTTAATTGATTGGTAAAGAGTGTCTGTCTAATTGGTTAATGGCACATATGGATTATTTTTTCACCATTCTTGTGTAAAAAAGAGTGGCCAAAATTGTGTTTTCATGTTTTAGGCGAATCACAGGTACAGATACAGGATTTTCCCTTTTAAGACAAAATTTATTTTTTACACGTTTTCTTTTCCCAAAGATATGTATATTTTTATATATAATATGTTTGTTGACAATTTGCATATGTGACTGAAAATGTGTGAATATTTTCTTTCCTTTTCTTTCATGAAAGAGTGGTGATTAACCTCAACATGAATGTTTAATTTTCCCTTTTTGGTGTTTTCCTTTTACCTGGAATATGCAGAAGCTCACAATCTTGTCACTATCTACAATTATGACTCATTCAGACTTGCTGCTTGAAAGAATTCAAAGAATAGGACTTAACTGTGAGTGTAGGACGTGAAGACTTTAAAGGAATCTAACCTGTTATATGTCTCGCAGTTTAATTGAGGGTATGGGCATTGTACACGTTTTAATTAAAGGTGTTGTGTTGCATGAGGATGTTTTCTGGGTTAATGAACACATTTAGTTTGACCCTCTTACATCTCTGAACTTTCCAGTTTGAGAATAAGACAATAATCATGAGGGCACCACCAAATGGATTTATATGTGGCTAATGGAATTACAATACATGGCCCATGAATCACCCGATACAATAAATTCTGGAAAAAGAAATTAAAAGGAAATGAATTTTTTGGGGTATCATATCTCCCCACATGCTAGAGGACATTCAACACAGGGTTTGGAATGACTTAGAACTTTTGTGGGGTCCCCTAAAATTTTATTATTAAATTATTAAAAATTCTGAAGACTATACTATATACTGTAGGCAACATTATAAGGACCAATGTTGAAGGTGGGATAATGTTTATCACATGGTTTGGGCTAGGCCCAGTATTGTAGTGGTGTCTGGAGAAGTGGCTATAATCTAACAGGTAACACTCTAACTATGGAGCAACAAAGTTACAGCACCTTATATAATAACAGGTCATTCTGTCCTTGAGCAAGTAAGTTAACTCTAAATCCACCAGGTGTACTCATTATGGCAGCACCATGCACCTTCAAGGGGTTTGATCAAATACAAATGGCATTTCTCATCCCTTATGTTACATTAAATGGAATTTGTAAAACAACTGGCCGCTGGATTGAATAATAATGATGTCTGAAAAGACTGTACCTACATTAGATGGTTTAGTCAATCCATAACCTGAACTAAAATTTGTAGGGAGATGTTTAAAAAAAACGTAAGATATTCTAACATGACTAAAAGCCATTATAATGACAATAATCCAATACAAAATAGTCATCTGCCAAGAAACAAAAGAAGAAGAAGAAGACTTATGACGGGACGGGGTCTTTTGATCGAGATATCTACTTAAAAGTATAATTATGTATTCTAAGTATACTTGGCTTGTAGTTGATTGAGTAGTCTATTAAATCGTTTTTCACATAGTTTTACATACTGTTGTCACGGATACACCCCGACCAGCATCAACTCAGTACACCTGGTCACGCTCATCATCCCCTGAATACTGTTTGCTCACCACCTGCACCGCATCACAAACTCATCTCACTGCACACAGGATTTAAGCTTCAGCCTCTCCATGGTTCTCGTCTATCGATGGGTGTGACCCAACCAGTCCCTCATACTTCTCTGGTTCCAGTATTCTTGTAGCAAGTATACTCAAGTTTATCATTATTCACTCTCCTGTGTGTTTTTCCAAGCAGCCATTGTGTGCGACGGTGCTTCAGGATTCTCCAGTCTGATTGGTCGAGTTCAAGTTATTCAAGTGTTTCCTATTCCGTGTGGATCTCAAAGCCTTCTATGAGTTTGAATATTGCACACCGTGTATAATTAAAGTCTATTAACCATATTCCTAGTGTCCTCATCCTTCCAGTATTGTGACTGTCTTATAAATTTACTTTGTTAGAAAATATTGATTCATAAAGAACACCGATATGTCCCTAATTCTGAGTAGGCCTATTTGAATTTTTGTAGGCTAGTCCACTGCTAGTGTACATAGAAATTTACTTCAAATCTACTTTACTCTTTCCCCGCCACTGACTGGATTCTCCAATAGTATCCAGCTGCTGACCCCATAGACAGTATAAGAAGTGGACAGAGCCATCTCATTGGAACTCTGTTGAGACAGTTGAAGCCCATTTCTAGCGATTTTTTAGCACTTCCGTTCCTGACGCGCAGACTCAAACCGACTCAAACTAAGCTTGATGACGTGAGCACCCTGTCTGACAGATGTAAATATTCTAGTAGCTGTGCGTGAAAACTGCCAACGTTGATCTTGCAGAGACGGCGAGCTTGAGCAAAGAGTTCTTTGGCGTGAGTGAGCAGGAGTAAGTAATTTGTATTGTATTTATTTTAAAATGTAACGCCAGTACGCCATATTAAGTTAATGCATTGATTGCCTGTGAGCTTCTCCTCCTGTCTGTACGGTAATTTCTCTACTGTGCGACAGAGCGTCGAGTGGTTATGACGCAATCGTTAGCCTATTTTACAAAAACTGTTTCTACGGGGCCATAATGTAACATAGAAGGTAATGTAGCCCTTTATACATTGTCGTGTTTCTTTAGAAATAAATAATGGACAAATGGAGTCTTTAAACGCCTCAGATGTAAAGTTATTCGCTGTCAAAGTGACGCGAAAATGAATGGGAGTCAATGGGAATGCTAACGCAAGTGAAGTTCTGCTACAAGATGGCGGCTCAACTTCCGGTTGATGGATTACCCCCTTGGCTGACCCGGATCACCACCACTTTCAGAACCCCAGCCACAGAACCGGAAGTGAGGGGCGGAGCTTATGTTCTAAACAGAAAAGTGCCACCAGTAGGCTACACCTAAAGATAATCGGGCTGATTTTGGGCCGATTTCCCCCCTTCCGACAATCCTAGGTATGTCCCGATTATCTTGATGGTTCTACAGATTATTTTATCAGATTTTCCTATGGTGTGAGGTGTGTTAAGAGTGTCCGAACCTGCTCGGAAGAACGTCGGAGCCGTTCCGATCGCGAATCAACATGTTGAATATTTACGATCAGAAATCCTGATGTGTGGGGGGAACCCCGAGGACAAACGCGCGCACGCTCTGGAGATTATCACGTGAAACGAAACAATATCCAGTCAGAAAGCGAGATGATGGAAGACGGAAGCGCAGTTATGTGTGTGTGTTAGAGAGAGAGAGAGAGAGAGAGAGAGAAACAAACACGCAAACACTTACACACTGAATTCTAAATTGTCCACAGAATATTGAAATGTTCATAAATGTTCTAATTATTATTTTTATTTTATTTATGTATTTTTAGGCTATTTTTATTTGTATTTGTTATAGCTACTAGCCTACAGTTAATTTAATTTGTGCATTTAGATTTAAGTTATGTTATAATATTTTATTATTTTGATCTCGTTATGTAGGCTATTCCAAGCTTTGGCAATATTGTATTGTGTACAGTAACAATTTTGAATTGAATGAGAGAGAGAGAGAGAGAGAGAGAAACCATGGTTTTATATAGGCGTATTGAACATTTGTATAATTAAATAAATTCTATAGTTAGATTTTTTTTTTAGCAAAACTATGGTTAATCTGTGGTTATAATGGCTTAACTACAATATCTATTTTTGGTAACACTTTATATTACGACCCGCAAACAACTGCGTAAGTAAACCGAAATTACGGTGTACGTTTCTGTAGCTAATTATAGTGTACTTCCGTGTAGGTATAAGGGAACAATATGTTAAGTTTTGGGTTATAAAGGGGTAACAAGCAGATATATAACCTGCAAAGAACTTCGTAAGTAAACCGAAATTACGGTGGACGTTTCTGTAATTATAGTGTACCTCCGTAAGGGAACAATATGTTAAGTTGTGGGTAATAAAGGGGTACAACCAGATATATAAGCAAATTATTTATGATGTAATTATTTTAAAACTAACAGGTACCTATTCTGTTAATATAGGCTATTCAAGGCAAAAATTGTACGTCTGTGTTGTATATAAAAGTTTTTATCACATTTCTGGCAAAAAAATTTCTTGTGCAATGTAGTTACAGGGTAATTTTGACATCTGTGGGTTGTAAATTCAACATATATATATATATATATATATATATATATATATATATATATGGCTGTATGTAAGCACAGTATGATAAAAATTTAATTTATTGGCTTTTCTTACTAAACTACTTAACGTTAAGCCAAAAAAAAAAAAATTCTGCTATGATTTTAATTTAGAACGTAACATGTAGTACTTAATACTTACCTTATCACATTGTATTGTAATGACACTTAAATGGCAGGGCAAATATAGCCTACTGTGTAAATTTTTGTTTTGTTTTGTTTTCTTAATAAGAGTACATTTCTCTGTACTGTGCAAATCGTGTTGTTTCGTATTGTTATAGTAAGTAGTGTTTGTTACCCGTTTCAACTGTATTTACAGGGTAAGTGTGACTCCTGCGGGCTGTAAATTAAAGTGGCGCTTGTTACCCCCTTGTTCTGTGTATTTACAGGGTAAGTGTAACTCCTGCGGGCTGTAAATTAAAGTGGCGCTTGTTACCCCCTTGTTCTGTGTATTTACAGGGTAAGTGTAACTCCTGTGGACTGTAAATTAAAGTGACGCTTGTTACCCCCTTGTTCTGTGTATTTACAGGGTAAGTGTGACTCCTGCGGGCTGTAAATTAAAGTGGCGCTTGTTACTCCTTTATAACCCAAAACTTAACATATTGTTCCCTTATACCTACACAGAAGTACACTATAATTACAGAAACGTACACCGTAATTTCGGTTTACTTACGCAGTTGTTTGCGGGTCGTAATATAAAGTGTTACCCTATTTTTTTATTTGTAGTAAAGCCATGGTAAATTTTTCTTAAGGGGAGTGACAGCGTGTGTGCATTACCACAACCTTTATCTGATAAATTCACTAAAATTCACTGAATTCCCACCGTCTCCACGATTTCACCCAAACCCTTTTCTTTTTTTCTCGTGAAAATCATTCCAAACACTATCCTCGCAATTTCTTCCTGCATATCGTCCACCATGCTTATTCTGAAGTCTCGCGAGATTTTGCGAGATTTCCTGTTCACAGTCAAGACTCTGGTTGAAAATCTGTTAGTGTGTGGTGTCTTTGTCACACCATGGCACACCACACACTATAGGAGCAAAACATCTAAATCTAGGATTTTTTGTCCTCATGTTTGTGGTATATCACATTTTGAAAATCTTATAAGATGTAAAAAATATTTTGGTGTGTACCCAGCGTAAGGTTTTGGAGTAATTTGCTTTTGTTACACGTGAAACATCATACTTTATATGTATGGTATAATGATACATTAAGGTACAGTACAATAAGCATTTTAAAACATTGATCTTTTGTAATATAATTATATATAGTTATTGATCTCTTGTAATATAATTGTATATAGTTATCCTTTCATTGTATTATGAGAGTTACTTCCTGATCATTATGTTGAAAAATAATGCTTGAAACTTATGGGCATTTTATATGAAATATAGGCCTACTTTATTTACAAGACTCAAAATAAACATTTACTCCAAAGCCAGGCCCATTTTGTCATGACAATCCTGGATAAATTAAACTTAAAATGTATCAAATGAAGAATTCACTCCTAGGCCCATTTTGTCCTTCCATTCCTGCAAAAATAACTCCATCTCATCCCTGAACACAAAAAGGAATATGAAAGGCTCTCTGGAAGCTTCTGATTGCTCCAGAAGATTGTTGAGGGCAATTTCCTTGTCTTCATCCATTCTAATGAAAAGAGGCTCTTCCACGTCTTCAAAACATCATGGCAAGGCCCATTTACAACACGTAATCCGAAAAGTAATTGAACCATCCGTCGAAAACTTTTTTGAATACAATAAAGTAAGACAAAATAAATATTCAAGCTTCAATAAGATGATAAAGCCATTTTCTGATTAGCCATGTATTCACTGTTATATGGTAGGGGCGCTATTATGCACCTTTGAAAGAGTACAGACTCTCCGGATCAAACCACAAGCGAAGAAGAAGCAGAAACAAGTGATAGAAGATTGCTTATGTTAATGTAAAACTACGCAATCATCAAACTTTAAACAGCATATAAATCAAAACTGCCTAACGTTACCGAATTAAATGTTGAACCTATGAAGAGGAAACGACTGTGAAGCTTTGGGGTTGTTTATGGATTTGATTGACTCTTGATTTAAAAGTGATTTTCTCAGCTTTTTTGTTCAAAATGTTGCTTTTTATGAAAGTTACCACATTCAATTGTTGATTTAAAAAAATGATGCATTAAGCTAGAATAAAATGTTTTTTGAATAGAAAGAGTTAAAGTGCAGTTAAAAGTATATTTCTAGTCTTAAAATTAATACCTAAATAGGAACATAGTTTAAGTGCAAAAATAATATATAAATATAAACTATAAGTATGATGTTATGTTCACTTAAATAAACTTTACAAGTATACCTGCAGCATAAATCTACGAAACTAGCAGTTTACTGAGACTTTAAAGTGTACTTTCATAAACAAAAAACACTTTACACTTTAAAGTACACTTTAAAGTGCTTATACCTATTTTTACTTATAAGTTCACTTGTAATACAGATGCAGTACAAATGAGAAACAGTTGTACACTTAAAGATATATACGGTTACACACTTAAATATACTTTTATATAGCCTACTATAAAGTGGGGAATTTAGTCCCAAGCAGTATTAATAGTACACTTACAAGTTTACTACAAGTATACTTATTACATAAAGTTAAAAAATACACTTGAACTTTACTTAAGTATGCTTAATAAAATGAACTTTTTCGTAAGGGAAGCATCCTCACACATTTTTCCATTTTTTTTTTTTTTTTGTGAATCTCTGATTTCAGCCTTCAGCTTTTTGTCCTTGAAGAAGCACAGCATCCAGTAATTGCTGTCCATAGACATCAAGACTGTAGTAAGATTGTACAGGACCGAACCAGGTCAGGTATGTGACTTGCCCGTTCCTTGTTATAGCTTTTTTCTAAAAAGCTACAAGTGGTGTGGTCTTGTCATTAAAGTTAAGTAATCAAACAATATTCTTGTAATCAAAAGAATATTGTTTGATTACATAACTTTAAAGGTCCCATATGTAAGAATTTTGTAATAAAATATCCAAAAATCACTTGCACAGTGTGATATATTTCCTGCAGTTGTGTACTTACAATATCCCAAAAGTCTCCAAAGATTTTTTATTTCAGAGAAATTCCCATTTTAAATAAGTGGCCGTCCCGGAAAAAAATGTCGCCTGTCAATGACGCAATATCCGCGCTATCCTCGGTTTCTGCTCGTACTGCCATAGCCATGACGTAACCATGGTGACAGACTTGGACAGCTGTGTAGCGAGTAACGTTTAGCGGCACGCAGTTCTTGTTTCGTTCAAACATAGACCATGGCAAGCAGACTTTGGGACAAACAACGAGAACTAAAATGAGGATCAATATCAGCGTCGCGTTTTTGAGATGCCGAGAGCTAGCGTCCAAGACTGACTTCCACTCGACAGAGAGCTAGCGTCCGTGACTAATTTGGACTTGACAGAGCTTCACGAGTCACAACTTGACAGCTTTATTAGACAGGTGAGCAAATGTACATAAAACAAATCAATGTTATAACGTTAGCTCGACATGATGAGATGTTAGAATATGGTCAGTATGTTATTCTAATGTTGATCTAACTGCTAGTTTCGTATAGCAAACGAACTAACACGTAGAATAACATTTATAACTTTCAACACACATTTTTGCCGTTTATTGTGATAGTGTAACATTATACCAAGTGAAAGAGCACTGCGTTACCTCACAAGTTTAATTCATCAAATAAACTGACCTGTGTGAGTAATCCAGCACATGCGTGTAGTTCGATCGGATGAAATTTCCTTATTTCTTTATATCCGCGGGACTCTCGTGTGATTAGCAGTCGCGACCTGCTTCATACCACTGTAACGTTAAAAAACGTCCCGGGTTACGTATGTAACCCTAGTTCCCTGAAGGAACGAGACGCTGCGTGAAAACGCTGCGGGAAAGCTTCCAGCGTTGTGCATCTTGAAGCTAGTATGGAATCAGCCAAAGGCGAGACGGAACGTCACGAGTGACGTCATCGACCAGGAAACTATAAAGCACACCCATGAACACAATGGCGACAGCTTCTGGAAATGTCTGAAGCAAGTCGATCAAGGGAATGCCGGGAGTATGGCAACGACACGCAGCGTCTCGTTCCTTCAGGGAACTAGGGTTACATACGTAACCCGGGACGTTCCCTATCAGGAACGTCGAGCTGCGTGAAAACGCTGCGGGAACGCTAATACCCACGTCGCCATAAGAGCAAGTGACCGACTGTGTGAATCAAGGATTAAATTCAGCCGAAAGCACCTGCGCCCCAGGGGTGGAGCTAAGGTCTAGGTCATAAAACCTGACGAAAGTATGCAGTGAGGACCAGCCTGCCGCATCACAAACGTCATGAAGAGAAACTCCTGACAATAAGGCTTTGGAAGCCGCCATACTCTTGGTAGAGTGAGCTCGGACAGCCAAAGGTGAAGGCTGACCAGCCTACTCATAGGCAAGTGAGATGGCCTCGACCACCCACTTGCTCATCCTCTGCTTAGACACTGGAGACCCCTTCTTAGGTGGTCCAAAACAAACAAACAACTGTTCTGATTTCCTCCACAGGGCAGCTCTGTGGACATAAGCATCTAGAGCCCGAACAGGGCAGAGCAGATTGAGTTTTTCCTGATCAGACGATGTAAAAGGAGGAGGACAGAAGGCCTGCAGAACTATAGGTCTGGCCACATTGGTAGGAACCTTAGGGACATAACCTGGCCTGGGGTGGAGAAAGGCCTTCACCATCCCAGGCAAAAATTCCAAACACGAAGGAGCAACCGAGAGAGCCTGAATATCTCCGATTCTCTTAAGAGAAGAAATGGCAAGGAGAAAAATAGTCTTAAAAGTAACAAACTTTTCAGAAACTTCTTCGATAGGCTCAAAAGGAGCTAGGGAAAGACCTTCTAGAACGATGGCCAAGTCCCACGCTGGCACCCTCGTGCGGACTACAGGCCTCAGCCTCAAGTACCACGAAGGAAGCGAGTTATAAACGGGTGTCTCCCCAAAGAGACTCCACTGAAAGGGACATGGTAAGCAGCAAGTGCCGCCACATACACCTTTAGTGTGGAGGGGGATAACCCTGAGGAGAAACGCTCCTGCAGGAACTCCAGCACTGCACCCACTGGGCAGTTAACTGGGTCCAACAGGTGTTCTCCACACCAAGAAGTGAAGAGCCTCCACTTCAAGGCGTATAACTTCCTCGTGGAAGGAGCTCAGGAGTGAAGGATGGTCTCAACAACCTCGGTTGAGAGACCAGCACCTACGAGCTGGGCCCCCTCAGAGGCCAAGCCCATAGCTTCCACAACTCTGGGCGGGGGTGATAAATCAACCCGCTCGCCTGAGAGAGAAGGTCCCTCCTGATCGGAATCTCCAGAGGAGAGCCGTCTAGGAGAGATATTAGGTCCGCAAACCATACTCGGGCCGGCCAAAACGGGGCTACCAATAGTAGACTGACCCCGTCCCGGCGAACCCTCTCCAGAACTCCTGGGAGCAGAGCAATCGGGGGAAAGGCGTACAGGCGTGACCTCGGCCACGGCTGTAGCATAGCATCCAACCCCAGTGGGGCTGGATAACTGAGAGAGAACCACAGTGGACAGTGTGATGTCTCCCTGGACGCAAATAGGTCTACCTCGGCACGACCGTATTGCAACCACAGGAGCTCCACCACCTCGGGGTGGAGTCTCCATTCCCCGGGCCTCGGCCCCTGCCTCGACAGGATGTCCGCTCCCTGATTTAAATACCCCGGAAGATAAATCGCCCTCAATGAAAGGAACTTCCCCTGGGTCCATAGAAGGATCTGGCGAGCCAGATTGTATAACTGGCTAGAGCGCAGACCCCCCTGATGGTTTATGTAAGAGACCACCGATGTATTGTCGGACCGGACAAGAACATGATGACCTCTAAGGTCTGGCAGGAAGTGTTTCAGAGCCTGAAACACAGCCAACATCTCTAGACAATTTAAATGCCAAAATCGATGATGGTCCTGCCACAGACCCTGGGCTGGGCGACCACTCATGATCGCCCCCCAGCCTGTGAGGGAAGCATCTGTCGTTAGCGTTACACGACGACAAAGAGCTCCCAGCACAGGTCCCTGGGACAGAAAACAAGGATCCCTCCACATGACCAGAGCACGTAGGCAGCGCCGCGTAACTCTGGTCGTGCGGAGGGGGTTTCCCCTCGGGGAGAACCCCTTGGTTCTGAGCCACCACTGTAACGGTCTCATGTACAACAGGCCGCAAGGTATAACATTGGACGCTGCTGCCATCAGACCCAGCAATCTCTGGAACTGCTTCACAGTGAGCAACTGGCCTAGCTTTATTCGTTTTACGGCTGAGAGAATCGAAGTGATGCGGGCAGGCGACAGGCGAGCCCGCATAGCTACTGAGTCCCATAATACCCCCAGAAAAGATGTCTTCTGTGATGGAGATAGAACACTCTTCTTGGCATTCAGCCTCAACCCCAGTTTCTTTATGTGCGCGAGGACAACATCTCGATGCCGAACCGCTTGTTGTTGCGATTGAGCCAGAATCACCCAATCGTCTATGTAGTTCAATATACGAATGCCCTGGAGTCGCAGTGGAACTAGCGCTGCGTCCATGCATTTCGTGAACGTGCGGGGAGATAGAGCTAGACCGAACGGAAGAACACGATATTGGTACGCTTCGCCCCCGAAAGCGAACCTCAGGAACTTCCTGTGTTGCGGAAGGATGGAAATGTGGAAGTATGCGTCCTTCAGATCTATCGTGACAAACCAGTCCTCGGATCTGATTTGTGACACGATTTGCTTTAGCGTGAGCATCTTGAACTTGAGCTTGGCTACAGCACGATTTAACAGGCGCAGATCTAAAATTGGACGCAACCCCCCATCCTTCTTTGGAACGATGAAATATCGGCTGTAATAACCTGACTCCTTGCTGGGAGGAGGAACCCGTTCTATAGCCTCCTTTTGAAGGAGTGTTTTCACCTCTTGTTCCATTACCAGAGCCTGCTCGGGGCCCACCACGGTGGGCAGGACCCCGTTGAATCGAGGAGGAGGAGATCTGAACTGAATGGCATAACCCCTCTCTATCGACTGCAGAACCCACTGAGATACTTTTGGAAGACTTTTCCACTCTGCCAGAAATTCTACTAAGGGTACCAGCCTCTCGAGGCTGGCCTCTGGAATATTTTGAGCAGCAGACACAGCGCCCTGTAACGGCGCACCGGCAGGAAACAACTGGTTTGACTGCTCTAAACCCCTCCTCAGAGGGGGCGAGCGTCCCTCGGGAAGCGCACGCTGGGCCCGTCTACGCCCCGACACGAAGGCGGGGTTGGCAGAAGGGACCCCTGAGGGTACCGGGAGAGAATGGGCAACGTCTGATGCGGTGAACACCTTTCTCTCACGGTGGGGACCACCCTCAGCACCCTGACACCGGTGGCGTCAGAACTACTTTTTAGATGAAGCCACTTGGCTATAATAACTGTCCTCAGATCAGTTTAACCCCCGAAAACTTCATCTGATTTTATTGTGCCCTTGCGAGGAGCTTATCGACAGCCAGGACTGACCCGCCCATCAGTCCCTGTCTTTAAACGCCGGTGCCTTAAAAGACGAATTCGTTTCAGCGGAGAGATGGCAGTATGCGTCTCTCCAGTTTTTCTAGGCATCGCCTCATAACCGTAAATAAGCCTCAGCAATATTAAAATATTTTTTGTAGAGATCTGAGGGCTAAAAATACAGTATGAAATCGTTTTCTTCCAAGACTTCGACACCTCGGTGTGGAGATCCGGAAAAACGGCAGGCACCGTCGTGGAGGTTGCACTCGGGAAGGCAAACATAGTTTATACAATATTTTTATATAAAAAACTCCTGCCAAACTGCTGACCACTCAATATAAAATTTTTCTACAGCATGAGTAAGCACCTCCATAAGCTCCTCATTTATTTCTGTTCAGGGGAATGAGTCCTCATTATCCCCTTATTTTATAATGATTTATATAATATTATTATTATATTTTTAATACCAACAACATTCAGCTCCTCAGAACTGGATAGTTGCAATATTAATGCCACAGCCTGGGCAGAAGAAACCGCAGAGCGTGCTTCCAACCCAAACTGAGGCACTGAATCTAACAGTTAAAGGCTGAGATAGGGCGAGGCCCGTCTCAAACCCCGCTGTCAGATTCACCCGCAATCCCCGCGACACGCGCCGCTGCTCTGCCTCGACAGACGCTTGACCCGAGCCGCGGGGAGCGCGAGCCGAACCACTCTCCTCAAAGAGTGATCGACGGGAGCAGAGCGTTCTTATTGGAAAACGCTCGCAATGCACACAATCAGCCCCCTCGAGAGCTGACCGGGCATGCTGTACTCCCAAACAAACAACACACAGATCGTGTAAACCCCCACCCGTGAAATAACGAGTACAGGGGGGAACACACTTTCTGTAATGCATTCAGTTTTATCTCATTTATGTTTGTCTTTTGCTCTTTGTTACAGTTTTACAGTATAATAAGAAAAGTAAAGTTTCTTCGTGGAACCCAAGAAAAGTTATGCCTTGTGTCTTTTATGGAGAACTTTACACTGTTAGCTAACTGTTGAGCTTTGAAGGAGCAACTCATTCTAAGGACAGTATAGTAAAAGGACAAGAGCACGGCGGGCACAATTGAACAAGGTTATGTGCAGCAACAATGAGTCTACGGTCAGGCAAACGGTACCAGCCATCTTCAGAGAAGGGAAGTGTGGAAAAACAGCAAGGAGCTACTCAAGGTGCTGATGCAGGTGCAAAGTCAGTACAGTCACGTGCTTCAAGACAGTCAAGTGGAGCTTCCACAGCTAGTTCCTCAGCAATAAAAGCTCGGGCTAAAGCAGAGGCTGCCCGTGCTGAACTTTCCTTTGCAGAAGAAGAAGCCAGAATTATAAAGCAAAAAGCTGACCTAGAAGCGAGTCTCCATATATTAAAAAGTCAGAAGGCTGTTGCTGCTGCAACAGCTGAAGCAGCTGCATATGAAGAAGATGATAAGTCTATCAAGAGTGAACTTAGTCCAAAGTTATTAGAGTTACCTATCAGTTCAGCTCAACGGACCTCTGAATATGTCAGGCAACACTCAAGAGCACACTCTGGGGAATTTCCATTGAAGGTTGATCCACTAGTCTGCCACAAGGTGGCGCGTGCACAGTGTGAAATGGCTATGAAGGACGCAGATACTCAACATTTTGAGAAAAAAAGAGATGTTGACAACAAACTTTATTATGCGGAACCTGCAAGACAGTCATTTCATCCTCAAGGGAAGCCTTTATCTGAGACTCAAGGTGTGCAAGACGTAACAAAATACCTTATTCGCAGGGAAATGTTGAGTGCAGGTCTCCTGAAATTTGATGACCGCCCTGAGAATTACTGGGCATGGAAGGCATCATTCCAAAGTGCCATCCAAGATCTCAACCTTTCACCGAGGGAAGAACTGGATTTGATAACTAAATGGCTTGGTGAGGAGTCTGCAGAGCAGGCAAAGAGGATTCGCTCTGTGCATGTGTTCAACCCAACAGCAGCACTCAACTTAGTCTGGCAAAGACTAGAAGAATGTTATGGGTCATCAGAAGCAGTAGAACATGCTCTGCTGAAAAAGGTTGAAGTTTTCCCTAAACTCACCAACAGAGATAATGTCAGGCTAAGGGAGTTAGGTGACATTCTTCAGGAGATAGAGTGTGCAAAAGAGGGAGGATATTTACCTGGCCTGTCATATTTGGACACAGCTCGTGGAGTAAATCCCATCGTGGAGAAATTACCTTACAGCTTGCAAGAGAGATGGGTTGCCACAGGATCCAAATATAAGGATGACAATGGAGTCGCATTCCCACCTTTTCGTTTCTTCTCCAGCTTTGTAAGACAACAGACACGAGTGAAAAACGACCCCAGTTTTGCCTTTACATCCTCCAGCACCCAGAGCTTGAAAACTGAGAAATACACAAGAAGTGGCAACAGAGCTTCTGTAACTGTGCACAAAACAGATGTTCCACAAGATTCTATGACTATCCAGTGTAGCTCTGGTGAGAAGATTATGGAAAGTCCTGATAAGTTATGCCCCATACATAAAAAGCCCCACCCGCTAAAAAAATGCAGGAACTTCAGAGCTAAACATATTGACAAAAGAAAATCATTTCTGAAAGAGAACCGTATTTGTTTCAGATGTTGTGGGTCAATACAGCATATGGCAAAAGACTGCAGAGTGACACTTAAATGTTTAGAGTGTAACAGTGAGAAACACGTCTCAGCGCTGCATCCTGGTCCTCCACCCACTACAACAGGGAGCCAAGAAGCTGACAAAGATGATGGCGGGGAGGCGCATGGAAATGCTTTGACACCAGTGACATCCAAATGCACAGAGATATGCGGCAATTCAGATGGTCAACATTCCTGCTCCAAAATCAGTCCAGTGATAGTGTATCCTGCTGGAAGAAGAGAGGAAGCAAAGAAAATGTATGCGGTGTTAGACGAACAGAGTAATAAGTCACTCGCTAAATCAGAATTCTTTAATCTTTTTAACATAACAACCACATCAGACCCATACACACTGAAAACTTGCTCAGGGGTAACCAAAGCAACGGGCAGAAGAGCTATAAACTTGATGATCGAATCCATGGATGGCAAAATACAACTATCACTACCAAGTTTAATTGAATGTGACATGATTCCTGATAACCGCACAGAGATCCCATCTCCTGAGGTGGCACGTTGTCATCCCCACATGCAGCGAGTTGCTGAGAGGATTCCTCCTGTGGATCCAGACGCTCCCATCCTCATACTCTTGGGAAGAGATATCCTGCGGGTGCACAAGGTCAGAGAGCAAATTAACGGACCCCACAGTGCTCCTTATGCGCAAAGGCTAGACCTGGGATGGGTCATCGTGGGTGACATCTGCCTAGGAACAACTCACAAGCCATCAAGTGTTAATGTCCTGAAAACACATGTGCTCAGTAACGGCCGCATATCTTTTCTTAGCCCATGCCCAAACAAAATCTTAGTGAAGGAGACTTTCAGTCAGTCATCACATCTCGGCTGTTCTCCGGCTTCATGTACACAGGAAGAGTGCCATAGTGGTAGTATAGACATGTTGGGATCTGCTGTTTTTGAAAGAACCAGAGAAGATGAAAAATCAGCGTTTTCAGTGGATGATCAGGTTTTTCTTGACTTGATGGACAGAGAAGTCTATCAAAATGAAGCAAACAGCTGGGTGGCACCATTACCATTCCGCTCCACCAGACAGTGCCTTCCAAGTAACAGAGAGCAAGCAATGACACGTCTTTATTCTCTCAGGAAAACACTGGACAGAAAAGCTGACATGAAAAATCAGTACATTGACTTCATGCAGAAAATGTTAGAAAATGATCATTCAGAGCCTGCTCCTCCACTGAAGAAACATAAAGAACACTGGTACTTACCGTCATTTGGCGTATATCACCCTAAAAAACCTGACCAGCTAAGAGTGGTATTTGATTCAAGTGCTGAATATGAAGGAGTGTCCTTAAACAAAGTGCTGCTTAGTGGTCCTGATTTGAATAACAGCCTCTTGGGGGTTCTTCTACGTTTCAGAAAAGAACCCATTGCATTCACAGCTGATATACAGCAAATGTTTTATTGTTTTGTTGTACATGAAGACCACAGAGACTACCTCAGGTTCCTTTGGTATGAAGACAACAATCTCAGCAAGAAGGTGAGGGACTACAGAATGAAGGTCCATGTATTTGGAAATAGCCCCTCACCAGCCGTGGCTATTTATTGCATGAGGCGTGCTGCAGCAGAAGGTGAGAGAGAACATGGCGCTGATGCCAAGCAGTTTGTTGTAAGACATTTTTATGTTGATGATGGGACTTGCATCTGCACCAACCCCTGAAGAAGCGATTGACATCCTAACAAGATCACAGAAGATGCTAGCTGACTCCAATCTGAAATTGCACAAGATAGCATCCAACAGTCACAAGGTTATGGAAGCTTTTCCAGCTGATGAGAGGGCCAAGGATCTGAAGGATTTGGACCTCACGTCAGATGATCTCCCCTTACAGCGCAGCTTGGGGGTCTTGTGGAACCTGGAAACAGACAGTTTCACATTCAAAGAGTCTCAAGAGGAAAGATCATACACTAAGAGAGGTGTTTTGGCCACAGTCAACAGTTTGTTTGACCCTTTAGGATTTGTGGCTCCTATAACAATGCAGGGAAAAGCTCTCCTTCGTGAAATCTCAGCTGAACAGAATGACTGGGATGAACCACTTCCTACTGAAAAGAAAGAAGAATGGAGTAGGTGGAAAGAATCATTGAAAGACCTCCAACGTCTCCAGATACCAAGGTGCTATTTTCCGTTCCCACAGTCCTCTGCCCAAAGAAAAGAGCTTTTCAGATGCCTCCATAATAGCAATTGGAGCTGTTGCCTATTTGAAGTGTATCGATAGTGAAGGTCAGGAGTACGTTGGATTCGTTATGGGCAAATACAAACTAGCCCCACGACCCGCACATACCGTCCCACGACTAGAGTTGTGCGCGGCTGTTCTTGCTGTGGAGCTTTATGAGCTAGTCAGAGACGAGATAGACATTAACATGGATGCTGTGAAATTCTACACAGACAGTAAAATCGTCCTTGGATACATTCACAACAGCACTAGGAGATTTTACACATATGTTGCAAACAGAGTAATTCGTATCCGTAAGTCTTCTCATCCTGAGCAGTGGCATTACATCTCTACAGAGAACAATCCTGCAGACCATGCCACCAGACCTATCCATGCTTCTCACCTTCAACACACAACTTGGCTCTCGGGACCATCATTCTTAACACAATCCAACCCAGAGCCAGCACAGATCGACATCTTCACTCTAGTGGAACCTGACGTGGATGTGGAGATACGACCTGACGTAACGACTTTGATCACAACAACTTCAGAAACACAGTTAAAGTCACATCGCTTTGAAAGATTCTCTCATTGGATGACTCTGTGCCGAGCCATAGCTTTGCTCATCCGTGTGGCAAGATCATTTAAGACAATTTCAGATCAGAGAAATTGTCAAGGATGGAAGTGTAACACTGAGGCAAGCACCGTAAGTGAGATCTTTCGTGCAAAAGTTGTAATTATTATCACTGTGCAGTCTGAAATCTTCAGGGAAGAATTCAAATGTCTGGAAACGAAGCAGACATTACCAAAGAAGAGTCCACTCAAAAAGCTCAACCCCATCATTGATGAAGATGGATTACTTAGGGTCGGAGGTCGTCTCGCACCTGCCAACATGACAAAAGAAGAAAAGCACCCGATTATTATTCCCCGTACTCATTACATTGCTACTCTCTTAGTGAGGTACTACCATGAGAAGGTGGCGCACCAGGGACGTCACATCACAGAGGGAGCAATCAGAGCTGCAGGACTATGGATTGTCGGGAGCAAATGCCTGGTCTCATCTGTTATCTTCAAATGTGTTATCTGTCGTAAACTCAGAGGAACACTACAGATCCAAAAGATGGCAGACTTACCAGCTGACAAGCTTTCACCAATGCCACCCTTTACCAGCGTTGGACTTGATGTCTTTGGTCCCTGGACGGTTATGACACGTCGCACAAGGGGAGGCAGTGCAGACAATAAAAGGTGGGACGTGTCATCAAAACTTTCCTCAGCAGTGACAACAAGGTTCGAAAGGCAGAAGTAAAAACGGTAAAAGAAGGAACTGTGAAAGTGTTTCTGAGACCAATTTCTGACATGGTTGTTCTTTTATCTGAGGGACAGTAAAAAGATGTTCTCTGTATCGCTTTTGTGTTAAATCTTGTTTAATGATTTGTGACACAACCTTATTGTGCCAGGCGGGGAGTGTTCTGACCTCTCTGAAGTAAATTAAGAGTTTGGTTTTTTTTACATAATTGTGTGTGTGCAACAGTGCCCCCTTTTGGATAACCAGCATAGTAGCTTTAGTTTTAAGTTTCACTTTCTGAGGTAAATTTCCATCAACAGTTAGTTGAGTGTGCGGCAGAGCAAAGTGCCAGTGCTGTTTTCTCCTGCTGCATTTTTTCCTTTTACATTGTTGCCTTGGATACTATTTGTCCGTAAGTACTGTACATATTACTAAAAAAATTTAAAAGTAATTGTACTTGGCAAATCTTTTGTTTATTGGAGTTTTCTCATGTCAAATAACTAAATTGATAGTTAGCAGCATGGCTATTAGTTTGCATTTCTGTTGCTATAAATTGTGTACTTTAGATATCTGTATTAGTTTTATCTCATTTATGTTTGTCTTTTGCTCTTTGTTACAGTTTTACAGTATAATAAGAAAAGTAAAGTTTCTTCGTGGAACCCAAGAAAAGTTATGCCTTGTGTCTTTTATGGAGAACTTTACACTGTTAGCTAACTGTCGAGCTTTGAAGGAGCAACTCATTGTAAGGACAGTATAGTTACACTTTTATTTTAAGGTGTCTTTGTCACACTGTAATTATACATTTAAGTACTGAGTGATATTAAGTAACTACATAGGGTTAGGGTTAGGGTTTGGTTTAGGGTTAGTTGCATGTAATTATGCATAATTTATACATGTAACATATGTAACAATTATACTGTAAAATAAAGTGTTACCAAAAAATAATAACAGAAAAAGACATTTTTATTATAAAATAAAACCAAACATGTGCTGTTCACTGATAAACTAAAATTAAGCATGCACGATGCACAAGGTTGATCTGTTTCTGCTGAAATCTCACCTTCCTGTCAGTATCTCTGTCACTCACTGATTAAGAATGAGAGAAGGGGGAAAGATGAAATGACTGCCTGTGACATTTCGAGTCACGTACTGCAGTCCCCCATTTTGGCAGCAAATCAATGTGGATCTGAAATTAGAATGGAAGCGCCAGGCATATGTAAACAATTGTAATAGACCGAATTAAGATGCAATTCCTGTAGTATATTTGCCCAGTGAATGAGTGTGAGGTGTGTTTGTTCCTTCAGGGTTTGCTATAGAAATATGGTTTTGCCTGCCTCAAGGGAGCAAAAAAGGGAGCTTTTTGTTTATAAGTCATTTACATTTAGGCAAACCCTAGAAAAATGCTTGG
This sequence comes from Semotilus atromaculatus, assembly GCA_031834385.1. Classification (NCBI taxonomy): domain Eukaryota; kingdom Metazoa; phylum Chordata; class Actinopteri; order Cypriniformes; family Leuciscidae; genus Semotilus; species Semotilus atromaculatus. Next base: position 13,529,615 of record JAULUF010000009.1, on the reverse strand, counting down.
TTACACATCAGTATAGCAATCCTTACTGTAGCATTTTTGTGCCTTTACGCATTCAGAACAAAATTTTGGACAACACAGGCATGGAGAACAATAGCTCAGCAGCATGAAAAATAAGCTCAATTGTCACTGCTAATGCCAATAAAATTAAACCTGTTTCTTGGAAGCCATTAACTCAGTTCAGTCACTGGGGCTGAGCCACATAGTTTTGTTCAAACCAGTTTACTTTAAAGGGATACTCCACCGGTTTTTCATATTAAACTATGTTATTCCCTTAACTAAGACGAGTTGATACATACCTCTCTCGTTTCAGTGCGTGCACTAAATCGCTCTGTCTTGCGGCGAAACTTTGTTAGCACTTAGCTAGCCCAGTTCATTCAATAGGGGCCAAGCAGAGAAGCGACCAAACACCTCCACGTTTTCCCTATTTATAAACAGTTACTCGAGTAGTGTAACTCGACCAAGAACGGTGACACAAAATAAAACGTTGTGCTTTTCTAAGCATGTAAAATGGATAACTATATTGTATGGCGGAATACCATAGCAAGTGCTTGGGAGCACTTTGACTCGGCGTAGTAATATCGTCACTCGTGAAAAATCCTCTCCCTCTCATTTGCGTCAATATTACCACGCCGAGTCGCTAATTCTGATGTGAATTACTACTCCTTTGAGTTTTTCAAAGCTTTGAATAGCAGGTATATTTATAACGTGGCATGAATGTGAAAATGATCTCTAACCACATCCAGAGTATTTCACACCCTCTTGATGATCAGCCATTAGATAAAATTGTACAAGAACTCTATGCTGACTTTCATCTTTGTTTCTACCAACTCTCATGACCATTATGCTTCACCATAAATACTGAGACAGCAGCTGATCTGTCTGCTGCAGTGATGCCTCTGACTCTAGCTTCTGACTCTTCTGTTCCAGAGCCTGATATTTTGTCTTCAGCCTATGCAATGCAAGTAAGCTAACTCAATGTCTCACTTTTCCTGATTCCTTGGCACAGAACTAGTTGTCCATCTTTGAACATTATCACATATTTAAATAACACAAAACATGGAAGAAACAAAAGAAAAATGTGTAGATAAAACCACATTTTCAAACTCTTTAAATGTTGACGAATATCTTAAGCAATTTGATTCCACTTGTTCTGATATCTTGGACACTATCGCTCCTTTCAAAGCTATGAATTGTAAGCCAAACTCCCGACCACACTTAAATGAAATGGTCCGTACTCTTAGAAAACATACTCTGCAAATGGAAAGGAGATGGAAAAAATACAAATGACAGGTTCATTATGAAGTCTTCAGAAAATCTTTGGTAGCATTTGATTTCAGAAGGCTTCAAAAGATCCAAAACACAAATTTTATTCTGATTTAATTTCTCGAAATGTAAATAAGCCCTGCTCAAAGTCTGTACCCAGATTGCTCTATTTCAGGTTGCGAAGATTTTCTTCGCTTTTCACTGAGAGAATTGCTGCTCTATGCGCCAATATATCTCAATTACTGGCTGCTGTATCTGTACCCTCAACCAGTAGTATTACTACTGAGTGGAGAGACTTTCAGTCTATATCTCTTACAGCACTGGCTAACATTGTTGCTCATCTCAAGCCCTCTTCCTCTAAGGATTATTTTATGCCACCACATCTTTTTAAAACAGGTTTTTGACAGCTTTGGTACTACCATTTTGAATTTAATAAACAAATGCCTTGATCAGGGCACTTGTCCAGCAGATTTTAAACACTTTTTCAACTGATGACCCAAACATCTTTAGACCCACCTCAAATTTGCCTTTTTTTATCTAAGGTTTTAGAAAAAGTGTTTTTTAAACAACTTCAGGCACATTTGACTTTTAATTCAATAACTGAAATCTTTCAATCATGCTTTAAGTCATTTCATAGCACAGAGACAGTTCTGGTGAAAGTATTGAACGACATCTTTCTGGGACTGGACAATGGTGAAAATGCTATTCTGATTTTACTCGATCTCACCGCGGCTTTCGATATGGTGGATCTTGATATATTGATTGACCGCCTGGAACACTGTGTTGGTCATAAAGGAAATGTACTGGAGTGGTTCAAATCACATCTCTGGTATCTTGCTCTGGGAAAGGAGGTTCATCCAGATCGCTTCTTCCTTGGGGGGGTACCTCAGGGTTCCATTCTTGAACCAATATTATTTTCTCTTTACATGTTGCCTTTAGGATCCATCTTCCGAAAGTACAATGTATCATTCCACTGTTATGCGGACAACACTCAGATCTATCTTCCATTGAGTCAGTCGAACATGAAGATTTATTGGTCTTTCTACAGGACATTAAAGCCTCGATGGCTGCAAACTTTATGAAATTAAATGATGACAAAACTGAGGTCATTGTAGACATCAGGAAGTGGCTCAAAGTTTAAAGGGCCCCTATCATGGATTTTTTTGTAAGTTTCCTAATGTTGTTTTGGAGTCTCCTACAACAGGTTTGCAAGCATAAAACGTCAAAAAACTGTTTAATTTACTCATAATATACATTTGCACATCACCAGATTTTCAATGATGCTCAAACGACTCGCCAAATGAATCAATCTCTCCAAATCTCTCCTTTTCGCGAGCTACTCTGCTCTGATTGGCCAGACAGCTCAGTCTGTTGTGATTGGTTTACCGCGTATTTCCCATTGCCATAACACCAACAGCTCTGCGTGTCCTGATGCTTCCTACATCGAAAACTAAACACAGTAACGAACAATGACGTTGAATTTAGCATATCAATCCGAGCGCGAGTCCGATGATGAAATACTAGAAGAACCACCATTCATTCAACCCGAACCTCCATCACAAGGACGACTCGAGCAGGACGTTTCAGTGATTCACTACTCAGTTTGAGGTAACTAATAGCCGAGCTCTAGCGAGAATGACTGATGTAACATAAACATTGGTAAACAAATCTCGCTTCATGCTTAATCTTTCCTCAAAGTAGTGAGAACGACAGACAATCTGCATTAACAGACAGAGTTTTATGTAATAGTGGCCCACAGCTGATTAGCTGACTCCGATATTTGAGAAGCAGTCGTCAGTAAAATAAAGGTAGCAGGAAAAGTTTATGATTATACTGCTGTAGTATCATGGTAAAGATTAATTTTAAAGGGGTCATGACATGAGAAACCAAATTTGCCTTGATCTTTTGGTATTTAAGAGGTCTTTTTAAATGAAAACTTCCTGCAAGTTTCATAGCTTAAGACGTCCTCCCCATTATAAACGAACAATTTATTTAATCAAGCTCTAAATGAAACAAAATCCAGCTCGTTGTGGATGTATGGTATGAAGTGACGTCACGACGTACCAGTCGTTTGCATTTGACCGCCTCAAGCGCAGGACAACTACACCTCATTTTGATGCCTCCGCCTACGGATGAGAAACAGGGTGGGAAAAGGTCATAAATCATTAAATTTGAAAAGGTTTTTGTCCAAAAAACTATAGTAATACTATAATTGCACTTAAAGGTACATAATAAAACAAAAAACAAAAATGACCCCTTTAACCACAGATTCTTCACATGCTCGTCCTTGGGCAGTGGGGAAAAAAATGTCTTTACCGTCACATTGTAGAGCACAGCGTCTCCTCGACATGATCTATCCAGTACCCACAGGATCAGCTGCCGGTTTGAGGTTTATGTTTCCCTGGTGCGCGCACAATAAGTGGGCGGGCTAATGTTTCGTCTTGACGTCACGACGAAACAAACGGCTTATGACTTGTTTGAAAAACAATTCATTTCATTGACTCAGAGTCGACCCTTACTTTTGAAAGACAATAACTTTATATACAGTGCACTTTCAGATTTAAAACTTTGCAGGATGTTTTCATTCACTTAGAGCTACAGTATATTACACACTACATGAAAGGTCATTTTCAAAAATCCATAATAGGGGCCCTTTAAAATCTACCCCGTCAGGCTTAATTACAACTAGTGTAAAAAAATGTAGGGTTTGTTCTGGACACCGATTTAAAAATGAACAAACAAATAAACTTGGTTGTCAGATCTAATTTCTTTTACCTTTGCCTCTTAGCCAAAACTAAACCTTTTTTTATCAACTGTTGATTTTGAGACTTTGTCTTCTCACGAATGGACTACTGCAACTCTCTGACTCTGTCAACTCTCTTGACTGTTTCGTCCCAGGGCGTAATTATTATTATGTGTGCAATGTTTTGGTGGTGTTTTTTGTTGTGCTCTCTCTCTTTTTCTCTCTCCTGGGTGCAAATGGAGACCAGCTGACACTAATTTCCATTATCTCCTGGTTTCCACTGATTGGCTCCTGACTAGGAAAGCTTGTGGACAAAGCTGGAGAGGAAAACCCAGTTTGGAGAGGCCCTTTTTGACTCCAGGCTGCCAAGACAGTCTTCTCCTGCCTCACACTTAGCATGTGTGTTAAGACCGATTGTAAATCTCGTTGTTGGTTGTTGTTAACCTGAGTAGACTTGGACTGCAGTTAAACCAGCTTTTCTTAAGTTCTTTAAACATTATTAAAAGAGCCTTGGGTTTAAACCATTTCTAACCTATTTTGATTTAATTTATTTGGGAAGCGGTAGGGAGGTGGATGCCATTTCTGTTTATGTCCATGTTTTTCTCCTGTGTTTGACTAAAGAGGGGTAACGGTAGAAATGTGTTATTCATTTTGAATCTTATTTTGAAAGGTTAAGAAAGTATTCCACCTAAAGTCAGAACTTTATTGTTTTGGCCTTGTCCCCTCCTGAAGCCTATTGATGCTTTCCAATTTTTTTGTATTTTTTTTTTGTACTTTGTTGGGACTAATCCAAATAAAGTAATTTTTGAGTGTTTAAAAAATCTGTGTGGTATTTGTGGAGTGCTGGGACAGGAGAGGAGAGTTCTTGGTTGCCAAACTGTTTCCTTGTTACTGCCTTCCTGACCCCTAGACTGGGGAGGCATGTAACATTGACAATAAAGCATTGGCACGTATAAAAAATACAAAAGTCTGTCAAAAAATTCATTGTAAAAAATTAATTTGTATCCAGACATCAGTAGCAGTATTAGTAACAGTGATACTGACCTTCATTCATAAAAAGATGCCATTAATTAAGTATTTAAAATGTACTGTCTTTATTTTGTCTCTACATTAATTTGGAGATTACCTGTGAAATTATTACATTATAAAATATATTAACTAAATATAATCCTATAAAAAATTACGTTTTTTAAATCGCGATTAATCACAGAAAAATTTGTGATTAATCAAGTTAATTTTTTTAGTCGACTGACAGCACTAATTATTTTATGACTATTGTTAATGAAGCTACTAAAACTGACAAAAGTATAATACATTTTAGTGTTGTTTTGTTTTCATTATGTTGTTTTAATGTAATTGTGGTTGGGCAGGAGGACACAGTCACTGGCTGATTTGTTGGCTAAATAACAAGCATATGACATTTTCCATCTTTCTAGATTTTTTATAGTGGTTTTAAAGCTATTGAGTTGAATGATTGATTTCATCTTGAACTTCATAGACATTATAGCACAAAGTCAACCTCATGAAGGGAGAGGAGTATCAGATATACTAACATGAAATTAAAAAAAAAATTAAGTAACTGTTTCTAATAATTTTATCTGAATAAGTATTTAAAAATATCACGCTGTCTTTCTCAAAAAATAATTTTAAAAGTAATTAAAAAATTGTAACTTCATAGCCTTTGTGATAATATGATCTCCTTGTTTTTTTATAATAATAATAATTAATTACATTTATATAGTGCTTTTTCGGCACTCAAATCGCTTTACATAGAAGGGGGAATCTCCTCAACCACCACCAATGTGCAGCATCCACTTGGATGATGCGAAGGCAGCCATATTGCGCCAGAATGCCCACCACACACCATCTTACTGGTGGAGAGGAGACAGTGTGATGAAGCCAATTAGTGTATATATATATATATATATATATATATATATATAGATATAGATATAGATATAGATAGATGGGGATGATTAGGAGGCCATGATGGACACTGATGGACACATGATGAAGGCCACTGGGGCAAATTTGGCCAGGACACAAGTGTTACAACCCTACTCTTTCGAAAGGAAAGAATTGGCAACCAGTCTTGGGCTATAGGGTGATAGCTGCTGGCATTTTTACTCACCTCCCTACCTTTAAAGGCCCTGTAAAGTCAAAATTAAGTATGTGTTCTGAGTTTGTCACACCACAGACAAATGTGTTATTAGTCACCCAGCCAAATTTGAATGATAAAAAAAGTACATAAGTACATAAAATAAGCTATCAAAATCTTGAAAAAATGAGCAGTAGTCTCTGCTCTCAAACGCTGGGGGCGTGTCCGCTGGGGGCGTGTCCGCTGGCAGCGCGGAAACCACGCCCACTCGCGGGAAAGCTGCCTTTGTCACACTCAACTCTGTCACCGCTACAGCCAAAATGGATGCTTTACGGCCGTTTCACACCGCAAGCGTCAGCGGCGCGTGAGCAGCGCGTATTTTTTTCGGCTGCATGTTAATCAATGAGTACGTTCACACCGCGAGCAGGAGCAGCGCGTGAGCGTCAAGCAGGAGCGTCGCGTTAGCAGCAGTGAAGCGGGGGTTTCGGCTTTGAGTCTATTTTTGCTGCGCTGCTCACGCTCAATTAAAGTGAAAGCACACTTTTGATTGACAAAATGAATATGATTTCACACAAAACGTGCCCAAAACGCACAGAATTTGCATGTCTAGTGTGTTTTAACAAGAACTGCAGTATGTCAGAAAAGGAAATGAAGACTAACATAAAGAAAAGAGAATTTTATAGTAAAATGTACCCATTAAGCTTGTTTTTAATTATTCAGTTTGGGCTTTGAACAAACTTCAAGTCTATCAAGTGTATGACCAACTTCTAAAAACAAATTTAACAAAAGTCTTTGTAAAGAAATGCTTGCTTATGTAGCCTGGGAGCCGCTGTTGTGACGCTGTACAAACGCTTCCAGTGTGAATACTCGCACGCGTCTGCAGCTGCAGTAACGGTAGAGATCCACTTTTGCGACACGACAGTCGCGTGGTGTCGCAACGCCTCCCCACATTTGTACGTTGATGGGCGTTCCCACTATGGGCGTGATTTTGACAGAGCGGGAAATGTTGCGTATCAGAACAGAGGACCTGCGAGAGACTTCCCCCCGTCTCCATATGCTCTACTTCTATTGGATAGTCGCGTCGCGTTCAACGGAATTAATTTGCATAAAGATGGGCATCGGCCAGCTTTTTGACGCGCAGCATTTTTCCAAATGAAGCGCCGCCTTCCCAGGATGCATTGCGGGCGCTTTAAAGTCGCGTGACGTCACCCATAGGAATAAAGCGGAGCGCGGCGCGACAGAAGTGCCGCACGGACAAGTGGATCCGCACCGTGACGATGTAGTTGCACTGACGTGCTGCTCACGCGCCGCTCATGCTTGCGGTGTGAAACGGCCGTTAGTAGTGTTACTGTGTGGACTCCGACTACCTATTATAATTATAACATAAGCACACAAGGCAACTTACACTCATTGGTGGGCACGCACTGCCGATGATGGCACCAGTTGTCGGCGCGACGGGAGGATAAAGGCCGAGGCGGGAGATAGTCGGTTCGGCCCGTTCGGCCACATTCACCAGTTCAGCGGATTATCAGTGAATCCCAGTTGTCTTCGACGAACGTTTATAAAACTATCCTGTTAATAAGGTTCTGACTTTATCTTGTGTTTGTGTTATTATAAGTTATTATCTAGTTTACTGTAGTGTAATTTTCCACTTTACACGTGCCCAGCAACAGTTAGGCCAATCAGTAATCTCCTTTGTTTTCTCCACCAATCAGACAGTCTCCACTAGCGTAACCCTTGACTGTTGTCAGTATGCATGTAACTTTCATCGGAGACACTCGCTCCATCTCCGATCCGGTATATCTAGAGGGAAATATCTTACCCATCTAAGATATTTCTTCAGTTCTGCTTCATGCATCCATGAGAATGTGAGTCTATGTAAATATTGTTGGCTGTTCCTTGCTTAGATTAATGTAGTACGTGTACGATTTCTTACACTTTACTTTGCCTACCGTTGTGACAAAAGCATGCGCTCTCTGCATGTTTTCGGATGTGGCGCGATTTAACCCCTTCTCGGCCAAATGTTATAGTGCTGAGTTTTTGATTATTTTCAACCATCCAGGCAGTTTAATAATTTATGTCTGTGCAATTCAAGACAATATTTTATGTGCCATTTGCATATGTACCAGTTGTATAGTATTTTGCACTTTTGAGACATAAATGTTTATTGTTATATTATATTCATTGTAGTGATTTAGAAATCTTCTTTCATACCTCAATTGCATTTAATGTTACAATTGTTTATGAATAATTATTATTCATGAGTACATTTTTTGTTTTTTTTTAGAAACCATGAACAAAACTCACATCGTCTATGTCAAACTGTTTCATTAAAGAGTGGCATGAGAGTGTAAAATTCGTCCTCATTATTGTTCTGACCGGACAACCTGGGGAAATTGAGGATTTTGTATCAACCCCAAGTACAGTCTGTCACGGTTCATGGATTCATTGACTCGCCCTCGCTAGGTGTGTGCGTGTTGTGTGAATGAGCTGATCAGCGCCAGCTGTTTTGAATGAGAATGTCTTATATATTGTTTGTCATGTTGTCTGGTCTTTCTCAGATGGTTGTTGAGGTTCACGGATTGCTCACCGTCCTTTCTCCTTGCCCAGTGTCTGTTTTCCTGATATGTGGACTCTGCCTTGTTCTGAGAAGCGTCAGCCGTATCCAGTCTGTTCCTGATCTGTGGATTACGCCTTGTTCTGAGAAGCAGCAGCCGTATCCAGAGTCTGTTCCTGATCTGTGGCTTCTGTCCAGTTCTGAGAGGTTTCTGCTGTTTCCTGCTTTGCCGTCTGCCCACGGAGTCCTGTGTTACCGAGCCTGGGTTCTTCCGCCCGCCTGTCGTCTACTGCACTGTTTGCCACTACCTTGTGTTTAATAAACACCAGTATTCACTTGCTATTGAATCTACGACTGTTCTTTCGAGCCGTGACAGAACCATCTGACCACAACATGGATTCATCGAGTGCAGCCGAACTCGGGCAGATGGTCGCCGATAACCACGCCCGCATGGATCGTCAAGATGAACAAATCGGAGCCTCTGGTCGGGCGATACAGGCTCTGGTAACGCAGGTGTCCGAGCTCACCTCTCAAATACAACGTCTGAGAGGTCCTGCTGCGCCAGCCCCGCCCCTGCCTGTTCCCCTGGAGCCTCCAAACTTCAACCGACCAGAGCCGTGCATTCCCACTCCGGAGAGGTATTCTGGGGAACCGGACCTGTGCAGAGCGTTTTTAACAAAATGCTAAATTTTTCCGACTATTCCATCCAGTTTCGGACGTTGGCCGCCGAGTGCAAATGGAACGAGGAGGTGCAGTGGGACCTGTTCCTTCACGGGCTGGCTGACCGTGTTCAGAAGGAAATTTTATACACTGGAATTACCCTTGATGGACTGGTTGAACTGGCACTACGAGTCGATGCAGGCCTACAACAGAGAGGGAATCGACAGTTCCAGACTCTGATGGTTGAGGTCGTGGAGTTTCCCGGCTTCAGAGGAACGAACACGGTCAGTTCCTTGAACGATCCTGAGCCCATGCAGGTAGGTCGAGCTCGGCTCTCCCGGGAGGAGAGAGAACACCGCCGCTCGAGGGGTCTGTGTCTTTACTGCGGGGAGGCCGGCCACTTCATTTCCACCTGTCCTTTAAAAGGCCAAGCCCGGCGGTAGGACGGAGACTACTGTCGAGCGGACTTTCCTTGACCAGACCCTCGAACGCCGCCCTCCTCCCGGTGAGACTCCAGTGGGCAGACCATTCCTTCAACGACCAGGCGCTGGTGGATTCAGGAGCGGAGGGAAACCTGATGGACTCGTCGTTGGCTCACAAACTTCACCTCCCCATCACTGCCCTGGACCACACTATCACCATCCACGCACTCAATGGATAGGAACTCCCGGGCATCATTTACATCACTGGGCTCGTCACACTCATCACTTTGGGTAACCATACTGAGAGGATCTCACTCTACCTCATTCAGTCACCGCACGCTCCCATTGTCCTCGGTCATCCGTGGTTGGTGAAACACGGACCCCGGATAGAATGGGGACAGAACTCTGTGTCCAGTTGGAGTGATAAATGTTATGCCTCATGTCTTTCGTCTGCTGTTCCGTCTGTTTCTTGTTCTGTGTTGCCAGTGAACCTGTCTAACGTGCCACCGGAGTATCTAGACCTGAAGGAAGTCTTCAGTAAGTCCCGGGCTGCTTCTCTTCCTCCGCATCGTCCTTACGACTGTGCTATAGATTTACTGCCAGGCACGTCTCCGCCTAAGGGCAAGTTATATTCGCTTTCTGCTCCAGAAAGGGAGGCTATGGAGAAATATATTTCTGATTCTCTCGCAACTGAGTTCATTCGCCCCTCCGCTTCTCCAGCGGGGGCGGGATTCTTTTTTGTAGGGAAGAAGGATGGTTCTCTGCGACCTTGTATTGATTACCGGGGGTTGAACAGCATCACGGTAAAGAATACTTATCCTTTGCCGTTGATGTCTTCAGCTTTCGAGAGGTTGCAGGGAGCATCAATTTTCACAAAATTTGATTTACTGCATATCATTTGGTTCGCATCAGGAAGGGGGATGAGTGGAAGACCGAGTTCAACACCCCCAGGGGGCACTTTGAATATTTGGTTATGCCGTTTGTGCTTTCCAACTCCCCAGCGGTCTTCCAGGCACTCGTCAATGATGTGTTGAGAGACATGGTAGATCAGTTCATATATGTTTACCTGGATGACATATTGATTTTTTCTTTGTCTCCAGGAGCACGTTCAACAGGTCAGACGAGTGCTTCAGAGATTGCTAGAGAATGGGCTTTTTGTCAAGGCGGAAAAATGCGCTTTTCATGCACAGTCTGTTCCTTTCCTAGGGTACATCATTTCGTCTGAGGGAATACGGATGGATCCTGAGAAGGTTAAGGCTGTGGTGGAGTGGCCAAGTCCAGATTCCCGTCGTTGTATAAAAATTTAAATATATATTTTTTTATTACTATTTACTGTCTTAAACATGGTGTGGGCTTATTTCAATTCAATCATGTATTTTTCTCTTGGAGTGTATGTGTGTGCGTGATGGGAACAGAGACCGCACACGGTGAAACAGATGATCAGAAAGAGTCTTTGATATGAGTAATTTGCATTCAGGAAAGACAGGGGGGTTATTTAACCATAAATAAAGACCTTTTGACCTCACAGGTGTAAATACAGTAAAAGCCCAGGGGGGTTAGAAGGAACCACTGTTTTCAGAAGAACAAAGGGGTATCTAGCTTTTGACCTCACGATTGTGAAGACAGTTAAAAGCCAAAGGGGGTTAGGACTGGTTTACGGGGGTGAGTGTAATTTTATGAAGAAAGTATAAAAGGGCTGTCTGTTTCTCTGTGATTCAGGTCTGTTCCGATCACGAGGTAGCTGTCGTGGTATTTTTTTTTTTTTGTGAACCACCTCTTTCAAAAGAATAAACACCTTTTGGAATATAATTCGAATCCTTATGTCTTTTGCCCTGTGATGATTTATTTGTTTGTTAATTGTTTTTGCCACAACACCCGTAAGGCCCTACAGAGGTTTCTGGGGTTCGCCAACTTCTACCGGCGTTTTATTCGCAACTTCAGCTAACTATCCGCGCCTCTGACTGCCTTGACCTCCCCCAGAACGGTGTTCAGGTGGTCAGACACAGCTGAGGCTGTGTTTGCCAAACTTAAGGGCCGCTTCGTTTCAGCCCCCATCCTTATAGCCCCTGATTCATCACGTCAGTTCATGGTGCAGGTCGATGCGTCAGAGGTGGGGGTAGGAGCAGTGCTGTCCCAGCGTTCTCCCACAGACGACAAGATGCATCCCTGCGCGTTTTTTTCCTGCCGTTTATCGCCTGCCGAACGTAACTACGACATTGGTAACAGAGAGTTGTTGGCAGTCAAGTTAGCATTGGAAGAATATCATCATTTGTTAGAGGGGTCAGGGGTACCTTTTATCGTCTGGACCGATCACAGGAACTTAGAATATATCAGAACCGCCAAAAGATTGAACTCCAGGCAGGCTCGGTGGGCACTTTTTTTCGGTCGTTTTGATTTTGCTCTCTCGTATCGCCCGGGTTCCAAGAACATCAAACCCGACTCTTTATCTCGTATTTTTGACCGTTCCGAACGCCCGTCTACTCCCGAGTGCATTTTACCCGAGACCCTATTTGTCTCCACACTCACATGGGAGGTCGAGTCGAAGGTCAAGTCGGCCTTAGAAGGGGTAACGCCTCTGCCGTTAACGCCTCGACGTTATCCAGTGGGGGCATTGTTCCAACGTAGCTTGTAATCCAGGAGTTAACCGTACTAATTATTTAGTCAAGCACCGATTCTGATGGCCACTTATGGCTCGTGACATCCACAGTTTTGTTTTGGCTTGCTCGATTTGTGCCATTGGTAAGACTTCCAATCGACCCCCAGATGGGTTACTTCAACCGCTGCCTGTCCCTTCGAGACCCTGGTCCCACATAACGCTAGATTTTATTACCGCCCTCCCACCCTCCCAGGGTAACACGGTCGTTTTAACCGTGGTGGACCGGTTGTCAAAGGCGGCTCATTTCATCCCCTTGCCCAAATTACCTTCAGCCAAGGAGACGGCGTTGACAGTCGTAGACCACGTCTTCCACTTACATGGCCTCCCGGTGGACGTGGTCTCCGACAGGGGACCCCAGTTTGTGTCCAAATTTTGGCGAGAATTTTGTAGATTGCTGGGAGCGACTGTCAGTCTGTCCTCAGGGTTTCATCCCCAGAGCAATAACCAAACCGAGAGAGCCAACCAAGATTTGGAGAGGGCGTTACGATGTTTGGTCTCCAAGAATGCTTCTTCCTGGAGTCAACATCTCTCTATGGTGGAGTACGTGCACAATATGTTACCAGTGTCGTCAACGGGCCTATCTCCGTTTGAGTGTAGTGTAGGTTACCAGCCACCAATTTTTCCCAGTCTGGAATCCGAAGTCGCGGTTCCCTCCACCCACTCCTTTGTCCAGAGGTGTCAACGCACATGGACCAGAGCCCGTGAGACTCTGCTCCAGGTGGGTGCACGCACCAAGGCTAAGGCCGATCGTCACCGGTCTAAGCCTCCCGTATACGTCGTTGGTCAAAAACCAGGAACATTCCGCTCCGCTCCGCTCCGTTTCTAATAAACTTGCTCCCAAATTTATTGGCCCATTTACTGTCACCAAGATCATTAGTCCGGTGGCAGTCCGCCTCAACCTTCCTCCAGCGTACAGGAGGATTCATCCCGTTTTCCATGTATCTAAAATTAAACCTGTGTTTCATTCGCACAGTAATCCGCCTGCCCCGGTCCCCCCCCCGCCGCGACTCGTAGATGGGGAACCAACGTATCCGATTAATCGTATACTGGATTTAAGACGGAGGGGACGCGGATTCCAGTATTTGGTGGACTGGGAGGGTTACGGTCCGGAGGAGAGAAGTTGGGTTCCTGCTTGGGACATGCTGGACCACTCCCTTATCGATGATTACAATCGACAGGTAAGGGTGTCTGGGAACGCCAGGCGGCGTTCCTAGGAGGGGGGGTACTGTCACGGTTCATGGATTCATTGACTCGCCCTCGCTAGGTGTGTGCGTGTTGTGTGAATGGGCGCGGCTCATCAGCACGGCTCGTTATCTCCGCTGATGAGCTGATCAGTGCCAGCTGTTTTGAATGAGAATGTCTTATACGTTTTTCGGAAATGTAAATAAGGACCGATCTGTTTTGTACGTGATGGCATCCAGGTAGTACGCATTTCCGTGACGAAGGCATAGCTAGCTAGCAAACTGTAGGCTAGTATCTAATAGACTGACGCGATTGATTGGCAAACTGATGTGAATTTGCTCTAGTGCAAAACGGAAAATTGCAATCCAGAAAATTGCAAAACGTTAGTAACCGAGGTAACCTCGGTTCCCTGAGAGGAGGGAACGAGTATTGTGTAAGTAGCTTACGCTATGGGAAAACTCCTTTCTCGAGAAATATTGAAGTCTTTATGTAAAACGCATTGTAGCTGCACAGCCTACAGCAGTGAACGAGGCAGCTCGGTCATTCGCTGTGCTGCGGCAACTGCACGAACCTATGACGGGGCGACTCTGAACACGCCGACCAATGAGCGCGCTTTGTGCCCATGCGCACCAGAGCTCACCAAAATGGGCATGGCCAAGGGCTATACATTGGGCGCTCCGTCATAGGAGTTCTTTAGGTTCAATCGACTGAAGCGAACTGACCAAGCACAAGCACGGCAGCTTACGCAATACTCGTTCCCTCCTCTCAGGGAACCGAGGTTACGTTAGTAACCGAGTCGTTCCCTTTCGAGAGGTCTCTCCTATTGCGTAAGTAGCTTACGCTATGGGAACACCATGTAAAACGCTGTGCGTGCTGACTTCGCTTTATAATAGCCAGAGGCAGGTGCCTGAGCCGTAAGAGCAAAGTAATCACCCAACGAGCCGGCCATAGGCGAGCTTTATAATGGGAGAAAATAGAGCAGCCCGAAGGGCGCTCAGTGGTAACATAAGCACATATGTACTAACATGTAGTGACCTCTAAGCCAGTCAGAAAACGGACTTCATAGGGAAGGAGATAATGCTCAGCATATATACAACCCGGTCTTATGAACTTGTAGTACACTAAGAGCCGTCAGGCTGATAGTATATTGGAATGCAATGAGGGGACCTGCAGGTTGTAAAACCTGATAAATGTGGACGGTAAGGCCCAGCCTGTCACGGCACAGATATCTTCGATCGGTATCCCACTCAACCATGCCCACGAAGAGGCCATACCCCTCGCGGAGTGAGCTCTGATGCCTAATGGGCATTGGAGGCCCTTGACTTCATAAGCCAGCGCTATGGCATCAACTATCCAGCGCGATATTCTCTGCTTTGAAACAGTGAGACCTTTAGTATGGCCGCCAAAGCATACAAATAGCTGTTCTGTCTGTCTGAACAGGGCAGAATGCTCCAAATATACTCTGAGAGCCCTGACCGGGCAGAGTAAATTAGCGTCATTTTCGTCTGCTGGAGACGATAGCGCAGCCAGAGAGATAACCTGTGCTCTGAAGGGTATGGAGAGCACTTTAGGAATATACCCGTGTTTTGGCCTAAGGACAACTCTGCAGTCGTTAGGTCCAAATTCCAGGCAGGTAGCGCTTGACGACAGCGCGTGCAGGTCGCCCACTCTCTTGACTGAGGCGAGTGCCAGCAAGAGCGCAGTTTTGAGCGAGAGCTGTTTAAGGTGCACGGTTCGGAGCGGTTCGAACGGGGCGCCCTTAAGTGCGTCCAGGACCGTTGCCAGGTCCCAGATTGGCACTGAGGGGGTGTGGAGGAATCATTCTCCAAGCGCCTCTCAGGAAACAAATAATTAGGTCATTTTTTCTTAATGGGCATCTATTCACAGGATCGTGTGATGCTGTTATGGCTGCCACATATACTTTGAGCGTGGAGGGGGTGCGGCCCTCCTCCAGAAGCTCTTGTAAAAAGGCTAGTATACTCGGTATCTCACATGATTCAGGGTTCAGGCCTTTGGTATTACACCAGTCACTGAACACCTTCCATTTCTGGGCATATAAGCACCTCGTGAGGGGGCCCGCGCCTCAGTGATGGTTTTCAACACTCCACTCGGGAGGTCCCTGGGAACCCGTTGAGGGGCCATGCATGGAGGGCCCACAGATCGGGACGGGGATGAAGTATCATCTCATTGGCCTGACTGAGGAGGTCTAACCTCAGTGGAATCGGCCGTGGGGCTGATTGCAGCATCTGCATCAGTTCTGGAAACCACGTCTGGGTCTTCCAGAGCGGGGCTACCAAGAGCACAGCGCATTTCTCCTCTTTGACCCGACTGATGACCTGAGGCAGCATCGCGATCGGGGGGAAAGCATATAAGGGGCGGCTCGGCCAGTCCTGGGCGAGCGCGTCTGTGCTTTTCGAGAAGAAAAGAGGGCAGTGTGTATTCTCCTTGGAGGCAAAGAGGTCGACCTCTGCCTCGCCAAAGATTTGCCATAACCACTGAATCGCCAGAGGGTGGAGAGACCATTCTCCTGGGAGAACTTTGTCTCTGGACCGCATGTCCGCCCCCTGGTTCAGAACGCCTGGCACATGCGCTGCTCTCAGCGAGCGCAAGTTGTGCTGGGACCATAAGATGAGTCTCCTGGCCATCGAGTGCAAGGAGCTCGATCTGAGTCCACCCTGTCATGTTGTCCGTTCGGACCTGGACGTGTTCGTCTTTTAGGTACGGAAGCAGGGCTCTGAGTGCTAAAGCGACTGATTTCATCTCCAGATGGTTTATATGTAGGTGCTTTTCCGGGTTCAGTTATGGGCTGAATGCGGTTTGGGGGCGGGCCGTTGTGACGTAGGGACCCGGTCGCCCAATCGCTCTGTGACAGTGTTGCTGAGCCTGCAGCTCTCAGAGGCGCGGGCGTGCACGCTGAGCAGCTGAGCTGAGCTCTGAGTGTAGGGGTGCGTGTAACATAGCAAGCACGCGCTCTACAGTTGTAATATTCCCAGCATGGGCTGGAAAATTGTCTGAGACTGTGTCGACAGTGCTTTCGTGTGGGGGTGCCTAAACTGTAGTAGGCACGGGCGCCACCCTTCTGAAGCTTCCAGCTTGCGCTGGGGGAGAGTTTTTTTATAACTGAGTGAACAGTGTTTGTGTGTAGTGGTGCATACATGGCAGTAGGCACGCGCGCTACCTTTATAGTGCATCCAGCCTGAGCTGGGGAAATGTTGACACTGTTCGGACAGTATTGGCATGTAGGCGTGCGTGCTTTGATGTGGGCACGTGATCTACTAGTGACACAGGCAGAGAACTGTGTGAACAGTGTTTGTGTGTAGTGGTGCATACATGGCAGTAGGCACGCAAGCTACTTTTATAGTGCATCCAGCCTGAGCTGGGGAAATGTTTGACACTGTTTGGACAGTATGGTATGTAGGAGTGCGCACTTTGACGTGGGCAAGTGACCTATTAGTGACAGAGTAGTAGTGTGTCACCTTCGTAAAGCTACCAGCTTGCGCTGGGGGAGAGTTTTCGACTGTGGGAACAGTGCTTATGTGTAGGGGTGCATGCATGACAGCAGGCACGCGCGCTACCTTTATAAAGCTTCCCGCTTGCACTGGGGAGGCATTTATAACTGTGTGAACAGTGCTTATGTGTAGTGGTGCATACATGGCAGTAGGCACGCGTGCTACCTTTATAGTGCATCCAGCCTGAGCTGGGGAAAAAGTTTGACACTGTTTGGACAGTATCAGTATGTAGGAGTGTGCACTCTGACGTGGGCACGTGTTCCTACTAGTGACACAGCCAGAGAAGAGCACTTTTACCTTTGTTTGAGTCACCGTAAAACCGGCGTCTGTTTGCAGGTGAGCGTGCTTTGTAACAGGCCCATTGACTGCAACATTGACATTTCCAGCCACCTGATAGATGAGTACTGTGAAATGTGGCACAGCTCATATTTGCAGACGAGCATATATCGCTGGGATTATATGGGAGGCGGGGTCAAGTTGAGCCCGACCAACCACGTCTTCATACGCAGCCAAAGAGAATGAGTCACGCGGGGCGGGCCGGCGTGAGCTCGTTCACTCTGGTGAAAAATTTAAACGAAGCCGAGATTCGAACTTGGGTTCGCGAATGGCGCGAATGTCTCAGATTCCACCACTGAACCACGGAGAGGCTTAAGAAGCTGGCCGCGAGCTCATGGAAGAGCGCATTATAATTTATTTCTGCCGCCAGAACCAGGTTTTGAACACGGGTCTCTGGCAAAAGCCTTAGATTTCGCCACAGGGGGAAAATACATAAGCTTTTCAGTAGCATGAGCACATAAAAGAGCGTCATGTTTTAAGAGTGAGTCACGCGGGGCAGGCCGGCGTGGGCTCATATGTTCAACAATGCTCGTGAATACTCGAGCCCCACCATTTGAACGGGAGGGCGCGAGGGCGCGTTCGCTTTCTGTACGTAAGAAAGCTGACAGCGCATGTGAATGGGGCGCGAGGGCGGGGTAGCTTTCTTGTAACGTAAAGAAAGCTAGCCGCGGGCGCTGAATTAGAGCCCTGCACGGGCCTCAAATCTAGGCCCTTGCCCGGTCCTGGCCCGAGACGCTCAGGCCTTAGCCCGGCCCGTGTCCGACAGCTCATCAGAATTATCAGCCCGAGTCTGACCCGAGCCCGTAAAAAAATAAATAAAAAAAAAACAGCCTGCCTAACATAGGCCCTATGTCACAGCCTGACTATGTTGCTGTCATTAAAACAGATCTCTTATGTTCTCAATGGCAAACTAGTTATCGGTAAGTTTATTTTCATTTCTTTATTAAGTTAATTAAAAAAAAATTATAGCCTAACGACCAAGCAGCCGACAGCGAGTTAAACATGTTTGATCCATTTAGCCTCTCAAATCAACACTTTACTAGGCTACAATAAAATCCATAGATATAAAACAATTTAAGAATATCACACAGACAGTTAACGTTAGTTTAAACGTTTATTATAATTTTTGAAAAGCTGAGGCAAACTGCACTGTTGCAACAAAAGTCGCAAACGAGCTAAATACAATAAACAAATCAAATAGGCCTAAATTACATTAAATTAAATTAAAAACAAACATGCAGGTTATCTTACCTCAAAGTCAAGTCAAATTAAGTCTTCGCTACAGAACATGGCCATTCTTATTTCCAATAGTTTCCAACAGACTAATACCAATAAAGTCCAATCAAACGAAAACAAAACAAGACAGCCTCCTAACATAAGAACAGTCTCTACAGAGCATCGTGAAGAAAAAGCACAGCATCCACAGTTGAAGATTTTAATCCAGTCGCACTTTTTCCAGCTGCGCTGAAGTCACGCTCGCTACTTCTGCTGCTGGCGGACACTAGAACGAGCCGGTCGCGTGAGTCTTGGATCGCGCCGCCGGGAAACCTGTGTGCGTGTACATGAGCAGACTGTCATGTGTCAGTCACATGTCAGTGTGATAGGTTATAAAACGTCTTTCTATGTTTGCTTTTCAATCGTCATCTTCTCATAATATATTTTAATTAATGTCTAAAATAGGCTATAAAAAAGATAAGCCTAAGACAGGCCCGAGGCCCGGCCCGCGTGTGAACTATGACGTGAAAATTGGTCGGGGCCCGTCGGGCTCGGGCTGAAATGCAGGGCTCAACGCTGAATATTTGTCCTCCTCGTCATTCGACCTGCCGCTTGCATAGAGGGGCGCTGGTCCACCTGCGTGAGCTGGACTGATGAGGGACTCTAGAGATAGAGTGAAGCACGCGGGGACTGGCCCGGCGTGACGCCACTGTTCTCGGCACGCTCCGGCAGCCTCTGTGAGCGGCGCTTTTTCTTGCGCGGCTCGAACAAAGGTGACGGGAGCGCAGTGGTGGCGGGCTCGTTCGCGGCGAAGTGAGCGCGCAGCTCGGTGAGGCCCAGAGAGTCACATTCGGGACATCCGCCCCTCGTGAGAGCAGCTTCTGCGTTGTCCAGGCCCAGGCAGCGAGCACAGATGATGTGACGATCCCCGTCCGGGAGAAGGCCTCGACACGAGGCTCAGGAAGGCATTTGAAACAACGCCTTGATTATTTGCTCTTTTACTAGAAAAGTGTCGCAGGGGCGAACACAGCAGTAAAAAGGATATGAAGTGATGCGCGCCGGATGGCTCAGCAGAAGGCGTTCGAAGGCGGCTGAAGGCGCCGTCGTCCTCGTCGCAATCCCGCTGTGTGCTTGTCGCCGGCGGCGAAAAGACTCCATAAATCCAGAGGATCCAGCGAAGAGAAGGTCTTTGCTGAAGGAGATTAAATCTAAAGAACTCATATGACGGGCGCCCAATGTATAGCCCTTGGCCACGCCGATTTTGGCGGGCTCTGGTGCGCATGGGCGCGAAGCACGCTCATTGGTCGGCGCGTTCAGAGTTGCCCCGTCATAGGTTCGTGCAGATGCCGCAGCGCAGCCAATGACCGAGCTGCCTCGTTCACTGCTGTAGGCTGTGCAGCTGCAATGCGTTTTACATAAAGACTTCAATATTTCTCGAGAAAGGAGTTTTTCCATAGCGTAAGCTACTTACGCAATAGGAGAGACCTCTCGAAAGGGAACTGTTTAACGCTCTAACTCCACAATTCAGTACTTCACAGTTCACAGTCTTTGTAATATGTTTTAGCAATACATTTCTAACATTTCTAATGTGTTTAGAATTATTTTATTTTTTTTGCCTTTACAGGGACTTTAAACTGTAAAGCAATGAATAGTAAACATGTTTCTCTTTCTCTGCGAATGTCTCTAAAGAGCATAGCGCAGATGATTGAACAATTTTACCATGAAAGCACCTTTTCCTACAATGCATTCCTCTGTGAATAGCATGCCTATTTATGACACATTTCTTCATTGCACCAGGCTACAGACAATAAGATTATGTGATGTGCCTGCAAACCACATAACACAAGGCACAATTTTGTTTCTGTTTCATCTTCTCAAACACAACTCATAGGTACAAATTTAAAAGCAAATATATGTTCCATATACTTTTTTCTTTCCTGAAAATAATATATTTGGCTGGTTGGAAAAAGACAAGGAATTTAACGTTTCCATTCACTCTAAGAAAAGTTTGTAAAAATAGACACCATGTACTGTCTTTTTCACAGGATTTTTCACAGGTGTTTTACATGTTTTATGAATTATGCATTGGATTGTGTTTTAGGTTTGAAGGAAATGTCTGTAAACTTAACAACTACTGTCCTGGCAGAAGATTGCCAGTACATTTTTCCTTTTTTCTACATCTATTTTTTCTTACAGGGTAGCTATGCATTCTTTTTGAAGGCAAAGCCTTGACATTGTAGTTTTGAATGAATACATACACAACAACAACCACAACAACAATGTTACAGTATAAACTACACTGTGCACCACATGCTTATATTTAATTGAAGCACAGCTGACATTACAGCAGATATACCGAAACAACATTCAAGCTTGTGTTGGAATGGAGATGGAATTCAATTAAAACCTTTTCAAGGTCAGGTAAGAATTTTAATCAGAGAAGCATTGTTTTACATATTATCAGTAGGTTAAATGTGATGAACCATGTAGTGCTGTTACACATTTGAATGTTATGCATTCTGAAATTCTATATTTTCTTAAGTTGGGATTTTCACACTGCGTTTAATTGGGTTATCGTTTTTTTTAAACGGCATGGCATGCAGTAAAACAGTGGTCGACCACCATAGCAACGAAGCAATCGCATTTGTGCGTTTAAAGTCACCATGAAAATACTTGTTTTTAATGGGATATTGCAGTGTTTTTTTTTTTATAAATTGGTTTATCTGTGCACATCTTTTTTTTTTTGCTCTCATAATCTTACAACATCTCTTCTCTGATGATGTGTATACTGGTTCGAGGGCGGGAAAACCTGTTAATCACATGAGATCGACCGATAGCAAACCACAACGACCCAATCAATTCCAGATGGACAAAATCAAGTCCCATCCTAAATTTTTTCTCATTTGAGAAGCCGTTTCACTCGGATATACACTCACCTAAAGGTTTATTAGGAACACCTGTTCAATTTCTCATTAATGCAATTATCTAATCAGCCAATCACATGGCAGTTGCTTCAATGCATTTAGGGGTGTGGTCCTGGTCAAGACAATCTCCTGAACTCCAAACTGAATGTCAGAATGGGAAAGAAAGGTGATTTAAGCAATTTTTTAGCGTGGCATCGTTGTTGGTGCTAGAAGGGCCGGTCTGAGTATTTCACAATCTGCTCAGTTAATGGGATTTTCACGCACAACCATTTCTAGGGTTTACAAAGAATGGTGTGAAAAGGGAAAAACATCCAGTATGCGGCAGTCCTGTGGGCGAAAATGCCTTGTTGATGCTAGAGGTCAGAGGAGAATGGGCCGACTGATTCAAGCTGATAGAAGAGCAACTTTGACTGAAATAACAGTCAAATGACTCGTTACAACCGAGGTATGCAGCAAAGCATTTGTGAAGCCACAACACGCACAACCTTGAGGTGGATGGGCTACAACAGCAGAAGACCCCACTGGCTCCCACTCATCTCCACTACAAATAGGAAAAAGAGGCTACAATTTGCAAGAGCTCACCAAAATTGGACAGTTGAAGACTGGAAAAATGTTGCCTGGTCTGATGAGTCTCGATTTCTGTTTGACAGTCAGATGGTAGAGTCAGAATTTGGCGTAAACAGAATGAGAACATGGATCCATCATGCCTTGTTACCACTGTGGAGTCTGGTGGTGTAATGGTGTGGGGGATGTTTTCTTGGAACACTTTAGGCCCCTTAGTGCCAATTGGGCATCGTTTAAATGCCACGGCCTACCTGAGCATTGTTTCTGACCATGTCCATCCTCATATGCCCACCATGTACCCATCTTCCAGCAGGATAATGCACCATGTCACAAAGCTCAAATCATTTTAAATTGGTTTCTTGAACATGACAATGAGTTCACTGTACTAAAATGGCCCCCACAGTCACCAGATCTCAACCCAATAGAGCATCTTTGGGATGTGGTGGAACGGGAGCTTTGTGCCCTGGATGTGCATCCCACAAATCTCCATCAACTGCAAGATACTATCCTATCAATATGGGCCAACATTTCTAAAGAATGCTTTCAGCACCTTGTTGAATCAATGCCACGTAGAATTAAGGCAGTTTTGAAGGCGAAAGGGGGTCAAACACACTATTAGTATGGTGTTCCTAATAATCCTTTAGCTGAGTGTATGTCATAATAGGGAAGAAAAGACTATTTCAACTTCAGTTTCATGTCAACTTTAAAACGACAGTGTAATGTCTTGAAAAAATTTGTGAAAAAAGACACATGCAAAGTAAAATTTTGTACTGCCCTGAAGCTGAGTGTTAAATGGTTAATGGATGAGCTGACAAATTGATTACCAGATATGATACATGGACAGTATTTGGAGATGGGGTCAGATCAGTGCTCTCATACTTATTGTGATTTTCTGCACATGCATTAGAAGCATATAACTGCTCGGGGCAAAACAAAGCTGTCACAGACCATCTTGTTCAGTTTACTGTTAACAAGGTATTTTTGCAAATAAAAGCAGCCATTTCAGTGAGGACAGCTTTCACAAAACTTGGGACATGTGGACAGGCTTCTATGGCAATACAAAATCAGATGGTTTCTTTTCAGCATCATTTATAAAGACGAAGAAATGCCGAGAGACATTCAGCTTTTAACATTGTATGTCTAATTTACTGATCCTCCAATTATTGATAACCAACAGAACTTTTCTGAATCTTTAATAACCTTGAATGCATGATCAATCCATATATTTTATTTAACAATTGTAGCATAGCTCCCATCACACAGGAATTACAGGCAAGTTTACATTTCGTTCCATGTAATGTCCCAGTTTACTTTGCTTCAATGGTAGCTTACAAAGAGGAAAGATGAATCCATTCATGATAATGTACATAAATGCTGAGATGTGCTGCCTGGAAACGAAGGCATTTTTGAGGTCATTTATATAACCACTGTTCCGTTCAAAATTTCCATGGAGTCTTTCTTTGCATCAACAAGTCTGTTCTGTTTAATTTATTTTACCATGCCTCTATGTTTTGCACATCGACTTTCTTTTCTTGACTTTAATAAAAGGAAATGTGATTGAAATATAAATTGTTCCCGTGAAAGGATGTGAATTAGGCCAGATTTTCATAGTGTGCATATGCCTACTTGTGTCTTCATTGACTATTAGACGAAAAGTGGCTTTGATGTTTCACCACCCTTCAGAACAGTCAAGAGTTCACAGTGATGGTGAGGGATATGGACAGTTAGTTTCAGTGGTTCAGTTTTGCTAAAGAGAAGACTTGCATTATCTCAGCAATGCTGATTTAACAGATGGTGGCCAACTTGTCTAGTAACCATGAAAACATCAGCAGCTGCCATATATTGACAGGTGAAGATGTGAACCCTATATGAACATCACTTGACCTGCAGTTTCTTGATGTGGATTGGCAATCCCCCTTCCTCCTAGAACAGCGGTTAGAGCCAGTGCATTCATGGCCTTGCATTTGTATCGCTTATGTTTTCTGTGAGAGAAGATGGCTTCTTTTGATATTTTTCTCACTTTCTACTCCTAAAATCCAAAGGTTATCATTATCTTTGTTCTTCTTCCCGTTCCTTATCGCTGTCTGGAAAAAAGATTTCTCAACGCATTGTTGTAGTTCTTGTTAAAGGCTGTGTAAATGAGTGGGTTGAAGAAGGAGTTTGAGTAACCCAGCCAGAGAAAGACACTTTTCCAGACAGGGGGGATGTCGCATGAACAGAGTGGAATGATGAGCTCAGCAAGGAAAAAAGGAATCCAGCAGAGCACAAATACACCAATCAGGATGCCCACCATCAGAGCCGCTCTTCTCTCTTTCTGCTCTCGCCACGTCTCGCCATCCGTCTGGAACGATACAGTTGCGTGACGAACTGTGAAGGCCATCTGAGGCTGCCGTTCGGCCTCCTTTACCTAGCAGTAAACAAGTAAAAAGATGAAATGTATTAGTAGTGTTGGTCAAGTACACAACTATGAGGTACTTCATTAACACTATTGGTGAGCAGAATGCAGCAACTACACACAGTCTCTGATCTGTCCTGTGCCGGATCTGAATCAATATGCACAGGTTTAGAGAAAAAGGAGTGAAAAATTAATATCAAGTCATTCTAAAGTGTAATCAAAAAGCTTTAAAGGAGTGTAACTTTGAAAGGCAGTGTAAATTTCTTTTGTAACATATTTGTGTCTAAACATCCCATTTTTCCTACTCTGATCTTTAAGCATTACTTATGTACATGTCTCTATTCTCTCTACCTGTTAAAATATTTAAATTCTGTAACTCAAACTATATCTTTTACATAAAGCGGTTACTGGACTAAAAAATCTGAGACTATTCCACATACAGTATGGTACATGCATTAAAGGCACAATATGTACGTTTCGCCGCTAGAGGTCACTTATTCAAAACTAACAAAGTAGTATCTTGATGACGGCATGAATGAGCGTGGAATCGTGGGAGTTGTCGTCTTCACCTCCATAGCTGAATGAAAGCAATCCGATGGGGCTCAGGCAGAGATCATGTTCATGTATGAGCGAATATATTAAAGTTGTATTAACGTTACTGTGTGTATGAACAGGGCGCAGACGAGAGCCTTTCAGTGGAGCAAATGCTGGTTGATGCTAATATGCTAATGCTAAAAAGCTGGTTGACTTGTGTTCTTAAATGGCATTCCATTTATTTTAAAATATATTGTATGGCAGAGAAAATAAAGCTCTTTCTGATTTTGCTATGTTAAGCCACTTGACAAAATAGTGTCTCTGAGTCAAGAAAACAAGAGATTCAAACAATAAGCCTAACCATGTTGAACTATATAACAATTATTTTCTGTTGGGTATCCAAATTGTTGGAAACATTTGGGAAAGTATAAGTACACAAGTGACACAAATATATAACATTGTTCTAGTGGGTTTTGAATATTTTAATCTAAAATCTGTTGTGCCTTTAATGTTGGAAAATGTGAAGCGTCTTTCCCCAGCTTTCCTCACTTTGCTTCTGCAAACCATGACATTGTGTGACAAATCTCACATAATTTCCCTTGAAAGCAGAGATGTGAATTTTCTAAATCAAGATAATATATTTATATTTCCTTTATTTGCTCACAAAGTTCCCTATGATAATATCATAAACTAAGAAGTCTGCATCTAACTCAATTTGCCCCACACCAGCCACCCTTGTTTTTGCAGCCACCCTACTAAAATTGTTTTTAGTAATATTCTAGATTAATCTCTATGTTGGCAAATCACCAAAATGTAATTAAGCAATATCACACTGTGCCAAGAAAATTATTTTTTTTAAAGAAGCCAAAGCTGATATAAACTGTGAAACTTCCCAGTGCAACCCAGTGCTGTTATATGAACTATTGGCACTTCTGAACTGTAGCTTATCCAATCAAATTAGAGGACCGGAACTAACTTGTATAAAATATATTTTTACCCTGGAAAGTTAGCTTTGGCATAAAATCTTACACTACAGTATAAACATTGTTTGGCTTGTCTATTGCATCTTGAATGTTTAAAATGGGTATTTAAATTAGCTTTTGTTTGAAAGGCTGTAGTTTAGAGTGGAGTACTGTGGCAGAACAAAACAAAATTACAGCATATGTGTGCTTGTTTGTGCATTTCAACAGATAAAGGAGGCAACAGGGCAATTAATTGATTTTTGGATCAGTGCATGTTAGTTAGAATAATGGACTCAAGTATTTTTAGATGAAAGGAGGCAGTGTATGTTTGTGTGTGTACAAGAGGTAGAACAACCCTGTAAAAGAAATGATGGAGAATTTTTGGAAAACATTCATTACATAAAACGTTAACTGTCTGAGGTGGTTGAACAAATGTAAAGATAAATATGCAAACTTTTTCTTAAAAGATTGTTTTTCAAAGGAGTTACTGTTGGTGTTATATGACACTACCCAAAGGTACCACATTCTCTCATCAAATTCTCTGCATTGAATGTAGAGAATGTTGAATTTATATCAACTACTAGTTTTTGAAAGAAAGGAAGAGAATAGAATTAAAATGAGAGACCTGATCAAATTAGTAGAATTAGGCCTTAATTACATGTCTACACTGCCATGTAAGATTTTCTCCATGAGGATATAGGATGAACACAGAACATCTATATAAACACATACATAGACACAAAAACACATACTTTAAGCTATTAATTAGGTAAATCAATCAATCAATTTGTACTTACTGTAAATTAAAATGTACAGTATATATGGAGAATTTACGATATGCCAAGTTAATGATAAAATATTATTTTAATAAACAAATGTCTGTTTTAAATTAAATAATATAGACATGAGGTGTTATATGATATGATATGAATTACTGAAATTGAATTATGTGGAAAATGATTGGAGAGCCCGTTAAAATTAGAACATGAATATTATCTGGGAATCTAAAAACTGAAAAAGACAATACAGAAGTGCATGTTTCAAATGATTGTTCTTTGTGAGGAAGCAGTGAGAAGCTGCTTCCAATTATTCCCGGATCTCTCATTCGGAGCAAGTGTGTGTTGGGAGGGAACTGTGTCAATGTGGGCCGGGCCAGATGTCAGCTCCTTTGCGTTGAGCCTTCCTTCTAAAAAACATACCTCTGCTAGGTTTGATCAGGTACTTAAACATTTCTATTATCTCCGTCTTTAGCCTTCGTCATTTTTGTTTTCTCTGGCACCTCACTAACTCTCATATAGCTTGTTCACAGAGTGAGGTTTTGGGGTTCGAGTCTGACAATCATATTTATTAATGTGTGACTTAAATTATTTTGTCCATGTAAAAACTTACAGGAGCACTCAGATACTGTCTGTATGAACAAATAAATAATAATTAATGAAGGACATATGGGCTGACAGACTGTCAGTCTGTGCATAATGGTGGCAGGTGGGGATTTTTAGTAATTCTTTTGCAGGTTATTGTTCTGCCAGTTGGCTGTCTTTATAAATGTGAGGCATAACTGAATCATTCAATCTATTCATTCATAAATGACGATTCATTTGTGAATGGTACAAGTGTTTGCCTTTATGAGTGGCTCATTTAATTATTTACTCAATAGATAAGTTCATTCAGGAATTAAACAAGTGACTAGCTGCATCTGAATACACATACTTTCACCTCTATATTAGGTGAAAAATAGTATGTAAAAAACATTCACAGAATTCTTAAACCAGCAGGCAAAAAGTACCTGGCCTAGTACTTCCAGTGAGATGCATGTACACTTTACTATACCACAAGGTCACAGGAGAGGATTTGTGAATGGCAGTATATACAGAACAATGGTGAAAAATACAACCCCAAATCCAGAAAAGTTGGGACATTTTGTAAAATGCAATACAATCAAGAATCTGTGATTTATTTCTTTGCTTTCACATTTATTTAACTGACAAAAGTACAAAGAAAAGATTTCCAATGTTTTCACTGAACAACTTAATTGTATTTTGTAAATATTAACAAATTTTGATTTTGATGGTTACTATACACTCCAAAAAAGCTGGGACAGAGGCAAAATAAAAAAATAAAAAGTGAAAAGCTTATAGAATATCCAAGTTAAACTCTTTTGAAACAGTCCACAATAAGTATAGGTGACCTGGTAATAGGTGAGGGTATCATGATTGAGTGTAAAAGGAGCTTCTCTGTTTTTGCAAGCAAAGATGGGTTGGCACAAAGCTCACTACTTTGTGCCAAATATCATGAGAGAATTGTCAACCAATTCAAAAATCACATTTCTCAATGCAAGATTGCAAAGAATTTAGGTCTTTCACCCTCTACCATACATAATATTGTGAAAAGATTCAGGGAATCCAGAGAAATATCAGTCCATGTAGGGCAAGACAGGAAACCTCAGTTGAATGTGCGTGACCTTTGAGCCCTCAGATGGCACTGCATAAGAAACCATCATCCTACTCTGTATAGCCACATTGGGCTTGGGTGTTCTTTGGAAAACCGTTGTCTCTTAACACAGTCTGCTGCTGCATCATGAAATACCACTTGAATCTCTTTTATTCAAGGAGAAAGCTATACATCAATTCTATGCAGATATGCCTCCGAGTTCTCTGGGTCCGAGCTCACCTAAGATGGTGCTGCAGTCAGATGAGTCCACGTTTCAGGTTGTTTTGGGGAAAAATGGACATTGAGGTATCAAAAGGGACCACCCAGACTTTCATCAGCAACAGGTGCCAAAACAAACATCTGTCATGGTATGGGGGTCCATCAGTGTAAATGGCATGGGTGACTTGACAGATTGGTTAGTGTGGACCATGCCTCAATCCCAAATTCTTAAAAAACACATTACAGAGATGCACAAAGATGGAAAAGTCTATACAAAAGCATCACTAAAGACCTAGGTGTTCATGAATCCAAGGTAAGTGGCCCTGTCTTCATGGGTTTTATTTTGACATTGGTGGGGACATAACAACAGTTCCCGCTGAATTGGACCAGTGATGATTCTAAAACATGCACAGGTCCCATATTTCTATAGTAGGCAACAACTTTCACGCTCATCTAATAAACAGCATGCTCTTATTTCAGTGTTGCTTTTAATTTTGTGGATATTCCAGCTAACAATTTGCATTCATATTGTACATTCAGTTTAACAACAATAAAGTTAAAGAGGGTAAACTTTATCATTAAACCAAACTGTGCACATATGTTTAAAACACATACCTAATGTTCTTACTCCGTCCATGCAATAAATGTACATCCTTGAAAAAGCACAGTTTTCTAGTATACTTTCTACTTCTCAGGTCATGTCAAATGCGGATAGAATTACATCAACAGTGATTACATATAAATATATTTTAATCGTTTGATCTATATTCTATAGATGTATATTGGTAGGGACATGTCCCCAGCGACCCTACTATGCCCTCGCCGCCTTCAAATGTAGAAAATTCTTAAATGATGCTACTTTCCCTATGAGTGTGCATCCTGCAAATATCACTCTCAGAACACAACAAGACCCAAGTGGAAAAAAAGGATACTTTATTGTATTTGAAATATATTCCCTTTTTCAACATTGCAAATATACTAAAAAAAAATGGACTATCTCTAGATATAATAAAAGTATATTAGCATCATGCTTTTTACCTATTTTTACAATACAACTTTTAACACACTTTAAAATAATTGTACTTTAGTATATTTTCTAAAAGTATATGGAAAAACAAGCATACTTAACATATTTCTAAAAAGTGCTTTATAAGTACATTGTTAAAAAATATATGCAGTTACACTTTTAAGAAATATGCTAAACACTTTACTTTTAATATATTTCTAACAAGTGCACTAGAAGTACATTGGTAATAAATACATGCTTAATTATACTTTTAAGAAATATGCTAAAAACAAGCATACTTTTAACATATTTTTAAAAAGTGCACTATAAGTACTTTGGTAATAATTATATGCTTAGTTACATTTTTAAGAAATATACTAAACACAAGCATACTTTTAGTGAAGTTTTAGTGAATTTAAAGAAAACATACTTATGTTGCTCTTACTTACAATACATTTGTTGAGTAGGCCTACTTTGTGTAAGAACACAGCAAAATGATTACGCTTTTGGTGTGTTTAAAACATATGAACTTTATAAACACTTAGGCCTACTGCAATATATTTTAAATATTTATGTATTTATCATTTTAATATTATTTTTTTTTTTTTACAATGTACCAACTTATAATGTATTAGAAACATTTGTCAACTATTATTAAGCATTGCAATAAGCATACCTAAAATTAATGTTGTCCACTTTTACTTGTTTGTAGGCTACTTGTAAAAGGCTACTTAAAAGGCTGTTGTCCACTGCATGCTACGTTTGCACTATTAAAAATCCCACAAGGATTTCAACATCATATTATTTGAAATTGATCATAGATACATTTTCTAGAGATTTTTATTTTTTTAATATTTTTTTATTTTTTTTATTGCAGATCACATTTGTTACAATTTTTTAACTTGTAATACAAAAATCATTTAGTTACAGTTCACGTTTTCATAAACAATACAAAAATGAATAAAATAAATAAATATCAGCCAATAGATACACTGTAAAATGAATTTTGATGATTTGTTATCACAACTTTTTATATTTTGTCAAATCAACTTAGATAATTAATGTAGTTCAGATAACATAATATTTTGAGTTTCTATTTATTAAACCAATCTCCTTTGTTGTATTAACTAAAAAAAATTAATTTCAATGAACTCAAAATTTTAAGGCAACCAGGTAACTTACTTACTTTTACCTTACTTTTTTAAGTAAATCCAACTCTTTTTTTTACAGTGTATAGAGAATTGAAACAAATCTCATATAAGTGACAAATAATCTGTATCAAAATGATAAACAAACATTTTCCAGAGATGTTAAAAAAAAGTTTGTACTTGTTTAAATTCAAACAATTGCATAACGTGACTAGTCCTGATTGGTTCCAGACCCGTTAAATGGTTGTGATTGGTTCTTATGATAATGAGCTCGTCTCGCACTGTTGCACCTCACTCACTCAGAGCTTCCGTTTATCAGATGATGTGCGTGTTATGTTACTTGAATGTGATTAGATTTAGAAGTCTTAATTTAAACTGTTAAAAATATATAGAGTGATCATGTCTCTTTAGAGGACTAGGAGGAAACCACGCGATTCATATGGCTTAGGTGATATTTTCTGTGATTAACTTTTTGAAACGTAGCGTTTTGAGAAAGTGTTGATTTTACCCAGCTTCTTCAAGTTTGCATGGCGTGTGACATTTGGAACCTCATTATGTTGTGATTCTAGGTAAGATTTGTATTACATTAACGTTACTTGTCTTTTTCAGTCGTATTTTTGACACAAAGTGTAACAGCACGTCTTTTTTCCAGTTCAGCTACATTCAATTTGACCAATCAGAGCCAAGCTTTTCAAGTCTATGTCGAAGCAGACTCGAAGAGATAAAGATACTGCCTCAGAAGTTACTGGTAATGCTACGTTCACACCGGACGCGAATAGCGCGTCAAATTCGCGCCTACCGCGTCTTATACGCTTGACTATGGAAAGCCGTTAGGGCCAAAAACACGTGAATTTTAACGCGTATTTAACGCGTATTTTACGTGTATTTTATACGTAAAATACACGTAAAATACACGTAAAATACGCGTTGATTATGTCATGTGTATTTTACGTGTATTATACGCGTATTTTACGTGTGAAATACGCGTGAAATACGTGTTAAAAATCAGTATGAACGGGTCGGTGTCATTGGCTGCTGAATACTTGGGTCTAACCATTTCTGTGAGCTTAGAGGGGTGTACCTTTCATAGACTAGGATACCACCAGTTTACATGCTATAGATCAGCTTATTCAGGTTTTTTGTATAACCTATATAAATAATATATTTAAATTGCAGTTTAATGAAAATTTAGATAAAAATAAAATTGACTTGTTTTTCTCCACTCATGCCTTTTTGTAAATAAACACATTAGTGGACATTCTAGCTTTAACATCAAAGCATTAACATTTGTGTGGGGAAATCAGTTACAGTGGAGGTAACCAATGCAGGTTTATGATCAATGCAGGTTTAAGATACAGACCACTGTAATCAATATCTGTCTTTGGAAAACAACGTGAGCTTTTGTTGTGCTTACATTTACAGCTATAGCAAGCAGGGGGCGCTTATTCAAACCTTTTTGTTCTGAAATTGGGCACTCAGACAAACTGTAATTAGGTATAGGTGATATTATAAATTTAAAGGAATTTAATGACTTAAAGTATTTAAATATGTTATTTAAGGCTTTCAGAATTAGAATGAGAGCGTGTGCTCAGGTCAGGACAGGTATAAGAACTTGATTTGGCTTTCCTGACAGCAGAAGTATTTTACTGTATACTAAAGTAGGTCACCTTGATAATTGGTATTAAAGCAATTTATCTGTAAAAATTATTAGACACTTTGGTAAAACACCATATAACATTTAAGTAAACATTTAAACATAAAAATACTAAGTAGCTTATTTTTTTAGAACCACAGTTAATCTGCAAGTAATCTGGATTGTTGCTGAGAATCTTATTGTACACTTCATAACAGCTAGAATTTATTTTTACGGCTGGTTTTGTGACAGTTTATATGCTTGTTTAGCAATTGTGAGGGACTTGATTGGCTTACTGAAAGTATTAAAAAGCTATCGGAAGACTAATTATACTGCACACTGCTCAAGGACCTATACCATGAAGGTAGCTGAACAAACTCAGGGTTAAAGGAGTAGTTTTGAGTTGACAAAACCAAATCAAAGCAATCAGGCTTTGTTGATGCCATGAAGAAACTCACAAACTGTCTCTGTCAACTTAGATCTTGAAGCTATGAACCAAACTCCTGAAACAACTGTTATTGGCACCAGATCAAGAAAAAAATATAATTCAAAGTTGTATATGTCACAGCCTTTTTTGATTCATTTTGGGGAAAGTCACTTGCGTGTTCTGTTACACAACTGTATACAGTGACTCTGCTAAGGCCATAGTTCATTGTCTAAGTGCTCGTTTTTTAGATATTCTTATGAACATGTCCAGACAGAGCACAGCTGATAATATAGAACAAATCAGGCTATTTACTGTTTAACTTAATCAAATAGCAAGTCAGTTGTGTATTTTGCTGAATATTCTTCATGTGTAAATCTCTAATATTTAATGTTAGAATATTTACTCTGCATTTTCTGTTTCTATAGAAAACCACACACTAAATACACCCATAACTAAGGACAACCATTCAATCCTTGTTAATAACTGAGTTGTTGTGGTGACAAATAAACAGGTTACTCTCAAATTTCCAACATGTTTTTACCAAGTCTCTTACCAGACACCATGTGGCATATTTTAACCAGCAGTTTACTGAAATGAGACTGTGCTATAAAGCTAACTCGTTTTTTTCAGTTCCCCACTCACTTTGCCTTCCTCAAGCACTGACAGAACACATCCAAGCTTGTGATCATAAATTCATACAAATCATCTGCATGATAAGATGCACTTAGTAGTCAGTTTGTTAACATATGCATTACTATTTTAAATCAGAATTGATGTCACCGAAACTGTATTATTTAGAAAAAATGAAATGAAGCTGAACTCTGTTATCTGTTATCTGTCTCATCTTTGACTTATGTTCATTGTTTTTAGTGTTTGCCTGTCTCCATCTGCTTCTCTGCTTGTTTGCTTGATATAGCCTAATAAGCTGACTGCCTGTTTCTTTTGTCTGTCTATTTTTTGTATTATTTTGTGAAGCGACCTTGGGTTCTTGAAAGGCGCTATAAAAAATAAACTTATTATTATTATTATCTGCCAAATGCCAGGGACTGCAGATGAAATTTAGCTCTGTAGCTAATTCTGGGACAGTTCTTTACTGTCCATTGTCCCTGTTATAATAATAATGTGTAAATGTACTAATGTGCACAAGGGAGCAATCTTGGTAAAAATATTTTTTCATAAAAATGCAATCTATTTTCTTTGGTTTACACAAGAAAACGAAGAAAAAAAGAAATAGGAGGATATTTAATTGTGGTAGCAGTAAAATACTTCTGCTGTCAGGAAAGCCAAATCAAGTTCTTATACCTGTCCTGACCTGAGCACACGCTCTCATTCTAATTCTGAAAGCCTTAAATAACATATTTAAATACTTTAAGTCATTAAATTCCTTTAAATTTATAATATCACCTATACCTAATTACAGTTTGTCTGAGTGCCCAATTTCAGAACAAAAAGGTTTGAATAAGCGCCCCCTGCTTGCTATAGCTGTAAATGTAAGCACAACAAAAGCTCACGTTGTTTTCCAAAGACAGATATTGATTACAGTGGTCTGTATCTTAAACCTGCATTGATCATAAACCTGCATTGGTTACCTCCACTGTAACTGATTTCCCCACACAAATGTTAATGCTTTGATGTTAAAGCTAGAATGTCCACTAATGTGTTTATTTACAAAAAGGCATGAGTGGAGAAAAACAAGTCAATTTTATTTTTATCTAAATTTTCATTAAACTGCAATTTAAATATATTATTTATATAGGTAATACAAAAAACCTGAATAAGCTGATCTATAGCATGTAAACTGGTGGTATCCTAGTCTATGAAAGGTACACCCCTCTAAGCTCACAGAAATGGTTAGACCCAAGTATTCAGCAGCCAATGACACCGACCCGTTCATATTGATTTTTAATGCGTATTTCACGCGTATTTTACGTGTATTTTACGTGTAAAATACACGTGAAATACGCGTGAAATAATCAACGTGTATTTCACGCGTATTTCACACGTAAAATACATGTAAAATACGCGTAAAATACGCGTTAAAATTCACGTGTTTTTGGCCCTAACGACTTTCCATACTTGACCACTTTGAATCCATTCGCGCGTCAAGAGCGAAATTGACGCGCGTAAAAAACAAAAGTTTGAAGCGAAATTTACGCGCGTCACGCGCGTCAGAATCGAAACCCGTTGGCGGCCATCTTTTTTATGTTGATCGAGCATTCATCGAGAGAGTACCGCTCTGTATTTGCTCTGAATAGCATATATTCTGAATACGAGAGCAGAACGGCGGCGTCGCCGTATTTGTGTCCACCAGACCCTTCAAAGGCGAACCCAGTGTGGCGAGTTTCACCATTTGCTCGCTCCAGGAGCTGCGGCTGGATGACGGCCGCTGTCAGCGGTACTTCCGCCTGTCCCGCGCCCAGCATGATGACTTGTTGTCCCGCATCGGAGCGAGGATCACCCTCGCCCTCATCCACCTAATCTGTAATTTATTTTTGTTTTGATGATAAATGGAGCCAGCCTCCAAAAGTGATTAATCTGTACTGTGATTTTTTTTCTCTCTCTCACACATCACTGTCCAGACACGAACTTATGTTGGTTGTCTTTACATTATAATAATATTTCATATAATCTAGATATGGAATAAATAGCATTTAATACAAAATGAATGTCTCATAGGCCTATATTGAAATCAAGTTTTATGTGATAAAATATTTGCTTTGTTGTGCATTAGCTACCACCGTCATATTACAAAATAATTTATTGAAGCATCCAGATGCTTCACCACGTGACAGCAGCAAGCAGCTAGGCTCCTGATTGGTTAACGCGGCGCGAATTGACGCAGAAGTTCAGATTTTTCAACTCGGGCGGCAGACGCGAATTCGCGTCAAACGCGCGAATGCACAAAATGCACCATTCGCGCGTAATGCGCATAATGCGCCAGACGCTCAATTCGCGCCATTCACGCTGGTATCATGTTTTATGGGTATACGTGCGTTATGTGTGAATAAACTCTCTGACAGTGCGATATGGGTTATGTGATGTCATTTTTATAAATAAATTAAATATATAGGCTATATAAAAACACATGTCTTTATTAAAGAAAACAATATTGATAAACACATATTTGGAATGGAATTAAATAACAAGTACTTTGGGTGTCTTGTTCATTATATTTATTTTCATATAAAAGCAACAACTTAAATTACATCCAGTTTATTAGCAACACCTGCACGAGCGTGAATCCCGTGTCTCCCGCAATATCCGCCTTTGATCTCGCAGGTGTAGATCAGGTGTAGATCCACTGCGAGAAGAGAGATCTGTCCGGCTTGCCTGCGCTTTTTTCACTCCTCCCCTCACTGCAGCCGCCTACTCTCGCATACATTTCAGGCGAGGCAAGGCGCATCTCAAACAAGCCTGAAATCACTCGCGCCTGACGCGCTATTCGCGTCCGGTGTGAACGTAGCATCACACCGTGTCCTAACTACACGCGACGCGATAAAATTCCAGCGACAGCAAGTGTGTCTGTCCACACTAGACGCGACGCGACTAGCCATTCAGAACAGCGTGTGGGCGGAGTCTCTCTGTGAAAGCGCACTGCTGGCCCGCACTCGCATTGGATCTGTCAGCCGCGACGTCGCAGAAATAGGAACCGTTTCTAAATTAGAAACTTCGCGTGTCGCCGTCGCGTCTGGTTAGGACAAAAACTCTGATTAACATGGAAAAGATACCTTTTATCGCGTGTCGCGGCGTCGCGTCGCGTGTAGTTAGGACACGGTGTCCGTATATGATTAAAGTCATATAATTGAAATATGCAGCATTGTGTGTCAATTTTGCATGTTATTAAGAGTGCGGGCCAGCAGTGCGCTTTCACAGAGAGACTCCGCCCACACGCTGTTCTGAATGGCTAGTCGCGTCGCGTCTAGTGTGGACAGACACACTTGCTGTCGCTGGAATTTTATCGCGTCGCGTGTAGTTAGGACACGGTGTTAGTCTTAGCTTCTGTTTGCATAAATAAAAAGCTCACTGTTTAGTTTATACTTAATAAATATTTTTAAAATGTATGTGGAGACATTTCCCAGATAGCAAGTATGTTTGGGCCACATGTGGGTATTATCTGGCACATATGGCCTAGATGTGTCATGGCAGAACAGATATGGACCAAATTGTGACCATATTTGTTTTGACATAACGTTAAAATCTGCGGGGAATGCTCTCTTGGTTCACAACTCATTTTGAGGTATATGGCCCAGATAACAATGAACACATGAGAACCATATGTGGTTGAGCTATGGCACACAGTGAGAAACACCGACTTGTGGTAAACATTTGGCTTATACATGGAAAAACACAGGAATCCTGAAATCAAGAGCAGGTTGCTATGCATCTTCCCTACTATTGGTGGAGTGAGACTACGGCGCGAATTTGACTTCGACGCGGGCGGACAGCAAGCGGACAGCGGGCACCAACTCTGCTTTCCTCACGACTGTGTACATTCAGGTAAGTGATGTTTTGGCACTATAAAGTCATATAATTGAAATATGCAGCATTGTGTGTCAATTTTGCATGTTATTAAGCGTTATTATACTTTCCTCATCTTAACAATACAGCGGTCCGCTGGTTTGCCATTTTAAATTCTGATGGTTTTGGCTATAAATCAACAGTATAAGTTACTGTCGTACACAAAGTATCGTATGTCATGTGTAATATCATATATTTGTGAATTAAGGCGACGCGGTCCGACGTCGGTCGGTGTTAACTTAACGTTACTGTTCGTCAAAAAACCTAACGTTAGGCCTAACGTTAAATCCATACGGTTAAATCCTAATTTGTGTACTCAATCATTTAGCCTTACTAATCATAATAATAATAATAAAATGCCAACAAGATTAAACACATACGTGTTCATTATTGTATCCTTTTATTTAACTCTGAAATGAAATTCGACCAATACTTTTTCTCATGACTTTTCCCTCTTTAAAATTAAGTTGTAACGTAACGTTATAGGCTATTAGTGTTGTCACAATACCAAACTTATGACTTTCGATACAATACCTGATTTAAATACCTTGTTAACATGACCTAATAATGAACTGCACTTCTACAGCATATTAATGTGTTAATGTTAATTTCAACATTTGCTAATACATTCAAATCAAAAAGTGTACTTGTTAACGTTAGTATGCACTGTGAACTAACATGAACAAACAATGAACTGCTTTATTTCTATTAACTTAACTAATGTTATCAAAGATTACCAAATACAGTAAGAAATGTAGGCTATCACTCATGGTTTGTTCATGTTAGTTAATACATTAACTAATGTTTGTTAACAAATAAAACCTTATTGTAAAGTGTTATCAATTGTAAATTAATTTGAAAGCTTCACTTGACTGCTTGTTCATGCCTTGCTTTTTACCATTCTCTCCCATTTATTTAAAATAAATAAATAAATAAATAAATAAGTACATGCCACAGTGTGATCGTGCAGAAATGTTTGCAACAATCACATTATGTTAACATTCTCTAACCTTTCACAAATACGAACCCCAACCTGTCGTAACCTGTGTGTGCTACCGAATTGTTATTTCATGATTTGAATAATTTAATAGTTTTTTTAAATTAAATTGTATGAGCACAATATAGTTTATAGTTTTTAATCTTTGTTATTAAAATAAGCAAAGATGCAAATAAGCAATATGACAAATACTATAATAAGAAAGATACAAATTAAATACAGTGCTTCAAATTTTTCATACTTTCATGTTCCCACAAGTTAGTGTTGTAGCCATGACAAAACCAAGTGAACTAAACCTGTCCCTTCACTGTACATGTTATATGATGTGCTTATAATTTATATTATTTTAACTAAAACTCTGCACTTATATTAATATCTGAAATTATGCCTGATGTCATTATGTAGCCTGCTTTTAACCCAGCTTCCTTTTTTACAACAGATTTTGTTTTTGTTTTTCTTACAGATTTATTCGGTGAGACATTTCCCTTCAAATTATCATCATGGACATTGGAAGTAAATGTAAACCAAATAACCTTAGAAGGAGGGCTGTTAAAAGAGTAAATGACTTATTTGACTCCCTTGGTTGTGTTCAAGATAGTGAGGAGGAATTACACTCAGATCATTTATCTACCACGCATGTGTCAGATTCTGAGGAGCCACGTGCCGAGTCGTCATCAGAGGGGGTTTCTGATGATGACCAATCTGATGAGGGGAATTTAGCGAGTGATGATTTGGTTGCTTCACTGGCAGGCTGGGCTGTAAATTTTGGAATCTCTGATTGCTTTGTCTGCCCTTTTGACCATACTTAGGGTGCATCTCCCTTTCCTTCCTAAAGATGGTAGAACTCTGCTTAGAACAAAAACCTCTTACAAGACTCAAATGATAGCTGGTGGAGATTTTCATTACTTCGGTATACTAAATTGACTAAAGACAGCATTTGAAAACATGTGGTCCAAAGTTCCAGACCAACACATTTTTAGACTGCAGTTAAACTTTGATGGCATTCCACTGTTTAATAGCAACTCTGTACAGTTTTGGCCAATACTTGGTATTCTTCAAGACTGTAAAGTAAAGAGGCCCTTTGTAATCGGACTGTTCTGTGGTAGCTCTAAACCAAAATCTTTGAACGAATATTTGAAAGATCTTGTAAGTGAATTGAAAACACTGAGCTGTGGGTTTGGCATTAAAGGTAAATGGTTCTTTTTAAAAGTTAGTTCTGTTGTATGTGATGCACCTGCTAGGGCTTTTATCAAAGCCATCAAGAGTCACACTGGCCACTCTGGCTGTGGTAAATGTACTCAAACTGGCCTGTATCTCAAACACCGAATGACCTTTCCTGAAATGAATGCCCCACTTAGGACAGACCTCTCTTTCCGGCAGATGATAGATGAAGACCATCATGTTGCCAAGTCTCCTCTAATAGAAACAAACATTGACATGGTTGGTGGTTTTCCTCATGACTACATGCATCTTGTTTGTCTTGGGATGATGCGGAGACTTTTAGATCTTTGGCTGAGTTCAGGGCCACTCCGTGTTCGTTTACCTTCCCGGCTGAGTCAAGTCATTTCAGATTCTCTTGTAGGGTTGAGATTTTACATACCTTCTGATTTTGCACGTAAACCAAGACCACTAACACATAGACTAAGGTGGAAAGCTACAGAACTCAGGCAGTTCTTGTTATACACTGGTCCAGTGGTCCTTTGTAATGTCCTGCCCTCACCAGTGTACAGCCATTTTATGCTTTTGTCAGTTTCTGTTTATATTCTTCTCAGTCGGAAATTTTGCTTTCTGTTAAATGACTTTGCTCATACATGTCTGGTGTCTTTTGTTGAACATTTCGGCGTGTTATATGGTCAGGAATTTCTTTGTTACAATGTGCGTGGATTAGTGCACCTCTGTGAGGACGTAAAGCAGCATGGTAATTTAGATGAATTTTCTGCTTTTCCTTTTGAAAATTTCTTGGGCACTCTTAAAAAGCTTGTCAGAAGACCTAGCAATCCTTTGGCCCAAGTCATTCGCAGGCTATCCGAAATAAATGCCCAGAGCAATGCACGTGATGAGACCATCAATAGGACCCTTAGACGTGAACACAGCAATGGCCCTGTTCCTTTGATATTTTCAAAAGCAGTTCATCAGTTTCAAGAGGCTTTCCTTGGTGGTTTAGTCATTAAAATAACTGAAGGAGACAATTGTGTGAAAATACAGAATAGTATTGCCACTGTTGTGAACATCATTTTGAGCGAAGGAAAGGTATTTCTTGTGTACAAAGAGTATAAACATAAAAGCTCTTTCTTTGAATATCCAATGAATTCGTGTGATTTGGGAATTTTTGTTGTGAGGGAACTATCTGAAGACGTGCAGATCTCAGAGTTTGATGGCAGTATTGAGAAGTATGTTAGGTTACCTCTTAGAGAAAATGTTGTTGTTTTACCATTACTACATTCTGCACAAGTTCATGAAACAGAAAATTAAATATGGGATGTGTGGCGATAAACCAGTACAAAAGCCACAGTTGGTAAGTATTTATCTAATTGTTATTTTTGTTTTAATTCATAATGTCTGACTCCCTAGTCGATAAAACCTGTTGTTATTGCAAGATAAGGTGCTATGAAGTTAGGAGGACATTTTAAAGAGCCAAAATTAAGTTCAAGCTACAAGGTCTTACTGTTAGGTAGGAGTGTACGATATGTATCGTCAATAATAATATAGTAATTGTTGTTTTAACAATGTGGAAGCTGACATCGCAAAAAAAAAATATATACTTGAGAGTGCATGTTTCACTGTGTGACATAGCCTAATAGAATGACATCCAAATTTCAATATTATGTAAGGGAGCAAAAAATGCTCCATAGGAGTTTTTGTAGGCTATTTTTATTTGATATATTTAAGAATTATTAGACGAGCAAGTAATATGTTTTTATGCTTTGTATATCTTTCAGAAGGTTTTAACTCTCCTGACAGGCGGTTGTTGAAAATAAGAATGTGTTCTTAAAAGAATAGTTCACTTAAAAATGAAAGTTCTGTCATT
This sequence comes from Semotilus atromaculatus, assembly GCA_031834385.1. NCBI lineage: Eukaryota > Metazoa > Chordata > Actinopteri > Cypriniformes > Leuciscidae > Semotilus > Semotilus atromaculatus. The sequence goes on along the minus strand of JAULUF010000009.1, from coordinate 13,488,189 downwards.
GTTTACCCACCCTCAAGTTGTTCCAAACCTGTATGACCCTTCTGGTCCCACTTTATATTAAGTGGCTTTAAGTACTATGTACTTACATCGAAAAATAATTACAATATGCTTATTGTGTTCATGTTGTATTGTAAAACACTTTTGCTGCTATTGAGGTGTGATACGGGTAAGGTTAGGGTCAGGTGTGGAGGTATGGGTCGGTATAAGAGTGGGTTAAGGTGTAAGGAAAGGGCCAACAGTGTAATTACATGCTGGTATTTTTTAAATATAAGTACAATGTAAAAACATGTATCTACACAATAAGTCCATTGTATCTAATTATTAATTTCAATGTAAGTACATAGTACTTAAAGCCACTTAATATAAAGTGGGACCGAACTTCTTTCTTCTGCTGAACACAAAATAAGTTATTTTGAAGAATGTCGGTAACTAAACAGTTGATGGACCCCATTGACTTCCATAGTATTTTTTTTTCCTTCTATGGAAGTGAATGGTGCCCATCAACTGTTTAGTTACCGACATTCTTCAAAATAACTTATTTTGTGTTCAGCAGAAGAAAGAAGTTCATACAGGTTTGAAACAACTTGAGGGTGGGTAAACAATGACATAACTTTCATTTTGTGACTTGCCTAGTTAAAGGTTAATAATAATGTTTTTCCTCGATTCATGATTGCAAATTTAGTACAATCAATATCAAAAGAAGTTATATTTTATACATTTTATTTACTTTCATTGTGTGAAAATTCAAATACAAGTCATACAGGTTTGAAATGAAATGAGGATGAGTAAATGATGACAGAAATTTCATATTTCAATTTGTATTAAGCATTTAATGAATTGTTGATAAAAATATAAATAACAGTGGTTCTCAATTGGTTTGGCCACGGGACCCCCCTTTTCCTGTGATAACTAAGCCTTGACTTTAAAAAAAGAATATATATATATTTAAATAGATAGGAGTACCAAAATTATAAAATATATTTTAATTATACAATAAATCTCTTATTTACATAATTTACACTTGTGTTTATAATGAAAGGATTAGCAGTGTTAAGCGTATTCTGACTTTCTGAGCAGCACCTCCGATTGTTCCAAACCTGTATGATGTACTTCTGTGGAACTCAAATGAATGTGTTTTGGAGTATGTGAACAATATTTTCAGTTTTGAGACTCATGTTCTTTTTCTTTTTTTGTTCAATAGGCATGTTCCATATCGTTTCTTTTTTGGAAACAAATGAGGTGGAAGTGGTGCCCAGCGGTTGGGTAGATGGTGACCAATGTGTCTGGCCACGCCTAAGAGGGGAGAGCCTCACAAAGGCTGTGAAACTTGCAATGAAACCCAAGAAAGATTGGAAAATTTTTAAAGTAAAGCTTCTCTACACAACAGGTAGTTCTTTAATGTTTAACCCCAATAAATATATGTGATACATAATATTTAATGTCTCACTATAAGTTGTGCGCTTTATCAACATATTTAAGAAAAACAGATTTTATTGCAAAAGAAAAATATTTGATCGTGCTTAGAATATCTGGATTCTATCAACTTTTCTATTTTTATAAAAATGTATAAATGTTTTATAAATTATGCTCATGTTTTTTCTGTTTATGTCCCTTTCACACAGTAAGCCCGGTAAATTACTGTAAAATTACAAGTACAACTTTTCCACTAAACACAGAAAGTTGCTGTTAAAACACGCAATAGCGTTCTGTCTTTTTACCAGTAAGATGCCATTCACACATCAGTACCAGAATACTAGTAACCTCTGATGTCAATCGTTCGAAATGACTGATGTCAAGTGTTAGTTCACCCAAAAATTTAAATGATGTCATTGATTCCTCATGTCGTTCTGAACCCGTAAGACCTTTGTTAATTTTTGGAACACAAATGAGAATATTTTTTATGAAATCCGAGAGGTTTCTGAACCATCCATATGCAGCAACGTCATTGCAACTTTCAAGGCCCAGAAAGGTAGTAAAGAATTTGTTAAAATAGTCCATGGGACTACAGTGGTTCAACTTTAATGTTATGAAGTGACGAGAATACTTTTTGTGTGCAATTTTGGGGTTATTGACATAGTAGTCTACAGGTGGTCAGAAATCTCTAGGATTTTATCAAACATATCTTCATTTGTGATGAAAGATGAATGAAGGTCTTACAGGTTTGGAACAACATAAGAGTGAGTAATCAATGACAGAATTTACATTTTTGGGTGAACTATCCCTTTAAATGCTGAACCGTTTTCTTCATCCACCTGGATGAGAAGTGCTTTAGTTTCATCTGTCCAAGTTGACAACATTATTTTAATGTTAACGTTAATTTACCGGTAGTTTACCAGTAAAGAATGTATGTGTGAAAGGGACTATTTAGACTATGTGGTTGTCATTTAGTCTTGCATGTGTTTTAGACAACTATGACGATGCCAGGAAAAAACTCCCAGAAGCAGAAATCTTCTCTGACATTCAGTCTGATACAGAGAGTGGGGCTAAAAAACCTAGACGAATTATGTAAGCATACATTTCTCTTTTCCAACATGAGTTTTTTATTGTTATGAGTTTTACTTTATTGTTATTATTATTATGTTTTTTTCAATTGAGCAAATATCTCTCAGTATATGGCAGTAGTAACCTTGTGTCAATTTCTATTTTTCTATGAAAGGAAAAGCTTTAGACTTCAAAACTTTAAACTTTTGAGTGACAGTGATAATGAAGATAATGAAGGGCACAATTTGAAAGGCCTGGAACCACCGCCTCGTATTAAGCCACCATCATTTCAAACATTTAGTCAGTCAACTCAAAGCCCCTCTTCAGCAAGACAGCAGCCTCCTCTTTGCCAGCCAGCTAGTCAGCCATCAGCTAGTGACCAATCATCTTTCTACCAGCCAGCAAGTCAGCCACCAGTGATTCAACAACCCTCTCTCTACCAGCCAGCAAGTAAACAGCCAGCAAGTGACCAATCCCCTTTCTACCAGCCAGCTAGTCAGCGACCAGCATGGAGCCAACCACCTCTCCAACAGCCAGCAAGTCAGCCACCAGCAAATCCACAACCACCTCTCTACCAGCCAGCTAGTCAGCCATCAGCTAGTGACCAATCACCTTTCTACCAGCCAGCAAGTAAACATCCAACATGTGACCTATCACCTCTTTACCAGCCAGCTAGTCAGCCACCAGCAAGTGACCAATCCCCTTTCTACCAACCAGCTAGTCAGCAGCCAGCATGGAGCCAACCACCTCTCCAACAGCTAGCTAGTCAGCAGCCAGCAAATCAACAACCACCTCTCTACCAGCCAGCTAGTCTGCAACAAACAAGTTACCAACCATCTCTCTTTCAGCCAAATAGCCAGCCAAGTTTAGATAACTTACCAAAAAGTCACCCTCCAACAGAGTTGGACTACTTACAGCCAGAAGGCTCAGAATCTGTCTTAAGGAGAAACCAACCACTACAAAGTATGTTATACAATTGTGCAACTTTAAAGTTAACACAGGTTTAATACTCTTGATTAATATCTAAGATGAATGGTTGTAGAGAATAATGTTCTTTGAACATATGGCATTTAGAAAATAATCTATTAAATGATCTAAACTGTTCTGGAGAATATATTAAGTCTTAATTCAACACATTGACTTGATTGATGTGTCAGTCAGCTAATATGCATGTTAATTTCTTTCAGTTTTGCTGAGGGAGATATTGACAAAACAAGAAATGCTTCTTGACCAGCAAAATACAATTATGAGAATTCTACAGTCAACACATCGCCCAAGGCCTGATGTCCACGATGGGGCCAAGTTCAGAGATCGTCTTCCTGTAAAAGATGTAGAGTCTCTTCAGTGCCTGGAGGCTGAGCTGAAGATGAACCCTGATGCTAAATCAGAATTGGTAAGAAATAAAATGTAGCCTAGTAGTTAGAAACCGTAAAGAAATTAATTCATCAAATGTAAAAAATAAAATACTTCATAGTCTTCCCTGTATGACCTAAATGTAAATCTGCATTCACACGGGGCATAGCGCTAAAGGTTATTTTTTTTTCATTTACTTTGAATGGCTGATGTCATGCGTTGCCGAACTGAATTTTGGTTTCCGTTGTGCCGCTTCACTGGCGTTGTTTGCGGCAGAAGTTGAAACATTTTCAACTTTTCAAGCGCCAACGAAGGCGTCAGCCAATCAGATCGCCTTTATGCAAATATCCTAGCGCGTTGCAGTTCAAGCTGGAAGTAATGTGATTGGCTGTTGTCACTATGACAATTGTCAACACCAAGCTTCAGACACGTCCTCCATCAAGCATGGATGCTGACGCTTTGCGTGAATGCGGTGTAATAGTTACTCAGTCAAGAGCAGTAAGTTATTTTCTCTTTTGTTTGATTAGCATTAATGGCACAGAGAGCAATAAGTATATTAGGCTGCTAATTATACTGATCATACTAATAAATATCTAGTTTACACTAGGGATGCATCGATCCGATACTCAGTATCGGTATCGGCTCCGATACTGCCATTTTTGCCGGATCGGGTATCGGTCAGAAGAGGCCGATCCAAATCCGATATTGTGCGTATACTATTGTGTTATTGTTAAGCCCCACAAAAGGCACAAAAACATTATAAAGCACCATAAAGGTTTCGTCCACTATCTTATAAGTGTTCTGAAGACATTATATAGTATAATGTGAGATATAAATTAATATTTAAGTCATTAAATTCAAGATCACGTAAATTTTTTCCTCCACTGCGGCTCTCAGTCATTCTCCATTCAGCATTCAAACAGCGCGTCGCGTTCGGTTACGACAGTCAGCACGATGAAACACTCTCTAAGATGATTCAATGTTACTATTATTATACTTGATCTGTAGATAAAGGTCTATAGTTTCGGATAAAACAACTTTATATTGCTGGACTTTATTGCTGTAACTAAATCAGGGTGTCTGTTAGATCACAGCACTAGAGTAGAGTCAGAGCATTATAATTGTTCTTCACACGCATCAGTGCCGCCGCTCCCACCACGCGCATCACGCGCTGTGCGTAGGGCACCAAGTGCTGAGGGGGCACCAAAAATAGCCTAATGAAAAATCAATCATCAAACTTCTTGTTATAATCAGATTCAGCGCGTTCTTCATCTTCAATCCGCAGCACCGAGCAGAGCTAGAGCACGTCAGAAACAGAGAGGACAGGGTGTGTGTGTGTTCATCTGAGCCTCATTGGTCCGTCACTGCTCGTCAATGTCAGAATATTTGAGATGACCAATCAAATCAAAGTAGGCGGGCTTTATGTTCACAGACGCTGAGCGCGAATTTTAACAGTGCAACTCGACGCTTCAGTGTACGGTCAAGTGCGAGATAAGATGTAAGTAGCTAAACTTAACGTTTCATATTTGACAGTTTTTTTTAGGTCATAAATGTTAAACGAATGACAAAAAATAATTAGGCAAACTAATATAGTTTTGTCTACTTTCGCCATTTTGAACTGAAAATAGGCCTATGTAACATGTAATTTAGTGTAATAGTTTAGGCTACTGTCATTGTGAGGGGACAAGAAACATGAACAAAGCCGTTTTCATCATGTTAGGCACAGGATTAATAATGAATGTGTACATATTGAGAATATAATACAAATTGTAGCCTTTAGTAAATTAAAAAAGCCAACTTTAGGAGGGGAAGAGACAGGGCAAGATAAAAACAAAGTGAAAAAGAGTGTGATGCTGATGAGGAGAGAAAAATAATCAGCTGCCCACTGACATGGTTTTAAAGCTGTTGTTATCGATTTTTTTTTTTGTTGCCTTCACAACATCTTAAAATGCACATCTGTAGTTCAGAGAAATCCAAAATTTTCTCGGGGAAACCCCGAACCCCCCTAACTACCCCTCATTGGGGTATGAAACATAAATGAAAATGAAAATAAAAATAAATGGGGGGGGGGGGGGGGGGAATCATAAAGGATTTATGCTTAGGGCACCAAAATGGCTAGCAGCGGCACTGACACGCATAGTGACTGAAATTTAAAACTGTTAAACGAAAAGGCTGACTATTGAAAGGCAACTATTGCATAGATAGATACTGTATAATACACTACGCATCAATATGTATTTCCTTTGTGCTTTGAACTTTTCAATCCGGATTGCGGACTCGAAGAGCTGCGCGCTGTGACTCCGTGTTGCTTCAAGCGCATCATTCTGCGCTCGGGATGCGCATAAGCACTGTTTGCAGCACTGTATTGAGCCTTTCATATCATAATACTTTTGCGCAATGAAAGATTATTAATAGCCTTTCTTGTTCTGTCCTATCTATCATATGTTGCTGACTCGTTAAACAGCTGTGCTATGCATTTAAAACATGTCTCAATTTTATAGTAGCCTAGGCTATTTTTAATAATTTTTTTGATTTTTGTTGTCTTGTTTTTCATTAATGTATTTTACAACAATACAAAGAGCAATGTGTAATGTTTTACGAGATTTAGTGTTACACTTATTGTCTTATTTGTTACCCACTAAATGTTTTTTTTCACTAAATGTTCAGATTTTATACAATAATTGTGCACTTGTGATTTTTCTAGACTAAATTTTACTGCTGAATTATCCACTAATCTAGTTTATAATAGCATTTTTGTCATAGATTATGATCATATATTTTTGGGATTTGTTGTTTTTCTCTATAATGAAGTTGTCTGTATTAAGTAGCTAGATTGTGTTTAACACACAAAAGAGTGATTATCAGTTCAACACACAGAGTTATAGAAATTATACTTGATTTAAAAAAAACTGCACTGGTATCAGATCGGTATCGGTATCGGTCGATACTCAGAATTTTTGTATCGGATCGGATCGGTTTTGAAAAAGCGGTATCGTTGCATCCCTAGTTTACACCCAACTGTTATGTTCACTTGAGACATAACCAACTGTTTACATGAATACTCATTTTGACAAAAGAAAGAATTGGTTTTCTGTGTATGCCCTTTAGCTGTGTCAGCATGTGCACCACATTAAGTTATTTTTCTTGACTTATTGTGCTTAAAGGGATAGTTCACCCAAAAATGAAAATTATCCCATGATTTACTCACCCTCAAGTCATCCTAGGTGTATATGACATTCTTCTTTCAGACAAATACAATCGAAGTTATATTGAAAAATGTCCTGTCTCTTCCAAGCTTTATAACGGCAGTGAATGGCTGTTTTTGTCCATATATTCTGTCCAGTGCATCCATCCATGATTAAAGTAATCCTCACAGCTCTGGGGGGTTAATAAAAGCCTTCTGAAGCAAAACCATGAGTTGACTAACTTATTTTAAACTTATTTTAAAACTTTGACTAAAATAACTAGCTTCTGGCAGATGGCCTACGCAAGTCGACTTGCGCCACAAGAGCAACACTTGACAATGTATGACGTAGGATGTAGGAGTAGCGTAAGCTTTGACGCCTCTCGCGGTTCAAACAAACAGGGCTGGGCAACAAACTCAAGCTCCTCCGACATTTCTCTTTAAAAATTCTAATTCGTGACTGGTGTTTTGTTTTGCTCTATCCTCTGCGCTTCCACGTTTGTCAATACATCATACATCAAATGTTACTCTTTCGCCGTAAATCTGCCGGATGCAAGTTATTTTAAGTTGATAAAGTTTTTAAAAATGTATCTTTTTCTTACACAAACGCATCGCTTCGCTTCAGAAGGCCTTTATTAACCCATCAGAGCCATATGGAGCACTTTAATCATGGATGGATGCGCTTTGATGGACTTCAAAACAGAAACCGGCCATTCACTGCCATTATAAAGACATTTTTTATTATAACTCAGATTGTGTTCGTCTGAAAGAAGAATGTCATATACACCTAGGATGACTTGAGGGTGAGTAAATCATGGGCTAATTGATTTTTGGGTGAACTATCCCTTTAACTCTTTTTAACATCAAATATGTCCTGCACATTATTCTCTCGTACATGCGTTTCATCGCTAAAGTTTCAATATTGCTGTGCTACACGTATACGTTTAACATGATATAGCAACATTTCTAATGATATAGATTATATACTATTGCTATTATTATACTACTAGTGCAAAGTAGGGATGGGCATTTTTGTCAATTTCTTATTTCGATCATTGATAGGTCTCAAAAAACGAGTACTCGATTACTCGGGGGGGCTTGTTCGGGTGCGGGGCTTGTTCTGGGAAGGTGGCGGGGCGTGTCCTTCATGGAGACAATGATATCAATTTAATATTTTAGCAATACTTTGGATTACATTAGCACTTTCTGATAGAACAAAATGTTATTTTACAGTATATTGGCTAAAATTACACTTAAGTCAGAGTAAAACTGACTTAAATTACTGAAAAACAGATGATTGATGAATTCTGAATACAATTTAAAGGATATGTTCATCATCATAAAAATGAATACACATGATACTTTTAGGCTACTTTATTCAACAGTAAATAAAACGTTCTCTTCAGTGTCAGGCTACTTCAGCAGCATATTTCAACTGTGCTTATGAAACAAAAACAAAAATGAACAGCTTAGTTTTCATTTAACAAGTGTAACAAACGACTTCTGTGTGTAAATAAAACAGACGGAATCATTTATTAAAACAAACACAAAAAAAACATCCTGTATAGGCCTATTTGCCATGACTGATGAAACTTAACTATAGGCTACAGCCTACATATTTTTGTTCAAAAAGATTTGTTTTTTACGCATGTCCGCGCTATTCTCCGACATGCCCGCTCGCGGTGTGTAGCGCGTCCACGCTATTCTCCGACTCCGACATGCCCGTTTGCGGTGTTTTTTACGTGTGTCCGCGCACGGTGTTCTTTATCAACCAAAGCCAGTCTCGGGGGCGACGCACTCGCCATCTTTCCATTCACTAATTTAACCAGAGCGAATGAGACGATTGCGTCACGTGTGGTGTTTGTCAACGCGCCTTTGGAGAGAAGTGAAAGTGACAGCTCGGCTAGTAGCCTATCGGTGTATCGATACTTCGGGAAATTAGTATTGGTACCGTTCAGATATTTCAGTATCGATATTTATCGAAATATCGATATTTTTGACAACACTAGGCTTTTACCAATATATTTAATGATATATTTTGCATTTCAAATCCAAACAACATCAAACTTGGCACTGCCTTTACTCGTGCCCGTAGCAAGACACCTGTCAAGTTTGAAATCCATCGGACTAACGGTTCGAGAGATATGCGAATAACAGACACACAGACAGACAGACGTTCCTGTAATTTATAGATAGATAGATGGTATTGTCATACCGCCCAGCCCTAATGTGCGGTATGGGTTGGGCAATGACAAGAATTTCCATGTTACAAACCTAGAAAATGTTTTCAGAAGGAGTAAGTGATAGTTTATAGTTAATTTTTGAATATAAAAGCATTTTCATTTTAGGGTGGTCTATATAAAGAGCAACATGCAGGTTGGACACCCCTATATAGTAGGGGTGGCACGGTTCACAAAACCCACGGTTCGGTTCGTTTCACGGTTTTCGGTTCTGTACGGTTCTTGTTGTTATTTTTTCTTTTAATCTTTAACACTCCAGAAATGTACTTCAGCATACGATATGGGCTATAGCTTAATTATCCACAATTCAGGATACAGTATTAAAAAAAAAAAATTATATCATGTAATCATGCACAAACTGAATTTGACTTGACTTTAAGCACATTATTGAGAGACCATCTCTGAGGAAAGCCGGTGACATTTTTATACAGCAAAAGAGAACACATTGATGAAATGCTTTTGTTTATTTGACACACAAAGAATGAATTAACTTGCATTTATCAAACTGTCAAATTCAGTGTAACGTTAGCGTAAAATGTTTATCTTTTAAAAGAAAAAGAGAGGAACTCTTAAAGCACTATCTTTTAAATAAGTCAAAATACGTTACAAATAATTGCCTATAGATAATGAGGCTATAACAATATAGCAAAGGCCATAATCATAAAGTGAAACATAAGTTCAAAGTCAAAAACAGTATATCAACAATGCTTCTATTCCCTGAGAGTGAGGATACATTTTTTTTCACGTGAAATTAAAGTGCAGTTTGGAAACATGTGACTGGAGTTCTCATCTAAACTTAGTGTCACTGTATATATTTAAATATCATAGGTAAGATGAAATCCAAAATGTTCCCACACACCGACTTATACGACGCTGGTGCATCCTCCAACTCCTGTTAGCCTTCTTTATCTCTCCCACTTGCCATTTCTATACGTGACGAGACCTGCAGCGCTGCACAGACCGATCAGTTTATGACATCGAAGTACTGCGAGAGATTGAAAAGCATACGGAGCCGTTGCTCTCGCGGTACTTTGATGTTATTCATCGACCGGTCTGTGCAGCGCCGGTTCAAGTCGAACAAGCCTCATGTATGTCCACACATCTCTTATTTCGCGCGAAAAGTATATGCACCGTCTGAGGTCACGGGCACGAGGTTACATTGCGCATGCGACGAACGAACCGTGCGACGCACACACGCACCGAACCGAGACAAGCGAACCGAACGGTTCGGATGTTTTTTCATGTACCGTGCCACCCCTACTATATAGCTTAGTGTATGTTGATGATAAAACAACTAGATTTTCTGAACTGGAGTAATATATATTTAGCCATTAAAGATAAATTGTGATAAATTAACTTTCGCGTCTATACCGGAAGTGACGATGGGCGAGGGAGTCTGGTCAAGTTCAAGCTCAGGTTACAATGGATGTGAATGAAGAAACCGAGTTCTCCGATGTTGACGAGCATGCCTATGATGGCTCACAGGTAGGGATGGGGCCGATCCGATCCAGTATCGGTATCGGGACAGATACCAGTGTAATTCATGTAACGGATTTTCCTGATCCAACCTGCGGAGATATCCGATATCCTGCTGAAATGACTCCAAAAGTGATTCCCGCCGGCCAGTCTGCTAGCTGGCTGCAAACTGTGGAATGGATTTCCTGAACGGAGGCGCGGCCCAATGAGACACAGAGACCCCCCTCAGGAAATCCATTCCGCAGTTTGCAGCCAGCAAGCAGGATAGCGTTGAGCTGTGTGTAAATACTTCACACTGGAAACACCGCAGAGCAAGACAGGAAAATGCAATGTTTGCAAAGCCGTATTAATTAAACCATCTGTCTGTGATGCAAAAAATATCCAGGTCTATAATTCTCCAGAGTGAAATGTGCATTACAAACGACCGAGTGTGTGGTGACAGACGCGGCAGTGAAGTCTACTCTCTTCACCAGCACAAAACACACCAAAGAACGAAAAGCCTTGTTTTTCCTAGAAGGAAAATGATGGACACAATGTCCTGACAGGCTGGAAGATCGTGCAACAAGCACAAACACAACAATTTACCATTATGGCATCTCTAAAACTCGATCTTAAACTTTCTCTGTCTCTCACTACCGCTCTAACTACAGCTGAACGCTAGCTCTTATTTGCCTCGGCCTACGTCATATGACGTGTTGCTAGCGGGAAAGGCGTATTCCAGAGCCTAGCACATTTTTCATCAAAATCTCTACATCAAATGAGATTTCATTAGTAATTTCTACATATGTGTTTTTAAAAGACTTCAGACAATATCAAGTATTAATTCAGTTATAAATTCAACCTGCACGTTGCTCTTTAAATGCATATTTCAACCACTTACACAATGTTTTTTTTCCTATCAGATCACCTATCTGGGTCTGGTTGGTGGCTTTGACCTCAAAGACACTGTGTGGAGAGTGCTGAAAGCCACTTTTACAACTGCTGTGGCACGTGCTATGAATTGGAGAGGAGTCAATGGGAAGATTGGTGTCCAATGCCTGGTCCTAAAGGAAGTTGTCATTGGTAAGAACCTTTTTTAGAAGTCTTTTTTTTTTTAATTTTTAAACCGGTTTACAGAACATCGTATTGTAATTTCTGTTATCTCAGTAATAATAATAGTCACAAATTCATGGTTTGGAGCTTAAATTTCCTAAACAGCTTTTCTCTTAAATGGATTCATTTTCTGCCATGTGTTTTACTTGATCTGTGCAATCTGGCAACCCTGTGCATGGTAGTGTTAGTTTTGGTAATGAAATCAACATTTTTCAAACGTCATTCCAATTTGACAAAAAAATAATTTTCTTGTCCCTAATATCAACATAATGCATGAGAAACTGTAAAATGAACCCCAACAGTAATAACCTGTTCACTCCATCATCTAATTAACAACAATGTACAATGTATGAGTCAAACTCACTAAGACTGCTGAATTTATTTTCCAAGCATCATTTTATTATATCCATGTAGGGCTGCCCTTGACTAAATATTTTTCAAGTTGCGCTGGATCACAGTAAATCCTTCTTCAGTGAAATGAAAGTCTCAAAATCCAAATGAATCAAATGAGATCGACTCAGAAAAGAACTCAATGAATGCACGCGTGTCACCTGATCCACACATGCACATCTTCTTTGTTGCATGCACAAATTATGATATACTAATACAAAAGAAAACATTTGTATTCACAAATGTCTCTATTTGTACAAATTGCTACACATTCATTAAATTTTAATTTTGCACACGCAAATTGAAAGGCATGGATAAAACATTTCTGCAACATGCATCAAGTTCATTGATAAGTGTGCTTGCACGTGTTAATCATTTTGATACTATAATCATCCCATAGTTTAGGCCCTCTAAAAAGCGATTCTTATTAAAGAAGAAGAAGAAGAAGAAGAAGAATAAACGGAGCAAAAACAATAGGGTCCTCTCACCATCGGTGCTCGGGCCCTAATTAAAGGAAATAATGTACATTTAATGATTTTTTTTTTCATTTTTTTTTTTTTCATTGTCCTGCAGCTCTAGCTTCCAGGTTGTATTGCTGCTAACATTATTTAAATTCATCTGTATTGCAGGTGCTGTCAGGCAGAATCCCCTTACTGGAAAAGCCTCAAATAGAGATGTTGAATTTAACATCATTAAATGGTTGCACCTGGCTGGAGACCGAGAAGGGGGGAGGAGGGAGCGACTGAAGAAACGCGAGGCCCAACAACACATTGCCGACCCTCATTAGAGGCTTCCCTGCACACTCTTTACCTTTCAAGGTTTCTTTAACTTTCTCAATTTCTCTTTAAAGTTCTCTTTACCAAGTTAGTTTTTTTTTTTTTTTTTTTTTTTGGGTGTGATTTTTATTACTCTCATTAGAGTTGAACATAACACATGCTTTAAAACATGAATTTTGGTGTAAAAAATTAAATAGTCTAAGACTCTTTGAATGTTATTTATTTTAATTATATTTATTCTTAAAAATGTTTTCAACTAAATTCTACTTAAATTATTAAAGGAGAACTCCGGGCAATTTTTAAGTTAATCTTGATCGTTATATCTTTATGAGTACTGTCTATAGAAAAAAAAACGAACCGGATTGGTGCTTGCGACGCGGAGCTGCGACCGCGAATGCCCAGAGCTCCCACTCAGCTATAACGGCAGCTCTGGGGGCATAACATAAAGAGCGTTTTTGTGCCTTTTAACAGACACAAAATGCAATTAAAATGTCTGTCCAACATGAACAGGGACCTTACCTGTGAACAAGATGCGTTTAGCAACTTAGCCATGGTTTAAATAGTGTTTTAGACAGCAAGCTGTAGTCTCGCGCTGAAGTCTCGCTCCTCCCACCTGGACACTATTGACCTTTCCCGGCTACAACTGAGATCACGGGACTTCAGCGCGAGTCCAGGTGGGAGGAGCGAGACTTCAGTGTGAGACTACAGCTTGCCGTCTAAAACACTATTTAAACCATGGCTAAGTTGCTAAACGCATCTTGTTCACAGGTAAGGTCACCGTTCATGTTGGACAGACATTTTAATTGCATTTTGTGTCTGTTAAAAGGCACAAAAACGCTCTTTATGTTATGCCCCCAGAGCTGCCGTTATAGCTGAGTGGGAGCTCTGGGCATTCGCGGTCGCAGCTCCGCGTCGCAAGCACCAATCCGGTTCGTTTTTTTTCTATAGACAGTACTCACAAAGGTCTAACGATCAAGATTAACTTAATATTTGCCCGGAGTTCTCCTTTAAGTACAACTGAGTAGCTGTAATTATATTTATTCTTAAATGCTTTCAACTGAATAATTATTAATTCAACTGTGTTGCTGTAATTATTTTTTATGACATGTTTTCAACTGAATAGTTATTAATTCAACTGTGTTGCTGTAATTATTTTTTATGACATGTTTTCAACTGAATACTACTGTAATTATTAAATTCAACTGTGTTGCTGTAATTATTTTTATGAAATGGTTTCAACTGAATACTACTGTAATTATTAAATTCAACTGTGTTGCTGTAATTATTTTTATGAAATGGTTTCAACTGAATACTACTGTAATTATTAAGTAGAACCGTTTAGCTGTAATTATTTAAACAATTGTCAAAAGTAAATTGTTTTGAGTACATTTGTTGTTGAGTGTTTCATTTACCTTTGAGTTAATAAGACTTGTACATACTGTCAGCTGTATGCGGGCCACATAGGGCCTGTTAGATTTGAACAGAACTCAACCATACTAAAATTGCATACAAGGCTCACATATGGGCCACATGAAATTGTATTATTTGGCTCATGCTTGGTGGAGTTATGGCACTCCTTTGGTTCAGTTCTGGCAAAGAAGTGTGCCATAATTGGGCCACATAAAATTATATTTGGCTCATGCTTGGTGGACTTATGGCACTGCTTTGGTTTCGTTCTGGCAAAGGAGATGTGGGCCATATCTGGGCCGGCAAACACAATCTAATCTGGGCCACAGCTCAGCTGTTTATCTGGACCAAATCTGTGCCAAAGGAAATTTGCTGACTGGGTTGTTTGTCTTAAAGGTGCCATATGTCAGAATTGAGGTAAAAATATCCAAAAAATTAGCTACACGCTTCAAAAGAATGAGAAGAAATAAGGGGGAGGATGTCATTAAAAAAATGACGACTTATAGTGCTGCCGAGATATAAACCTGAATTAGCATGCTAAATTACTAGCCCCGGCCCGACAAGTGTCACAATACCAGTTTCGGCCATGGGAGGCGGTAAGCGGTCTCTTGTCATAACCACCAGCCAAACTGCAATACACGAATAACTCGCACGGCTTGTGGGCGTAAAGGCTGATTTATAGGCTACTTCTGCGTCGGACCTACGCCGGTGCCTCTGCGCTATAGACTACGCGTTGGTTTTCATTTATACTTCTGCGTCGTTGTCCGCGTTGACGCGCAATTACTCATGCAGAGGGAGCATGTGAAACCCGAGGGAGGGGTTCTAGCAGACCAATCACAGCGCTTGCGTACGCGTAGAATTGACGCGTTGTTACATTTTTGGAGAGGTGCACGTCAGGGTACGCCGTAGGGTACGCGCGCTACTCACAGCCTACGGCGTAGCTACGGCGTAAGTTTGACGCAGAAGTATAAATTGGGCTTAAGTTACTTGAACCTGATTATTAATCGTGTGAAAAGTACAGCCCACTACTACATTTCAGTTCAGGGAAGAGAGCGGAAGAATGGCTGAAGCCCTTGGCAATAGACCCTTACCACCACCACAACCACCCGCTGCAGGGAAAAAAACGCGCTCGGAATCACAAATAAAATCGGATAAAAAAAGGACCAGAACCAGAGTAAACATTGGCACTGCTTTCCATCGCTGGAGACAACTAATGGACATGAAAGAAATGAGGTTCGACTCCGAACTTGAAACATTTCTCTTTTTTCTTCCCAACTACGTGACCTATATTATGTTTATTAAATGGCTTTCTTGAGGTAAATCTGACACATTCTCCAGCTATGTTATTGACCTCTGCACGCTGATTAAAAAAACTGATTGGACGATATTATGTATGAGGAATACATTTTGGTAAGTAGCCAACTGTATCTTTCAACAGTGCTCGTGTTTTTTTACTAGCTAGTAGAGATGATCGGTTCACGTGCGCTAGGGATCTGTCGTGTAACATTTACAAGCGCCAAAGGTATTTATTGTTTGAATTGCGTAATAAAATTGACAGAATCTGAGAGCTGAGATTTTTTTTATATCATAACTAACCTGCTCTCTCTGTCTAGTCTGTCGGTCTCCGTGTCCTCTTTGCTTTGCGATTTTTCTGTGCGTGAGAAAATTAATGTGAGCGTGTGAAAAGTGTCAATTGCGTGTGTCTCACGGTGAATTCGTGACAGTTGGCAGCTCTGAATGGCGCAAGCTTGGTTAACATCAGCGAACGCTGTCTGTTAAATTAATGTAATTCAAACTAACAATAAAAATGTAATATGAACAAAATGAATATGAACATATTCACTGGTAAAGGTGAAGGGGAGTAGCTTGAAGATGTCATATTTAAAAATCACTTGACATCAACCAACGTTGCTCTGGAGTCAAAACGTCCTCTATTAGGAGTTGGCTTGGCTTCTAGGGTCGTTGTGAAGGTAGGGGAGAAGCCATAGACTGTAAGGGCGGAGCATAGAGACTATGCCGTTTCTCGTTTGTTACTCTAGAGAAGACCAACTCACTTTCTGGAGGTATACTGCCCCCAACTGGTATGGAATGTGGAGTATGAATTGATTTTTTGGTGAACATTACACAAGGCACCTTTAAAACAAACATAAAACATTGTCCAATGCATCTGCAAAAACATTATTAGTCATTATAACATGTACAACTTTGCATTAACATTAGTTTTATTTGCAAAATGAAGCTGTGTATTTATTTCTGATTTCCTGAAAAATTTGTCTTCATTGTTATGATGTAAATTATCTTTGAAAAGTTTGGGGAAAAAAACATGTTATGAACAAAGTTACTTTGTCTTGAGCTGACCAGCCAATTATGGTAGTGTGTGTTGATTGGTGTATATAGTTGTTCAAGCTTGACAACCTTATTGCCTTATGTATGCATATCATACTTTTTCTTTCATATTAATATTTGTTGTTTTTCAGACCAGCTGCTATAGAAGAAAAACTGAAATCTGAGTCCAGAGACAAGCGAAGAAGAGAGAAGTATTTCAGGTGTCTAATTTGTGCTGCCTTTGAGTCATTCATGTAAAAATCTGTTTATTTAATTGTTTTCTGTTTTGTTTTTTAGTAAAGCTGCAAGTCACTTGTCCTAGTTGTCCTGGCATACAGTATTTTGAACAACTTCTAATTTCCTTAAATCCTTAGATCTTTACAATAGACAGGTTCATGGGAAATACCCTAGGTTTAAATAAACCACAATTATCAATATACAACATATACTCTCTAATACTCGCAGGTTGCTTTATTGGTGCAAATAACTATATCAGTAACTTTTTGAATGAACTTTGCTCACTGCAAATTGTGTTGAGCTTCTTCTAATCTCATGTTCAATGTAACTCATAGAGTGCTGTATAGAAACGACAGACAACAGGATAAAAGGGGACACTCATGTCCAGCTTGATGAGGAGGATATGGCCAAAGCTTTTAAAGGGAAACTGAGAAGTCAACGGAATTCTAATGCATTTCTATTTAAATTATTATACATATATTCAAACATTGATACAAAAATGTTAATCATTGGTTAATTTTATATTAATTATTCTTCCCTTTCAAAGATCTTCTGATAAAGCAGTCTTCAAATACTACAAGCCCCAATTGCAGAAAATGAGTCGTACTCAAAGAAGTGATCGTCCACTTGAAGATGTGACATTCAAACTCTTCTGTTTCTTTGGTTCAGCCATTTGTAGGCCTAAGTTTGTACATAATGCATTATTCACTTCTGCACATTGTTTTACTTAAATTTATTTTTATTTTTTTCAGAAGTAAGCAGATGTAAAATGCATAGTGCACTTTTCAGTAATATATGTATAACTGAAATGTTCTACAAAGCTCTGCCATAGCATTTCACTGATCTTTTTAATTTACTTTTATTTATTTTTTACTCTTTATGTATTTATTTTGTAATTTACACAATATACTATATTAAAGTTTTCTTGATTTCAAAGTCTGTGTATGTCTTAATGTTTATATTTAATTATTTTTGCACTTTTAATATACCATTTTAAATACTGAATAAAAACGCTTTATAATAAGCTATAAGTGTAATGCTAATTCACTATTTTCTTGAAGTACATTAAAATTAAGCTTCATGTATATTATAACTAGTTTAAGACATAAAAGTATATTTTTATTGAACTGTAAAGAAATACACTTAAATGTACTGAAAGTGGTTCCATTTTAGCACAATTTAGTATATAAAAAATATAGTATAAATGTCTCGGAGACACTCATAATGAATTTGTAATGTACTTGTAACACAAATAAAGTACACTTTAAGCATGTAATTAATCCCTACACTGGCATATACTTAAAATATACAAAATATACTTTAAGTTGTTACACTTTAGCACATAAAAGTACACTAAATACACTTCAAGTTGAGCTTTTCTACAATTTAATTACTACTAAAATATATTTAGTACAAAATTAGTTGTTCCAAAATAGCATGCTTCAATTTAACTAATCATGAACACACTTGGAGTATAATGATGATTAGTGTGGCTTCAAGTACACAAAAGTATGCTAAATTTTAGCACACTTAACACATTCATTTTTCAGCTGCGGAGGCATGAATGAACCCAAGGATAACAACAAAAAGACTCCTGAAAACTTTACAAACTGCAGAAGTCTTTGTTCATGTGTACGCTATTTTAAAAGCACGGAACAATGATGGTGTTCGTGAAAGAACAACACGTAGGGAAACCAGTGCAAAATTTTTTTTTTAAAAAATAAAGATTTGACTTAGGCAAGTCTCGTGTTTGCCTAAAACCACAAGGTTGCTCCATAATGCTTTTGGCAAATGTTCTGTCACCAGTGGAGACAAAAGTTGACCAGTTGAGACAAAAATGCACAATGTTCTGTTTGAAGAAAAAAGGGATCTGCACACCAACTCTAAAACCTAATCTCCAATGTGAAGCATGGCGGATGGAGCATGGTTTAATGCTGCTTTACTGCCTCAGTGTCTGGACACTTTGAATTAATTAATGGAACAATAAATTCTTACGTCCATCAAGATATTTTACAGGTGAATGTTGGGACAGAAACTAATGACTTCAAGCTTTAGAGAGGATGGTAAATGCAACAAGACAATGATCCAAATCACACAAATAATACGAACCAAAGAATGGCTGAAAAAATGTGACATGCCCTAAAGAGGGCTGTACTATCAAGACAAGACAACCTATAATTTCTTAACTGAAACAGATTTGTGGGGAGCTAATGGAGGATCTAAGAGTTACAAAATGTTTCACTTACTTTTTGCTCAATGTATTTAATAAAAATGAATGAACAATTACAGTTATTTGTGTTATTAGTTTAGTCAGGTTGTGTTTATCTATAATTATATATAATATCTATAAAATAATCTATAAAATAAGATTTAAAGATCAGACCACATTTTATGAGTAATCAATGCAGAAAAGTTTTTTTTTTACCTCTATGACTTCAGCCATGGGTGTGATGGTGTTGGTCTTGCGAGAGCCAATGCGGAACTTGGCAGCCTTGTAGATCTTCCAGTAGACAAAGAGTACCACACAGAGGGGCAGGTAAAAGGCTCCAAAAGTGGAGAAGACTGTGTATGAGGGCTCCTGGCTTACTTGACAAGCCAAGCTGACTTCTGAGTAGGTCTCACCCCAACCAAAAAGCGGAGAAAGCGAGATAACAGAGGAGAGTAGCCATGTGAGGCAAATCATCACATTGGAGATTCGTTTGCGTGTTTTTAATGTGTACTCCAGGTGACGTGTTATGGACCAGTAACGATCTAGGGCAATGGCCGTTACATTCCAGATACTGGCTGTGCAACAGAGTACATCGCAGGAGATCCAGACCTGACACAGGGCCCGACCCAGAATCCACCGCCGTCCATAAAGCTCCCTAACCAGACTTAGGGGCATAACCAGTCCTGCAACCATCACATCCGAGATGGCCATGGAGGCAACCAGATTGTGGGGAACACGATGGAAGGTGCGCACCCTCAGGATGGTCACCAAAACCAGAAGGTTCCATACAAAGGTGGCCACCACAAGCATGGCCAGCAAAGTGAGCGTGAGAACACTGAACACAGAAAATGGACGGTACAGATTGCCCAATTCAGATCCTCCAGAGATATTAGCCAAGAGGACTGTAACATTGGGTTGAGTCATGGCAGCATGTGACTGTATGCAAATAGATATATGGCTCTAATTAGAAGGCAAGGTGAAATCTAAAGTCACTGTAAGAGTGAATGGATTTTTTTTTTTTTTTTTTTTACAGTTTTTTAGGTCAGACATGGTTTTCTTCTTGGATGTTTTCAAGTTAATTCATTTGAAAACATTTGCAAGAGTTTGTTTTCTGAGTGGGTGTTATGTTCTTGGCACTACAATTTGTGAGCTTATTGTCCTTTAGTTCACAGTTTTGTATACCGATCACTGAAAAGGTAGGCGTTTTGAAGTGCTGCCATACTGATTTTAGATGACATTATGATTGCACATATTGATAATCGTGAGTTTATAGCCTTCAGCAATTTAAAGGTTCACAGGACACGCATCTGAAGATGGGAGAAGCCATCCTCCATACTTCATCCTAGAAGACAAGGAAAAAAAGGCATAAATTAATTTTATAGTTCATCCCACAAAATTGTCTTATTCAGCTACCACTTGAAATAGAAAACAGCTTTAGGCTATGGAATGGGTTTCTTTTTATATATATCTTGTGTTTGTGCCAAAACATTGTAAACACATCCTGGCTGAGGATGTGCATAATGTGAAGGGTTTTATTCTGGCCCCGAACAGTGCAAACTATAAGCTTTGCCTCACTTCCAAATCCTCTGAATGTCCCATCTATAAGTGCAAAATCAAGCGTAGCATTAGTTCCCTATCAAGGGAACTCCCGCTGCGTTTTCACGCTATGGGAACACCCGTGTGATTGCGTCGTGAAGGACGTGTATAATCAGTTCAATGGAAGAGCGAGACGTCATAGGCGGGTGACGTCATAGACCAGGAAACTATAAAGCACCCCTGAGAACAGACCACGTCAGCTTCTGTACCTTCAGCAAGCGATCTGTGTATTCTGTCCTTGTCATATTTTTTGTTGTCTGTCAAGCTGCAATATATATATATTATGACAAAAGAGAGCAAGCAAGCTTTGTGTTGTTCCCTGTCCACGTTATGTCACGGGTGGACACACACACATCAGCTTTTTGTTGCTGTTTGGGAGTGGAGCTTGCCAACAGTGAGTTCTCGAGGGGGCTGACTGTGAGCGTTGCGAGAGGCTGTCCGCGAGGACGCTCCGCTCCCACCGGGCGTTCTTCGAGGAGGACGGTTCGGTTCGCATTCCCAGCGCGGGTCCCACTGTTGCCGAGGCACGGCGGCGACTCGCATCGTGGGGTTCGCAAATGGATCTGACAGTGGGGGTTGGGACGGGCGCCGCCCTATCTCAGCTTTCACCTGTCAGATCCAGTGTGCAATCGCAATTTTCCAGTTCCTGGAATTGCTATCGTTTGTGTTTTGTTAAAGCTGCCATCGGCAACTCTGGCTGATTGAGTGGACTTAGGAAAATGTTTTAATGTTTACAACTCTCATGCCCCTCCCCCACTATCAACGAATACCCTCCCACCGAGTTTGTGCTCGTCAGTGCGCCATCACTCTTCGCTACTGCGCGAACTTCAGGCACACGCATGTGATTGACGTGTGCGTGCACGACTTGTGATTGACAGTCATATCTCACACCCCCCTGCGCTGATTGGACACAATGAACCGGGAGTGGTGGATTTTTGCAAAACAAATAACACGCTCCAGGTGGAGTTAGAAGCTTGAGTTTTTTTCTAAAACCACTTTATTTATGTTGTTCTGTCGGAATATAGTGTCGAATTCGCTGAATATGATAAAAAAAAGTTGCAGACGGCAGCTTTAAGAAAAAGAGAACAAAACAAATAATAATATGAATGAAAAGGCAGATGTGTGAGTTTTCAATAAATAAATTAGTCAGCTCATAACTCTGTCGAATAAAGAGGAGCTTTTAAAAGGAGGTTTTATTTAGTGTTGTTGCTAGTTAAATATTTACTGGCCAGCTGAACATTATGAGAGTGAAAATAAAAGATGAAATACACTCACCGGCCACTTTATTAGGTACCCCATGCTAGTAACGGGTTGGACCCCCTTTTGCCTTCAGAACTGCCTCAATTCTTCGTGGCATAGATTCAACAAGGTGCTGGAAGCATTCCTCAGGGAGTTTGGTCCATATTGACATGATGGCATCACACAGTTGCCGCAGATTTGT
Organism: Semotilus atromaculatus; assembly: GCA_031834385.1. NCBI lineage: Eukaryota > Metazoa > Chordata > Actinopteri > Cypriniformes > Leuciscidae > Semotilus > Semotilus atromaculatus. The sequence goes on along the minus strand of JAULUF010000009.1, from coordinate 13,465,982 downwards.
CGGCTGCACATCCATGATGCGAATCTCCCGTTCCACCACATCCCAAAGATGCTCTATTGGATTGAGATCTGGTGACTGTGGAGGCCATTTGAGTACAGCGAACTCATTGTCATGTTCAAGAAACCAGTCTGAGATGATTCCAGCTTTATGACATGGCGCATTATCCTGCTGAAAGTAGCCATCAGAAGTTGGGTACATTGTGGTCATAAAGGGATGGACATGGTCAGCAACAATACTCAGGTAGGCTGTGGCGTTGCAACGATGCTCAATTGGTACCAAGGGGCCCAAAGAGTGCCAAGAAAATATTCCCCACACCATGACACCACCACCACCAGCCTGAACCGTTGATACAAGGCAGGATGGATCCATGCTTTCATGTTGTAGACGCCAAATTCTGACCCTACCATCCGAATGTCGCAGCAGAAATCGAGACTCATCAGACCAGGCAACGTTTTTCCAATCTTCTATTGTCCAATTTCGATGAGCTTGTGCAAATTGTAGCCTCAGTTTCCTGTTCTTAGCTGAAAGGAGTGGCACCCGGTGTGGTCTTCTGCTGCTGTAGCCCATCTGCCTCAAAGTTCGACGTACTGTGCGTTCAGAGATGCTCTTCTGCCCACCTTGGTTGTAACGGGTGGTTATTTGAGTCACTGTTGCCCTTCTATCAGCTCGAACCAGTCTGGCCATTCTCCTCTGACCTCTGGCATCAACAAGGCATTTCCGCCCACAGAACTACCGCTCACTGGATGTTTTTTCTTTTTCGGACCATTCTCTGTAAACCCTAGAGATGGTTGTGCGTGAAAATCCCAGTAGATTAGCAGTTTCTGAAATACTCAGACCAGCCCTTCTGGCACCAACAATCATGCCACGTTCAAAGTCACTCAAATCACCTTTCTTCCCCATACTGATGCTCGGTTTGAACTGCAGGAGATTGTCTTGACCATGTCTACATGCCTAAATGCACTGAGTTGCCGCCATGTGATTGGCTGCTTAGAAATTAAGTGTTAAGGAGCAGTTGGACAGGTGTACCTAATAAAGTGGCCGGTGAGTGTATGTGCTAGTGCCTAAAAGTGAAAAGTTAGGGGTGGACACAGAGCAGGCTCTGGTTATGGAGCAGGAAGTACTGACACTTCTGCAAAAAGGAGTTATAGAAGGGGTTCCTCCTCCCAGCAGACAGTCTGGGTTTTACAACCGTTACTTCCTTATTCTGAAAAAGGATGAGGGTTTGCGTCCTATTCTAGACCTGCGTCAATTAAACAGCAGGTTTCAGAATCTCAAGTTCTAAGAATGCTTACGCTAAATATGATTGTGTTACAGATTCAGTCTGAGGACTGGTTTGTCTCAATAGACTTGAAGGACGCTTACTTATTTACCCATCCTCATCACAGGAGGTTCCTGAGGTTTGCTTTCGGGGGCGAAGCATGCCAGTATCGGGTTCTTCCATTCGGCCTAGGTTTATCACCCCACACCTTTACAATATGCGTGGATGCAGCTCTGGCACCTCTGAGACTCCAGGGCATTCGCGTATTCCATTATAACGACGATTGGTTGATCCTAGCTCAATCTGAGCATATGGCAGTTCAGCATCGAGATGTCATTCTGTCTCATTTAAAGATGTTGGGGTTGCGGCTCACGCCAAGAAGAGTGTGCTCCTCCCAGCCTGAGAACCACTTTTCTAGGTGTATTATGGGATTCGACAACGATGCGGGTATGATTGTCTCCAGTACGTATTTATGCGATTCTCACAGCCGTAATTTGGGTAAATCTAGGTCAGTCACTCACTGTGTAGCAGTTTCAGACTGGTGTGTCTCATGGCAGCTGCGTCCAACGTAATTACTTTTGGCCTTCTGTACATGAGGACCCTGCAGTGGTGGCTCAGGACCAAGCGGTTTTCTCTGAGGGGAAATCCGTTTTCGCATGATCAAGGTCACGCGGCTATGCCTACGTGCCTCGGTCATGTGGAAGAACCTTGGTTCCTCGCCCAGGCCTAGTGTTTAGGGGCATCTTGTCGACGCATAATGCTATCGACGGATGCTTCTCTCACAAGTCGGGGGTGATCATGAGTGGTCGCTTGGCGAAGGGTGTTTGGCAGGTCCATCTGCCTTTTTAGCACATAATTGGCTAAAGATGATGGCATATTCCCGAGAATCTCAATTCTTCCTGCCAGACCCGAGAGGTCACCATGTGCTTGTCCTTTCGGACAACACACTGATGGTCTCGTATATCAGAGCAGATATCCTGTTGAGGCAGGGGCTGAGGCCCGGGGAAATGGAGACTTCACCCCGAGGTGGTGGAGCTTCTTTGGGAGAACTTTGGTCAAACTCAAGTCGACCTTTCACATCGTTTGTAAAATGCATTACCCTATGTGGTTCTCCCTCACGCATCCAGCTCCGCTTGGACTGGATGTGATGTGTATTAGGTGTGGTTGACGCTACACCTGTACGCATTTCCCGATATCTTTGCTCCTGGGAGTTCTGGAGAGGGTTCACCGGGTAGGGGCTCGTCTAGGAAAAGATTATTAGTAATGTGTTTCTCGGACCTACCGTCCCTTCTAGACGGCTCTCCCTTGGAGATTCCGATCAGGAGGGACTTGCTGTCCCAATCATGAGATACAATATTTCACCCTCATCTGGAGTTTTGGATACTGTGGGCTCGGCCTCTGAGGGGGTCCAGCTCATAGATTCAGGTCTCTCGACCGAGGTTGTGGAGACCATACTCCAGTCTAGAGCTCCCTCCACGAGAAGACTAAATATGCACTGAAATGAAATCTGTTCTCTGCCCGGTGCGGAGAATGCCTTCTGAATCTTGTTTCTGCCCTGTTGGTACAGTACTTGATTTCTGTAATGAATGTTTCTTTGCTGGGTTATCTCTGAGGAGAGATCCTTAATTTTGTTTTCTCCGTGGTACATGAGGCTGAGGCCTGCACATACTTGGATTTGCACCTAGTATGGTGACAGTATTTATTCACCCCAGGTCGGGTTGTATTCCTAGATCCCTATTAAATTTGTGGGTCATTTGTGCTGCAGGCCTTCTGTCCTCCACCTTTAATACCCCAGATCAGGAAAAACTTAATCTGTTATGCCCTGTCTGGGCTTTGGATGCTTATGTCCACAGAGCTGCTCTGTGGCTTATATCAGAGCAATTATTTGTCTGCTTCGGGTCACCTAAGATAGGTTGCCCTGCATCTAAAACAGATAATGAGCAAGTGGGTGGCTGAGGCTATCTCACTTGCTTATGAAGCGGCTGGACAGCCTTCACCTTTGGCTGCCCAGGCTCATTCTATGAGGAGTATGGTTGCCTCTATGGCATTAGTCTCGGGAGTTTCCCTTCATGACATTTGTGATGCGGCAGGCTGGTCTTACCCGCTTACATTTGTCAGGTTTTATGACCTTGACCTTAGCTCCACTCCTGGGGCTAGGTTGCTTGCTTCTTAGTGTGCGCAAGGGACTTCACACAGAACGGGCACTTGTCATTATGGCGTAGTGGGTATGGGGTTCCCATAGCGTGAAAACGCAGCGGGAGTTCCCTTGATAGGGAACGTCTCTGGTTACGTATGTAACCTTAGTTCCCTGAGAGGGAACGAGCGCTGCGTTTGCCTGCCATACTTCCTGCATGCCCTGATCGACTTGCTTCAGGCTTATCAGAAGCTGACGCGGTCTGTTCTCAGACGTGCTTTATAGTTTCCTGGTCTATGACGTCTCGCTCTTCCATTGGACTGATTATACACGTGCTTCACAACGCAATCACACAGGGGTGTTCCCATAGCGTGAAAACGCAGCGCTCGTTCCCTCTCAGGGAACTAAGTTTACATACGTAACCAGAGACGTTCTGGCAGGTCACTTCAGTCAAGCTTGCATCAGCAGACTCTCACCTATCACAGCATCCCTATATATAAGGTCCATTCGGTATTATCAGCAGCTTTATCGTGTTGCTCAAGAGCTAATTACCCTCTTCCATCCCCAGCTCCTCCTTTCGTCCAGTCAGGACTTGGCCTTCTGATATTCCTCTTAGAATCAGACAAATTTTTCTTGAATTATGTTCTATATTAAAGGTGCTATAAGCGATGCCGAGAGTCGTAACTTGTTGTTGACATTCGAATTGTTGTCAAACAAAACGGAGGCTAGCTAGACCCTCCCTCCTCCACATCTCGTCTCCTCACCCTCCCTTCCCTTCCTACCTGAATGTCGGACTGGAAGCCCTTCTGCCGGCGGAGTTCTCGCCATCTTTCAAATGCTTTACCGATGTAAATTCGGTACTTCGCGCGTTCTTTATCCTTTTCCCTCTTCTTTGTAAGTTGATCATCGGAACGTCGTCTCTTTGGTCATGTGTCGGCCATTATTCAAACTTCCCTCTTGATGTTTCTCTCTCCTTCACACACCCCCTTCATGTGCACGCGCACTAACCCCCCAGACCCACCCTCAAATACTTCTTGCCAGTGATTGGCTGGAACACTGTTTGTTATGTTTCGTGGAGCGGGTCGCCGCAGTTTGTTTTTGTTGCCGTTTGTGGAGCCTGTGGTGTCTACAGAGATCACGTTTTTTTTACAGTGTGTTCAGGGGACAGGCAGCTAGCGGATAGTGAGGAGATGTTTGCTGTATGTGACAAAAAAATATTTTGGCCTGACATCACTTAGAGCACCTTTAAATTATTGAACATTAATGATATCTGCAATACATGTTAGTTCTGTTCTGTTTACCCTAAGTGGGTTATCGCTGCTCTCCCTGCTCTTCTCCATGCTAGGCTGCATGGATGGGCAGGGAGTTCTTGCCCAGAACAGAACCATATATCCAATCCAAACTGTATGCTGCTAATTGTCAATCATCTTTGACGATAGTGGTCCTGACAGAATTCATGTGTTGTGGTGTATTCATTTGATGAAACAACAAGAACAAATAATGATACAAAACTGTTGGACTGATGATTTCCCTGGATAATTATTCCATTCCACTGTGTGGATTTTCTGCCTTTTTGCCAACATACTTTTGAATGACCTATTCTTATTATAGTGGTTAAAGTACTATGTAGAAACCTTTCGACAAGTTCGTAGAAAACCACATTTTTCAAACCAATTTTTTTAAACTTCATTCTCAGACATTCATCATTATTTGCATCTGCTTAATATAAAATTGGCTCATTTATTATTTATTTTTCTGTAATAGAAGAAGTCCTTGAGGTTTCAGATCCTCCATTGAGTTAGATGTAATTTGCAGACATGGGTAGTAACGAAGTATATTTACTCTGTTACGGGTTGTGGTGGTTGGAAGCACGAGGAGACGAGGAGTAACAGGAATTTAATGAACAAAATCATAAGAGTCATAGAAACCACACCATACATAAACGGAGAACAGACCAGGAGTGAGGGAGAACACAGGGTTTAAATACACAGAGAACAGATTAGGTTCTTGGGGGGAGTGACAGGGTCAGGGACGTGCTAAGGGACCGGGACAGGCTCCGGGCTCGACGGGACTAGCGGCGAAGGCTCGGGGCTGGACGACACCAGCGGTGAAGGATCGGGGCTGGACGGGACCAGCGGAGAAGGCTCGGTGCTGGACGGGACCAGCGGCAAAGGCTCGGGGCTGGACGGGACCAGCGGCGAAGGCTCTGGGCTGGACGGGACCAGCGGCGAAGGCTCTGGGCTGGATGGGACCAGCGGCAAAGGCTCTGGGCTGGACGAGACCAGAGGCGAAGGCTCGGGGCTGGACGGGACCAGCGGAGAAGGCTTGGGGCTTGACGGGACCAGCGGTGAAGGCTCGGTGCTGGACGGGACCAGCGGAGAAGGCTCTGTGCTGGACGGGACAAGCGGAGAAGGCTCTTGCTCGGCAGGCGTGACGTGAAGCTCTGGCTCGGCGGGCGTGATGTGAAGCTCTGGCTCGGCGGGCGTGACGTGAAGCTCTGGCTCGGCGGGCATGACGTGAAGCTCTGGCTCGGCGGGCGTGACGTGAAGCTTTGGCTCAGTGTCAAAGTCTATAAGGTTCATCTCCTCTGGACCCTGGACGAGGAGAGGAACTAAGGACTCTGGTGGGTCGATCTCGGCAGGACGTGATTCTTCGGCGGGAAGGGTTTTCTCCTCTTCATGGCTGTCGCAGAGCCCAATGGTGAACGGAGAGCCATTTTGCCAAAGCACCCACTCGATGAAAGCCTCGAAGTTCTCTCGAGGTCTCGCACCGGGCAGAAGTGCTTTTGTCTCTGTATTGAGGCCAGTATGGAAAAAACACTCAATGACAGATCAGGGAAGGAGGTAAAGCACGCCAGGTCGAGATAAGCCGCGGTGTTGACCTCGAGAGAGAGCTGGCCTTGTTCCAACAGGATCAGCTGAACAGCGGGATCCATCTTACTTTCTCTTGGTCCGTTCTTCTGTTCAGGTTTGTGGTGGTTGGAAGCACGAGGAGATGAGGAGTAACTGGTAACAGGAATTTAATTAACAAAATCATAGGAGTCACAGAAACCACACCATACATAAACGGAGAACGGACCAGGGGCCTATACCATGAAGCCAGTTTATGTGGCTAGCCCGATATGTTTCAGTTTAGTTTGCGCCAACCTGGGGTTTTGGGCACCGTGAAAGTGGTTTGGCTTTTAGCAGTGTTCATCGCCATAGTAACTTACACTGTTTTAAAGAAAGGACCACAGGCGCTTAGGAGGCTATAGTTCTCGCCCTGGAGCGTTGGTCAGAACGCAGGACAGGAGGCAGGAATCAGATTGAACACTTTACTGAACTTTCTTTGGCAGCACAGACATACATTAGACAGCGATTACAGGTGCAGATTTAGTCGTTTCTCAGGTTATGTTAACAGAAATGGTAGGTTGACATTATTTTCTTGAGTGTAAGTGTGTAGCTGAAAATGAACAAAACAATAATGTTACATATACTGTATAAACTAGCATTGTAGATAAAGTCTATCAGTTTAACATTATATCCAGCGCAATACACAGCTTAACCATGTGACTAATAACTCGTGAGCCACCATTCGTTAACGTAATCTGTACAGAACAAATAATATAAATGTAATGTAAACAATGATATAACCTATATTTGAATAACACAAGCACAACACTTAAATCAGTTACAAACAACATACATAAGCATTCTACAATGACGTTCACTCTTTGCTAACTACACAGCATGACTCGTCCTTCCTCTCGAGTGGATTTATGACTCCTAAATATTCACATATATACTCGATCCTAAGCAAGTAAGGAATAAAATGAAACTCACTTTTCTCATAGGGACGTACACAGTTATTAATGTCCAACACAAACACTGCACCGTGACTTCGCGAACAATCTTACTGTGGAGAGAGCAGCTGTTAATGTCACGCGCATTTCTCGTGCGCAATCACTTCCAGCGCATCCGCTAATGGCCACTAGATGGCGCTTTTGCGCCACCTTTGTAACATACACTCCATGGCTAACCTGGTCCGGGGCAGGTTATGTTCCAGGTAAGAGCTTGCAAACCGAAATTGGACCAATCAGCTGTGAGCAAAGTGACACATGTCTGATGTGATGAAGTCACTCCACCTGTTTCTACTCCAAATTAAAGGTCACTACATAGCAAATGATTTTTTAAGGGACTAGGTGTAACTTTTTAGGTAATTTATTATCTAAAATCAATATTTTTTTTCATAAATATGTCCCCAATGGTGTACAAATACCTCTCCCAATTATCTGATTTATCCTCGTAAACGAAGAATTTATTATATTTATATACATGGGATGGGTAAGTCCACGGAGGCTTCCATGTAGTTCCGCCATCTTGAAAAACTATAATAGCAGAGAGGGACAAAAAGTACGCCAACGCGTTTACACAGCGCGTTTTCGTTCAGAGCCAGCAAACTGAAAAAAAGCAACGTGCTTTTTTTGTAACTGAAAGCAGCAGAAACGGAGGAGCAGAGCAGTGAGAGGCGCTTGTCACTTTTATTTTTAATGGCGGACCATACCTATACCGAGCCACTGGATAAGAAATCCTCTTCGCCAAAACAGACCAAAAATTATCGTAAAAGGAAACGTGACTGGAGGATACAAAAAATACGAGTGAATGTCGGGATTGCATTTTCCCGGTGAAAAGAGCTAATGCAGGAGAAAGAATTCAAAAGAGACGCTGAAGAGACGCTTCATTGCTTGGTTGTTTACTTTATTATATAGACAGAAGAACATTTACAGTTAAAAGTTAAACACAAATTGTATATGACTCTCGCTCTCCTCCTCTTCCTCGCCTAGATCCCACTGATCCACTGCCTCTCTGTCCTCTTTCTCTACCTCTACTTCTTCCTCTCCCTACTGTTGAATCATCTGATGATGATGATATGATATCTAACAATGCACGTACTTCAGAAAATATAACGAGTAAACAAGGCATAACTACTAATTACAATAGTTCATGTTTTTGACACTCATTCATTCATACTGTAACATTCGTTTGTTCGTTGTGTCAATTTGAAGTTTGTTTGAAATAACAAACCTGTTCACCCGAAGGAAAACTCGACAAAGTGCTATTAGAAGACATCCTGTCATAGCTTTTTGGTACAGTACATAACGGCTACCGTAGATGCAACACGCATTTGAAAACGCGAGGCGCTGGAGGGCACAATTTGTTTGAATGCAAAATACAATTTCACCGCTAGAAGGGAGTAATTCCCTTTAAAAACAAAATCGTCTGGCTTTTAGTAGCGCTTATTTGGAATAATAATTTTGTATGATTTAGATATTATTTATTTAATTATTAATCAATCACACATGTACAATTTTAGTTTATAAATTATTATTATGCACACTTTAAAATAATAAATATATGAAAGATGATATAAATATGCTTTAGAATCAATAGATAAAGCTATAAAATGTCTACATGCGAGCTTAAATGTTCAATTCTCTCTATTCCTTTATCAATTGTATAAACTAACTTCACAACTTTTACTTGCACTGAAATAGCAAGACTTTTTTTTTAGTTCATAGACTATTTCATAGACTATTGATGAGAGCTATTTTGTTCTTGCTGTGCAAGTTTGTTTAAATTCTTAATATTTTTCAATCTCATAATATTCTGCAGAAGAGAAGTGAATCGCGCTGCTTGTCTCGCAAGAAATGAATCGCAGTTTATTCAACTACCATCATGGTACAGGCCCCAGGAGTGAGTGAGAACACAGGGTTTAAATACACAGAAAACAGATTAGGGGAACAAGGCACAGCTGGGGCAAAGTAACTAGACACAGGTGAAGGAACTGAACACAAACGAGGAGCGAGAAAACTGGGACACTGGACTGAACCAAAAACACAATGCAGGGGGAAACATAGGACATACATGTAACAGTTACACGAGTATTTTTTTGGAAAATTTGTACTTTCAAGAGTAGATTTAATTGTGGGTACTCTTACTTTAACTCGAGTACATTTCTAATGAAAAAAACTGTACTTTTACTTTGTTACGTTTGGGCGACGTTCCTCTCATTACTTTATTTTAATGCAATAAATGCAATATAAGCGCACTGCCTCTATTTTCTGGAGCATGAGCGATTTTTTCATGAGCTGAACTAAAAAATCTAAGACTTTCTCTATGTACACAAAAGGCCTATTTATTTCAAATATTGTTCACAAATCTGCCTAAATCTGTGTTAGTGAGCACTTCTCCTTTGCCGAGATAATCCATCCACCTTACAGGTGTGGTATATAAAGATGCTGATTATACAGCATGATTATTGCACAAGTGTGCCTTAGGCTGGCCACAATAAAAGGCCACTCTAAAATGAGCAGTTTTATCACATAGCACAGTGCCACAGATGTCGCAAATTTTGAGGGAGCGTGCAATTGGCTTGCTGACTGCAGGAATATCCACCAGAGCTGTTGCCCATGAATTTAATGTTAATTTCTCTACAATAAGCCATCTCCAAAGGCGTTTCAGAGAATTTGGCAGTACATCCAACCGGCCTCACAACCGCAGACCACGTGTAACCACATCAGCCCAGGACCTCCACATCCAGCATCTTCACCTCCAAGATCGTCTGAGACCAGCCACAAACTGTCAGAAACCGTCTCAGGGAAGCTCATCTGCATGCTCATCGTCCTCATCGGGGTTTCAACATGACTGCAGTTCGTCATCGTAACCGACTTGAGTGGGCAAATTCTTACATTCGATGGCATCTGGCACTTTGGAGAGGTGTTCTCTTCACGGATGAATCCCGGTTTTCACTGTAAAGGCCAGATGACAGACAGTGTGTATGGCGTCGTGTGGGTGAGCTGATGTCAATGTTGTGGATCGAGTGGCCCATGGTGGCGGTGAGGTTATGGTATGGTCAGGCGTATGTTATAGACAACGAACACAGGTGCATTTTATTGATGGCATTTTGAATGCACAGAGATACTGTGACGAGATCCTGAGGCCCATTGTTGTGCCATTCATCCACGACCATGACCTCATGTTGCAGCATGTTTATGCACGGCCCCATGTTGCAAGGATCTGTACACAATTCCTAGAAGCTGAAAACATCCCAGTTCTTGCATGGCCAGCTCTGTATCGGCATATACGACAGCGTGTTCCAGGTCCTGCCAATATCCAGCAACTTAGCACAGCCATTGAAGAGGAGTGGACCAACATTCCACAGGCCACAATCAACAACCTGATCAACTCTATGCGAAGGAGATGTGTTGCACTGCATGAGGCAAATAGTGGTCACACCAGAAACTGACTGGTTTTCGGACTCCCCGGACCCCCTCAAATACAGTAAAACTGCACATTTGAGTGGCCTTTTATTGTGGCTAGCCTAAGGCCCACCTGTGCAATAATCATGCTGTCTAAACAGCATCTTGATATGCAACACCTGTGAGGTGGATGGATTATCTCGGCAAATGAGAAGTGCTCACTAAACAGAAGACATTGAAAAGTCTTAGATCTTTGAGTTCAGCTCATGAAAAATGGGGACAAAAACAAAAGTGTTGCATTTATAATTTTGTTCAGTGTATATGATCCGAAGTAACTAGTAACTAGCTACTTGAATAGATTTTTCATTGGATACTTTTTTACTCTTACTCAAGAAGGCCTAACTATTAAGATTAGTACTTTTTCTTTGAGAAATTATTTCTAAGTACTTGTACTTTTACTTGAGTACAGTGTTTGGATACTCTATACACCTCTGGGTAATTTGTTCTTGTGTGCTTGTAAAACAGATTCGGTTCAGTTATTTGTAGCAATTGATATTACACAGGAGACTTCTATTGACTGCCTGTCTTCATATTGACCTTCCTGCAATAATGTCAGCTGCTAAAAATCCATCCTCCAGGAAGAAGCATCTTTATCCCAGAAGCACAGAAAAGTAGCTGTCAAAGAGACAGACATTATTATAGAGCTAAAAGGCTTTGATTTTCATTAAGTGTGTCAAAATTGAACCTCTGTTGGCCTTCAAACCCAGATTAAGGGTACAAAGGCCAGCATGCTTGTCAAGAGAGCTCAAAGGTAAAATCATCAAAACATCAAATACCTGTCAGAAGCACACCAGTGCAGGGAATATTACAAGCGGTCATATCAGTAATAACAACAATGAGAGGCCTGCTCTGTTTTCTGCTCTGATTGCTGTGTGTCTCTTTTCAGACAAAATAACACATTTTTGTGTTAGTTAATTTCAAACAAAGCATAAAAATAGAAAATAAATGGGATTGGTGACAGAAGGGCACTCAGGTGTCAACAGACATTGCGTCTTGATTAACGCACCTCTGATTGCCCATAGTGCATCTCATTACCCAGCATGCTCATCATCAGTAAGTCTGGAGTCTGTCCTGTCAGGAGGAACAGAGAGGAAACACACAATGTCCACACTCGACAGGCTCATTACCACACACAAGCACAGAGGAACACTGATTACAGATTCCTGCTCATTTTCTTTCAGCACTGCTGAGCTCTGTTTACTCTGTTGGTATATGACAAAGTCACTCCAAAGAAAAAATTATATTTATGGAAAAGATCTAAGACATACATCAAAAACTCTGTCTTAGTGACTGGCCAAAAATAGTCTACCCATATTTTTGATAATATTCCTCCTTTTTACCCATCATTTCCTCTACTTTCATCTTCTTTCTCTCTCAACATCTCTTCATGTCATCTGTAAATCTGTCCCTACTATCGATCTAGAGATGCACCGATTACAATTTTCTAGGCCGATTCCGATTTCCGATTTTCATTAAGTTTGACCTGCCGATACAGATTTTAGCCGATTCCGATTTCATTTTTTCAAACCACTTTACAGCACACACAAACATTTATTTTTTTATCTTTTTTTAATAGAACATTTTACAATTTGCATAGAACATAATGTTTTTTACAGATAATCGCTATAAAATAGAACTATATATATATATAAATTACCCCTGGTGTGGGAAACTCACACACATCTAAAGTGCAGTGTTATGGAAGAACCATCCTTTTCACATCCAATATCCAATAATTTTTTTAGATATATATTTAGCAAACTAAACGTCTGTATGAAAACAGGTAATGCAATAAAATAATATATAAATAAAAAATTTAATAAATATAGCCTTGCAGTATAAAGTTATTTCTCAAAACACACACACTGGCCTATTGCAATCACTTGTGCAAACTGATTGATAAAAACATGTTTAAATGGGTTCATTTTCTATAAATATTTTTGAGTCTAATGTTTTATTTTCTGACATATAATCCAGTTCTTGATAAAACACGTACATTCTGTGCATTTTGGGCACTTATTGTGTTAAATCATATTTAGGCTATTTTGTCCATCAAAAGTGTGCTTTCACTTTAATTGAGCGTGAGCTGTGCAGCAAGACTCGGCGCGGAAACGTTTCACTGCTGCTCACGCAACGCTTCTGTTTGACGCTCACGCGCTGTTCCCGCTCCCGGTGAACGCACTCATTGATTAACATGCACGCCGACAAAAAAATACGCGCTTGCTGTTTGAACGGCCGTAATTCACGAGGTTTCCTACATGTGCGTTCCGTGTGCACGTGTGATGCTGATGTTGCGCAATGTTAATCATGCGGCGCCCGAGTGCATTTGACCGGCATAAAATCGGCATGTCAGACTGACCGGCCGATCGCCGGTCATGGCCGATCACGTGAAAATCGGCCAATTCCGGTCACCAGCCGATCAATCGGTGCATCTCAATATCGTTCGTCTCCATCTCTTTTATTAGCTTGTGCCCAGAGCCATGAAATTGGACACACATTCACCTAAACACATAATCTGTGGCAAGAAAAGCCCTCAGCATATTGTCTTAGCAGTGTTTAACTAATAATCGCTGACAGTTACACATCAGCAAATCAACCAGGGCACTGGACACATCCTTAGTGATAAAGAGACCTGTCATTTAATGCCATTCCCACGAGAGTGAAATAGCCTATGAGTTTGTTTCTTACTTCTTTTTTTTTAACTATAGCCTACTATTCTAAGGATAAAAAGCATTCTGTTATGTTTGAGTTTGTTCTGACAGAAATAGACAGTAAGAGATTAAAGGAATAGTTCACTCAAAAATGAAAATTCTGTCATCATTTACTCACCATCATGTTGTTCTGAACCTGTGTGACTTCATGTCTTCTGTAGAACACAAAAGATGATGACAAAATGTTCATATTAGAGTGAACCATTCCTTTAAATAACAGAAAAAGATGCAAGGAAGGGAAAAGAAAATGTGTACAAATATAGCCTACTGTTTTACACATATAATGTGCTCTAGGGACTATAAAATAGATTGCTCACTACTCTAGATCAATATTTAACAAGTTCTCAGGATGATAAACACAAGCAATTAACCTGCATAAACTTTATTCTTAAATGTTTTTAACCTTTTTTGTTAACATCTAGCTTCTCGACCTGATGGAAAGACAAGGAGCCGGTTCTCAAAGTGGCTGCAGATAAATTATTAAGAGTCCACCAGCTTCATTTCCAATTAATATAACGCAGGAACTGAATAGTTACCAAGATCGCAATCCTGCGCTGACAATATTGTGCTCTCGAGCACAGCACATAATAACAGGCTGCTGCAGGGGGGTGTCTCTGCAATCAGTGTAGTGTATGTATGCTACTTTGCTAAAGTCATATTAAATAATATAGGCTATCTGACTTTACTTAAACCAGTACATTTAGGTGTTACCACATGAATCACATTTTGACTAACTTTTTACAATGCAATTTATCTTGTGAATGTTTACTTCATGTTACATTGGATAGTATCACTCACTCACTCATTTACAATAAAAGTGCTTAGTGCACTTAATTGTCAATTTCCTTCATTAAAGCCTGATCAGCAACTGTCAATGATCACATTAAATTCACATGTATGACATTAACAGACACTCTTAATCAGACCCTGTTAAAATGAGAGCTTAAACATGCTGATTTGATGGATTTAGCTGGTCCTCTACCCTGGTCACTTTGGTGTTTTTAGAGGCGTTTTTAGACATTTTCCAGCTTGTTAGCCTGGAAGACCAGCTAAACCACAAGTGACTTAATGTCACTATGAAATCAAAATGAAAAATTCTTAATTTTGGAATATTGCAGTAGCCAATTTATTATAAATAATTTATCCATCCATTTTTTTTTTACTAACTTTCCCTCATAATCTAATCAAAATATCTTCCCCTTCCTCTTGCAACAACATATCTTCTCATCTTTGATGATGTGTTTACTGGCGCGAGGTTGGCACAACCTGTCACTCACATGATCATAGCAATAACAAACAACAACGATCCAATCAATTCCTAATGGATAAAAAGTCCCTTCCTAAATTTTTTTGTTCGATAAGCTGTTTCACTTGGATATACATCACAAAACGGAAGAAAATACTATGGCAACTTGTTTTATGTTGACTTATATGTCGAAGTATGTATCACAAATGAGGCTGTACAAATACACAGTAGTGCAAATACCCTACACAATAAAACCTAGTAAAAAACCACCAAGTCATTTTGTTTAAACTATAAAATTATGCAAATGAATCACGCATGATTGGTCTGTGCTGTAGGCTATAGATAGTAGCTACTTAAAGGCGCTATATGTAACTTTTAGCGGCCTCTAGCGGTGATCAGATTGCAACCAATTTTTCCAAGAGTGCTCGTGCGGGCTCGAACTCAAGAGCGAGCACTCAGGGTACTGGCCACACTGAGACTTTCAACACACTGGAGAAAGCATCACACAACATGCTGGAAACTCAAGTAAACTCCCACTGCAACGTTACAATAGGCAACTTTTATCAGCTTGTCGTTGAACTAATGCTCCATGCTCGTACCATGATAACGTTACATTGACTGCATTTAGCCGACATGTGGTGTTATCTAGCATAAGGCATTTCACTAACTATTTGTGTATCTTTCACAATGAGCAATGTCAACATAGGTGAATGTATGATATGATAACGAAACCATATCCATTAGTGA
Organism: Semotilus atromaculatus; assembly: GCA_031834385.1. NCBI lineage: Eukaryota > Metazoa > Chordata > Actinopteri > Cypriniformes > Leuciscidae > Semotilus > Semotilus atromaculatus. The sequence goes on along the minus strand of JAULUF010000009.1, from coordinate 13,450,589 downwards.
ACTAGACTGAACAATTTCAGTGTAACAGTAAGACCGTAGGAAGTAAGTAACATTACTGTACTGAATGTGTCTGGAAATGTTTATCATAAACAATATGATAGTAGTGGGATGAGTAACGTTAGAAGTAGATCTAGTACATAAAATAAAAGTTACATCCTAAAGCACCTACTTTTTGTTATCCTGGAACAGTCTTTTGTATTCATTTCATGTCTCATGTATGTTGTAGTAAGTAGAAGTTGATCTGAATCACGTTTGGCTGACGAGCTTCAGCAGATAAAACTTTTTTATGTTTTTTATATTTATGTGGAGTTTGTGTTGGAGTCTGTGTTGTGCTGGAGGCAGGTTATTTTTAGGTGTTATCAGACTCCATGTCGTTAGCTGCAGTATCTTCGCATAGACTGTATATAAAGGAGAGAGGCTCGGGAGCGCGCATGCACGTCACATCCGATGGATTTCGCGGTAAATCCGACCCGGAGCCTTCACATAGAAATAGGAATACTGGCCTTCAGAGGTAATAGCAAAACCTGAAAAAGTGGATCATTGTATTGTGTGATTACAACCCCTTCACACACAGGCAATAAAAAAGGATTCATTTTAGTAGAAAACCTACATATAGCACCTTTAAGGATGGCAATTATGACAGCCATTGAACAACAGAACAATTATATTATACTATTATACAGAACTATTTTTTTTTGTGTGTGTGTTTTAACTATTATAACTATTATTATGTGTGGTAGGACAGTGCTTTTTTGGGGTCAAAAGGGAACCATGATAATAGTGCACAATTAATACAGTGATAAAATTCAATTCCTAATTATATTTGTTGTAGCCTAATAAAAGAAATAATCTTTAAAACGCATCTCACCTCTCACTATTTTATGTATTTTTGTAGCAGAGAAATACTACGCACGAACGCAAAACATGTAGATACGACCCCGCATGAGTGCAAACTCTCTGATTTGATCACTGGTCGCCAAATGAGGGTCTCGCGGGGTGATGAAACATCATGTCGTTGATTTCTATGAAAATGCGCGCGACTCGTAGGCTACCAGTCCAGCAATATCGCCTGAGAGCTCCTGTTCAGTACAAAGTGTTGAAAGCACTTCAACAACCTACCTGTCAAGTTCAAATCATTAAATTTCATAGTCAAGCGAGAGCGATCATTAAGCAACGTTGATAACGTGTGGTCACTTCACGACACGGGCTCCTGTTCCTGCATTCATTGGGGACAGAATATCTCATTCTTTTCCTCTGATATCTGCCTTTCTAACATTACATTTAAATCCCAAAGGCTTTAAAGGTGCTGCATTAAAAACGCTGTGTCTACACTTCATCACTTCAAGGGCACCCGATTTTCTTCAGTGCTCTACATCGTCTAGGACAGGACAAAATAAGATTTTTTTGCGACGACCACCTCGTGCCACTTATTTTGAAATGGATATGAAAAGCATTTCAGTCCACTTGTGTCTCGATAAATGTCGCTAATTCAGGACACTTAACATAGCGTTATTTACACTTTGCACACAGCAAACGTCTGATAAAGCTCTTAATACTCACCCTTAACCACAATAGCAATACGAAGATGCCACTAAAGTGCAGGATTGATTCGCTTTTTACTGTCAAACGCAACTGTTCTGCCCACCTGAAACCGTCTTCATCTAAACATTATACTTCAGCCAAGGCTTCTTCAACATCGCATGTGGGTTGAACCAATGTGTGGCGTAGGGGTGTTGCATCAAAACGGAACGGTGAAGTATAGACTACTTGCGATAAGAATCACATATTTAGTCGATTAAGGACTTTATAAGCTGTTGGCAATGACCGACTCCTGAAATTCGTGAAAATATCGATAAGTTGTATTGTATATCGTGAAAGTATCGATAAGTGGCTTAATTAAATGGAGGGAAAAAGTCTTCATCTAAAACAAAAACTGTCCGAGATTCCCAAACTTATGTAAAGGAAACGATTTCTTCAATGCTTTGACCTAAAACTGTCTATAGTCCAATAACAAATCATGTTGTTGGTGCTGTTTGGTATGGCTTAATCACATACAATAGAAATGTAATGAAATGTAGGCTAATAGATGAAATAATAACACGAGAAGCTCCTTGCATCTCTAGTCGATGCTATATAAATAATTGTACTCCCTCATTGACTGGGCCAATGGAAGAAACTAATTAGACCTACTATTTAATTTATAATAAATCTAAGGCATGTTTTTCAATGGTAAGTAAAATCCTGTAACTGTTTGGCATTATTGGGGAGACTTTGGTATGTAATGCGTACTGTATGCTTACTGAAGACTTTCATGTTGATCACCACATCAGTGTTCAAATTAAACTAGCCTCTCTTGTGAATGAGACATTCATGCACATCAATGTGCATCAAGGTCACTCTATTGTGGAGAGACCATAAACCAGAATAACAAAAGGACAGTTTAAATAGAAAGCATCAGCTTGTCCTAATGCATCTATTGTTTGTCTCCTAGACTTGTCACACAGACAAAACTTAAAGTTAAAGGGATAAGGGGATTTAAGTTCACTAAAAAAAAATAATAAAAAAATTTTCATCATTTACTCACCCTTATGTTGCTCGAAAATGGTTAGCACTATTTCATTTTTGGGTGACCTATCCCTTTAAGATCTAGAAGGTCATACACAACTATCTTTAATACTCTCTTCTCCCAAACAATTTTGTCCAGACATTATTCGTATAGACTGTTTGAAGAACACTGGCTATCCTCCGCAATAACTACTCAGCTTAACACAGGAAAATCACTATAATGAGACAACTAATATACAACGCTTCTATACAAAACATGATGAAAATAATTTATTTCACTTGGGTTGCTGTTACACATACTGTATCAGCATAGAACTTCAAATAAGCATAGCAATTAAAAACTTTCACTTGAAAAGGGTGAATCTAAATGGTCATAACAATAATGTTTGAGACCATGAGTGACCTTTTCATTCACTGTCCTTTTTAATGAATCTGTGGCAAGAACCCAAGGGAAAATCAAGCTATTCATGCTATTCATCTCTATCTCATGGGGACACTTAATTTTCAACAATATTATTGATCTAACTCTGACTCTCCTGATGCTGTTGTATGAGAACTGAACTGAGCTGGACTATGACATCATTTGTTGCAGAACTGCTTTATAGATGAAATGAAAATTTAATAATTGATGATCTTTAAAACGGAACTGGATCCACACTGAACTGACTTCAGCTGAACAACAGCCGAAACTCATCTTTTTTTCTTTTATCACTGTAAAACTGCTTTGAAAAAATATGTATTGTATAAAGTAATATATAAATAAAGGTGACTTGACTATCTGAGACCCGTTTTGTACTGTGTGGTGTAAAAACATTATCACTGAACAGATGATGAACTGGTGTTTGTAAGATGATCAACCTAAACATTGATTTTTGAAAGTATGCAGTATCAGAGGCTTGTTAAAATATTTAATGTTCAGTCAACATTACGGATATTTCAAATGCAGTCCCTCTTTTAAAAATGTTGATGAACTTAAGATGACTACACACATATTCACTTTTAAAGTGCATTTATGATCTGACTGATGTCACTGTGTGGAGGCAAATAATATAAATATATAAAGACAGTTCACTCCTATTACTTGGCAAGTACTAAACTGCAAGTGTACAGCAGGGTGGGGTGCTAAGAGTCCGTCAGCAGTTTAAAAAAACAGTGCATTAAAAAGAACATCGACATAATATACACTTACAGAGGATCACAATGTATTCAACTGTTACATTCATATATTGTCGTGTTTCTTTAGAAATAAACAATGGACAAATGGAGTCTTTAAACGCCTCAGATGTAAAGTTATTCGCTGTGAAAGTGCCGCAAAAATTAATGGGAGTCAATGTCATGCTAACAGCAGGTGAAGGCAATGGCGACCCCCTGACCCCCCAGTTTCCGACTGGTGGATTACCCCCTTGGTTTCCGCTCGTACTGCGACTGTCTATGGTACTGCGTGGAGACCTGAACAAATGCGGAAGTTGTAGTTGTAGCGTCAATCAAGCAATAAATGTCAGCTTGTTTCGTGCAGTCGTTATGGAACACAATTATTCTTTACCGATTGCAGCTGGTTCTGTCGACAAAGACAAGTCCCATAAACGTTTAATTTGATATATTCCAAATGTAGCATTTGGTAATAGTTATGTGTATGTAAAGTAGGCTATTATTGCTTTAGGTTTGTGTTTAGTTTATTAACATTGTTCATCACGTCTGGTGTTTATGGCCATGTAAATAAATATAGCATGTTCTACATAAAGATTAATCAGTCCTTTGGCAAATGATGTGGATATGTTCGAATGTACTTTTACAACAATTGTTTAGAACACGTTAAAATGTGCAGCATTATCACAATTCAACAAATACAGTAACATCTGTGATAACTAATTTAGTATTAAGCCTTACTTTTATTGCGGTTATTTCAGTTTAATTTCATTAAACAACATTTAAAGAAATCGAACTTTACCTCATCCATGAATGATTTACATCCACGGTGTAGTTGAAAACAACAGTTCCCATCATTCGCGCTCCTTCACATCGTCATCAAGCTACACCGTTGTTGTTGGTTTGATTGTAGCGCCCCCTAGCGGCATAAAATCTTAGGGATTGTACCTTTAAGTCTGTTATTGGTCTATTTTTGTTTGTGTATATGGTATTTTTCCATTCATAATTATTAAATTAATCACCAAATTTTGCTCACCAAATCATAGATATTCAATGTCAATACCCAAAAATTAGGTAAATACAGTCAGTCAGCAGTCATGGGCTGGGCCTGTGCAATATGTGACGTCACAGTGCATACAAACTGCAAACAGCTTATTCTGAGACATTGCTTATGATTTATGGGAATTTAAAAAAAAAGGAGAGGGTGGATTTTTACCATTATAGGGGGGTTTGTGAACACACACACACACACTGCAGAGTCACACATTTATGTTCAAACACCATGTAAAAGTGAATTTTTGCAAAATAGGTCCCATTTAAATATTGTAACGGCAAATTTTTAATAGCAATAATTTCTTAACTGAAGAAAATATGCTATTTCTCTCAGATTGCTTTAGCAGCGCAATTTTGACCCAATTGGTCAAATAAACATATTGTGAAAAATCAACTTTATAGGAATGACAACACTTGTGCTGCATTATACAGTGGTTCCGGTCCTCTAATCTGAATAGCTCAACACCTGTTCCACTCTTGCCTGTGTGAAATTGCTTAACTTAAAGGTGGGGTATGTGATTCTCTTTTTTTGTCCATTTTTTCAAAATCACATGAAATCCTATTCATCATAACCCACTTACAGCCACTGAGTTAGAAGCACTGAAATGAAAATTAATCAATTTAATCATCTGTGGAACGTGCAGGACTCGAAAAACTCCAGCCAATTTTTTCCAAGACCACCTAGAATCATTGGACAGTAAGTCCGTCAATCAAACGGTCGTACCATACCCCCCTCCCCATCCCTTTCGTGCGCATACTCAAAGTACATTGCTATGAATCCTGCTTTGAATAGAAGACCGCTGTACAGACGCCAGGGCTGAGTCTCGCGCATTTGAGTTTTCTCTCGTGCATGATTGCGCGTTCATGTTCTTCGAATGGGTGGAGTCAGGGCCAGCGTTGGAGGAAAGAAGGTAGGACCTTTTGAGTTGTGTATTTTCAAAATCTGCCGGCCGTTTTGGAAATCACATACCCTACCTTTAAGCTCATTTTTGAGTTCTCAAAAGGGCTAGAAGCTGAAAGTTGAGAGAGTCTTGTAATGATTTCTGAAACGGGTGGTTGCTTCTTGATTGATGTCTTGTCTTCTCTTCAGTCCAGCTTATCGTGTGAGAGATGGTTAATATAGAAAAAACATCACTTTCCAATAAGGTATGTCCAATCTATTTCACACCTGACTAGTGTAGCTACCTAAGACAGGCCACATTTTCTGGAGCAGACAGAGGTTGTTGGCATGGCCTTCCATGATAGCACCATCTATATCAAATAATTTCACAGATTAAAGCCATGGGACCATATCTGTGCATGTGCAGAGATTTATTTTGAGACAAACAGGCTGATGAATGTGTGCTCTTTGAAGCGTGTTCAGAACAACATTCACCTTAGCTGCCTGTTCACACAAACTTGTGCATGGAAAAAAGGGTACGAAGGCCATGTCAAAATACTGTGTGTATAATCAAATGCACAGTGGCTGAAAGGGATAATGTATAGACTTTTTGTACCATCAGACTGCACGATTTTCAAAGTAGTCGGGTCACTGTTCCTTTCACACTGCGTGACTATCTGGGGTAACATTCAGTTGCTGCTGTGTTCACACTGAACGATGGATCGGCGACAGGAGGTTTCACACTGCATGACTTTACAAAAGAAAGAATTGCCGACAACTTCTGTCTGGTCCGCAAACTATGTTTCACAACCAAACTCACGCGAGAAGTGATAAGGAAATAACGCAAGATAGTCGCGAGACTCAAATTGTTATTAAAAATGATAGCCTGCAAGAAGCTTGCGATCCCAATTGTCTGTGAGATGATTTGCAGCGAAAATAAGAAAAGAAAAACAGATTATGCAGGAGGAAATGGTTGGGAGACGAGAGCAAGGATTATGTGTTCTGCAAAGAGAGTTGGGGGTAAAAAAATAAATTTGCAATGTGCTGCTGGTCAAGCAATGTGTATGCTACTTCGTTTCTGTTTGATATAATTGTAAATATTTCTATTAAAATACTGATATTCTGGTCTATAACTCCTCCCCGAACATCCTGCTGTCCTGTATCTTGCTCTCTCTCATTGGCTGTCGGTCATTGCCGATGTAGTTTTCAGTCAGAACACTTTTCACACAGCAGGATTTTGAATCGCCGACAGGTCCAGATATTTAGCATGCCAAATATCTCACGGGCATCGGAGAACTAAATATCTGAATGACTGTATCTGAAAGCACATGAATGACAGAAAAGTTGTATGTACAACTCAGAAATTTAGATGATACATAAGTTGACGAATTGTGATGTTGGAAGGGGCATGTTGATTTGAAACATGGCAGGAACATAATGATTATTAATATATTAATATAATCTAGATATTTTCATAGGACACTGAGGCAGAGACAAAAAAAAAATGTTTTTAATAGTAAATTAAATTTAAATTACCTTTACTGAAAGGTTGGTGACTGACAGGAATGTGAGTAAACAGGTGACTGTTATAACAGACTTCGTATTGCAGATGCTAACAGACATGGAGATACAATAATGGAGATCAAAACTGGAGAACAGACAATGGAGAATCCACAATGAAGAATCAAAATTGAGAACAGACTGGTAATTAATCCAAAGATACATGGACGTCTGAACAGTCTTTGTGTGTAACACAGCACTCACACTAACTCTTTGTCTGGTCTTGTCTGAGTATAAGTCCTTGAGGTTAACAATGTCCAGATGTGTAGCCTGGAAAATCATGTGATTGGAAAGGAAGGCTGTCAATTCAATTCTGGAAAGAAACTGTAGGGGGCATGTCTGTCTGACAGGATCCAAACACAAAGGTTACCTCAATGACCAGTTCCTCACATTGACTGCCTCAGTGATGACAAGCTTTTTATTATTTTAGAAATGGAAACATACTTGAAGTACCAAGGACTTAATTTAATTTCTCCTCTGGGGAATAGAAGCAAATGGCTCAGACGCCACTATTTCACATCTTTGACTATACCTAAAGCTATTTCCTGTAAGTCTTATCTTCTGCTTCCCATGTCTCTCTCTATCTCTTACTTAAAAACACACACATGCTCCTACTGTCGGCATCCCACACAGCACAGAGGCAAAGAGATAGTGACAGAGGGTGCTTCAGGTGATTTCCTAGCTGTTAATGCACCTGCTGAGAGAGCGGTTCTGCTGGGTTAGTCTATACAGATTTGTCATCTGCTAAATGATAATTTATGCTGCACCTCTCTCACGGCCCTAATGTTATTTTCCTTAATCCCTTTTCTCACATTTAATGTTCCTACTCCCCCTCACCTCGCAATATTTGCTCTTTCAAGTATCAAACCTTTTTGGTTATGTCCGCTCTTTTGTCTTTTTTTTAAAACACTCTAGCTTAGCTTTTTTTCCCTATATTTATCCTCCAACAATCTATAAGTGCATTTATATGTTTATTTTGATAACTGAGCCTTGTTTCTTATGTGAATAAGAATGAAAACAAAATAGCAAATTAGAGTAGTTTATGTGTCAATAAAAAAAAACTGGCAAGTTCAAACTCACAATACAACAGTTACCTCCCTCCAATATACTTAATAATAAGATAATCAATGGACAGAAGCACATGACCAATGCTAGGTAAGGGACCCGCCCCTTACCAGAGTGTATAAAGCACCTGCATGCGATATCTTTCCTCAGTAAGCATATTTGCTTCTCGTACAAAAACTGGGGCAAATTGTCGAGATCCAACAATGGGAGATATGGACAGCTCCCCAGTTTCCCAATACACTCACAACGAGGCTCTGAAAACCAGAGGTCGGTCACCTTGAAAGGCAGTGCATGACACGTCACAAAGTAGCTGACCACACACAAAGTGAGGATGCAACACCAGCAATGGAGAAATGACTGAGAATGTGGTAACATGCATTCATGAATAAACCTGACCACACACACACAATGATGAATTGCATGGTGCCAGGTGAGGGTACAAAGAACATCCTTAAAGGGATAGTTCACCCAAAAATTAAAATTAGCCTATATGATTTACTCACCCTGAAGCCATCCTAGGTGTATTTGACATTCTTCTTTCAGACGAATAAAATTTTTTTTTATATAACTTAGATTTCCTTGCTCTTCCAAGCTTTATAATGGGAGTCAATGGGTGTATCTTTTTGGAAGTCCATCAAAGCGCATCCATCCATGTTAAGTGCTCGAAACGTCTCTGTGGGGTTAATAAAGGCCTTCTGAAGTCAAACGATGCGTTTGTGTGAGAAAAATATCCATATTTAAAACTTTATCGACTAAAATAACTAGCTTCTGGCAGACGGCTGTACGCAAGTCGACCTACGCCACTGAGAGAGCCATAAAACACATGCTAGCTTGGACAGCTTGATAGGTATTACAGAGAACAAGAACGTTAACATCGATTATCTCCTTCCAGAGAGCGGGCGACCCTCTCCAGTTGTTCTCCCATATCGACCAGGAGCTTGGCCTGGTAAGCGAAAAGCAGGGAGGAGACGTTGAGGGCTCTTACAGCCAAGGCTAAGGCTTTATGAGAGGCCTGGTGGATGGACGCAGAAAAGCAATCCATTATGCCAGGGAGAACAGGCTTGGGAGAGGCGAGCAGCCCACCTTGAAAGGGGTAGTGTTGGGCAAGCTACTTTGAAAATGTAGTGGGCTAAGCTAGCAGTTACTCCACATTAAATCAAGCTTCACTACACTGAAGCTACCCCCCTGGGAAATGTAGCACGGTAAGCTACAGCAACATAGCAAAAGTAGCTTACTACATCTAAGCTATTTTTAAAATAAGTAATTTTTATAGTGAACCAACTTCATTCCAAGTCAATTTCAGTGATCAATAAAACTGTAAGTGTATACTGTGTTTATAACTGTAACTGTTATAAAACCATATATAACAATATTAGGGCTGGGTATTGACACAAATTTCATGATTCGATGCGATTCGATTCTGATTCAATATCAATAATTTTGTATCAGATACAGTATGTAAGGCTGGAAATTTGAAGAACTGGTTAAAGAATGACCAGTGGTCTATGAAACAAAGAATCTTGTGGGAAAATTAACATTTGACACCCTCCCTCTCTTCCTTTGGGACAAGTCTCACTTCATCTGCATTCTCTCTCTCTCAGTAACACTTAACTCACACAAGAATATATATGGTTTTAATGTGAATGATTAAGTATTGTGTTTAGTATCATTTTAAAGGTCTCAGTGTGACTGGTACAATGGTCTCAATTCCTCATTTTTATAGGAAGTTTTTATAAAAATTAAATTATTAACTTAAAGTAATTAACTTTGCAATTACATAATTATATTTCAACTCCAATTCATTTTTGGAATATAAACATTTAAATAGTGGTTGTCTATTTGATGGATCTATTTAAACATGCATTAAATATTGAAGAGCGTTAAATTTGATAATGAATATGTAATATGCTGCATATATTTAGCAAAATGCTCCTCTCTAAAATAAATTTTTCTAGCTGACTAACGAGTCATGTTCACTGAATAGACAAGACATACACGAAAAAAGCCGGGTCGTTTTGGTTGGCCCAGTCCAAAGAGGCTGCATCGCAGAAGGCCTCCGTGTGCACAACTGCGTCGCCCTTTTCCCCATCAGAGTCACACAAACCTAAATCAGAGCTAAACCATTGATGAAATAAAAGAATAATCCGACAGGCGGGCAGCCGTAGAACAGGGGAAAATATCAAGGAGCGCGAGGCAGCTTGCAGTAAGTACTTCAGCTAAGCTGGCTGATAGGTAAAACATGTTCGGTGGAGGCTGATGTGTCCTCCTGCAGACAATAGTGAAGTCCGTAAAACCATCTAACCATCATCTCTGACCATTTGCCAACCGTATTTGAATCTGTCTGTGTTTTTCCCACCTCCACTTGCTCTCAGTCTGTGAGTTATTCTCGTTTCATTCAACCTTCCACTGCCAGTTTATTTTCAGAGTACTATCAAACTAATTTTGCAGATGCTGTCTTCTTTGACGAATTAAACATTGAAGAGATGGACCAGGACTTAGTAAAAACCTTCACCATTTCTATAGACTCTGTTGCTCCCCTTAAGCCTGGGAAAGGGCACTGCTCAGCCTTGGTTAAATAATAATACCCGGTAATAACAAAAGAGTGTCGTAAGGCAGAGAGAAAGTGGAAAAGAGACAAACTCCAAGTATCGTGTGAATGTTTAACGGCATGCTTGACCAGTTACCCAAAGTCAGTGAAAGAGGCTATGTCTGAATTCCTCTCAAAACTCATTACTGAAAATGCTAACCGACCGACTTAATGCTGTTTAAGACAATTTATTCAGCGCTAAATCCCTTACCAGCTCCTTCTCTTGTTCCATCTCGGGAAACCTATGAGAAAATTTTAACAAATTTTGATAATAAAATTTTGGAGATCAAGGCTTCCAATAATCCAGCAACATATGATCACCAACATATGATTTAATTTGTTCACCAACTGATTTGCTTGTTTTCATCCAGTTACCTGATATTGTTTCCAAGGCTAAATGTTCCAGCTGTGAGTCTGATGTCATCCCAAATCGTCTTTTCAATAAGTGTTTGAAACCTTGAGCCCAGCTGAAACAGCTATTAGTAAAGGTGGGGTATGTGATTTGGAAAACGACCGGCAGATTTTGAAAATACACAACTCAAATGGTCTTACCTTCTTTCCTCCAACGCTGTCTCTGATTCGCTCGAGGGGGATGGGGAGGGGGGTATGGTACGACCGTTTGATTGACGAACTTACCGTCCAATGATTCTAGGATGTCTTGGAAATGATTGGCTGGAGTTTTTCGAGTCCTGCCCGTTCCACAGATGATTAAATTGATTAATTTTCATTTCAGTGCTTCTAACTCAGTGGCTATAAGTGGGTTAGGAATAGGATTTCAAGTGATTGCAAAAATGGACAAAAAAGAGAATCACATACCCCACCTTTAACAGTTCTCTAGGTAATGGAATTGTACCTGCTAGTTTTAAACATGCTGTGGTTCACCCTCTGCTAAAGAAATCTCATCTTGACACATCCATCGATTTTAGATGGATGAGACAGATCTCCAAACTGCCTTTTATTTCAAAGCTCTTAGACAGAGTGGTGTATTGTCAGTTGAATTCCTAAATCAGCATGTCCAATATTTCAGATACTTTTCAGTCCGGTTATAAATCAATGCACACTATGGAAATGGCACTGTTTTCTTCTTCGTTGGTTCCCTTATTATGCAGTGTGCCCCAAGGGTCCATTTTAGGCCCTCTTCTCTTTTCACTTTATATGCTACCATTGGGTGCCATTTTTAAGAAATATAAGTATATTGTATTTTAAGAAATACAATATAACTGACCATACACAGTTTTACCTACCAGCTAAAACTGACAGTTCTTATCCTTTGGACGTGCTTTGCAACTGTTTTGAGGAGATCAAATGTTGGATGGCTAATAATTTTTTTGCAATTAAATGAAAGCAAAAGCGAAATTTTGATTTTAGGCCCCTCCAGGTCTTCATCTCTTTTTAAAGAGCAACGTACAGGTTGGACACCCCTATATAGCATAGTGTACTGTATGTTGATGATAAAACAACAAGATTTTCTGAACTGGAGTAATATATATTTAGCCATTAACGATTTTTTTAGATAAATTGTGATAAAATAACTTCCGCGTCTATAAAGCACTAACCGGAAGTGACGATGGGCGAGGGAGTCTGGTCAAGTTCAAGCTCAGGTTACAATGGATGTGAATGAAGAAACCGAATTCTCCGATGTTGACGAGCATGCCTATGATGGCTCACAGGTAGGGATGGGGCCGATCCGATCCAGTATCGGGACCGGGACAGATACCAGTGTAATTCATGTATCGGATTTTCCCGATCCAACTTGCGGAGATATCCGATATCCTGCTGAAATGACTCCAAAAGTGATTCCCGCCGGCTAGTCTGGCTGCAAACTGTGGAATGGATTTCCTGAACGGAGGCGCAGCTCAATGAGACACAGAGACCCCCCTCAGGAAATCCATTCCGCAGTTTGCAGCCAGCCAGCAGGATAGCATTGAGCTGTGTGTAAATACTTCACACTGGAAACATCACAGAGCAAGACAGCAAAATGCAATGTTTGCAAAGCCGTATTAATTAAACCATCTGTTTGTGATGCAAAAAATCTCCAGGTCTATAATTCTCCGGAGTGAAATGTGCGTTACAAACGACCGAGTGTGTGGTGACAGACGCGGCAGTGAAGTCTGCTCTCTTCACCTACACAAAACGCCGTACAAAGAACGAAAAGCCTTGTTTTTCCTTGAAGGAAAATGATTGACACGATGTCCTGACAGGCTGGAATTCGTGCAACAAGCACAAACACAACAATTTACCATTATGGCATCTCTAAAACTCGATCTAAAACTTTCTCTGTCTCTCACTACTGCTCTAACTACAGCTGAACGCGAGCTCTTATTTGCCTCGCTCTACGTCATGATGCGTTGCTAGCGGGAAAGGCGTATTCCAGAGATTTCATTAGTAATTTCTACATATGTGTTTTTAAAAGACCTCTTCAGACAATATCAAGTATTAATTCAGTTATAAATTCAACCTGCACGTTGCTCTTTAATTTAGATTCTGTTGCCGCCCGCCAGTGTTCAACTTCATGTAAGGAATCTTGGTGTTATATTTGATTCGTCACTAATTTTTGAGAAACAAATCAGTACAGTAGTAAATTTAAGTTTCTTTTATCTGAGATCAGTTGCAAAATGAAAACAGTTTCTACCTCCGAAAGATTTGGAGACCGTAATCCACGCTCTCATAACATCATGTTTGGCCTATCTCATAACATAATTCCCTGTACTGTGGTCTGCCTCAAACTGCGATCGCTCGCCTGCAAATTGTCCAAAATGCTGCAGCAAGACTTCTTACTGGCAGTGGCACAAAAAAGAAAGATCACATTTCTATTATTTTAGTGCCTTTACATTGGCTTCCTGTAAAGTTTAGAATTGATTTTAAAATGCCGGGTTTTGTGTACAAGGCTTTATCTGGTGTTACACCAAAATACATTAGTGACCTTCTGATTCCTTCCTCCCCCCAAAGCACACTTCTGTTAATCAGATTCTCTTAACTGTCTCATGTTTTCGCTGTAAAACTAAGGATGGCCGAGCCTTTTCTGCTGCAGCACCTAAACTTTGGAACAGTCTGCCCTTAAAGGAGAACTCCGGGCAATTTTTAAGTTAATCTTGATCGTTATATCTTTATGAGTACTGTCTATATAAAAAAAAACGAACCGGATTGGTGCTTGCTACGCGGAGCTGCGACAGTGAATGCCCAGAGCTCCCACTCAGCTAAAACGGCAGCTATGGGGGCATACCATAAAGAGCGTTTTTGTGCCTCTTAACAGACACAAAATGCAATTAAAATGTCTGTCCAACATGAACAGGGACCTTACCTGTGAACAAGATGCGTTTAGCAACTTAGCCATGGTTTAAATTCACCTAAATAGTGTTTTAGACAGCAAGCTGTAGTCTCGCGCTGAAGTCTCGCTCCTCCCACCTGGACTCGTGCTGAAGTCCCGTGATCTCAGTTGTAGCCGGGAAAGGTAAATAGTGTCCAGGTGGGAGGAGCGAGACTTCAGCGCGAGACTACAGCTTGCTGTCTAAAACACTATTTAGGTGAAATAGTTTTTTTTTTCTATAGACAGTACTCACAAAGGTCTAACGATCAAGATTAACTTAAAAATTGCCCGGAGTTCTCCTTTAAATGTGAGTTCTGCTCCTTCATTAGCCAGTTTTAAATCTGCTCTTTTAAAGGGCACCTATTATGCCCCTTTTTACAAGATGTAATATTGGTCTCGGGTGTCCCCAGAATGTATTTGTGAAGTTTCAGCACAAAATACCCCACAGTTACTTTATTATAACCATTTGAAAATGTCATTTTTGGGGCCTGTTTTAAAAAGAGCTGTTTTGGTGTATACCACCTTAAATGTAAATGAGCTGCATATCCCCGCCCTGCCTTTGGATGCGGGCGTAACTTGCATTCGCATAGCTATGGCAATAAACAGTCGGTAGACGCAGAATGGATTAGAGTGAGAGACCCGCTGTTTTGTATGGCATTCAGCCGTAACGTTACATGTTTGAACATAATTGAACATAATCAGACCCAGATTATGAAGAGACTCCGGCAGAAGAAACAAATGTTTTAATCGCGTCCCCTTTGCAATTATGGATGTGCAACACACACACACAAACTGTGATAACGTTGGCGCAATTTTTTGAAACTACAAACACATAACTTACTGTGATAACGTTTGCTACGTACAAACGAAATTACATTTATGCGAGGGACCTGTTGCGTCATGTTTACATTACTTGTCGTACAGGTGCTTATGTGGCAAATGTGAGAGGATGGCTGCAGAACAAGAAAATATATGCAGTTTTTAATACAATATCTTTAAAAAAATATTTATAAACGTGTGGTTACACACTACACACTATACAAACAAGATTTAAATTATATACACAGACATCCTACGACGACGACGACAACAACTTTAGATGCATTTGTTGAATTGGCTGACATCGACTGAAATGACTATTTGCTCAAACATCAAAAAATACACTTACTTCTTCTGGAGGTGACGTTGGATCGCGAACAGTAGGCAACGATCCACACTTGAGGATTAACTTTGAAGCAAGACTTGCTTTGAATTGACCCTCGTTCACAAAACAGTCAGTCAGAAAATGATTCGCGCAAACAAACGTATTTTGGAAGTTTAAGTGGCGCCTTTCCTTCATAAATAAAATACATCCACTGCGTTTTCAGAGGCTCTGATGTCGGAAGTAAGTGAAAACTATGTACATTATTTATGATTATTACATCCCACAACAGAACATACCGGCTGTCGTTAAAACAATGGAGGATGGTGTACAGATCACCGAGGGCGGGGTCTATGCCACAACCACACTGTCAATCAAACTACGTCGGTGGGGCTTGCGCAATTCTACGTCACAAAGCGCAGAATCTTAGAACAGCTCGTTCTGAGACAGTGCTTATGATTTATTGAGATTGTAAAAAAAACACTGGGTGGATTTTTATCATTCTAGGGTGGTTTTGCTCACACACTGCCAACACACATTTATGTTCAAACACCATGTAAAAGTGAATTTTGCATAATAGGTGCCCTTTAAATCTTATTTGTTCTCTCTGCCTTTTGATTAGATTAGATAAATGTTTAATTTTGAGGGTTTTTTGTTTTTGTGGATTGTATTCTGTTTAATGCAATTATATGTTGCATGCTGCATGGTTTCTTTTTATGTTTTCTTTTTATATGCTCAATGTTTTATTGTACAGCACTTTAGTGCAACTTTGTAGCTTTTAAATGTGCTATAGAAATACATTTTGACTTGAATTACCTGGCATTTGGCACGTGCTCCTGTCTGTCAACCTAGACTTGGTGCAATTGGATGCTTCTGTAGAGGTCAGGTACCGACTCCCTTCCCCTAGGGCATAGGCGGATCTCGACCATGAGATAATGAAAGAGAATCAAACTACAAAAAACACGCTGCTACAATCTTATCTAGGTCCAGTCTTCTGTCAAAACTCGGCTGTATACTGGTCTAAATGTTTAGATATTTTTCCACCATGGCAGTCAACCCTGGAAATGTTTGTAATATATAAATCTCATATTTATGAATCTCTTTTTGTTGACTGCTTAGAATGTCAGCAAGAATGTCAGTTTTGTATAGCTGAATGCTATTTTGTATCACAAGCTTTTTAGATTCAACAGTATAGATAAATGTTTACTGGCAATATACTGCTCTCAATACTGTAGAACACGGAAAACATTTGCATTTTTACAGTACATTTATTTTTGTAGCAATGTGTTACATGTAAAAAGAAAATACAAATTTGCATGTCCATTCCTACACATTTACAGTATAGTAAACAGAAAAGGCAATGCAGGCAAGCTCCAAATATATGCTTCAAATCTTGACTGGGTGATTGGTAATATTATAATTCCATTTCATTACTATGGCAGGTCATTTTCCAATTTAACAGACATTACAAACATTCCTTGTCATACATATTTATGGAATATACATATATGTATGACAGATTTTGATTATTTTGCATGCGATGGTTCACAATGGTTCACAATCTTCAGAAGTTGTGAAGAGTATGACAGTTTCACTGATCAACGTTTTGATCAGCAATTCATGTGCAAGTCATAGCCACGTGCAATTTGCTCAAAGAAATTCAAATCTGATGTGAACAAGAAAGCTTTTTGAGACATCTGAACTTTTGTTTTTTGTGTTTTTAGAAAAAAAATCTTATTCGAGAATTGAGCTAAAGAAATTGAGGAAAAATAAATGTAAATGTAAGAACAAGAAGTATATCTTTAACACAGAAGAAACATTATCTCGTAGTCTCTTCAGTGCAGAAAGGTTATAGCTTGAATTTACATTTCTGTGAGCTTTCTGAGAGCTTTCTGTGGGCTGTTTTGTTGAAGACTCTAAAGTCTCTTGAGAACGAGGTGTAAGCAGTAAAACAAAAAAAACTTCTCCATGGTAACCAGTTTTATTTAGTGATGCATAGGCAGCATGTTTAGATTCCATGGCTTTAAAACCATTGATTTAAAACCATTGATAAAGATTATTTGCCTTTGTTGTGTAAAACAGAATATTTCAAACTAAACTCAAAATATGAAATAATCATTGTTTCAAATGTTTATTAATACTTTGTGCCATCATTTCACCCTTAAGATATATCACTGAGATATATCAAAAAAAAGAAAGAAAGAAACTGTTACAAACTAATTAGTGGGGAAACAAATCTAATATAATTTCTTTGAATATTACTGCTGAAATGACTGGTGATAATTGAATGTTAATGAGTCATTAGAGGACTTAGTTCAAATTTCAGGAATAAGGCATTTCCCAGATGGTCTTTAGTCTTCTGGGTGGACAGGCTTGAGGCGATGTCCTCTAAAGTTTGAAAAATTAGAATTGTGCTTCCCCAAGGTCATGTAGCTAATAGATTAGAAGCTGAGCTATCAATCTTACAGAGCTTAATGAATAAATAAGCATATGGTAAGAACTGTCAACTTGCAACTGGATAAAATGAAAAAATTACATTTACATTCTCTTTGGCCTTCTTTTTCATTCATCAGCAAAGCAGTTCTTCAGTTGGATACTATTGTCACAGTTGTGTTCTGTTTAGTTGTTTTCATTTAACTTGTCTGCCTGTCATCATGTCATGTGTCATCCTCACTTTCATCATCAGTTTATTTGTTTCACCTGTGTTAGTTTATCATCGTCATCTGTGACACTTGGTTTCAGTTAATCTATGTTAATCTGTGTTTGTATTTACTTCCGGTCTGCTCAGTCAGTCTTTGTCTGTTCTCGTCAATATTATGTCTATGTCTGCTTGTACCAAGTGTGTGTACCTTCTGCCCGTGATTCCCTGTACCCTGTGAGTTGTATTAAGTAAACGCTATTATATTGGAGCTTTCTGCCTGTTTGCCTTTCTTCTCCTACACCACACCGTAACAGAAGAATGGACCGTAAAACTAAATATGGGTATTTCCCACACCCATTTAACTTCAACCTATCGGCTACTGAACTGTTTCCAGGATGGACGTCCATTTGAAGTGTACGTGCTATATTTCCTGAAGTCTCAAACCAGGTAAACTGGAAGGATAATGTCCTCAAGACCATTTTCTGGCATGGGCTTGACGATCATCTGCACCAGCAAGCTCCAGCAGCAGCGATCCCATGTACGTTTGCTCAATACCTGGATCATGTGCTGTGGTTGAGTGGCTCAACCTTCACTGTGGGTGAGGCTGATGACATCGCCACTCAACCACCATCACCAGCCATCTTCATCGCCACGCCTCCTGTCTTCGTCCAGAGCCCAGAGTCTTGTCCCGCCGAGACGCCCGTTCAGAGTCTAGTGCTGTCAAGATCCCCTTTCCTGAGTTCCCTGTTCCTGTCCTCGTCCAGAGTCAAGAGGAAAAGGACTTGATTGACTTTGACACCGAGCCTGAACTGTTCGTCATGTCTTCTGAGCCTGAGAATCTTCACATCATGCCTGACCAACCTGATCTTCACGTCAGTCCTGCCGAGCCTGCGCATCACGTCATGCCCTCCGAACCAGAGACTGTGCACGTCATGCCCGCCGAGCCAAAGACCGTTCTGGTCATGCCCGCCGAGCCAGAGACTGTGCACATCATGCCCGCCGAGCCAGAGACCGTGCACGTCATGCCCGCCAAACCAGAGACCGTTCTGGTCATCCCCCCGAGCCCGAGCTGCACGTCAATCCTGCCGAGCTTGTATATTCTATACCATAGACACTTATTATATACACTCACCTAAAGGATTATTAGGAACACCTGTTCAATTTCTCATTAATGCAATTATCTAATCAACCAATCACATGGCAGTTGATTCAATGCATTTAGGGGTGTGGTCCTGGTCAAGACAATCTCCTGAACTCCAAACTGAATGTAAGAATGGGAAAGAAAGGTGATTTAAGCAATTTTGAGCGTGGCATTGTTGTTGGTGCTAGACGGGCTGGTCTGAGTATTTCACAATCTGCTCAGTTACTGGGATTTTCACGCACAACCATTTCTAGGGTTTACAAAGAATGGTGTGAAAAGGAAAAAAACATCCAGTATGCGGCAGTCCTGTGGCCGAAAATGCCTTGTTGATGCTAGAGGTCAGAGGAGAATGGGCCGACTGATTCAAGCTGATAGAAGAGCAACTTTGACTGAAATAACCACTCGTTACAACCGAGGTATGCAGCAAAGCATTTGTGAAGCCACAACATGCACAACCTTGAGGCGGATGGGCTACAACAGCAGAAGACCCCACCGGGTACCACTAATCTCCACTACAAATAGGAAAAAGAGGCGGCAGTGGCTCAGTGGTTCATGTAGATTGTCTTCAAACCGGAAGGTTGGTGGTTCAATCCCCGGTTCCACCTGACCAAGTGTCGAGGTGTCCATGAGCAAGACACCTAACCCCGGCTGCTCCCGACGAGCTGGATGGCGCCTTGCATGGCTGACACCGCCGTCAGTGTATGAATGTGTGAGTGAATGGGTGAATGAGAGGCAAAATGTAAAGCGCTTTGGTGGCCATTGGGTCTATGAAAGCGCTATATAAATTCATCTACCATTTGCAAGAGCTCACCAAAATTGGACAGTTGAAGACTGGAAAAATGTTCCCTGGTCTGATGAGTCTTGATTTCTGTTGAGGCATTCAGATAGGAGAGTCAGAATTTGGCGTAAAGAATGAGAACATGGATCCATCATGCCTTGTTACCACTGTGCAGGCTGGTGGTGGTGGTATAATGGTGTGGGAGATGTTTTCTTGGCACACTTTAGGCCCCTTAGTGCCAATTGGGCATCGTTTAAATGCTACGGCCTACCTGAGCATTGTTTCTGATAGGGATGCACGATGATATCGGCACAACATCGGTATCGGCCGATAAAAGCTTAAAATGACCATCATCAGTATCGGCAGATATGAATATTTCTGCCGATGAGCCTTGCCGATAGAGTGGCGTGTTTCCTATGCGCACGTGACGACCGTGAACGTAGCATGAGCACCAGCAACTTAAACTTCCAACAAGTGGAGGCATTTCATGCATGGGCATCAGTTTGGCTTGAAATGTGCTGGGACAGAGACGCATTTGGAAATGCATTTTCAGAAGTGCTGGGTAGGCTACAATGACGCATTATTATTTTTTCTCTTTCGTGCTGTTGGTCGATCGATCGATCGGTCATGTTTTTAAAGATGATGTGCTCTCCAAGCTAGTATGCTCTCCACAGAACATAAAATATTCATTTATTTTTCGTGTTCGCATTTATCTTAATTTTAATCAATGTTTCATCAACCATTTGCCTGGATTTAATAAATAAAGCAGATCAGTGGCGTCATGCCCATTCAAAGTGGGCATTTTCCCATCAGATTTTTCCTCCCTGATAATTTTTTATTTCTTCAGTCTTGTTATAATCAGATTCAGCACATTGTTCATCTTCAATCCGCAGCGGCGCCGAACAGAGCGCACGTCAGAAACAGAGGACAGTGTGTGTGTGTGTGTGTGTGCGTGTGTGTTCATCTGAGCCTCATTGGTCTGTCACTGCTCGTCAATGTCAGAATATTTGAGATGACCAATGAAATCAAAGTAGGCGGGCTTTATGTTCACAGAAGCTGAGCGCGAATTTTAGCAGATCGACTCGACGTTTCAGCGTACAGTCAAGTGCGAGATGTAAGTAGCTAAACTAAACATTTCATATTTGACAGTTTTTTTAGTTCATAAATGTTAAAAGAATGACAAAAATAATCAGGCACACGAATATACTTTTGTCTAATTTCGCCATTTTGAACTGAAAATAGGCCTATGTAACGTGACTCGTAATGTAATAATTAGTTTACTGTCATTGTGAGGGTAAAAGCCGTTTTCATTGTTAGGCACAAGATTAATAATGCATGTGTACATATTGAGAATTAATATAGTACAATTTGTAGCCTTAAGTAAATTAAAAAAGTTCCGCTTTAGGAGGGGAAGGCAAGATCAGGAGACTGAGAGAAAAAGAAAGAGTGATGGATAAGAAGTGAGAGCAGGCTGCAGGTATTGACAAATAATCTACTGTCCGCTGACATGGTTTTAAGGCTATTTCTTATCCTTTTTTGGCCTTCAAACGTCTTGAAATGCACATAGAGAAATAAAAAAATTTAACCCCCTACCCACCTCAAATTTAGGACCTCTTTGATTATAAAGCCCTGTACACGGCCCTGTATTAGGTATAAGATCAATAATGAATGTGTCCTGTGAATGAATTTAATAAACTTAGTTAGGCTACCTAGCTTTCCTAGTAGCTTTCAGTAAATGAACTCGTCTGAGAAAATGATTCATAAATCAACCTATCAGTTGACCCTATGTTTACTTTCTTCACTGACAGACAAAAATGAAAAGCCTATCAGTCAAAGCTCAACTTTAGGAGGGGAAGAGACAGGGCAAGAGAAAAACAAAGAGAAAAAGTGTGATGGAGATGAGGAGAGAAAAACAATCAGCTGCGTGACATGGTTTTAAAGCTGTTTGTATCCATTTTTTTTGGCCTTCAAAACATCTTAAAATGCACATATGTAGATCAGAGAAATAAAAAAAATTCTCGGAGGAGCCCACGAACCCGCCAAACTAGCCTACCTCACATTCAGGACCTCAGTGATGATAAAACCCTGCCATCTTCATGTTAATGTGAAGTTAGTATGGCAGTAAGATGATAGATTCAATGCCTCAATATTATTCAAATATTATGCCAGTAAGATAATATATACATATATATATATAGCCTATATATGACCACTAACACATGTTAAAATGAGCAGAACACTGAATTCTATTTGGTACCTACAGGTCCAGCCCGTTCTCATCCCAAGGCGTCATATACTGACGCTCGTGACATTTCGTCTACATTCAACGCGCATGGTACCCTTTAGCGTCAATATGAGACGCAGATATATATGGGTCAGAAGGCGCCTCCTAGCGGTCTAACCCTAACCCTACACCATACCTAAACCTACCCATTTCTGTGCGTGTTATATTGACGCTAAAGGGGACCATGGGCGTTAGATTTAGACGAAATGTCAAAAGTGTCAGATATGACGCCAAAGGATGAGAATGCGTTGACAGGTCATGATGCAGAGAAATATTTTGTCATTTTTTCAAAAGAAAAGGCCAGAAAGTCACAGCCCTAGTGTATCCTGTCAAGAAATTGAGAGGGCAGGTAAGTAATTTGTGGGATTTAGTGAGAATTCCTATTTAGTGGTAAGGGAAGAATATGTATTGATTTGATGAATGAAAAAAAGTCAGCATTTATTAGTAGCCTATATGTAAGAAGCTTCATATGATTTAATTTCAGATTTTCAGTCAGACAGCCAAGGCTGTGAGGATTCCGCTCAGATTCTGAGTGTCACACAAAGCCATGAGATTGAAGGTGATTATGTCAGGGGGAAAGTCAAGGCTGTTCTTTGTGACAATTTGATACATAATATAAACATTCTATTAGATATCAAATTATTAAGCATTGTCTACTTTGCAGAAGCAGATGCTGATTTTGTCATCCCAGATGAGCGTTTGGCAAGGGACAGGTACATAAGGAAAGGGCCTATTCACAGGGAGGAAGACAGATATCCAAAAACTTTACATGGAAGCAAACTCAGAAGTTTCAGCAAGTCATGGTTTGAGAAGTATCAGTGGTTAGAATACCACAAAACAAATGATGCTGCTTTTTGTTTTCCATGTCGAGTTTTTGGACACAGTACATACCATGACAAGTTTTCTGCTGAGGGGTTTAGGGATTGGAAGACTGCTTTGGAGACAGGGAAAGGCTTTGACCGACATAATGCAAGCCAACTACACAAAGACAACTTTCAAAAGTGGCAGATGTATTTGATAAATTATCCAGTTGATGCACAGCTGTCAGTACAGAGAGCAAACCAAATTGAGCTTAAAACAAAAGAAAGGCAGAACAGATTCCAGGCAGTCTTCAGGCTTGCAGACATACCATCAACACTCGCCAGATTGAGATTGCCTTTTCGAGGCCATGATGAATCTGAAACGTCAAAAAACAAAGGTGTTTTCCGAGAAATAACAGGATTAGTGGCAAGATATGATGATGTACTTCATGCCCACATTGAATTGGCCAAGAAAAACCCTAAAGGTGTGCCCAGCTACCTTTCTGCACAGAGTCAGAATGAAATGATTGGCTGCATTGCAAAAGAAGTCAGAGGGAAAATAATAGATGAAGTGAAGGAAGCAAAATTCTTTTCTGTGTGCCTCGACACAACTCCAGACTCAGCTAAACAGGATCAGTTGTCGGTCATTCTTCATTTTGTTGACAAAACAGCCAATATTCAGGAGTGCCTAATTGATATGGTGAACGTGAAAGATACAACTGGTATTGGTCTTGCCAGGACTCTTGTGGAGACAATGGAGAAATACAACCTTGAAGTCAGCAACATCAGAGGACAGGGATATGATGGTTGTGCTGCCATGTCAGGAATATATAGGGGCGTACAAGCGATCATAAAACAGACCAATGACAAGGCATATTTCGTGCATTGCTATGCCCATCGTATGAACCTTGTTGTAGTTGATATGTGTTGTAAAAATATACCCTCCCGCAACTTCTTTGGTCTCATTGAGCAGCTCTACGTGTTCATGGAAGGTTCCACCAAAAGACATAGCTTGTTCATTGATGTACAAAAAGAGTTGATGGGAAATGACCCCGGGAGACCCAAGACACTGAAGTCCTTGAGTACAACAAGATGGGCAGCACGAATTGACAACTGCAGAGCACTTCTCATTACCATAGATTCTGTGGTGGAGACATTGGATCGGATTCAGACAAGTGTTGGATTTGACAGGGACACATCAGGAACTGCAATGGCACTGAGAAGAGCCATTGATTTTGAATTCTGTTTCCATCTGGTGGCCTTAAGTAGAATTCTGTCGGTGACAGGGACACTTTCAAAATACCTTCAGGGGGAAGACATGGACATCTGCACAGCTATAGATCTTGTGAATGATTGCAAAATGGAGTTGTCTGTCTTGAGGGGGGATGAAGTTTTTAATGAGATGTGGAATGAAGCAGAAATGGTGGCATCAAAGATTGATGTTGAATGGGTGGAAAGAAGGCAACGAAAGGTTTCAAGGAGACTGGATGACAACTGGCAAAGCCAGACACAGATCAATCAAAAAGAGGAGGTGAAGGTTAATTTTTACTTTGCCACTCTTGACCTCTGCATTCAGAGCATAACTGAAAGGTTTAGCATTGAGAACCAACCTCTTCTCAAACACACATGCTGCCTCACAAGACCATCTTTAGAGAAGATCCCAAACCTGAAACAGCTGTGTGCATACTACGAAGGGGATGTAAATTCAAATCAAGCTGAAATAGAATACAAACTCCTGATACACAGATTAAATAGAGAAAACACACCGCCCTGCAAGATGTTGGCTATTTATCAGTTCCTGCATCAGAATGGTCTTGTTGAAGCATATCCTGAAATTAGCAAAATGTACCAGCTCATTATCACTCTGCCAGTCACATCATGCAGCAATGAAAGATGCTTCTCTGCGCAAAAATTCATAAAGAACAGATTGCGTACCACAATGTTGCAGGAAAGAATGGCTGATCTGATGGTGATTGCTGTTGAGGCAGAGAGGACCCAGGATGTGAACTTAGAGAGAGTGAGGGATTCCTTTTGGAGCCTTGCAGACAGACGTTAGGGTAGGCATAAAAGTCCTCTAATTTGTGGTTTTATAATCTGTGTTTTAAGTTATTGGCATTGTGTATAGTCATATTTGTAAATTGATGCACCCGTAATTGAGTGAAGAAGTTAAGATTGCACTATTTAAGAAAAGGGGCAGTATTGCATATCCTAGTGTAGAAGTGAATGCTATTTTCAATATGTTTAACCATCATAAATCCAATGGCTAGCTATAGCCCTTCTGTCTGGTTCATAGGTTAAATTTACAAGTTATAGCTTTTCTGTTAGCTCATAAATTACTCTTTACAAGTTCCTTATTTAAAATATAATAATGAGCAGTGTAACTACAGTATTTCAATGATTTTACTAAAGTAATGTTACATATTACATTTGATTTGATTACTTTTTACATTTCTGTCAAATATTAATTATTTTCAAATAAACGGGGTAGTGTTAACCTTATTCAGCACTGAAATCTGTCAAACTTCTTTCAAAGTCCTTCATCACATATTAATATTAAAATAACTTAATTTCAGAGCACCACAAAGTCAGACCTCAGCACCTTTAATGTAAGATCGTTCTTAGGTCACATACCAATTTAAAATCATAACATAAAAACTGCAATGGTACTGTTTTTAAAATCATGTGTAGTAGGCCTAAGTGTACAGTAAGTGTGTGTGTAAACATGCTTTAATGAAGTAGACTTCAAAAGCTTTTGAATTTGAGCTTACAGTTCTTTCATCAACCTGTCTTTTACATAAACTTACAAAATAGATACTACTTTAACTTAGTCCTCAGATAGAGGAGGGTTGCTGCTAGCTCCGTTAAGGTATTTCTGTCCCTCCCAAACTGCATTGAAATAGTATGTTTCGCAGCCAGAATTTAACAATTTTCAGGGGGAGAAACCTCTGACCCCTCCTAACATGATCCATATCACCCGTCAGAAAACAATTGCAACGTCTCAGATTGTGCCCCCCCAGAATTTTGGCTTGCATGACGCCCCTGAAGCAGATAATAGATATCACGACACGGAGGCGTCGGCGAATGAACTGGAGCTCGCTCTCATTAATGAAACGAAACTCAGCATAGCCTACTTCCTCACAGACCTGAGAAATATATTTATTATCTACAGAACGCTTGAAATCATATTTTTAAACAGAACAATTCAAAACGAAAGAAAACTATGTAATCCGTATGAAATGTGCATTTCTCTCTGGCGCGTTCACTAGCCTACTGCAAGATCGCGAGTCAGCATCATCAAACTTCATATTTGCAGCCGACACAGAAAACACTTGTTTATTAATAAACAATTAAAATGTCTCCTTGCTATATTTCACATATCCATAATCATTCCTTTTGCCGGTTCTTTGTGACAGCTTTTAGATACTTTATTGGCAGCGTCACCCTTACATGTTACATGAACGCGTCACCACTGCATCGAAAAGCACCGAAAGCGGGAGCATTTGGTAGACCTGTTCAAGTAGGAGAAGATGTACTGTACATTTTTCTATTTGAGAATTTATTTTTATTTATTTTACTCCTAAGGACTGAAGTTTGAAAACTTAAAAATAAAATGTGGCACTGGCATATCATTTATTCTTCAAAGTTAAATAATTTACCCATTTTTCAGGGGTGAATGTCTGTTTACATTTGTAAAATTATACATATATGGTAGAATCAAATGTTGTTTTGTTTGTCTTGTGTATTGCCTTATCTACAACACATGAGTGTAATACGATAAAGGTAGTACAGGAGAGAGACTTGGATTTTTCTTCAGTAAAATTAAAGTGTAAATATATCAGGGGAAAAATGTGTATATATATCGATATCGGCATCGGGCAAAATTAGTTTGAAAATATCGGCATATCGAATATCGGCCAAAATCCAATATCGTGCATCCCTAGTTTCTGACCATGTGCATCCCTTTATGGCCACCATGTACCCATCCTCTGATGGCTACTTCCAGCAGGATAATGCACCATGTCACAAATTTCAAATTGGTTTCTTGAAAATGACAATGAGTTCACTGTACTAAAATGGCCCCCACAGTCACCAGATCTCAACCCAATAGAGCATCTTTGGGATGTGGTGGAACGGGAGCTTCGTGCTCTGGATGTGCATCCCACAAATCTCCATCAACTGCAAGATGCTATCCTATCAATATGGGCCAACATTTCTAAAGAATGCTTTCAGCACCTTGTTGAATTAATGTCACATAGAATTAAGGCAGTTATGAAGGCGAAAGGGGGTCAAACACAGTATTAGTATGGTGTTCCTAATAATCCTTTAGGTGAGTGTTTATAATATATTATGTGTTTTATTAGACAGGTGAGCCACTGTTTGGATACATTCATCAACAGAAAACTATACAGCTTAAAGGGGTGATTCAGAATTTTGGACATCGGGCCTCATTTCCAAGTTTGCCTTAGTGTTATTTATCAGTGGAGACAGTTTTCTAAATTTTTCATCCAGTCGTTCCAGTTGCATAGTTCGCCGGTCCTAGGCTAGCGCGTGTCAACGGTATCTGCTAGCCTGCCATTAAAAACTGTTTTACCCACTCCACAGTACACCAAAAGCAAATAAATTATGACGCCAGACTATCGACGTAAATGTCTGTTGAGAGAATAATGTTAGAAATCAAACTACCCTTTCATCACATTGCAATAGTTATACTTTGTTCCCTGTATTTATTAGCACAGTCTACAGCAGCGGTGGAGTGATATTAAGTTACCTAGGCAACCGAGAGAGCCGGTCCACATGACAATCACGCAGGTGTATTTACCTGCCGTATTTACAGTACTACTAACCGGAGCAAAGTAAAATTCCGCCGCTGCTGAGAAACTAGTTCCTGTAAATGTAATGCGATCATTGAGATCATTCTAACATTATTCTCTCAACAGACATTTACATCGATAGTCTGGCGTTATAATTTATTTGCTTTTGGTGGTTTAACAGAATTAGTCTTTTTGTTTAAAGGGCACCTATTATGGCATTTAAAATGTTCCTAATATTGGTTTGGGAGTCCCTAACAAGTTTTACAAGCATGCAATGACAAAAAACACTTTTGTTGTTTTATAATATGCATTTATTTTTACCTGATTTGCTCAGTGACTCCCATGTGAATCGTTCAACGACTCATTTTTACAAACCCCGCCGTTGCGTGACGCTAATCTGCGGTGATTGGTCAGATGACCCAGTCAGTTGGTTAACACGGAGTACAGTGTACAATGCTTTTATCAATTACATTGTGTTATAATAATGATTACAGTGCACCGCTTTGTAGTCAGTGTTGGGAGTAACGCGTTACAAAAGTAATGCATTACAATAACATATTACTTTTTGCTGTAACGCAGTAGTGTAAGGCATTACTAATCAATTTTCAGTAATATTTTACTCGGTACATGTTCAGTAACGCTTGCGTTACAACACACTTTTAGTTTTAATTGTAAAAAAAACAAAAAACAAAAAAAAACACCAAGACCGCGAGACATTAACGAATGAAATATGCAAGTAAGCTGACTTGCCTGTTCGTGGTCAGTCAATAGCCGCGTGTGGTTTCCAAGTTTGTAAATAGACTAAATAATGGCAGCGTCTTATAGCCTACTTGTAGGTCTATATCGATTTATTGTTTACAGGAGTGCCGTGCCCGTGAGGCATGATTTCGGCCTCTGTGCTCGCGCTGGCCAGTGGAAAAGCGGCTAATGGTGAAGATGGCATGAAGAAGACTGTAGCCTACATTCGCGAGATGGAAGTATGCGCATTAGGCTACTATTTGTTCTTTATTTTCTTTCTAAAGAGTTAGGCTGTGTTTAGGTGGTATTTTTCATATTTTCATCACGCAATAATTTTTTTTTTGATGCGGTGCTGACGCGTTGTAACATGTAGGCTATAGCCTAAGGGTTGCGGCGGCGCTGCCGATAAAGCACGTAAAAGCTGTCACAAAGAACCTGCAAAAGCAATGATTATGAATGTGTCAAATATAACAAGAAGACATTTTAGTTGTTTATTAATAAAGATGAAGTTGACTTTCCTGACTCGCGATCTTCGCAGTAGGCTAGTGAGTGCTCCAGAGAGAATGCATATACAAGCAGAGAGCAGTCTGTTTTCTTTCGTTTTGAATTGTTCTGTTTACAAGTAGACATTTCAATATAGATATATTGTTCAGGTCTGTGAAGTAGGCTACCTTATACGCGGAGTTTCGGTTAATTTGAGACGCGCTCCAGTTCACGCCCAGGCGCCTCCGTTTCGTGATTAGCCTATCTGCAATATTTACTTCTTATGATCAAATCCAGGCAATTGGTTGATGAAACATTAATTAAAATTAAGATACAAAATTAATACAAATCGAAATTTTGACTGCAAAATGTTCATAATGCTGGAATTCCCCAATTTTAAATAATTTATCGTCAACTAGGTTTGTGGTGCGTAGACCAACTAGGTCTACGTATTTTATAATGTTAACTTCAAAATTCTGATAATACTAATAGTAATTTAAAGATGTATACATTGGATCTGGACGGGAAGGATAACTCTGGGAGTTGGAAGGGGTGTGTCGCGATTCTGCAGGTTCGTGGATCTGAGTGTCGCGATTTCGGTTTCATATCGCATATCATTACAGCCTTAGAATGTTAAGTTCTACTTCTGTATAGGTATTTTTTGTGAAAGTAACTCAAAAGTAATACAGGAGTAATGTAACGCATTACAATTCTGACAGCGTAATATTGTAAGGTAATGAATTACTTTTAAATAACAGTAACATGTAATGTATAATGTATTACAGTTTGGAAGTAACTTGCACAACACTGTTTGTAGTAAAAAAATTCTAAATAAGAGAAGGAATTTAAGTTGAGTTATGTTAGCGACCGTAGCCCAAAGTTCAGTGGTAAAAGCACATTCAGTCTTTGTTTGCGTTAGCCCAATGCATAAACATATTGATAATGCAGTACTACTAGGTATTGCTCTATTCTTTATAACTCCAATAACAACGACAAACACTTCACATATTTCAATACAATTGACATTTAAGACTATAGAAGCTGCGCTGTGCGTACACAACACACAAAATAATTGAGCATGCTACATAAAACATAAAAGCAACAATTATTAATAATACTTACAGGGTGTGATTCGTAGGAGGAAGCTGATCCAAATAAACTAGGTAACGTTACTGAACCTTCCTTCAAAATCAGCCGGCTCGCGAATCCACATTTTACAGCATTTATGTTTGTGAAGCAATCATCTTCAAAATGACGCGAACAAAGCACAAGGTCCGGGCTAACGTATACTTCTGTGGTATAGTTGTATGAACTGTAGCCACTTAGTCTTCAAATGTTCCTCCCTGGGCAGATGAAAAAAGTTCGCTTTTGCGTCGCACTTCAGAACCAGAACACAGCGTCTCGTCGACATGATGTTTTCAAGTATTCCCTGGCGTCTACGAGCGCAATTAGTACACACTACATGAAAGGTAATTTTCAAAAATCCATAATAGGTGCCCTTTAATATTTGGTTATCCTCTGTTTACAGAGAAGGATTAGAATTACGTGCTAGTTATTGTGGTTTATCCTGCTTCAGGCAGGGAAGTTAAGTGTGAAGTGTTGGTAATTTGGAAGGTTAACAATAGTTAATCGGAAGTTAAGTGTGACCCTCTGTTGATCAGAGAAGTTTTTTAGTGTTTGATTGTGTGATAAAGAAACTCACAAAATGGTTAGAAGGAATGCTAGGCTGGTTCCAACTACTGAGAAAGGTGGACTAGCTACCCCTTTATGGACAGACAGTGAGTTCAAGTCATTGTTAGGAGAGCACATGGACTCCATAGTGACTGAGTCAGTTGGATTTGACAAAGAAATTTGGTGTTCACCCAAAAAAAGTAGGGTCTATTGAAGATTGCAAGAAGGTGTTAGGTGCATGTATTAGGAAGAGAAACATAAAAGGCATTATCTGCTGCCAGAGTGAATTTAGCTTATCCATTGCACAAGAACAATCTATGTGTATTGCTAAGTTAAATGAACAGAACAAACAATTGCACACTCAAGTAGCTGTCTCATAGACAAGGTGGACAGGACAATGTCAATGCTGGATTGATGAATAAAGATGTAAATGCTGTTGAAGTGTGTGGAGCAAGACAAACGGCTCAGAGTAGGGGTAATGGGGTTGATACAGTTCCATCTGTAACCCCCATACTGCAGTTACAAGCATTCAATACAAATTTAGGTCCTGAAGCCATAGAGAGACTTGCTGAGAGTTTGCCATCAGTACATGGAAATTTTTCTGAATTTAGAAGAGCATTGATCAGTAAAATGCGTCTCTACGACATGTTGTTGGCAGAAGTCACGCAGCTGATGTCACAAATTCTAACTGAATCTGAATTCAACAGTTTTGAGTCTGCTGTTATTTCTGAACTACAACATGCCAGAAAAGACGAATTGAGAGAGAGAGTTCTGAGAGTGTTAAAGAACACTGTTGGACCAAACATGGACTGGTCAAAGATCACTAGTTGTGTACAGAAGGAGGATGAAACTGTGAGTGAGTACACTGAAAGATTTTGACAGTCAGCTGCAGCATACAGTGGGATAGCTGACACTTCAGAGAAGGTGGTAGATGTTAATGGTCCAATAGTTTGCACATGGTTTGATGGTCTTTTGTCAGAGCATAGAAATGCATTGCCTTTCTTAGACTTCACATGGTCCAATAGAACCCTGCAAAACAACTTGGGCAGTTTAGCTACTTGGGAAAGAGATTCTGATGTCCAGGCAAGAGTAAAAATTGCAGGAGCCTCCTTTAAGTTCAACACAGAAAACCAACAGAAACGTAAATGTCCTAACGTAGGCTTCCTAAGGGATTGAAACTTGACGGCCCAGAATGGCTTTCAATGACTTTCTGGGCCGTCAAGTTTCAATTCCTTAGGAAGCCTATAGAGGAGTGATGCAGCTCTCAAATTTAATCAAAAAAATCTTCATTTGTGTTCCGAAGATGAACAAAGGTCTTACGTGGTTGGTACAGCATGGGGGTGAGTAATTAATGACTTAATTTTCATTTTTGGGTGAACTATCCCTTTAAGTAGACATTCTTCACATTCTCCTCAAAACATTGTATTCATCCGTGCTGTGCCGTGCCGTGCTGAGGCACAACCCACGTAAAGTATTTATGCGACCAATACTCTGTATTTTAAACTTTAAAATACTCTTACGCGGAAAAAACGTTTGTCCACTAACAAAAAATGGAGACGCCGATTGCTTTAATGTCCGCTGCGGACATTAATAGGCAAAACCTCTGCAAAAAAGGAGAGCAAACATGAACGAATGGAAGGACAGAGCAAGGAAGTCTTTTAGGAATTATGGGAAACCATATGTGAACCGGAGAGGAGAGCTAAAATGAGGAAAAAGTCCACAGAAAGAGGCAAGTGTAAGAACCGTATATGTTCAAAGTACCTAACGTTAGTGGTTACAGTCAGAGGGGCGTGTAGGCTACTGGGCGTCGTCTACTACAGTTCATATAGGCCACTCTGTTTAACGGATCAAGTCATGAATGGGTCGAAATGAAAGCTGTACTCCTTATACCCACTGTACTCCAGTATTCCTTATAACCACGGTACTGTGTGTACCATGTACTGTATTGTCTGTATTTGTTCTGTGATTTACGTTAGCAAGAAAATATCAATAAATTGAAAGAAAGAAATGCTTAATATGTTCTTTAAGGTTCTGTTACTGTATTTAAACTAAGATAAAGGAATCAGATCTCCAGTTGTTTAAAGTTATATGATGAATTGGACTTATACTGTTATTCCACATTAACTGGACATATACCATTCTTCCACATTCCAGAAATGTAAATTATTCTTATTTTTAAGATTGACAATGAAAATTCTTATCAATTCTTATTAGAATTTGGAAGCTTTTGTTGTCTATCTTCAAGTAAAATAAAAATATATAATATATTGTTCACAGTCCAAATAAAAAAATATATATATTATTCAAAATTTGAAAATATGGACTTATATGGTTCTTCGTCTCAAGGCTTCAAATATTGATAATGTTAAAATGTTGAAAACTCTTAGGTTGTTTTGAAGTACTTTGGCCTTCAGTTATATTGTGTAAATATTATTTGTAAATACTCAATTTGGGGAAGTAGGGAGTGTGACGCCATTTCTTTTGCATATATGTTTATTCTATGTTTTGGGTTAAGGAGTTTGGGAAGTTGAATTGTATTTTTCTTTTAATGTGATTTATTTTTTTAGGGAATTTAGAGGGTACTAAACTAGTTATTTTTGTTTATTATTTTGGCCTTGTCCACTTCTGAATTTAACTCCTTTTTTTCTAGTTTTCACTATATATTTTTTTTATAAATTTATATTTGTTTGACATTATCTTTGTGAGTTAGCGCACATTCATTTATGTTGCGGCTGGCCCTAGTCGTAACAATGCAATTATATTTTTTAAAATGATCAAAACAAAAAAAACATGCATTCCTTTTTTATCAACATTTGAATGTGGGTAAGTTTCATTTAAAAAACATTTTGAGCATAAAGCTCAAAGAAATTAGAAAAATTAATTTTTTTCAAAGATCTGGATCGGATTCAGAACAATGATCAAAACATAATAAATGGAGTAGATCGAGTCTATCAACATCCCAAAGCTTGCAACAGTCCTATAACTCGTCCTGGGTCAACATTTAATTAGGTATAGGCAGTTTTGATTTAAATGCTGTTTCTTTCAGCATATATATATATCTTATTCGCCTGTGTTTTGATCTGGAGATTCAGTACTCTTTCAGAAGATGTGAAATAGCGCCCCCTGTGCATAACAGTGAAAATATGGAAAGCTGGAAATTTGGAAAGAGTTAAATAGACACTTTCACTTTACCTATATCGGAGATGATTTCTTCATAAAGATCATTAGTTAAATATGCGTCACAGGTGGTTGCATATGAAGTTGAAACTGGATCAAAATGAAGCAGTTTTTTATTTTTATTTTAACAAAACTCAGGATATGGAACAGAACAACCACGTTAAAGCAAAAATATCAGACAACTGAACAAAACACAGGGCTTAAAGG
The DNA here is from genome assembly GCA_031834385.1 of Semotilus atromaculatus. Lineage (NCBI taxonomy): Eukaryota > Metazoa > Chordata > Actinopteri > Cypriniformes > Leuciscidae > Semotilus > Semotilus atromaculatus. The sequence goes on along the minus strand of JAULUF010000009.1, from coordinate 13,416,554 downwards.
CCCGCTGAAATTAAAATTTTAGTTCCTTTTCGAGAACGCTCACTTCTTATTGCATAGCTATATGCAGTGGGGAAACTGCTTTTTCTCAAAATTCTGAAGCTTAAATGTAAAACGCATTTTGCACCCGACCACGTCCCCGCGTGCTTTGCTTTCTCCTACCCAGACACCGTCTCCGGTCCTGTTTGAGGGAGACCAGCGGCCCCCCTCCCACGCGGTAGCCGTGACGAGAGCCTCTCCATTGCTGCTTCTGAGGAGGATTGGTCGGCTGACCTCGCCATCGCTTCTCAGTCAGGCACCAGCGCCGCAGCTACCAAAACTAACTCTGACGCGGAGATGCTGAGGATCCTCACGAAGGCCGTCGCAGAGCCTCCTCGAAGTCGGTTGGACGGCTGGTTCCTGCCGGGGCGCCAGCAGGCCCCTCGTCATAGGCCCGCACCGTTCTTCCCTGAGGTGCCTAAAACGTGGCGCTCGCCCAACTCTGCACGCACAGGATCCTCGATTTCCGCAACGCCCTCCTCTGTGGACGGCGTGGCGGAAAAGGGCTACGAGTCTTTGCCGCCCCTCAAAGAGGCTGTGGCCGCTCATCTCTGCCCGAACACCGCTGCTAGTTGGAGAACTAGAGCGGCACATCCTGTCAAGTCGTGTCGTAACACTTCAGCTCTCGCTGGACGCGCCTACGCCGCCTCCGGTCAAGCTGATTCGGCCCTGCACACTATGGCGGTGTTGCAGGTTTACCAGGCAAAACTGAACCAGCTCCGGAAACCACGGTCTGGATTTCCAGAGGGGAAATCCAGGTCTGGCCGGTTATGATATCCCTTTTAAAAGACCCGACGGTGTCTGGTCTTATTAGTATATTAGGTTGAATATGGATGTATGGACATATTATGAGGCCCGACGGTGTCCGGTCTTTCTTAATATATATTGGTTTCTGGCTGGTTCTGTGGGCTCAGAGGAGAGGAGATCCAAAAATGCTTGTGTGTGCCTTCAGGGACTGGTTCATCTGCGAGAACAGGAGGATTCTGACTGCTGCTAGATCCATGTTGGGTGGTCCGTTATCAGTGTTGTGCAAGTTACTTCCAAACTGTAATACATTATACATTACATGTTACTGTTATTTAAAAGTAATTCATTACCTTACAATATTACGCTGTCAGAATTGTAATGCGTTACATTACTCCTGTATTACTTTTGAGTTACTTTCACAAAAAATACCTATACAGAAGTAGAACTTAACATTCTAAGGCTGTAATGATATGCGATATGAAACCGAAATCGCGACACTCAGATCCACGAACCTGCAGAATCGCGCCACACCCCTTCCAACTCCCAGAGTTATCCTTCCCGTCCAGATCCAATGTATACATCTTTAAATTACTATTAGTATTATCAGAATTTTGAAGTTAACATTATAAAATACGTAGACCTAGTTGGTCTACGCACCACAAACCTAGTTGACGATAAATTATTTAAAATTGGGGAATTCCAGCATTATGAACATTTTGCAGTCAAAATTTCGATTTGTATTAATTTTGTATCTTAATTTTAATCAATGTTTCATCAACCAATTGCCTGGATTTGATCATAAGAAGTAAATATTGCAGATAGGCTAATCACGAAACGGAGGCGCCTGGGCGTGAACTGGAGCGCGTCTCAAATTAACAGAAACTCCGCGTATAAGGTAGCCTACTTCACAGACCTGAACAATATATCTATATTGAAATGTCTACTTGTAAACAGAACAATTCAAAACGAAAGAAAATAGACTGCTCTCTGCTTGTATATGCATTCTCTCTGGAGCACTCACTAGCCTACTGCGAAGATCGCGAGTCAGGAAAGTCAACTTCATCTTTATTAATAAACAATTAAAATGTCTCCTTGCTATATTTGACACATTCATAATCATTGCTTTTGCAGGTTCTTTGTGACAGCTTTTACGTGCTTTATCGGCAGCGCCGCCGCAACCCTTAGGCTATAGCCTACATGTTACAACGCGTCAGCACCGCATCAGAAAAAAATGATTGCGTGATGAAAATATGAAAAATACCACCTAAACACAGCCTAACTCTTTAGAAAGAAAATAAAGAACAAATAGTAGCCTAATGCGCATACTTCCATCTCGCGAATGTAGGCTACAGTCTTCTTCATGCCATCTTCACCATTAGCCGCTTTTCCACTGGCCAGCGCGAGCACAGAGGCCGAAATCATGCCTCACGGGCACGGCACTCCTGTAAACAATAAATCGATATAGACCTACAAGTAGGCTATAAGACGCTGCCATTATTTAGTCTATTTACAAACTTGGAAACCACACGCGGCTATTGACTGACCACGAACAGGCAAGTCAGCTTACTTGCATATTTCATTCGGTAATGTCTCGCGGTCTTGGTGTTTTTTTTTGTTTTTTGTTTTTTTTACAATTAAAACTAAAAGTGTGTTGTAACGCAAGCGTTACTGAACATGTACCGAGTAAAATATTACTGAAAATTGATTAGTAATGCCTTACACTACTGCGTTACAGCAAAAAGTAATATGTTATTGTAATGCATTACTTTTGTAACGCGTTACTCCCAACACTGTCCGTTATACTGTCACAGAAAGTTGCAAATTGAGTTGAAACTGGATCTAAACGCAGAAGTTTTTAAAATTTATAATCATAACTCAGGACATTCAGGAGGACACGGATCAGAACAAGCATGTAAAAGCAACAATAACGGACAACTGAACTAACCCAAAGACAGGGCTTAAATACACAGTGAACTAAACACAGCTGCACATAACAATCAATCAATGAATAAAAAAAGGTAACTAACAGGAAAATTAACTAAACGTGAAAAATCACCCAAACACACAAAGAACACAGACAACACATAAATAACAGATAAGAAGAAAAAAAAATGCATATAGATGGCCAAGATGTTACAATAGTAGCAATATACAAATTGGGTGCTAAATGACATCTTAACGCATTTTAAACTTGTTTTTGGCAGTATTTTGCCTCTAAAAATAAATAAACATTCAAATACTTAATATTCATTCTGTTGCATGAAATAAATCATCTAAATTGTTGCAAGAGGACAAATTAAACTTGCATGAAACAGCGTTTATGCTCATTACCATACTTGATCATTAAAAAGTGTAAATGAAAGTCGTCCCTTGATTAACTTCATCGGACCCTTGTTGCTTTGTGAGCATCTTGAAAAACTCTCTCTGTCAACCTTATGTGAGGCGTCGGGCAACTCTGCAGGGCTAATTAACCCGTGATGCTTTAATGAGAGATGATTTTTTTAATTACTGTACTGTTTAGTTTCTCCTCTCCACTGCTGGACTGTCTTTCATTCAGTTAAATACTCTACAGTTGGATTCAGGGACTATAGGCTAATTAGTGCAGCTGAGCTCAGGGATTAATCAATCAGTCTTATTTACATATTCATAGATGGTGTTAGCAAAGTTAATTGAAAATGAGTAAGCATTTGTGTAGACACTCTTGGTATTTGTAGCATTTAATTGCTAAATCTTTTGTGTCAGAGACACACAAAAAAAAAGTGTTTTTGTCAGCCTGTCAGTTTGTCAGCCAGCAAGTATATACACTCACCGGCCACTTTATTAGGTACCCCATGCTAGTAACGGGTTGGACCCCCTTTTGCCTTCAGAACTGCCTCAATTCTTCGTGGCATAGATTCAACAAGGTGCTGGAAGCATTCCTCAGGGAGTTTGGTCCATATTGACATGATGGCATCACACAGTTGCCGCAGATTTGTCGGCTGCACATCCATGATGCGAATCTCCCGTTCCACCACATCCCAAAGATGCTCTATTGGATTGAGATCTGGTGACTGTGGAGGCCATTTGAGTACAGCGAACTCATTGTCATGTTCAAGAAACCAGTCTGAGATGATTCCAGCTTTATGACATGGCGCATTATCCTGCTGCAAGTAGCCATCAGAAGTTGGGTACATTGTGGTCATAAAGGGATGGACATGGTCAGCAACAATACTCAGGTAGGCTGTGGCGTTGCAACGATGCTCAATTGGTACCAAGGGGCCCAAAGAGTGCCAAGAAAATATTCCCCACACCATGACACCACCACCACCAGCCTGAACCGTTGATACAAGGCAGGATGGATCCATGCTTTCATGTTGTAGACGCCAAATTCTGACCCTACCATCCGAATGTCGCAGCAGCAATCGAGACTCATCAGACCAGGCAACGTTTTTCCAATCTTCTATTGTCCAATTTCGATGAGCTTGTGCAAATTGTAGCCTCAGTTTCCTGTTCTTAGCTGAAAGGAGTGGCACCCGGTGTGGTCTTCTGCTGCTGTAGCCCATCTGCCTCAAAGTTCGACGTACTGTGCGTTCAGAGATGCTCTTCTACCCACCTTGGTTGTAACGGGTGGTTATTTGAGTCACTGTTGCCCTTCTATCAGCTCGAACCAGTCTGGCCATTCTCCTCTGACCTCTGGCATCAACAAGGCATTTCCGCCCACAGACCTGCCGCTCACTGGATGTTTTTTCTTTTTCGGACCATTCTCTGTAAACCCTAGAGATGGTTGTGCGTGAAAATCCCAGTAGATTAGCAGTTTCTGAAATACTCAGACCAGCCCTTCTGGCACCAACAATCATGCCACGTTCAAAGTCACTCAAATCACCTTTCTTCCCCATACTGATGCTCGGTTTGAACTGCAGGAGATTGTCTTGACCATGTCTACATGCCTAAATGCACTGAGTTGCCGCCATGTGATTGGCTGCTTAGAAATTAAGTGTTAAGGAGCAGTTGGACAGGTGTACCTAATAAAGTGGCCGGTGAGTGTATGTGTATACATACACGAAAATGTGAGTGTATATGAAAAACTGTGTACACACACACACACACACACGTTGGGTTTCCATTGGGGACTTTTCATAGATATAATAATTTTTATACTGAACAAACTGTAGCCTATATTCTATCGCCTAACACCAACCCTACCCATCACAGAAAACTTTCTGCAATTTACAAAAAACTTTTGTGTAAGAACAGCATTTATTTGAAACAGAAATAGTTTGCAACATATGTAGTATATTATATGTATTATATTAATATTTATTTAATAGCCTTTAATGCACACTTTCTGAATATTAATTTCTTTGAAAAAATCTTATCCTAAATGTTCGAATGGTAGTGTATCACAGTTAACTCAACTGACTTTTGAAACAACATTTTAACTTCATTTACATTTAAATTATCCAAATTTAACTTATTCTCTACTTCTTTTCGCAATTAATTTCATATGAATTTTTTTAACACTTTCTTGAATACAGGCCGACTCAATGCTTTGTTCACCCTTTTTAAAAAATTTTCTTGCTGCAATATTTTCTTCTTCTTTGAATCTTCTGTCCTCACTATGTTTATTATTGTTACACTTCTCTTGCTTGGTGTTTTATACCCACATCTTGACTTTTTTCAACCTGTCTTTCAAAGTAACGTTTGCATGATGTGCATATTCTGTGTTACAAGGCCACTGGAAAACAAGGTTTTTTCAAATGGTTAAGTTTCTTTTCTAACTGTATGTGTAACTAATTTGTACACCAAACATGATGTCACGCTGATTGTGCTGTTTTGCTTGTTTTATGCATAATTTAAGTAATAATTTGTTTTGTTCAAATAAGCACAGAATGAAGCAGCATTAAACGTATTGAAACGGAAAGATGCAATGTAGCTGTTCATTGCAGCTCTGGAGTTGTAGGAATGACTGCAGCATTTCCACATTCAATGAAGCAAATAGAGCAGTGGAGCTTATAAGCTTCACCACTCTGGAGGGCAACTGGGTTATACCATTTCAGTCAGAAAATAGGGTCCCTTTGCCTTTTTTTTAATTATTTGTATAATTATTATTATCATTTTTTAACTTTTTTTATATGCGCATACTTTAGCTATGGTTATGTTTGTATGTTTTCCACTACTGAACGATGTCTTGTAATACTTCTCTACTTGTAATTTTGGTATTGACAGGCAGGACCTATGCTCTTTGTCGTGGCAGAGACTGAGGCTGTACTCCTACTATTGCGACAGTACACAGTATGTAGCCTATATTGAGTTGCTTTATGCAGGTCAATGACAAATAAGGATGTCGGAGATGATAAAAGGGGGTGAACTCTTTTAAAAGATTTTAGAAATGTAATATTTGTATTAAGGATATTTTTTAATACATTTTTTAAATATATTGAAATTTAGATTGAATGATCCTGGACGTATTTTGGCTCTGCAATGAGCACCATGTGGATTCATATGCAACATGAAGTCATGTGACAGCAGTGCAGTATACTATTAGAAACGTCTCTGATTAATTATAAATGCTGATCATAATAAGAAAATAAAAAAAATAGTATGTATACTATTATAACAGCCAGTTTATTTGCAGGTGGCTGGGCCAACCCAAGAGCCAGAGCAAGATTGCTCTGAATGGACACACCAACAAGATGCAACATCCTTTCACTGGCCTGACAGAGGAATTTAAGGTCACCAGAGTTAAGCCCTGTTAACACTACAAGCGACATGATGCCATTCATTTCAATGGGGAGCGGACAATTTCCGGTGACACACGTTTCGGTGACCAGATGAGGCGTTGTCTGGCAACGCGACAAAGTTCAGATCTGTTTAACTTTAAGCAAATGAAGAGCGACTTTCGGGAGCGACAACCAATAGGAGTGAAGTCAGTGGCGCGCATGTGATCTGTCACTCTTCAGTGCTGAGTCTGACCGAGGCAAGTTGAACGAGAAGCTCATTTTAGCAGTCAGAAACTGTCCTATAATTTATGATATATCTCCGTGTACATACAGTGGTATTCACCGTACTTCGTGCCTGAATGGTTTCGGGAGCCCAGATAGACTGGTATTTGCCCGTTTGCTGCAGTTAAATAGCTGCGATGGCAAAGAGCACTCGCTGTTTCTCATTAATCTTTAATATTATGCATTTTATGTACTGATTCTATTTATATTTAGGCTTTGTCGCTTGTAGTGTGAACGGGGCTTTATGCTGCGTTCACACCAAACGCGATTTGAGCGTCTGGAGCGAGTGATTTCCATGTTAAAGGGATAGTTCACTTTGAAATTAATTTTTGGTATGTTTTAGCTTACCTCAAGGGCATCCAAGATGTAGGTGTCTTTGTTTCCGCAGTAGTTTCAATTTTTATATTCCGTTCTTGTCTGTCAGTCATATAATGCAGGTCTATGGTCACCACCTCAAAGAGCATGCACAGAGAAGTGCAAATTAAACATGATTTAATGACTCGTAAATGTAAGTAGCCTACACATTGATGGCCTAAGACACGAAACGAGCGGTTTGTGTGAGAAAACGAACAGTATTTATATAGTTTTTACCTCTTGTAACCACAGCCACGTCCAAGTGATCTGAGGGCGCGGGTGCTTTCGGTCTGCGCAAGCGCCGGAAGTGATCTCTCGCGCGTGTACGTCACTTATGGGCGTGTACTGAGTTTGAGGAGTTGAAAAGCCAGATAAAGGAGCTTAAAGTTCAAGTTGCTGCCTCTAGTGCACAGAGGAACCAACCTGCAAGATCCCCTCATCTCATGAGCAGTCTGAGCAGATCGAATTTCAATGACGTCAGGAGAAAGGAGAATGAAGGACCAAAGTACACTGAGATGAGATCCAATCGTCCTCAGCCATGGTACTGCTTTCGCTGTGGGGATGATGGCCACCTAGCCGCTGATTGTGAGAATGCACCCAACCCACCTAAAGTTGAGGAGAAGAGGCGGAAGCTGAAGGAGAGACAAGCTGAGTGGGATTTTCAAAATGGAGCCCCAACCAGTTCGCGGCCACGCCCATATCGTGACGTCACATTTGACTCCGGCGAACATCCCTATAGGGACGATATGGGCGTGGCCGCGAACTGGTTGGCAAAAAGAACCAAACTCAATGCAGATGGCCTGTGAAGAGAATGAAGATGAAATTCTCTAATCGTGCATTGTGTACGTAATTAGATTTTTTGATCCAGCCACTTTTTATTTTACCCTTTTGTCTTGTTTCAGCCCCAAACCCCATCTCTGCAATACAAATTAATAAAGGCTGGTTTGGTTTCTAAAGTACTTCTTCCAGCCTCCATGTATTAATGTCCATATAGCCTGAATGGGTTCCGTTCAGACCTTAACATTAGGTATTTTACTGTAAGGTGTCAACAAGATCCAATATTATCTGAAGACATTTTCACCTGGCTATACCCAATGTTTAGATCTGTTTGGGTATTTATGCAAATTAGTACATACGTAATTATATTATGCACCGTTTGTCTATGTTAACAACAAATGTTAATAATGTTAATAACTGTTAACAACAAATGTTAATAATGTTAATAACAAATGTTAATAACAAACAATTAAAAAAAAAAACTTGTAATACATTTTTTGTTTGTCTTGATGCAATCAACTCAGTACTTATCATGGTGATATCTGGGTTTAAATGTGTACCCTATTCTAGACGCCTAATTGCAGAAATCCACAGCTATCTTCTTGATTCAAACTGTTTAGGTACGCGGTAGAAGGTTACTCTTATCGAACCTGTTAACACAGCCGATCACACAGCACGATACAACCATTTGTCTTCTGTGTTTGCGCTGCGCATCAAGCCATTACTTTTCTTTTTGCCAACCAGAGCGCATGTAACCGCGTCGTGACGTCACGGCGAAGATCCCTATAGCCTAAGCAGAGAGCAGTCTGTGTCTGTTTTTTTTTTCGTTTTGAATTGTTCTGTTTAAGTAGACATGTCTGTGAGGAGAGTAGGCTACCTTATACACTGAGTTTCGGTTCATTTATGAGACGAGCTCCAGTTCATGCGCCGGCGCCTCCGTTTCGTGATTATTTATCGTCTGCTATATTTACTTATTATTTATTAAATCCAGGCAATTGGTTGATGAAAAATTTATTAAAATTAAGATACAATTAATACAAAACGAAATTCACTTTAAAGAAAAGTTTTGTGCTTTCTGTTTGATATGTCTCTGTGGAAGTTTTAAAGCATCTTTTAGTTCCTCTTTCAGAGCGCTCACGTCCGTAACATTGTTTTTTTCCACATGCGAACTGAAATAATATCAGTTCATGGTTTGTGTGTGTAGGCTATAGAAAGTGTGTAGAGAAAGAGAAAATGCCAGTATTTCATTGAGACTTGAGATTAAATAAACTGCTTAAGTATTGTAGGCTAGATCTTGTACTTTTAATTTTCACATGCAGTTACACATTGTCGGTTAAAAACAAGAAAGTGGCTGGTAAAAACATTGAGTATGCATGTATCTAGGCCTGGTCACAGACTCACACCTCACTTACCATTAGCTTGCTCAAATGTTTTGTAGATATATAACGTTAGGGAAATATAATTTAACAATGTCAAATACCATTTAGCTTTTCTCAGCTTTGCTAGTGAGAGATATGTATAGTATAAGTTTAGCATTATTCATGCAATTCAAACGTATGACTTTCGTTAAAAAGAAATCACAAAATGTAGCCTACACATTTCATACGTTTTATTAAATCTATTTCGGTAAAACAAATTTCAGTACTTACTAATATAATTACAAAACCAATTACAAATATATTTACAATGAATAACAATCAAAATAGTATAATCATAAACAAATTCAATAAATATAGCTACTCTGACTTTTGGTAGCCTAAATGTTTTTGTTTAAAACAAAATATTATACATACCTTTATTTACTAATATAATTACAAATCAGATTACAAATAGAATTACAATGAATAATAATCAAAATAGTATCATCATAAATTAATGAATATACTCTGACTTTTTACAGGCTTTATAATGCTTCAGTGTGTGGTAGCCTACTCCTGAAAACATGGGACAGCACACAAGGGAGTGTTGCATGGCACACATGTGCTTGGTGAGGCGCCTCTGCTGAGGCAGACCTTGGAGTGACGCCTGGTCTTGCTGCCCTGGGTAGTGGTCTGAGGGACTTCAGATGGGAAATGCCTGGCTGTCCTCATCAGAATAAAAAAAAAAATCCTCAATTTCCTCATTTGTCAATTGTCTTCTTTTATATTTTCTGTCATTTTTTCTGAAGAAGTTAAAAACTGGTGACCTTGCTGTGTCTCAAATTAGAAAAAAGGCGAGTGTGAGGTAACGGTGACAGCTCTACATCACTTGTCAGCGGAAAAAAAGGTTGCAATGCATGACAGTTACAATCTCTTTTATTTTTTATACAAAATATTTACAAACTTGTTAACTACATTGTTAAATATATGTAAGGAAACTCCTAATGTGGTTTTAATACTTGGAGGAAAAAAAGATAATGTTAGTTGAAGTTATCACGGGCTATGGGCGTCGCCATTATTTGTTTACAACACTGACTGAACACTGATGGAGCTCAACTCGGAGCCTGCTGGATTTACAACATGCACGATCATCCATGTCTCCCGAAATATATGACAGCCCCCGCTTCACTGCTGCTCACGCGACGCTCAGTGCTCCCGGTGTGAATGCACTCATTGATTAACATGCACGCCGAAAAAAATAAGCTGCTCACGCGCCGCTGACGCTTGGGGTGTGAAACGGACGTTTTATCTACAAGATGTGTGTTTGACACGAATTAAATATTACATAATGTTTAGGTTATTACAAAGAGGCAATAACCTTTGCTGGTAAAGATATTAGTGTGCAATAATAAACGGTTTAGTGTTTACTAGTATTTTTGTTGTTGTGTAATGTAATTTAAAGTGTATGAAACCTAAAATAAACATTACAATACACTGAACAGTTGTAATAAATGATGAGCGCTGGGCATGTCTGTCTCTGCCTCAGTGCCAGTCAAAGCGCCAAAGCAGATTTGAAATTTTGAATTTAGCAGTTGATCATGTGACTCACTGAACGTTCTAATCACACCGGTGTGATCGTACGCTCCAGGGACCAGCCAAGACTGATCACACCGGTGTGATCGTACGTGTCAAAGGGTTAAACTAAAAGCAGTTTCTGTCGCAGGGCGGATGGGGACTAGAAGTAAGAAACAAAGCCCTAAGCAGCGACTAGTGTTTAATGAGCATCTCGGTGCTGGAAATTCTTTGAAGCTACCAGATGGATTAATAGGAATGAGATGCACAGCGCAAGTCAGAGTCGAAGGGAAGGAAGTAAACTGCCTGTTAGATACAGGGTCTCAGGTCACGACAATCCCTCTGTCCTTCTACAACAGTCACTTGTCGCACCATCCCCTGCAGCCATTGAATCGCCTGTTGGAAGTTGAAGGGGCAAACGGTCAGGCTGTTCCTTACCTGGGATATGTTGAATTAGCTCTGAAGTTTCCTCAAGATTTTTTAGGAGCAGAAGCTGAAGTTCCAACGTTGGCCCTAGTAGTCCCAGACCTGACACATGTGGCCCAGATCCTCATTGGCACTAACACTCTGGATGTCTTGTATGCTGATTACCTGCAAGAAACTACACACAAAGCCAAGTCATGCTACCATGGATAACGAGCTGTGATAAGAGTCCTAGAGGCAAGACGGCAACGAGCTGGTGCGAGTGTCTTAGGCCAAGTGAAACTGAAAGGAGAAATGCCTGAAGTAGTAGCGGCTGGAAGCACAGTGGTTCTAAGCGGCTGTGTCAACATCGTCGGGCCACTGTCAGAGACTTGGGTAACCGTGGAGCCATCAGCATCATCGTCTTTGCCTGGCGGACTGTTAGTGGCTAGTTGTTTGCATTCCCTACCTCCGAAGCGCAACATCCAGATACCAGTAGTGTTGAAAAACGAGACCCAAATTGATTTAACAATCCCTCCTAGAGCAGTATTGGCTGAAGTGCACACTGTCCAGAGTGTGATTGAGGGAAGAAACCCTGTGAGTGCTCCTGTGTGCAAAGTTGTGAGACCTGCGCAAGCAGAGATTGTCCCTGATTCCGGTGACTCTCCCTTATCAAGTGAATGGAGAGAAAGGATAACTGATCTAGTGAGCTCCATGTCAGATGTATTCGCACTGCACGATTTGGATTACGGTCGGGCCGATAAGGTGAAACACCACATCAATCTCAGTGACAACACACCCTTCAAGCAAAGGCCTATCCATCCCCACGATGTCGATGCAGTAAGAAGGCATCTCAAAGAACTCCTCGATGCAGGTGTCATTAGAGAATCGGAATCACCCTTTGCCTCTCCGATAGTAGTGGTAAAGAAAAAGAACAATGATGTACGTCTCTCCATTGACTTTAGGAAATTGAATTCACAGACCATAAAAGACGTGTACGTTCTGCCAAATTTGGAAGCAGCCTTCTCAGTTCTAACTGGCTCCAAATGGTTTTCAGTCCTCGACTTAAAATCAGGCTTCTATCAGATTGAGATGGAAGAGGCTGATAAACAGAAAACGGCATTCGTCTGTCCTTTAGGCTTCTATGAATTCAACCGAATGCCACAAGGGGTCACAAACGCGCCGAGTTCATTTCAAAGGCTAATGGAGCGGTGCATGGGCGATCTTAACAGGAGGGAAGTGTTGGTCTTCGTTGACGACCTCATAGTTTTCTCTAAAACTTTAGAGGAGCACGAAACCAGACTCTTGCAAGTCTTGAAGCGGTTGAGAGAGTATGGACTGAAACTCTCGCCCACGAAATGCAAGTTCTTCCAGACGTCAGTCCGATATCTAGGCAATATAGTATCTCAGAATGGAGTCGAGACGGATCCGGCCAAGACTGAGGCTCTCAAGACCTGGCCAAGGCCCAGAAATCTCAAAGAACTCGAATGTTTTCTTGGGTTTGCGGGATATCACCGAAGGTTCGTTAAAGACTTCTCTAAGATCACAAGACCTCTTAACGACCTTACCATTGGATATCCCCTTCTGCAGAAAAACCAAAGGCGAGACCCAAAGAAAAGTGCACAGTACTGGGATCCCAAGGAGCAGTTTGGGGACCGGTGGACCCATGCATGCCAGCGGGCGTTTGATAGCATCATAGAGAAGCTGACTTCAACGCCAGTCCTTGGATTTGCTGATCCCAGACTTCCCTACGTGTTGACCACGGATGCAAGCATAAGAGGACTTGGGGCTGCCCTTTATCAAGAGCAGGAGGGTCAAATGAGAGTTATTGCCTTAGCGAGCAGGGGTCTAACCAAAAGTGAGACAAAGTACCCCGCGCACAAATTGGAGTTCCTCGCGCTCAAGTGGGCGGTCACTCTAAAATTCAGTGACTATCTGTATGGAGGAGAGTTCATTGTAGTAACAGACAGCAACCCACTCACCTACATCCTAACATCTGCAAAACTTGGCGTGACCAGTTATAGGTGGCTGTCCAGCCTGTCGACCTTTAATTTCAAGATCCAATATCGTGCAGGCAAACAAAACTTGGATGCTGATGGACTCTCCAGACGTCCTTATGGAAGGCCCGTGGATGACCTTACCTCCCAAAAAGAGCGTGAAAGAATTAAGCAATTCACTCTTCACCATTTAGCAGAATCAGATCAGCCAACAATTCTCCCAGCAGCAGTGAAAGTCCTCTGTGAGAGACACCAAGTCTATCAGAGCTGTGATGATCCTGACTTGTCATGCTTCCAACCCACTGTGTTTGAGTCACTGTGCATTAATGCTAGTGCAGTACCTCTGGAGTTCCAGCAAGAAGATGCCCATGGCCTTCAGATTCTTTCTCAAATGTCTGAAGAAGAATTGAGAGAACGTCAAAGGGCTGATCCAGAACTCAAAGAAGTCATTAAGTACCTTGATTATGGGCAAAAACCTTAAGGAAAACTTGTGCCTGTAAAGATAGCCTTATGGCTGAGAGAGTGGAACAGACTGGAGTTCTGGAATGGAGTGTTATTCAGAAGGAGACAAGATCAAGGAGATGCTGTATCAGTTACCTGATGGCATTACCTGTGGATCTGCGGGAGACGGTCTTGACAAGCCTGCACAACGACATGGGCCATCTTGGAATTGAAAGGACCCTGGATCTGGCTAGGTCCCGGTTCTACTGGCCAAAGTTGGCAGTGACTGTGGAGGAGAAGACAAAGGCCTGTGAGTGTTGTGCGAGACGGAAGACCCTTCCCGAGCGTGCCGCGCCCTTGGTGAACATAGCGACCAGCAGACCCCTCGAGCTAGTCTGCATAGACTACTTGTCGCTAGAGCCTGATCGGAGCAATATTAAGGATATTTTAGTGATAATTGATCACTTCACCAAGTATTCTGTGGCAATGCCCACTAGGAACCAGAAGGCTCAAACTGTGGCCAAATGCCTGTGGGATATTTTCTTCATCCACTACGGGTTACCTGAGAAACTCCTCAGTGATCAGGGACCCGACTTTGAGTCAAAGTTGATAAAGGAACTATGTGGAATAACAGGAATCCGTAAAGTAAGGACGTCACCTTACCATCCTCGGGGCAACCCGATTGAGTGCTTTAACAGGACGCTGCTTCAGATGCTAGGGACCCTGGATGAGAAGGGGAGGACCTGCTGGAAGGACCATGTGAAACCATTAGTCCATGCATATAATTGCACTCGTAACGACTCAACAGGATTCTCACCTTACGAGTTAATGTTCGGGAGGCAACCTCGGCTACCGGTTGATCTGGCTTTCGGGTTACCTGCTAATTCGTTCCCATCTCATTCAAGTTATGTCAGAAATTTGAAAGATCGCTTGCAGGAGAGCTACAGGGTGGCAAGTGAGCGCCTCAAAAGTGGCAAGACGTAATAAGAAGAGATTCGACGAGCGAGTGGTCGCCTCATCCCTTGAAATCGGAGATCGGATCCTGGTAAGGAACGTCAAGCTGAGGGGAAAGCATAAGTTGGCAGATAAGTGGGAGAAAGAGGTAAACATTGTGATCAAGAAAGCTGTTGACTTGCCAGTCTATACCGTTCAACGGCCAGAGGGCAAGGATGGGCTGCTTTGCACGTTACACCAAGACTTGCTTCTACCCTGTGGATACTTGCGAGAAAACACACCTGAGGAACCAGTAAGAACAAAGACACCCCGGAGGCCTAGAACTCGAGCAAACCCTGGTACAGAAGATCCCGAAAGTGTGACTGAGGATTCTGAATCAGAAAATGATTGTTTGGATTACTATACACCCAGGTACTTGCAAAGTGTTGGAAACAAAATTCTCTCCAATTCCAGACCTCAAACCAGCAGTCAAGTGGTGGAGTGACAGCAGAAGTTTCTCCTGAAATGAGAACTGTGATTAATACAGACCCTGAGCAACCTACTCCAGTGAAGTTGCAGGTGAGCTTGCCTAACTTACTTGACGCTGGGGAGGAAATTCCGCTGGATGAGCCTGAGAGAGAGGATGAGCGGGTGATGGATCTCGTAAGAGCAGATGTGTTGAGTGACTTACCTGTTGGAGATGATCCAGGACTAGTAGAGCAGAGAGAGGGATCGGATGAGTTGGTATCTGAGATCTCCACTGAAGATGATAGGACTGATGTCCTGCTGCAAGACAGTGCTGTTGATCAGAGAAACCCTCAGAGTGACCAGACAGTGGTTGACCAGGTTGGAGAAGGTGTCCTGAGGCGTTCGCAAAGATGCCATGAGCCACCAAAAAGGCTACAGTACCCTCAATTAGGGAATCCCCTTTCCTTGGTCATGCAGTCTTTACTGCAGGGACTCAGTACAGCGTTTACTGCATCACTGGAGGAGTCTGACTGTCTTTGGGAAGCCTCTCCAGGAATAGAAGCTGGATCTCCCTCTGCTGTAATTTCACAGCCTGGACGATGCAGTGGGACCTGCATATCTTCAAGACGGGGAGAGTGTAACCCGGGTAATCCAGGCTACTAATAAAATGAAATGATAGTAAAAAATAAGTAAGAAAAAAACAGGAAGAAATCATCGATTAAATGAGGTGATGGGCTCTTTAAGAGCTAGTAGCAGAGGAAGTGCAGCAGTGAGCCAAGCCCCGCCCATCTGCTACTGGTGAGCGAGTGAGATGAGGCAGCTAGTGATGGGCAATCCGGCTCTTTTTCTTGAGCCGGCTCGTTTGACTCAGCTCCCTGAAAAGAGCCGGCTCTTTTGACTCACAAACGGCTCTTTAAAAAATAAATGTTTTAACTTGCTCAAAGTCCACCGCACAACAATGCAACGTGAATATTCACATTTGTAATTGTCCATAACAACCCAAATACTTGCCGGCTTGCCTAGCACATGTAATTAATGGGCAAAGTTTTCCGACTATTTGTCTTACCTTCTTCTTTTTTTTCTTTTTTTTTTTGATGTGGATTTTGAGCTTGTAGAAGTTTAGCTCTTGCATTCTTCTGAACATCTTGGGCTGCCATTGCCCGATGTCATTTCTGAGTATCACTCCATTATCTGCCTAACTTTTAAATGCCTATTCCACAAGTGGTAGACTACAATGACTGGCTGTTTTAAAATATAACTATAGAAACAAAATAACCCCGAGGCAGTCTCATCTACGTTTAGGCCTCCTCCAATACTGACAGCAGGGCTCATAGCTTACAGGTTTGCTTAGTAAGTTCAACAGCCACCCGCCCGAATTTAATTAAAATATAATTTTTCGTCACGTCATCTGCCCGACCCGCGGTTTATCCGCATCTCTAGTGTGTGTGTGTGCGAGTTGGCTCGGCCCTTCCTCATGCATTGGTTGACGTCGTGTGTGTGATTGACAGGAACAGAATGTGAGGCTGATCAGACAGTAGAAACGAAGTGTGTGCGCCTTTAGGCATATAATTCTTTGTTGTTGTTTGAATTAGTCAATTATTTTAAATAAAATTAAAATCATTCATTATTTCATTATTACATAATGATTTAATTTCTATAGGCTATATTTTTTTAAATAGAGTTGGCTCTTCAGATATGCGAGCCAGCTCCCGTCGTTCACTTACAAGAGCCGGCTCTTAGATCCGGCTCATTCGCGAACGACCCATCACTAGAGGCAGCTACACGGAGCGATCTTCAAAACCCCTCCATGTAAGTGATTAACTCAAAAAAAAAGTGATCGAATACAACAGAAAAACAGGATTTCTGATCTGATGCTATAATATGAAGGAGCTGATGCCAGAGTAAGAAGCGTATGAAATGGAGGCTTGTGAAACAGATCGATGCAGATACACGGAACATCAATGTGCCACAAATGAACTTCCTTGTTGAAAATATATAAATTCATCGCCTTGGTGAGTTAAAACTCAAACATTAACTTGACATTTATGTAAAAATGTGCCGCGGATCTGATAGAGACTCAACACAGTGTTTATATAGGCCGTGCGAGCCGAAGTGGATAGCACATGGGCTAAAGCTGAGCATGTGTGAGAATGCTAATGAAGTATGCTATTAAGTGTTAAAGTGTTATGTTTAATGTGTTGATTGAAGTGCATACATGTGATTTGACGATGATATTGTTGAATTGTGGATTAATTATTGTTCTGCCTTGTGTTTTACAAGGCTGGGTTTTTTTGTGAGATTGAAGTTCTTCTGTGATGAGTTCCCTGATTCGTGCTGGACGCACGAGGTGCAGATTGTACATGGCGAGCCACCCATGGAACCGTTTTCTCTGTTGAACTGTGTTTTTGAGCCATCAAACTGGTAGGAGAATTATTTCTTTTACTTTTGGACAAACGGGACTCGGACTCATTGAGATCATCTTGTTTTCTATTTTTTCCTTTTAGATTTTTCAACAAAAGACATTGATTGTGATCCAGAATCATTTCTAAAATAATCTACAGTTTCTGAACTCATCAACTCGAGTTATGAACTCAGGTTAACTGAATTGATTTGTCAAATCTTGAGTCTCTGATTTACATTGGGCAGATTATTAAGTTTTGAAGAGAAAGTGATTTGTTTGCAACTGAAAGTGAAAATTCCGAATTTCATTCTGTGAACTGAATCAAACTGATTGTTCACTTGATTATATTTTGAGGTATTTGAACTATTGATTGCAATACTTTGTGTGAAAGCATTATCCTTTGTTCTTTAATTTTGTTGTTACAAGGAATCTGACACAGAGATTTCTTTTATTTCTTTTATTATTCATATGTGAGAATCTGGTTCAGTAGAGTACTGCCAAAACTGAGTCCACGTATCCGGAAAAAAAACAAGAGTGTGAATATTGTCATTTATTGTATTTTATTTGCTTATCTTTGTAATTCACACATTTTATGTAAAAGTATATTTCCTCTTAATACAAAACCAAACTGAATCAGAAACGAGACTTTGTATTGATTGTTCACTCACCTGTTGTGCGGTCTTCCTCTCTCCAGTAGTCGTATCTTTCTTCAGATCAATTGGCCCATATTGAATGTTACGCTAGTAAGACACACTAAACACGTGTTGCACGCTACATGATAATTTTCAGCACCATATTACACAAGGAAATGTGTAAGCACAGCAGAACATTATTGGATTTCATAGACCATTCATGCGGTTCACATGATTATTTAGCATTTTGTACAGCCTTATGTAGCCTACTTTCTGACAGTGGATTGATGGAATTAAATAAAACAGTCTCATGCTGATAAGCATAATGATGAATCTAGAGTTCATTGAAGCACTCCTAATCCAACCTATTGACGTGTGCCCTGTGACCCGGATAGAATTGACTTCACCTAAATCCAGATCAAGCTCAAAGATCTGACTGCATTCCAGACTGAATCACCTGAATCCAGATTTGAAACAAAGATCAACAAAGCTGAGTGAGTTCTGACTGAGTTCCAGAAACTTCGACCTCAACAAAGATCTTAACAAAGAATGAACATTTCTGACTGAAGTTCCAGCTGGAATCTTTCCATACAAACAACGATTTGGTGAGTTTCACTCTATTCAAAGAACCATTGAAGACCAGTACAAATCTCTGCGCCGTCAGAAGAACAGTTATCAGACAGCTGTAGTGTTTGGTTAACGAAATTACCCTTTAAAAGTTTTTCTTTTAGAGATGAAAATCATCCTCTGTTTTTTTTTAGGCAGGGAAGTTTTTATATATCCTCTACGTTGCTAGAGAAGATTTATCCTCTAAAAGTTATAAAAGGTGCAAGATCCTTTGCATTTCTTTTCAGAGAAGAGTTAGCGTAACATGCTAATATTTTTAATATCCTTTGCTTTGCCAAAGAAGGTTGACCACAGTTGATTGTAATGTGTTGGTAACAAGGAAGTTTAACAACAGTTGATCAGTGTTAAACAAGTGTAGCCTCTGTTTGATCAGAGAAGAAATTTTTGTGTTTTTGATTGTGTGATAAAGAACATCACAAAATGGTTAAGAAAAATGCCAGACTGATCCCCACAAATCAAAAAGGTGGTCTTGTGACACCTTGGTGGTCAGATAGCGAATTCAAGTCATTGTTAGGAGAGCAAATGGACTCGATAGTGACTGAGAAAGTTAGGAAAGAACTAACACAGAAATATGAGATTCATCCAGACAAGACTTGGTCGGTAGATGAGTGTAAAAAAGTACTAGGAGCCTGCATTCGGAAGAACAATGTGAAAGGCATAATCTGTTGCCATAGAGAATTTGGTTTAGCACTAGCTACAGAACAGTCTAAATGCAACTCAGAGCTAGAGACACAGATTAAAGAGCTCCGTGCTAGAGTATGTTCTTTGACCAAGAAATTAAACCGCAACAAAAATGAAGATAAAACTGATGTAGAAGTTAGTCAGCCAGATAACATTTACCCTGACTTACAAGCGTTTTTTGAAACAGATGTAGCTCTCCAATCAGTAACTGATGAGCCTGTAGACTCAGTAAATGTTTGTGGGGCTAGGAGAAGATCTCAGGGAATTGAGGGAACTGAAAGTGTTCCTCCCAACTCCTCTGTTGTTCAAATACAAACTGTTGCTAAGGCCTTAGAACCTAGAGACATTGAGCGACTGTCCCAGAACTTACCCTCAGCGCGCACACAGTTCTCTGAATTTAGAAGAGCATTGATCAGCAAAATGCGTTTGTATGACATGTCGTTAACAGAAGTCACACAGTTAATGTCACAAATTTTAACTGAATCTGAATTCAACAGTTTTGAATCTGCAGTGACTTCTGAACTACGAAATGCCAGTAGAAGGGATATGAGAGAAGGTGTTCTGAAAATGCTAAAGAATATCCTAGGACCCAAAATAGATTGGTCTAGAATTACTAGCTGTGTACAAAAGAAAGAAGAGAATGTAAATGAATATACTGAAAGATTTTGTCAGTCAGCCGTAACTTACAGTGGAATAGTAGATGATTCTGAAAGTGTACTTGATGACAAAGGGCCACTAATTCGTATCTGGGCAGATGGCCTTGTAGCCGAATACAGAAGAGCTTTACCGTTCCTAAATCTAACTTGGTCTAACAGCACTCTCAGAAGTAACTTAGACAGTTTGGCTGCATGGGAAAGAGATGCTGATGTTAAAGTGAGAGTAGCAGCCGCGGCTACGTTTAGCACAGCAAAACAAGAAAACAGGTGGTCTAGAAAAGATAGCAAATGCCACTACTGTGAAAAATTAGGACATTGGGAAAAAGAGTGTAGGAAAAAGTTGCAAGATACAAAAAGAAATGCTATGCATAATTCTGCTCCTTCTCAGCCTGCTTACAACCGTGACGTAGTTCCGCAAGTGTCCACTGAAAATTTAGGACAGCTCGTTCAGGCTCTTCTAAGAGCACAAAAAGACCAGGAAAAAAACTAATTGTTGGGGCTGTGAATAGCTACCTTTCCCCTGTAATCCATCATAATGACAAAAGAATTTTTGTGAAAGGTAGCATATGTGAGAAAGAGATTGATTTTTTGCTTGATACAGGTGCAGAAATTACAGTAATTCCTACAAAATTAGCTCAAGGTTTAGACATCCCGTACAAGAAAACCAAACTTTCTTTAACTGGTGTAATAGGTGAAGATTCTGTTTTGTATGAAACCCCGCCCATTGAGGTACAATTTGGCCCGAAAACTCTGACTACAAAATTGTTATGTGCTCCATTAAATACAGGTGCAATTCTAGGCATGGATCTCCTGAGACAAGTACATCTAACTTTAGACATGTCCTCAGAATCTGCTAGCATTCAAATTTCCTCAGCGCAAGTTTCTACCAATAATGAAATCCCTCCAGAGTATGCTTTCTTACAGAATCATCCAATTTGGGCTAAAGACAAGGATGATTGTGGGTTGTTGACAGGTGTGGAACCAGTAAAATTGACAGGAACTACACCTCCGGTCACCAAACAATATCCTATCAATAAGGAAGCTATACAGGGGATCAAACCTATTGTAGAAAAATTGCTGACGCAGGGAGTGCTAGTTAAAACCAACAGTCCATGTAATTCACCCATATGGCCCATCAAGAAATCCAATGGGACATGGAGACTAACAATAGACTACAGAGTAGCCAATAAACATATTGATAAAATCACCCCCCTAGTGGCAGATCCTTCCACAATCTGTAATGGTCTGCCATTGGAGTGTGAGATTTTTTCAGTAATTGATATGTCTAATGGATTTTTTTCTGTACCGTTGCACTCTGACAGCCAGCCATGGTTAGCTTTCACAGTTGACTATGAGCAATACCAGTGGACACGTTTGCCACAGGGATTTCAAAACTCCCCAACCATATACCATCAGGCTGTCAGACGTGATTTGTGTGACCCAGAATGTCCTGTAAAACAGTCCACTATGATCCAATATGTCGATGACATTTTGATTGCCTCAACAAATCACGAGGTACATCAAACTGAATTGGCAGCATTGTTGAACTATTTGCATAAAAAAGGACACAAATGCAGCTTTCACAAAGCTCAAATTGCTAAAAAGCAAGTCACATTTCTGGGTCAAACAATTGGTGCAGGAAATAGATCCATTACACAGGATCGAGCGACGTCAGTCAAAACCATACCTCCGCCTACCACCATTAAAACACTCCGCTCATTTTTAGGAACAGCAGGTTACTGTAGACCATGGATTGAAGAATATGCCTCGATTGCTCAGCCTCTCTATGACTTGTTAAAAGGACATGGTAAAGATTCAGATACTGTTTGTATGGAACAATTACACCTCAAAGCGTTCAATGATTTGAAGAGAGCACTTTGTCAAGCACCAGCATTAGGAATTGCCCAATCTGACAGACCCATTGTGCTTTATGTTCATGAACACTTAGGTTTTATGACTGCATGTCTAATGCAAGATCATGGGGGCAGTTTACGCCCAATTCATTACTATTCTGGTAAACTTGACATAGTCGCTCAAGGTATGGGCCCATGTCTTAGAGCAGTACAGGCAGTTCATTTGGCTCTTCAGGCTTCATCAGTAATGGTGTTAGGTCAGACTGTAAATGTAAAATGCCCTCATTCCGTGTCCGCACTAATGAATCAAGCAAAAGTCACCTCTGTAACCTCCTCCCGTTGGGGAAATTGGTTAGCGACACTCACAGCCCCGAACATTGTTTTACAGCGTGCACCAGTCACAAATCCGTCCTCATGTATGATGTCCGCAATGACTGAAAGTTCGTTAGAGGATGAAGGAGAAATGACTCACGATTGTGTTACGCTTACATATACACCTAAAATTGAAGTAAAAGAAACTCCCTTAGAGAATTCAGAATTTGAGTTGTTTGTCGACGGTTCAGCTCAAGTAATTGACGGTAACAGACGAGCAGGTTATGCAGTAACGTCCACCACTGAAGTGGTTGCTTCAGGTCGTCATCCAGATAATTTTTCAGCTCAAGCTGCAGAAATAGTAGCCTTAACAAGAGCATGCACGCTAGCTTCAGGATCAGTGGCAAATATCTACACAGATTCCAGGTATGCTTTTGGGGTAATTCATGATTTTGGTGTCATTTGGCAAACCAGACAGTTTCTAACTTCTGCTGGATCCCCCATTAAGCATGCTGGATTAGTAAAAGATCTAATGTTTGCAATGAAACTCCCAAAGAAATTAGCAGTGATCAAAGTGAAAGCACATCTCACAACTAATACTGCAGAAGCTAAAGGTAATTCTCTTGCTGATATGGCAGCTAAACAGGCTTGTTTATATGCAACTGTACAAGTGTGTACAGGTAGTACAGCACAAAAGACAATTCTGCCTCCTGAATCAATAATTGATTTGTACAAAGACGTTCCGCTGTATGAAGCATGGACATGGTTAGACAAAGGAGCCATTGTGGATTCCTCTGGTTGCTGGACCAAAGGGGGAAAGTATGTCGCTCCCGAATCACTGCTGCCATATTTGGCTCAACAAATACACAGTTTGGGTCACAGTGGTCCAGCAACGATGAATCACAGGTTCTCAAATCAATGGTGGAATCCAAAATTCAGAAATGCAGCCACAGAAACAGCCAAGAGGTGTGTTATATGTCAGAAAAATAATGATGTACCAGCAGCCATTACGCCAGCAGCACATACTCCAGCTCCACCAGGGCCATTCCGTCACCTGCAAGTTGATTACATTTCATTGCCTCGTTGTAAGGGAAAAACTGATGTTTTGGTAGTAATAGACAAGTTCTCAAGATGGGTAGAAGCTTATCCAACAGGGCGTGCTACAGCTGCACATACTGCTAAATGTCTTGTCACTGATTTCATTCCCAGATGGGGATTACCAGATTGCATTGACTCAGATCAAGGTACACATTTCACAGGACAGGTAGTCAAGGAAGTGGCTAAAATGTTGCAGATTAAGTGGAACCTTCACTGCCCCTATAGGCCGCAAGCATCAGGACAGGTTGAACGTGCAAACAAAACAATCAAAACCAGGCTAAGCAAAATGCATCAGGCAGGAGTACCATGGGTCGAAGCGCTGCCAGCAGTACTGTGTAGTATGAGAGCGTCACCTAACAGATCAGTAGGACTGAGCCCTCATGAGATTATTACTGGACGACCAATGCAGATGCCAGGTGTGATTGATCTTAGAAATGCTGATGTACACATTGCCTCAGATGCCCTGATTGCTTACTGTGAAAACCTTACAAAGGCAGTACAGAGTGCCAAAGAGAGAGTTGAGTCGTGTTGGCAGACTCCACCAGAAGGTGGACATGCAATCATCCCAGGTCAATGGGTCATGATAAAGTCATTCAGAAACAAGCCATTAGAACCTAAGTGGTACGGACCACATCAAGTGATGTTAATTACAGCTGCTGCAGTATTGTGTCAGGGAAAGAAAACCTGGACTCATGTGTCACACTGTAAGGTTGTTCCCCCACCAACAGGGATAGGGTAGGACACGAAACAGTGAAGAACCGAAGGGAAGATCTGAATGCAATACGCGTCAGTGGCCACCCCGTCGGCGAAGACTCCCTCATAGGCCTTCCCCATCCATTTAGTCAATCCTCACTTCACTGTTTCTTTAGGTGTCAAAATAATAAGAAATAGGGAAAAAAAAAAGGAACAACTATAACAAACTCCTCCTTTGTGTACGTTACTACAAGGTTAAATCCCTAGTGTTTGAACAAATACAGTTCTCCTGTCTTTTGTTTTTCTGTTTACCTCTGTGCAGATACCACTTGATGGATGTTGGCTGACCCGAGACACATATGCACCAACCTCCTAACCAGTGTATGAATCCACAACCTCTAGAAAACAACGAGACCCACTGCCAACTATCACGAAAGGGATAAAGAAAAGAAAGAAAATCACAGTTCCAACCAGAAAAGACCCCAGATGACTGAAGTTAATTCTTCCGTAAGAATTTCACGGACCCTAATTGCATGTTTTGTTTCTGTGTCAGCATGCAATTGAAGAAACACCAACACAGAGCAAGCTTTGTGCCTGTAACGATTACAAGTTGCAAGAATGAATTTTTAAGTGTTTTAAATTTGTATACAATGTGGGAGTTTTCTTTTTAACTCCCAAAGGGGGAATTGACGTGTTACAAATTTATCAAATGTTTAATTTAGATTTCCAATACTGTAGAATATAAACTGAGGAAGTTTATTAGTGTGAATGTCAGCTAGCAGATGTCTAAGTGTCTTGGGGTTCCTGCCCCATCCTGTCTCCGCATGTGAAGGGCCCTGCTGAGAGGGTCTTTCCCCCCCCCCCCCTCACCTTTTGTCCTGTCTCAGTGCGGGAAGGTCTGCTCCATCCTGTTCTCCTGGCTCAGCTAATTTACATGCTTTGTTTTGATGTATCCCCCTCAAGGAAATTCCACCCCCTTGAAATGAATATAAGCTAAAAATGTATCATGTTTTAGTTAGACTTGAGACGAGCGAGCTTTGAAGACTACAGCAACGAACAAGCTTTTTGCTCAATAAAGAACCCTCAAAAGATACAATCAAGTCTCCTGGTTTTCGCTTCTAAGTTTTCAACACTTGAGAAGAAATAAGTTCACTACACTATATATAGGCTGCATTTAATATGTTGCCGTATATAGCGGCTTTTCCAGACTAACATTTAACTTAATGTGAGCGAAGATAGATTTTTTTATTATTATTCTTCATTTCAATTTACTTTAATCCAGAACGCAACAGTATAATATTCTACTTGATGATAAAATACTGATAAGATAACATTGGTAACACATACAGGTTTTTTTCACACCTTCTCTGGTTGAGTGGCATGCTTTAACATTAAAAATGTGACTGATGCAGTAAAATTACAGTGAAATGACACCATGCAGTGTGGTGAAGATTGCAACTACTGCTTGTCTAATGATTTTATATCCTTGAATATTCATCTTATACTTGCTGTTGTGGACTGCAAATATACCAACTAGTATCTACACTAGCAGGTTGTTTCAGTTCACTGAATAACGCATTTTGCCTAGTTTTGTTTAGTCATGTAATGAGGTTATTAAAACATTGTTTATTTGTTTTTATAAAACGGATGATTTTAGTTTATCAGTTTATAAAATATTCCGTTCCACATCGTGCCTAACAACGGCCCTTAGCTGTTCTAAATTCACTGTAAATCACTGCTTTGCGGGGCTTATTGCTTTATTGAATAAAAAAAAACTGTCGAGGCAGTTGTGGCCTAATGATTAGAGAGTTGGACTTGGACCCAAAGGTCCCACGTTCAATTCTCAGTACCGGCAGGAAACGACTGAGGTGGCCTTGAGGAAATTGAGGAGTATGGGTTACTATACTTCCGAAACAACCCAAGATGGCATTGTGCATGTGGCAGCCTGTCGCAGCAGCTGTGAATGTTTTTAACCTCTTTTGCCTTTTTTATCTTTTAAATGATCTTTATCGATGTCTGAGGAATTTGTTTATGTGTGGTCCAAAGTTTGAGAGTATCAAGAAGCAAGCAGGAAACGACTGAGGTGCCCTTGAGCAAGGCACCTAACCCCCAATCGATCCTCGGACGCAGTAGTGAAAGGCTGCCCACTGCTCCTGCTGTGTGTGTGTGTGTGTGTGTGTGTTCACTACTCACTACACCTAATGCCTGTGCACTAACTTGGATGAGTTAAATGCAGCGGACAAATTCCTAGTATGGGTTACTTTAGGCCTACTTCACTGAATGGAAAATTATTTGGCCCATGGCTCATCAATGAAGACACTATATATATATGATTTTTTTCTCAATAAAGAATCATTGTGTTGTGTTTAAGCTAAAAGCTTCCATTAGATTGTGTTATGACCCAGCCCTAGATAGCCCAATTAACTTTTGTCTTGTTAGTTTATTGTAATAACTGTCTAATTAAGCCACCTTTTTAACTAAGGCTACGAGTATCCATTACGATGTCATTAAAAATTGAAATAACTGATCATTATCTTCCTTTGTAAAGCTCTTTAGTAGATCAATTAAAGTAATTGCAATTTAGTTATGCCCACAGAGTGTCTGGTACAGGCACATATATTGTTTCAGTTTAATATTCATGATATAATTAAGGGAACATAATTGAATAAAAGAGAATAGTTCTCTTTTTAGTTCTCGAAGAACTAAAATCCTGTGAGATTAAGAATCAATTACAAACACTTTTGAAAAGGGTTTTATCTGTAAGACTTCTGTATTCCTTGAGGATATAAGTATAATGAGATTTCTCCATTAAATTTACCTGTGCTATAATCTTAGCAGAACATATAAGACAGCTTAGGGCCTACATTTTTATTTCTATGCTCTTTTATTTCTATAAACAAACGGAGTAGTACAATCAATTGTATACATCTTGCTGGTGAGAGGATGTAATTGTTGATGAGGATCTTTGTCTAAGTAAATAGCACCCAACTCTGTGATTGCACTCTGTAGCCATGTTGACCGCTATCATGAACCAAAAAGATTAAAAGGTATTATAGGGACGTGCAGAGAGTTTCTAGGGGCAGGGGCTCAAATGTAAAAAAGGGGCATAAATAAAAAAATATATATATATAAAAAAAACCAAAATAATATATATATACACTCACCGGCCACTTTATTAGGTACCCCATGCTAGTAACGGGTTGGACCCCCTTTTGCCTTCAGAACTGCCTCAATTCTTCGTGGCATAGATTCAACAAGGTGCTGGAAGCATTCCTCAGGGAGTTTGGTCCATATTGACATGATGGCATCACACAGTTGCCGCAGATTTGTCGGCTGCACATCCATGATGCGAATCTCCCGTTCCACCACATCCCAAAGATGCTCTATTGGATTGAGATCTGGTGACTGTGGATGGCCATTTGAGTACAGCGAACTCATTGTCATGTTCAAGAAACCAGTCTGAGATGATTCCAGCTTTATGACATGGCGCATTATCCTGCTGAAAGTAGCCATCAGAAGTTGGGTACATTGTGGTCATAAAGGGATGGACATGGTCAGCAACAATACTCAGGTAGGCTGTGGCGTTGCAACGATGCTCAATTGGTACCAAGGGGCCCAAAGAGTGCCAAGAAAATATTCCCCACACCATGACACCACCACCACCAGCCTGAACCGTTGATACAAGGCAGGATGGATCCATGCTTTCATGTTGTAGACGCCAAATTCTGACCCTACCATCCGAATGTCGCAGCAGAAATCGAGACTCATCAGACCAGGCAACGTTTTTCCAATCTTCTATTGTCCAATTTCGATGAGCTTGTGCAAATTGTAGCCTCAGTTTCCTGTTCTTAGCTGAAAGGAGTGGCACCCGGTGTGGTCTTCTGCTGCTGTAGCCCATCTGCCTCAAAGTTCGACGTACTGTGCGTTCAGAGATGCTCTTCTGCCCACCTTGGTTGTAACGGGTGGTTATTTGAGTCACTGTTGCCCTTCTATCAGCTCGAACCAGTCTGGCCATTCTCCTCTGACCTCTGGCATCAACAAGGCATTTCCGCCCACAGAACTGCCGCTCACTGGATGTTTTTTCTTTTTCGGACCATTCTCTGTAAACCCTAGAGATGGTTGTGCGTGAAAATCCCAGTAGATTAGCAGTTTCTGAAATACTCAGACCAGCCCTTCTGGCACCAACAATCATGCCACGTTCAAAGTCACTCAAATCACCTTTCTTCCCCATACTGATGCTCGGTTTGAACTGCAGGAGATTGTCTTGACCATGTCTACATGCCTAAATGCACTGAGTTGCCGCCATGTGATTGGCTGCTTAGAAATGAAGTGTTAACGAGCAGTTGGACAGGTGTACCTAATAAAGTGGCCGGTGAGTGTATATATATATATATATATATATATATATATATATATATATATATATCCTTTGCATCACATAAATAAATTATATTAAAAAGTATATTAAAATTTAATAAAATAAATGCAGGCTTGATGCACATAAGGGACCTCTTTAAAAAAAAAAAAAAAGTAAAGCAATGTGTGCAATTTTTTTAGACCAGTAGTACTGTACTATTATACTATTGCTGCAAAATTATCAACAATGTTAAAATAATAACATCACCATTTCGCGTGTTCAGCCTACACTTCACATAATATGCCTGTAGGCCTGGGCTTCATTTAACAAACTATGATAGTTTCATCAGGGTAAACGGTGTATCAATATAGACTAAATACAAGTGACTTGAATACTATACTTACCATTAATGCTACTTTTGGTGCTGGTTTTGTGCAGTGCTTTGTAGTCAATTAACATCCATTAGTTCAACGACACAGATTCAGATTGCTTCATAAATTTTAATTATTCTGTCCATGTAATTTTAAAACGATTTATAAATGACCGGAAAATTACGCTCCACTTCACATTGTACAATGAAATTTGAACTTGTTGTGCCAGATGACGACTGGTCGGTGTATTATACATGACAAACAGGCTTCAATTAATAATGTAATATTTAAAAATATGTGATGTGGATTTTGAATTGAATCGACACACAACCTTTTTTTATTGAGAAAAAAATTATAATAATTTAAACATTTTTGGTTTATTTTGTCGTCAAGCCATTATACTTACTGAAAGAACCATATTTGGCTCGAGAGTATTGGTTCCCGAACAGACTGTGGGATACCTATGTTTACACTAGTGCATTTTCATTTTAAAACGCATAACTTTAGCAACGATTATGCCTGCCGTCCACACTAACAATACTCCAGAGTTTTAGACCCTCGAAAACGGAGACAGACCCCGTCAGTCAAGACCGAAGCAAGACACACGCAACTTGACGCAAGTGACACAACCCATAGCAACGCGTTATAGCAACGACACCTCAGACTGACAGAAACGTAAAAATAAATGTGAAGTTAGGCTACTTTAGTTTTGTGCACATTGTCATGTTAATTATAATCAAATGCATTGTTTTATTGACTACAATATTATTTGTTTGAGAAGGGCACTTTTGATTAATTTTGAAATGGGGCAGGGACTCGAGCAACCAAAAGCCCCCCCATCCCCCATCCCATCCATCTTCTTCCGCTTACCCGGGTCGCGGGGGAAGCAGTCTAAGCAGAGACGCCCAGAATTCCCTATCCCTAGACACTTCCTCCAGCTCTTCCGGGGGGATACCGAGGTGTTCCCAGGCCTGTCGGGAGACATAATCCCTCCAGCGTGTCCTAGGTCTTCCCCTGGGTCTCCGCCTGGTGGGACGCGCCCTGGGAGCTGTGGGATGCCCGGAGGCATCCGGAACAGATGCCCGAGCCACCTCAGCTGGCTCCTCTCGATGTGGAGGAGCAGCGGCTCTACTCTGAGCTCCTCCCAAGTGACCGAGCTCCTTACCCTATCTCTAAGGGATCGCCCTGCCACCCTGTGGAGAAAGCTCATTTCCGCCACCTGTATCCGGGATCTTGTCCTTTCGGTCATGACCCACAGCTCATGACCATAGGTGAGAGTAGGAACGTAGATTTACCGGTAAATCGAGAGCTTCGCCTTCACCACGACAGACCGGTACATCGACCGCATTACTGCAGAAGCTGCACCGATCCGTCTGTCAATCTCCTGTTTCATCCTTCCCTCACTCGAGAAGAAATACTTGAACTCCTCCTCTTGAAGCACCAACCTGAAGTGGGCAAGCCACCCATTTCCAACTATTATGTTATATAGGTATTATGTAACATAATCCTAAAACATTTAAATGAGTGATGTTGTGCATTCAAATTTACATACCGCCCTCTTTTGGTTGATCTTGAAATGTAAAACAGCTCATCTACATGTATAGTGGCATAGACAGGCTAATTATTTTCAGTGCTATTTCACTCTTAAAAATTGTACTCTAAAGGGTTTAATGTAGGCATCTGTAATCCCATGAAGAACCTTTAACACCATTGGAATCTTTCCATTGCACAAAAGATTCTTTATAGTGAAAAAAAAGTCCTTTAGATTATTAAACATAAAAAATAAAAAAAGAACAAGGGTATTTGGGGAAGCCAAAATGGTTCTTCTGTTGGGTGACTGCAAAAAAACCTTTTTGAAACCTGTTATTTTAAAGAGTGTACCTTGTGCAAAGCTGCTGCTGCTCAGTTTAATGTTATTTATGGGAAGCACCCATTGAAATGTCATGAATGAAGAATACCGTTTGATGCCAATTGGTAATCAACTGGCAAAGAAATGTATTCTGTTTTTATTTTCTTACATGTATTTATTAAACATATGTTATGTCAATGCATCTGCTGTATTTCCTACAAATTTTCTTTATAGTATTTGTTTGAAAAAAGTTCTAAAGTTTTGGATCGGTGATGTTTTTAAAATAAGTCTCTTCTGCTCACCCAGGCTGCATTAATTTGATTAAAATACAACAACAAACAGTAATATTGTTAAATAAATGTAATTTATTCCTGTGATTTCAGCATCATTACTCAAACATTTTTGTAAAAAAATAAAATAAAAAAACAATAAAAAAAACAGGATTCTTCGATGAATAGAAAGTTTAAAAGAGCAGCATTTATTTGAAATATAATCTTTTGTAACATTATAAATGTTTTTACTGTAACTTTTGATCAATTTAATTTATCCTTGATAAAAGTATTGATTTCTTTTATTTATTTCCGCCAAAAAACAAAATAAAAATTCTTACTGACTCCAAACGTTTGAACGGTAGTGTTAAATGTTACAAAAGCTTTCTATTTCAGACAAATCCTGTTCTTCTGAACTTTATATTCATCAAAGAATCCTGAAATAAAAACGTAAATAACTGTTTTCAACATGGATAATAATGAGAAATGTTTCTTGAGCATCAAATCATCATATTAGAATGATTTCTGATAGCTCATGTGACGCTGAAGACTGGAGTAATGATGCTGAAAATTCAGCTTTGATCACAGGAATAAATTACACTTTTCTATATTCACATAGAAAACAGCTGTTTTTAATTGTAATAATATTTCACAATATTACTGTTTTTATTTTAAATAAAATGCAGCCTTTGTGAGCAGAAGAGACTTCTTTTGAAAACATTAAAAATCTTGCAGATCCAAACCGTTTGACTGGTAGTGTATATGAGACGAATACTGTTATTAGTGTTAATAATGCTGCTCTGTCATATTTTTGTTTTCCCCTTCAAATTTGAGACCTAAGATTGTCATGTATTAGTACCCGCCCTTCAATGAGATTAACTTCCTTGTAGGCCTCTTTGGTAAGAAAGTGTTGTAAGAAGAAATAGGCTCTCAGCTTGTATGCGTGAAGGAATTTCAAGGTTACAGGATGAGCTGTTGTATTGGAAACAAGATGGGATGCAGAGAGCTGGAGTTTGAACATAGAACATTGTCTCAGTGGTCGTCTCTCTTCCCACGGCCATGCATTCTAGACTGAAGGGAAAGAGTATTTGACGGAACTGAAAAATAAAGTAAAAATTAACAATTGTCTTTCACTTTTATAAAGGAATTTATTTGTGTAAAGGTTTGTGATATTTGTTCTATAATACATGTAAAAAATACATTTCTTTACATTGTACTCAAAATAGTCTTTCAGTATGATTTAATTATACGATAAGAAAATGTATTATGTATCAAATAAATAGAAATCATTCATGTATATTAAATGCAAATACTTTCAAATGCTATCATATACAATACAAACTAGTCCCACCTGTATGAAAACCTTGAAAATCCATAAGCAATTTCTCTTCAAAGAAAGGGCAGACAGACAATGTCTTGCTGAATAACCCTTAAATAATGAATAAGATATATGATATTCATATTCCAGAACATAACCCCCAAAACGTCCTTGAGTGAATAGTTTAAGACACGAGCAAGAATAAGATCATCAGTTATTTGAATTTACAACCAACAGAGTAATAGCCTACAGCAATTAGCATGTTAAAACTTCACCACTGTGTGATTTCAACACTCAATAATATATTCCAAAACTCAGCAAAAAAAAAGAACCACCATCTCAATTTTTACTGCTTTTTCCCCAGCAAATTGACTAATGTGTACATATTTGTATGAACATAAAAAATACATTTTCTTAGGCGTCTTACATTACAGACACTGCAGTTTATTGCTCTGCCAATATCTGCAGTCCTCATGCCTCCCTGCAGCAGGACTATGGCATGTTCACACAGGAGATCAGGGACCCTGCGCATCTCTCTCCTGGTCTTTTTCAGAGTCAGTAGAGAGGTCTCTTCAGTGTCCTAAGATATTGTCGCAGTGACCTTAATTGTCTACCACCTGTAAACTGTTAGTGTCTTAAGGACAGTTCCACAGGGGCATGCGCAAGAATTGTTCATGGTTAATTAAAGAAGCATGAAAAACATTGTTGAAACCCTTTTCAATAAATATCTGTAAACCTTATTTGGATTTTACTAAATTATCATGAAAAAGGGATGTTTCATTTTTAAATTAATAGAAGGCTTTCTTTATTTATGGTTCACTCTCTGGTGTGTTAGCAGGCTTCTCTTGTCTTTAAAGGTCTTCCCACACTCCGGGCAGAGGAACGGCCTTTCTCCCGTGTGAGTGCGCTCGTGCACTTTGACTTGTGATGTCTGTTTGAAGCCTGTGCCGCAGATGGAGCAGGTATATGGCTTTTCACCCGTATGTACTCTCTGATGTATCCTAAGCTCCGCAGCCCTGCGGAAGCTCTTTCCACACTCAGAGCAAGGATGAGGTCGTGCTTCACTGTGAGTGTTCACGTGCATTTTCAGCTCATATGAACGGCGGAAGCACTTTCCACATTCAGTGCAAGAATAGGGCTTCTCATCCGAGTGAGCGCGCTGGTGACTCCTCAGTAAATACATATGAGTAAAGGCCTTTCCACAATCAGTACAATGATAATGCTTCTCTCCTTTGTGACATTGCTGGTGCTCTTTAAGTTGACAGAGTGCACTGAAAGCTTCACTACAGATGCCGCAACTAAACTGTTTATTTTCTGACTCAGGTGGCTGGTGCTCTTTTAGTCTCCTGCTGTCAGTGAATGTTTTTCTGCACAAAGTGCATGAATAAGGCTTTTCTCCTGTGTGAATGCGCTTGTGTGCGATCAAATTGGCATGTCCCTTGAAACGCTTCTCGCACACAGGGCACGCGTAAGGCCTTTCTCCTGAATGAACGCGCCTGTGAACTTTAAGTCCACCCAGCTGGCAGAACGTCTTCCCGCATTCTTTGCACTCGTAAGGTTTTTCACCAGTGTGAGTTCGTAAGTGAACTCGTAATGCACCGGATGTAGTAAAGGCCTTCCAGCATTGCGAGCACAGGTACGGCTTCTCTCCCGTATGAATCCTTTGGTGAATTCGTAGATCTATAAGTTGCTGGAAACCCTTGTTACACTCAGGGCAGTGATACCGTTTTTCACCTTTATGAAGCCTGCGGTGATTAGAAAAGGACCCTGACTGAGCAAAGCTCTTGCCACATTCAGAACAGTGGTAGGGTTTTTCTCCTGAATGAACACGCAGATGCACTTTTAGTTCCGAAGATGTGATGAACCTCTTGCCACATTCAGTGCAACCATGAGGCCTCTCTCCTGAATGAACTAGTTTATGTCTTTTAAAGTGAACAGAAGTTTTGAAGTTTCGTCCACATTTAAAGCAATGGTGAATTGATCTGTTAGAGCGGACTCCTGTTTTTGTGTTCTTTCTTGAGCACCTTTTTCTTTTAACAGTTTCTATTAAAAAAAAGACAATGGGCAAGTAGCATGCAGTGAGTTTAAGATGAACAATAGAACATCTTACTATTAATTTTAAATAGAATTGCATTTGTTGACAACAAATCACTTAATTAAAATAAGGCAGCCCGTAGTCTTTTGAAATTAACCAAATGTTTTTTATTATTATTATTATTATTATTACTTTTATTTAGCAAGGACACAATAAGTTGACCAAAAGTGATGGTAAAGTAAAAAAAAAAATCTATTTAGAATAAATGCAAAAGTAAACAAAAGTAAACAAAAATTACCATATGCTGAACAGGATTTTTTTTCCCACAACATTTTTTGTTAAACATCAGCAGAAGAGTGATATACCAGCCCAATGGGCTAAATTTTACTTTAGTATTAGTCAAATTAGTAATGTGAAATATGTGTTTCCACCAAAATAACGTACAGTTTGGTTGGACACACAAACTTTGATTTCAACAAGAAAAGAATCTTGTCTGCTGTCTGTGATTGTAACAGATGTATCAGACAATTGCTCATTCATGCTAGTGATTTAATTGTTAATTTTATGCACGGTGGTGGCTTCTGTAAAATGTGAGCACAGATTTGTTTGGCCGTTTTACCTTGTTTTGGGACTCCAGCCTCTTCCCTATCTGCGAGCATGGTTCTTGAATCCAGGAGGAGTGAATCCGAGTTGGCTGGACACATGCTAGAGGCTTCCTCATCCTTAACATCACCATCTTGTTTTAACTCCACACAAATGCCAAACACACTGGGTTGACCACAAGAATGTGGGCTTGGATCTGGATTCTCTTCACTCACCTTAATCACTAGATGTAATTAGATACAAAAACATATTACATATACATAACAACGATAACGCGATTCCTTAACTATCGGGACAGGCTTACTCACAGTGCTCTTGGTGTCCAGATGGGTTCGATAGTATCTCTATTGCCGCCAGAAGAACATCCATGCCACGTTACTCTCGGTCCGTCAAATAGTAAAACGTATTATTTTTCTGAAGCGCGTGCATATGCTTCAAATGGACCGCATAGATTCTTAAACAGTTTCTAACAGTAAGCTAACATTTTAATCGCAGTTACAGTAACGTTATTGACACAAGCTCCGGAAATACAGGTGAAACTTTTGCTGCCTAGAGAGTGCAGTAGCCTACCTACAGCATGACAGTGATGATCACTTCAGCGCTGCTTCAGTCGCCGGCGCCGCACATCTACTACTACACTTAAGTTCAAAAATAATTTATGGCGTTAAACACAAAATCGAACTGACACGAAGTAACGTTACACAAGGATTGAGGATCGTCTTGAAGGTGTAAATGTTTTTTTTTTTACATTTATTTACTTCCTACTTCCGCATTAAGGGTAATGTTTCTCGTAAACCTGCTGGTTTACAGTTTAATTCAGTCGTGCGTTTCTCCAACCGTTAGCCGACTATAATTGTCTTAAGTTTCGTCTCTGTAGGTAACGACTGAACTTGCGAACATAACGTTAGTTGCTTTTGGAAAATGCACCCCAGTTAAGGTAACGTTAAAGATCAGACAGTGCATTTCTGCCAGGTTTTCTACTAAAAGTTATACGACTTTTTATGATATTATTTAAGTTAAATAAATACTAGTATTTTTAAAAACATGTGTGATATTGCCTATCAATCAGATAATACGCTACAGAAGTGTTTACCAAATGGATGAACGACACTGACAATGCAATGCCTCTAAATTCGTTCCCATTTTATGCCCAGGGGGCGGCAGTATACTTACATGAAAAAACGATTGCTGTTGCACCAGAGAAGAAGATTTTTGTTTGAAATCCTCTATGATTTTTTTTTTTTTTTTACAAAACTAGAAAGGCAGCTGCTGGTTTAATATTTTATGTCTGAAAGAGGTGTGTCTTGGCTCAAATACACTAGGCTTGGCTTGTACGACCGTCACATTTTCCACATAAATAAGCAAAAAAACAAACAAACATTAAACTGTTTTTCAAAGGTGACCA
Source organism: Semotilus atromaculatus (assembly GCA_031834385.1). Taxonomy (NCBI): domain Eukaryota; kingdom Metazoa; phylum Chordata; class Actinopteri; order Cypriniformes; family Leuciscidae; genus Semotilus; species Semotilus atromaculatus. The sequence continues at coordinate 13,380,328 of JAULUF010000009.1, read as the reverse complement.
GCTTAAAAATACATTCATAAAATGTGAGAATATTCGCCATCAATCCATTTGCTACTACCGTTCTCGATCACGTGATCAGCAGCAGCGCTACCGGAAGCCGCTCTAGGTTCTGCCGTGTTTCTGTGGGGCTGCAAGCGTCTTCAATGTGGATCACTACATGGCGGTAACGCGGAACACTGCGGTAATGATGATTACCTAACGTGTTTACCTAAATATAGAAATAGTTTTAACATATCCGTGGTTATAGTTAGTACAGGTGAAATTAGTCGCAATAAGCCTCTTACTGGTTCAATATATCTTAAGTCGTGTGTACACGAGGCCTGCATGAAGGCTCGTTAGCCTCTGTTCATTGCTAACTAGGCTAGCAGCAAATTGCTATGGCGCTTATTTCAGAATTCTCTAGTATTTACCATAACTTACTAAGCGGCTACCGTTTGATTAAGACGCATATTTATGAATCCTGCACCGCTTGACCAAATCATTGTATCTAAAAGCAGTAAGTCAGCTAGGATGTTTGCTGCTGTAATTTACCAGCACAAGCGCGCCACTGCCGTGTCTTCAACCTCTCTTTGTTGATATTTAGCCAGTCTGAAGGTGCTAAAACTCTCAGGTCACTTTAGTGATGATTGTGTGTTTACGTTTAGCCAGAAAGACCACCAAAACCAAACGCAAATGAAGGTTTCTATGAGTGGTCTAGTTTTGTAATGTTTCTTAAAATATTTTTATGGGAACATTGTTTTCTGTACGAATACTACTGGCTCGTGAATCAGGTTTATGATAGATTCTTACCAGTTTGCATCTTGCAGAAGAAATTATCTAGTAGTAAGTTGGATTGAGCATGAAGAAAGTGCAGTGTGTTAGCATGTTTCTGTCAGGAAAGATAATATACCGTTTTTTAATGACTACTAGCAGTTTCTTAAAGGGATAGTTCCCCCAAATAAAATTTGTTTAATGTTGCTGCTAACTGTTTGACAGACTTTCTCCTGTGGAACACAAAAGGAGATGAATTGAAAAAGTAACTGGTGATTGAGGCCTTAACCTTTTGTGTTCCATGGAAGAGCTATCCCTTTAATAGCTTCATCTCATTGCACTTGAACAGTGATTTACATTATGCTATATGCGTTTCCATGAACCACAGATCATTGTGAAATTGTGAGTGCTTTGCCAGCAACTCTACACGGGCTTCCCGATCCTGGTTGGCACAGTAAGGTTCGCCTCATAGGTAAGCTGCAGATTTGGTCCTTTGCCTAATTGTATAACTTGAATACCTTTGGTTTCTTTTTCTGTTTTGAGATTGAAGAAGCCATAAGTTAACATATGCAGATGCTAAATAGACTCACTATCTAGTCTCAGTACAGCTTGAATATGTGCCATTTTTTTCTTATATGTCCATTCTCAGTGAGGCAAAGGTCTGATGATGGAGAATGGACAAGGCACAGGTGCAAAGCTTGGATTACCGCCTCTTACTCCGGAGCAGCAGGAGGCGCTACAGAAGGTAATAATAAATCTCTATTGTTTTACTTTTTTTTTTATTTCTTTTTTTTTACTTTTTATCTTTACTGGAGAATGGGAGGTGGGGTATTGGGATCAGTACAGGTCATGGGCCAAACTCCAACCTGCATCACCTGCTCCAATGTGTCAAGAGCTTGCGTACTACTGCTGTGCCACAGCTCCATCTAATAATAGATTCATAATTAAGAGTCAAGGCCACAGGATGCTTCTGCATAAGTCGGATTGGAGCTTTTTTCATGTCGAAGGTTGGTACACATTTTTTGTAGGATTCCTTTTTTACCTAACTTGACCACTGTTCATCAGCAACTATTTCTGTTCGACCTTTGCGTTGAAAGAATTCTCTGCAAACAAGCATGTTCAGTGCACCTTTATGGTGAATTTGTGAGTGGCTACGTTTACATGCAACCAAATAATCTGTTAGTAATCAGATTTAAGGCTCAATCGGACTGAAAAGCCTTCATGTAAACACATTATCGATCCGAATAAAATTTTGATCTGATTGAAAGGGGTGGTTTAGTCCTTTTTTAATCTGATCGAGAGGACCGGTAAACACGTGATCGGATTGAAAAACAAAACTGAAAGGAACGGCGCATGTGCAATGAAATGGCAAAATGACGTATGACACGCTGAATGACCTGTTCTTCCTGTTGGATAAAGTGTCATATAAATGAGTGTCCCGTCATTCTAAAATTCTCCTTTCCCTCAGCGTCTGTGAAGTGGAGCAGGACAGCGTCCCACCAGTCCTTGTTTTGGATTCTCATCCACAGACAGCTGGTTTTGGACATGGGGAGGGGCATCTTTACTGAGTGATAAATATAAGCAGCACGGCAAAATGGTTAATATGCTCATTGTCTCCAAATTATGACCAGAAAAGAATAAATATTAAGTCTGCTGTTTAAAGCAAATAAATAACCAATGTAGGAGAATGGTTATTATGGGCAAACAGTAGGAAAAACTGTATATTCGTGCAGTGCGCTTGTCAAAAATCTATCCCGATTTGAAGCTTGTGACATATATAAACGTGCACATCAACCCGATCACAGGTTTAGCGTTCATGTAAACACTACATTCGGATTCATCAATCGGAATGAATTTAGTCCGACTGAAACAAAAGTTGTGCTTGTACACATAGCCATTGTAGTAATATGCACTCAAATATGTAGCACATATGGGAAAAATTGTGTGTTTGGAATGATATAGTAAATTCTAACCAAATCTGAAAATTAGCCCATGATTTACTCACCCTGATTTACCTAGCCCATGTGAGCCATTCACTCCAGGAGCCAGGACATTTTTTAATATAACTCCAATTGTATTTGTCTGAAAAGAAGAATGTCATACACCTAGGATGACTTGAGGCTGAGTAAATCTAGGGGTAATTTTCATTTTTGGGTGAACTAAAACTCATCGGCCTCCTTGCTTTAATTTTTGTTCTCTTGTTTAGGCTAAGAAGTATGCAATGGAACAGAGCATCAAGAGTGTTTTAGTGAAACAGACCATCGCCCACCAGCAGCAGCAGCTCACTAACTTACAGGTGAGCTGATACGATGATCTGAATATGAAGAATGCTTTAAATGTTGCTTTCTTGTTTGAGAGAATTTACAGAATTGATGCATCTGATTTTGTCACCAGTAGTGTAACTAAAACCACATGGTGTACCCACTGGCATGTCATGTAAAGGGTTCATTGTCTTTTCAGCATTATAAATCCTAAAGAAGTCTGCAAAAAGGAATTAATATTTCATACTTGCATCTTATAAAATATTGGGTGCTATTTTATTTATACATTAGGATTCATGAATATCATGACATCTTAAACATTTTAAATGATCACTCTTTTTAAACAACATGATATCTGTAAGGACAAATCCTGTAAGCTGTGCGAAATTGATAATGGCAAGTTTTTGACCTTCAGGATGTCCCTTCAGTTTTCCCCACACATCACAAGTTTTGTGAATGCTCTTTTTTTTGTCAGATTAGCCTCAGGATTAGACTGAAACACTCCACTGGAACTCATCATGCATTATTTGTTTGAGGTCTGGTATTTCTGGGACTCATACTTGTTACTACCACACCTAGATTAAGTGTTTCCGTTTAAATGTATCTATGAATCAAGAAATTGGACATAGTACTGCATGCACTGCACTTCCCAAGCAGACATCACGATGACTGAAAAGTCAACAACAGATGAGTTATCCAAAGGATACTTATACACACCCTATGCTCAGTTTATTTCTTGGAAAATTTGAGCAGCCTACTTGTTGCCTTTGTTGAAAGCAATGCCTGTTAGTGTCTCTGTTGCTTTAACTGTGAAATGTTTCAGGTTTCAGTCAAATTTAAGTGGTGATTTAAAGAGGTGGGCAGAGTTTAAAGTTGAGTTCGGAGGCATTGACCACCAGTCAGAGAGACTGTCTGGAATACTATGTCTGTCTTCAAAGGATAAAAGAGATATCTAACCTTTTTCAGCACTTTTCCATCTTTACTGTGTTTCAGATGGCAGCAGTGACAATGGGCTTTGGAGATCCTCTCTCATCTTTACAATCGGTCAATAGATTAATTAACTATTATTTACCTTCTGTACGCATTTTGGCATAATGACCGTTACCCTTCTTTAACCGGCATTGGCCTGATACACTAGACATTGCAGCAGCATATTTAAAAAGCAGACTTGGCTTTGTTGTGAATGAAATGTTTGTTTTTGGTCACCCATTTCATTAAGCAGGATGCAAGATGACACAACATGAACTACCTCCATAAACTGACTGTACTGTTTCAGTGTTAATGAATGCCATGGGAGCTGTTTTAAATAACTGGAACAGGATATTATAGGTCATTATAGAGAGTTTTAATATGACAATTGCACAGGACACTTCTCATTTACTGACAATCCTTCCCATATTTGCTGAATCATCCTGAATCACTGCATGGCCACTTGTGTGTGTGTGTGTGTGCACATTAACTGGTCATTGATTGAAGTTTATTTCTCAACCTGAAAGAAGAAAGAAATCTTGTGGGGATTGTGTGTTGTGAATGGTGTGGATGATCCATTTCTCCTTTGTGAATATGCTGTGGCATATATTTGTCATCTTTGTCTGCTGAAAAAGAGGGATAGCGGTCACTACGACAATCCAAATTGAATCTGCCTAAACTTTGAGCCTTGTGTGTAATCGTATACTTTCGTCATGTGACTGACATACAATTTAAAACTTGAATGATAAATAATGATTAAAGAATGATAAATGTGTTTGGTGTAAAAAAAAAGAAAAGAAGTGTAAAATAGATTTATGCTGATTCTCCCTCAACAGTGATCTGATATGTAAGTCCAAAAGCTCACCTCATGAAAAGAGAACTGATTTCACATCAGCTCATTATGCAGGGTATTTAGTTGTGCTAAGGGGTTACTTTGAAATGTTAACTATTTAGGCTATCAGTATTCTTGGATAGAATTCAGGTTACTTATAACGCTACATGTTTTAGTCTGCAAGCACACACGCTAATTTAGGAACGTGCAAGCAGCACTCTCGAAATGGTAAGAAGGGGCTGTGCCACATGTTCCTAATTCACGATGCTGTGCTTGTCGTTAATGGTAAGTGATGTAAGTAATGAGTAAGCATAGAGGACCAAAGGAAGTGGAAACTAGCACTAAAAACAGAAGCTAAAAAAAATCTTTAATCCCTTGCTATATTTGATCTCATTGTTTTTGGTGCTTTGTTTTTCCCGTTTTTTATTCAGTAGCCAATATTCTCTCCTGTTGTCTCTTCCTTTCATGACCACCAGGTGGCAGCACAGAGGCAGAGAGCTCTGGCCATCATGTGTCGTGTGTATGTGGGCTCCATTTATTATGAGCTGGGGGAGGATACCATCCGGCAGGCCTTCGCCCCCTTTGGTCCCATTAAGAGCATTGATATGTCCTGGGACTCTGTCACCATGAAACACAAGGTATGCTTTTAGAGTCTAGAATATTTCTTGAATTTTTTTCCAAAATCTGCAGAATTAAATAATACATTTGCAAATGGACAATGTAGAATATATGTTGTAGTGCTACAAATTATATAACTGTATATCAAAAGTCTTTCTGAGTAAAAAAGTCAACAAGCCTTTATTTATTTGATCAATGATACAGAAAAAAAACAGTAGTATTATGAAATTATTACAATTTAAAATACTTGTTTAAATATTTGAATATACTTTAAAAAATAATTTATTTCTGTGATGCAAAGCTTTTTTTTTTTTTTTTTTTTTTTTTTTTTAGCCATTACTCCAGTCTTCAATTACATGATCCTTCAGAAATCATTCTAATATGCTGATATGCTACTCAAGAAACATTACTTATTACTATCAATGTATTCCACAAATAATATTTCTGTGGGAACCGTGATTTTTGCAGGATTCTTTGATAAATAGTTAAAGAACATTTATTTGAAATAGAAATCTTTTGTAACATTTATAAATTTCTTTACTGTTACTTTTGATCAATTCAATGCATCCTTTCAGAATATAAGTATTTCTTTCAAAAATAATTACTGACCCCAAACTTTTGAATTGAATATGACCCATACAAACTTAAGTGAAATTCACCCTACCGTGAAAGGCAGGAAGCATGTAAACATTGTACACATTGGAAATTCTGTCACAGGGCTTTGCCTTTGTTGAGTATGAAGTTCCTGAAGCAGCTCAGCTGGCCTTGGAGCAGATGAACTCAGTCATGCTGGGTGGGAGGAACATTAAGGTGGGTTCCAAACAGGACAATCAATCTAAAACTCCTGTTTAAACCGCTCTCTGACAGTGAGCTATTTTTTTCTGATCTGTTGGGTTTGTGTTTGCAAGATGCAGAGAAGCTGTCAGTAGACTTACTGTAGCCCTGCCAGTACCTGTTTTACATGTGCATGCGTGCGTGTGTGTCTGCGCTTGTGCTCTACTTGGGTGCTCTCCTCTTCATGTGTGTTTCTGTCCTCTAACCTGAACGTGAGCGTATGCGATGTCATGCTTCCATACTGTCATACTGTTTGTTTTCGGAGCTCATTTTCTCTAGGAGCTGCAGAAAGAATTGTTCGTTTGAGGCAGGCTCTTCTCTGTCTGGGATGTGCTGATGATGGGCTGCGCCTGGCTGGTGTTTGCTTGGCCGCCCCAACTGCAGTACAGATGCCACCATATAAAAAAACAAACTTTTTTTTAACAATCACACACATATTAGTGATCAAACATTAATCAACCTTTTTATTGTCCTTTAACATCTATTATCTCATAGTGACTAGACAAGAATTAGCTATTGTTAAAGTGCTATCTTATTTCTTTGCCTTTGTAAAAAAAAAATTTTTTTTAAACGTACATTTTGATTTTATTTCTACATGACAAGCTTGCAAAACAACAGATATAAAGGTTATCACATAATGTATTTTCCATGTATGTAAATGTCTAGCATAGTGAAAATGTCTTCTGATAACTTAATTAGTTTGAGGCCTGAGCTACATTAAAGTTTATCTTGTATTGTACTTAAGTTCTTTTTTTAGACTGGTAGTGCAGTTTTTCCCATTCCCTTTCTCAACCACGTACATTTACATACACACGCACACACTCATTCCTTTATACACTTCCACTTAGTGGCCCATGTGCTGGTATGTGTACTGTAGGTGGGGCGGCCAAGTAACATTGGACAGGCGCAGCCTATCATTGACCAACTGGCAGAGGAGGCACGTGCCTTCAACCGAATCTATGTTGCCTCTATCCACCCTGATCTATCTGACGAGGACATCAAGAGCGTCTTTGAGGCCTTCGGAAAGATTAAAAGTTGCATGCTGGTGCGGGAACCCACCACGGGAAAGCACAAGGGCTACGGATTTATTGGTGAGCTGTTCTAGTAAGCATTGTAAACACTGTGGATATTGGGTCATTACTGTATATTGTACTACTGTTTAACTGAATTAAATTTCCACAGTGTTTCAGCATCATGCTTATGAAATGTCTTTCCAGATCCAGATATTTCCAGACAGATCCAGATAGTTTTTTCACTGAGCTTTACCTATAGAGATGGCAAGTTAAAATGTGAATGGTTACAAAACAATTTTATGTATGTACAGATTTAGAGACAGAAAGATGCTAGCAGTGTTTTCCTTTCAATTACAAGTACATAAACTAAAGGAAAATAGTGCAAGAAAGAATAAAATGTGTTAACATTACTAAAGATTCAAGAAACGTATGAAAACAAAAGCCTAAATTGAGGAACTGGTCTGTCCATTTCATCATGGGTAGAATACGATAAGCCTCAGTCATCGCTGGATGCCGTCTCATCTATGAACCTGTTTGACCTTGGAGGTCAGTACCTAAGAGTGGGGAAGGCTGTTACCCCTCCCATGCCTCTCTTGACACCTATGACCCCTGGAGGTCTGCCCCCTGCTGCAGCTGTGGCGGCTGCTGCTGCCACCGCCAAGATCACTGCCCAGGTGAGAATTAAACTTTAGATTAGGCTGAAAACTGCTTTACTATTATAAGGGTAGTAGTCAAATTTTGGAAATTTGGTAGATTTCAGAATTCATTTACAGCTGCACATGGTTAAACTTTTTGAACAATCTCTTGTGTATATTGTGTTACTGTCTATATGCTCATCAAACTAGATCAGACTGAAACCAGGATTTTAAATCAGGGATTTAATATTTGTTTTAATGCATTTGTAGGAGGCTGTTGCTGGAGCGACAGTGCTGGGTTCTCTTGCTTCACCAGCACACATTCTCAGTCAGCAAATGGGACTTCCACAGGCTGTACTGGCTGCCCAGGCCCCTGGCATCATCACAGGTCTGCAAAAGTCAATGAACAGTGATCTTTGACTACTTTAAATGGCCTAATGCAGTTTAAATTTAATTCTTAACCCTCCTGATGGCCTGTTCACACCTAGATGAATGTTTGGTGCAATAAACATTTTAATGTCTTCAGGCCAACATTTGCATGTCGCCGATGCAACATTTTGAAATGTTTGAGTGTTCTAATCTCTTCATATGAGAATAAGAATAATGCTGGCCAACCAATAATATTCCTGCTTGTAGTCGCATGCCTAAAGTTGCTGTTATATAAAACTACTACTTGGTGCCTCTGTGTTGGTGTGAGCAGGCATTGAATTGATACACATTCAAGGGGTACCATTACAGCATCTTATTAACAGCAAACTTTCAGAATCATGAAAATCTAGCTGTATGAAATTGTCACAAATTAAAGCATTTAAATCTGTACTAAAATTGTTCTCTAAAGAGAGAATTTAATCTTAACTGAATAATTCTCTTGTTAATCCATTCGATAGGTGTGACACCTGCTCGCCCCACTCTCCCTGTAGTCCCCCAGGTTGGTTTGGTTAACCCAGTACTAGCATCCCCACCAGTCACAACATCTGCTTCTGTGGGAACACCAACATCTACAGCTCAAACACATACAGAAGTCAAGAGAGAGGAAGACAACAGGCGGCCTGAAGAAGATCCAAGTGCGCCAGTTGGAAATGGACAGGACCGTGAACTGGAGCAGCTAAGTGTCAGTGCAAGTGGAGGAAAACCAACGGTCATACTGTCAAAGGTTAGACAGCATCACCTTGGTTGTATATTAAAGATATAGTTCATCCGAGAATTCAAATTCTGTCATTAATTACTCACCCTCATGTCGTTCCAAACCCGTAAGACTCGTTCATCTTCACACAAATTAAGATTTTTTTATTGAAATTTGTCCCTCCATAGACGGCTACACAACTACCACTTTGACGCTTCAAAAAGTTAAGAGATCGTAAAACTACTTCATATGAATTGACCGGTTTAGTCCAAATTTTCTGAAGAGATTAACGCTTTACATAATGAACAGATTGAATTTCGGCTTTTATTCACATATGAACATTGATAGGCGAACATAAACAAGCTCGAAACTGCTTGATGCGAGAACAAACCTCATCGGTTCTTGCGGATGCTCAAACGTGCTTTGTAACGAGAATGAACCTCATTGGTTTTCTCACAACAAGTGAACCTGCTTGAGCTTCAGTTTATAACGACTGATGTGCAAGGTGATGAATGTTTATATGTGAATAAAAGCCTAAATTAAATCTGTTCATCATATAAAGCAATCAAGTCTCTTCAGAAAATTTTGACTGATCAGCTCAATTCACATGGATTAGTTTTAAGATCTCTTAATGAACTTTTTGAACCATCAAAGTGGTAGTTGTAGCTGTCAATGGAGGGATCGAAAGCTCTCAGATTCCATCAAAAAGATCTTCATTTGTGTTCAGAAGACAAACTGAAGTCTTACAGGTTTGGAAAGACACGTGGGTGAGTAATTAATGACAAAATATTTTTGGGTGAACCAACCCTTAAAAGATTATAGAGACACAATTGTAAAAGGGTCAGTCCTGAAAGCAAGTTAAGAGCAGTAATTCAGAAGTGACTCAAAAAAATTACTTAAAGGTGCCATATGTAAAAATTTAGGTAAAAATATCCAAAAAATGAGCTACACGTGTCAAAAGAATGAGAAGAAATAAGTGCAATGATGTAATTAAAAAAATTACAAGTTATAGTGCTGCCGAGATATAAACCTGAATTAACATGCTAAATTACTAGCCCCGGCCCGGCCGGTGTCATAATACCAGTTTCGGCCATGGGAGGCGGTATGCGGGCAACATACATAACCACCAGCCAAACTGCAACACACGAATAACTCGCACGGCTTGTGGGTGGACTTGAACCTGATGTCAATCGTGTAAAGGACAAAAAAGGACTTTGGTACAGCCCACTACTACATTTCAGTTCAGGGAAGAGTAAAAAAAAATTATTGGTCGATATTATGTATGAGGAATACATTTTGGTAAGTTGCAGCATACTGTATCTTTCAACAGTGTTCGTGTTTTTTTACTATTAGCTAGTAGAGATGATCGGTTCACGTACGCTAGGCGTGCGTTACATCTCTAATCTCTAAAAATCTCCAAATGCTCCACGTGAAACTGCGGTCTTACTATCGTGTCAATTGATTTGATTAATATGCCTCTCTCTCTCTCTCTCTCTCTCTCTCTCTCTCTCTCTCTCTCTCTCTCTCTCTCTCTCTCTCTCTCTCTCTCTCTCTCTCTCTCTCTCTCTCTCTCTCTCTCTCTCTCTCTCTCTCTCTCTCTCTCTCTCTCTCTCTCTCTCTCTCTCTCTCTCTCTCTCTCTCTCTGCTCGTAACGCGCCCTGTCAAGCGCAGCAGTCATTCTATTCTACAATCTACATCCCTCACCGTTCAAAATAGGCTTTGGCGGGACAAAGCGGACTATTTGACGGTTTTAGAAGATTAACAACCTGAAACTAAAAAACAGACTAGAGTAGGCCAACTTTCTGGAGGTATACTGCCCCCATCTGGTATGGAATATGTGGAGTATGAATTTATTTTTTGACATAAGGCACCTTTAAGTTTGCATCATACAAATTTTTTAGCTCTACTTGGGAGGCATTGAATGTATAAATAAAAAGTGTATGCAAGAGGCCAAGTTTAAAATGTTAATGTCATATATAGTTTAATCCTTTTTTTTTATTTTTTTTATCTCTCTTTGCCCACATTCAGTCAACAGTTATGGTGCTACGCAACATGGTGGGCCCAGAGGACATTGACGATGACCTGGAAGGTGAAGTGATGGAGGAATGTGGGAAGTACGGTGCTGTTAATCGGGTTATCATATACCAGGAACGACAGGGTGAGGAGGACGATGCTGAGATAATAGTGAAGATCTTCGTGGAGTTCTCTGATGCTGATGAAATGAACAAGGCCATCCAAGCTCTCAACAACCGCTGGTTTGCAGGTCGCAAGGTTGTTGCCGAGTTGTACGATCAAGAGCGTTTTAATAACAGTGACCTCACTGCATAAGACTGTCCCGAAATGGCCACTGGCCCTGTTTCTTGGCACTCAAACTTACCCAGCTTTCATCACTGCTGCTTGAGATCCGGGCCTCTTTGAAACTTGTAATTATTTTTTTATTGATGTTGATAGTAATAATATTATTGGAAAAATCCCAATGGTGGGATTTAGTTTAGGACAAAAAAACATGCTCCTCATACATTTACTTTGTGTCACCTACTGTGAAAGATTTTTTAACAGTCATTATTATTTGCAGGGTTTTGTTTTCTAATTTTGAAGAAAAGATAAAAAAATTTCCCCATTACCACCCACTTTTTTTCTTTCTTTTTTTTTTTCTCTTTTTTTTTTTTTTTTTTTTTACAAATGGCTACTTTTTCTCCACTGACATTGTGTTCTGATTCTAAACATTGTGTTGGTGACATTGGTTCTGGCTTTACCAAAACAATAAATTTGTCTAATATGCAGTGTTGTCCCGTCATTTATATGGAGGGTTGGATCAGGACATAAAGGCATGGCCACTCCCCAACACACACCATGATACACACAGTAGAAAATAAAAGTTTAACTCTGGAGATTGTTGGTTATTTTTAATACAGTAATGTTTAGAATTTGCAGTACAAAAACCAGCAGTTGCATAATTGAGAATTATGAAATAATTTTAAATAGTAAAAATTTGATTTCCTTAACCAGATATGGGTATTATGCAGATTGTCACATTAAATATTTTCTTGAACCTTTTGATCAAGGCTTAAAGTATGTCACTAGCATCTATGCTGATTCATATTAAAAGTATGCTTTTGTGTTTAGTAGACATTTTTCACCCCTGGCGGTTTTCTTCTGGTGGTGAGCCTGGGGGCTATAGAGATTGCTAATGTGACGTTATCATGACGTATTACCAATGGTGAACGCAAAGCATTTTGGGAATCCGCAGCACAAACATAAGGCGCCAGACTTGATTGCATGGAGGGAAAAACGCTGTGTTCAAGATGCCGTCTACCTGCTGTGTTATAAACTGCAATAGTCGTTCTCACGATAGAAGTGGCATTTGTCCACAACAACAGTAAACTCACTCCCTTCATACATACAACACGCTGCCCCCCAGCCCCCACATGTAAACCATTCATCCCCTCTATCTTAATCCAGCCCTTAGCCACCCCCATCAGTTTGGTCTGAAGTGTGCTGCTGGGGACAGAGACGCTTTCGGAAGTGCATTTTCAGAAGTGCTGGGTACAATGACGCAATATACGTAAATGTATGGTTAGTAAAAAATATAGGCCTACTAATGTCATAGAACGGATGTACCTAATACAAATAAACTAAACATCTCCAGTTAACTAGCAGAGCATTCATTTAGCTCGCTATTAAATACGAGATCTAGCGCTTAAATCTGTTTTTGAGATCCAGCTGAGCGCTCGTTGCCGCTGCACATGCATAGTGTTGTGGCTCGCGCACAGTCCTCAGTCGGACGCGCGCTTCAATCTATCGCCGTTGCAGAGACTCTGTTCGTTCCGGTAAAATCACAAAATAAACTGCACACAAATTTGTCCCTGCTTGATATAGACTGTAACCACTGATGAACATGTTCGGTTTTGTTGACAGAGAAAAAAACCAAACGTTGAGTGGATTAGCGCGATAGTCAGATAAAGAGAATTATACCAGCATGTCAAAAAGAAGTGGACAAGACAAAGCTTTTTTTTTTTTTTTTAAGTGGTGGGTACAAAATGACTCATGATGAAATCTGCTGGGTGCTGCAGCGACTTGAAGTTACTGAAAACTTTGTGTGTGTATGCACTAACACCATGTTGTATATGGGTGCTAGAAGTTGGGCAACAGGATGACGTCTCCTGACCTGTCAATATGCTCTTAAGGATCCAGTCCTTTGATTCCCTTTATTTTCTCGTCATATCTCATCTTTGCATTAGGATTTAGTTTTAAGCAGTATGGTCCAACAATGTTTTCTTTAGCCCGCTGCATTTTGTAGGATTATATTCTGTTTTTCACGCTTTTTCTCTAAAAATCTCCAAATGCTCCACGTGAAACTGCGGTCTTACTATCGTGTCAATTGATTTGATTAATATGCCTCTCTCTCTCTCTCTCTCTCTCTCTCTCTCTCTCTCTCTCTCTCTCTCTCTCAAAGCTTGTCCTGAGCTCTCTATTGAACAACAAAGACGCTGGTGACACTTTGGTAGTTGCGTGCGGAGTACTGCGATAGCACAGCAAGAAGCTATGGCCCTGTCCCAAATGGAAGCCTAAGCACTCACTTTCGTGACGTAATGCCGCTTTGACTGTCGGGAAGAAGTCCGCTGCGGAGCCCGTGTCAGAAGTAACCAGAAGTAACTCCTGGCAATTTCTTTCATTCGGACCATTCCACAATGTCCCACATGCAGCTGCTTTAGCACTTGCTTTCGCAGAGCCGGGAAAATAATCACTCTCCTTCCCCACAGCAAACAGCCTGACTGCACTGAAAGTTCATGTCGTCGAGAGATATATGGTTTTAGCTCCAGGTCATCGCTCTCCCCTTTTCCTGTCATGACGATATCCATGACCTTGGACAGGACAGGGTCATTTCGTGTGCTCTTATGCACTTGCACAGCGGTTACTGGGGCCCTTTCCACCTGGCTGAAATAGAGAATTTCCGCAACTTGTGCCTCTTTCATCCTGTCAGCGAGAGGCAATCTAGACAGACCGTCTGCAATTCCGACTTCCGATATTTGATGTCATAGGTGTGAGCGGATAACAACAAAGCCCACCTTTGCATCCTACTAGCAGAAAGAGATGGAATGCCATGGTGTGGGACAAAAATTGCAGTGAGTGGCCGATGATCGGTCAGCAACGTGAACTTCCTCCCAAAAATGTACTGGTAAAACTTGCGAACTCCAAACACAATGTTCAACGCTTCTCGCTCGATCTGAGCATAGTTTGCTTCTGCTTTACTCAGACTCCTGGAAGCAAATGCGATTGGCCTCTCTTGACCATTTGGCATGATGTGGGACAAGACAGCTCCCACACCATATGGAGAAGCGTCGCAGGCCAGCTGGATGGGAAGAGCAGGGTCAAAATAAGTGAGGGCATTTGACCTTAAAAGTGTCTCCTTTGCTCTTTTAAATGCCTCCTGGCATTCAGAGGTCCACCTCCAATTTTTCTCATGACACAACAATTTGTGCAAAGGTTTCAGCAGCATGGCAATGTTTGGAATGAACCGCCCATAATAATTTAGTAAACCGAGGAAAGACCGCAGCTGGCCTACATTTCCGGGCACTGGAGCATCCACAATGGCCTTAACCTTGGATGGAGATGTATGCAAACCAGAGGCATCAATGACATGGCCTAAGTACTCGACTGCAGACTGGAAAAATTCACATTTATCCTTGCGCACTCTCAATCCGTATTCTTTTAATCTCTCAAGGGTAGCAGCAAGATGTTTCAAGTGCGACTCTTCATCAGTGCCAGTCACTAGAATGTCATCTAAGTAACACACCACTCCAGGAAGCCCCGCCAGAAACTGATCCATCGCTCGCTGAAAAACGGATGGAGCCGAAGTAATTCCAAATGGTAACCGCTTATACCGAAATAGGCCTTTGTGGGTGTTGATGGTGAGAAGTTCTCTGGACTGTTCCTCAACATGCATCTGCAGGTACGCTTGGTTGAGGTAGATTTTGCAGAATTTTTGTCCTCCTGTCAGTCCAGCAAAAAGATTGTTAATGTGAGGCAAGGGGTATTGTTCTGCTGACAACACTTGATTTACTGTGACTTTAAAATCCCCACAGATCCTTATGCCTCCATCTTTCTTTAAAACTGGAACAATGGGTGTTGCCCACTTACTCACACTGACTGGTTCCAGCACCCCTTCCTTTATTAGTTCAGCTAAGCTTGCCTCTACCTTGGGTTTTAGCGCATATGGAAGGCGCCGGGGCTTTAAAAAAATTTGTCTGGCTTCCCGGCTCTACAGTCAATTTCACCTTGATTTCCTCCATGCTACCCAACTCCTGTTTAAAATCATCACTGTGTTTTCGGAGAATATCTTCAAGGTTCAGTGTTTTGGGTGTCATCATATGTATGGCCGACCAGTCCACTTTGAGTTGCTCCAACCAAGAGCGTCCCATCAACGAGGGGTAACCACCCAAGACCACATACGATGGCAGTTTCTTTGTTTGCCCGTTCAGTTCAACGGTTACCTGAGTAAGTCCTTTCATGGTTATCGCTTCCCCAGTGTAAGTCTTAAGAACCACATCAGGTGGTGTGAGTGGCAGGTGGCTCAGTATTTCACTGTATACCGCATCCGACACGAGCGACACAGCAGCACCAGTATCAATCTCCATTTTCACAGGCTGTCCTTCCAGCAGCGGGGTGACCTTATAAGCCTTGGTTCCACCTGCAACAGTGAGCACATGTAAAGGAAATTCCTCATCCGATGTGTCAGTAACCTCCTTGTTTTCCTGCCCAAGTGCAAACACGCGTTGTTTTTGCTTCTTTCTGTATACTGGTTTCATCTGCGTTTTTTTTCTTTTCATTTCCATTTTATTTTTACATGACTTAGACATCCTTTTTTCTTGCAGCTGCGGCACTCCACATCTTTAAACCAGCACGAAACTGGCGAGTGTCCCGTCTTCCCACAGCGAAAACATGGGCTTTTATATTCAGTTTGTTTCCCGGTCTCCATCTTATGCACTTTACTGTTTGAGCTCAGTTGCTCTGCTTCCTTCGCAGCTAATTCCATAGACACACTCAGCTCAATTGCTCTTTGTAGTGTCAGATTGCTCTCCGTTAACAGTCTTTTTTGTATACCCTCACAGCGGAGTCCGCAGACTAATCTGTCCCGAAGTGTGTCATTTAGCACTTCACCAAATTCGCAGTGTTCAGCTAATTTTTTTAGCACCGCTACAAACATTGCTACGGTTTCTCCTTCCAGCTGATTCCATCTGTGAAATCGAAATCGCTCTGCAATTACTAAGGGCTTTGGAGAGAAATGAGCTTTGAGAGTGTTTGATCATACGTTTTCTCACCCGGTTTTCCTGGCTGCAGGAGGTTACACAGTAGTGTATGTCTTTGGACCCATCACACTTAGAAAAGTGGGTACAACTTTCTCTTCAGTAATTGCATTCGCAGCTACAAAGTACTCAAATCTTTCTGTGTAAGAGCTCCACTGCTCACTACTTTCATCAAAAGGACCAATGTTGCCAAAAACTGCTGCCATTTTGGTACCGTTCACTGTCGTTTTCAATAAATTCATTCACTTTCCTGAATCGTTGTTTTTCCTCCCCCAACTTCAGTCAAACCGTGGATTAGCAGCAGGCTCGTAATATTTCTCATTTCCAGCGATCTCGCCGTCAAGGCGCTTTATTTCCGCATTTACACCACACACGCGGTTTAACACGATCCTCGTCGCCAATTTATTGTGTCTTGGAAGATTTTATGGGGGTACCAGGCAAATATGACACACACACAAACTTAGCGTGACTGCTCTTTACTTCTCATGCATCACTCTCCTAACACCGGAACACATCCGGAAACAAACGTAAAAAGTGCATCATGGGAAATGTAGTCACAAGCATTAACACAATATACAACACTTAGGACAGCGCTTGAAGAAGCCGGCCGTCTTCGCCACCTTCAGCCATTCGTGCGAGCTACACCATCCGGCGACGTATCCTTTTTACATTGAGCCTGTTCGCTTGCGACACTTCCTAAAAGAGCATGAGCGTCTTTTTCAAGAGGTCTCACACTTCCTGCGGCTCGTGCCGAGCCCCGCTCAGCGCCGGAGACCGCCACGTGATATGCGTTCTCTGCCTGGGCCAGGAACACGCAGCCCTCGCCCTCTCGTCCGGAGTATGCGAGCACTGCGAGGAGCTTCCAATGTCGACCCTGCGGGCTCGACTTGAAGCTTTAACCTCCGAATCCGCCCCCCCGCCCTTTGTCGCGCCGCGCAGGAAGAAGCGCCGCTCACAAAGGCCGCCAGAATCTATGGCCATCACGTACGTCTCACCGGAGCCTCCCCCCTCGAGCTTCGCCGGAGCCTTCCCCGCCCCCTCTCACGGACGCGCAGTTGCCGCCGAGAGCCCGCACTGCCGTTACGTCAGATGAAGAGGCGGATGACAACGCCATTCGTGACTGTTGTTCTCTACTGGCTTTGGACAGCGAGGAGTGGTCAGGCTCTCACCACTCTGCCTCCTCCTCGATCCAGGAATCCGGCCGGACCCACGCTGGAGTGGAAGCTGAGCTCATGCGCCTCCTCACTCAGGCCGTTGACCGCCTCGGGCTCGAGTGATCCCCGCCTGCTGAGTCTGCGCCCAACAGGCTCGACGGCTGCTTTCTACAAAGTCGCCGCCGCCCAGTGCCCGCGAACCCGGGCCACGCCATTCTTGGCTGAACTCCACGCTGAGCTCTCCAAGTAGTGGAATTCGCCTTTTTCGGCCAGGATACAATCTCACGTCTCCGCGTCGCTCTCCCAGGTGGACGGCGCTGCCGAGAGGGGATTCACACCCATTCCCTGTGTCGAGGAAGCGGTCGCAGGGCATCTTTGCCCGCCCTCTGCGAGATGGCGCTCAAGGTCCGCGCTCCCGTCTAAAGCCTGCAGAACAACATCCGCCTGTGTTGGCTGCGCCTACGCTGCCGCCGGCCAGGCCGCATCTGCTCTGCACTCTATGGCTATCCTCCAAATCCTCTGGCTGACACTCGCGGACATGGGAGAAGCTGAACGCGCCACGTTTCTCAACGCGCCACTCTCTCCCACTGGTCTCTTCGGCCCGGCGGTGAATGGTATCGTCAACCGGTTCTCCGAAGTTCAAAAGACCACACAGGTTATGATCTTATTTCTGCCTCGACACTCTAGCTCCTCCGCAGGCCGCTCACGTGACCAGCCTCCTGCACGAGCCACAACACAGCACCCAGCTCAGCCTAGCCAGCCTTCGCAGCGACGACAGGGCGGCCGCCCACACCACAGTGCTCACCCCTACACACAAGCATTACACTTCCCGTGTCACTCACAGAGCCCACTTTCATAAAGCGGACACAAGCCGCTCGAGTGTTGAATATGGTAAAGGCGCCCACGAGCCCGTGCACGCGCCCAGTCTCTGCCCGCTCTGTCACACGGCCAATGCACACTTATGAACGTAAGTCTCGTGCCCACTCCCAAGCACGCACGCTTACGAATAAACGCTTCACACAAAGCGTCGCCTGTTTGCCACAAGGCTGTAATAATACGTTCTCCATCCCAAAAGATCGGGGCGTCACAAAAATATGTAAGTCTCGGGCTTGAGCCGCCGGCCGCCAACTAATCAGAGTGACTCAGACCTGCATTACAGCTCTGCAGCCCTGGAAAGTGGCCGATTGGTATCATCGGGGAGTGATAATGGGTGCGATCTCACACCGAAAAGTCATCTCGACAGACGCGTCCAACACAGGTTGGGGCGCGATCTGCGAGGGCACACCGGTTTTTGGTCTGTGGTCAGACCGAGAGAAGCTCCTTCACACTCCTTCATATTCGGCAGAGCGGAAGTCGACCTTTTTGCGCCAAAAAACAACGCTCACTGCCCAGTGTTCTTTTCGAAGAACGAGGCCCAGAACTGGCCCAGCCGCACACTTTATGCTTTCCCGCCGATCTCACTGTTGCCACAGGTAATAAAGAGAATCAGGGAAACGCGCCACTCGGTGCTCCTCATGGCCCCGCGTTGGGAGAATCAGACTTGGTTCCCGGAGCTGACGTAGCTGTCACAGACAGCTCTGTGGCCCATTCCGATGAGAACAGATCTCCTCTCTCAGGCTCGCGGCTCGATCTGGCATCCCCACCCAGAGCGCTGGTCGCTGCATGCGTGGGTGATCAACGAATACCTGTTGCTTTGCCAGAAGGAGTAATGAACACGATCGCCCAATCCAGAGCTCTTTCTACTAGAAAGCTCTATGCGTCTAAATGGTCTGTGTTTTCTAAATGGTGCACCGACAAAAATCTGGACCCACGGAAATGTGGGATTTCGTGGCTGCTCGTGTTCCTACAAGAGCTGCTGGATAAGGGTAGGTCCCCATCCACGCTCAAAGTATATGTGGCGGCCGTCGCAGCGTTCACAGAACCAACGCACGGTCGGTCACTAGGAAAAAACGAGCTGGTCATCCGCTTCCTTAGAGGAGCTAGAAGGATGAACCCTCCGCGCCCCCCGTCAGTTCCTATGTGGGATCTTTCTTTGGTCCTCGAGGCCATGAAAGCTTTTCCCTTCGAACCACTAGAATCCGTGGACCTGAAATACCTATCACTTAAAACCGTTTTTCTGACAGCTTTGTAATCAGTCAAATGTGTGGGGGACCTTCAAGCGCTGTCTGTCAGCGCTGCGTGTCTTGAGTTCGGGCCAAATGACTCCAAAGTCATTCTCAAACCTAGACATGGCTAGACATGGCGCCGCCGCTCTGTTGTTCCCTCTAAGTGCTTATGAACATGTGCTGGCCCGCACTGCTGCTGGCCACCTAATTTTCCCACTTATCAGGGCTCCCCGGGCTTCCCCGGGTCTCATGTAGTGGATGCTTGGCGCGCACGGTGTTGACAAAGGGTTCCCGTAGCGTAAGCTAACTTACGCAATACGAGAGAACCTCTCGTAAGAGAACGTATCGGTTACCTAACGTAACCTCGGTTCTCTCTAGAAGAGGGAACGAGTATTGCGTAACCGGCCGTGCTCGCGTGACTCTCATTGGGCGTGACGTCACGCCAGGTTCACTGGTAGGCTGCTGCAGTTGCCGCAGGGCAGCCTATGAGCTCGCTAGATAGCCCGCTCTAGGTCTGGCAGCTACTGCACTGCGTTGACAATATATACAAAATTAAGGATAATTTTTGGCTTCAATATCTCGAGAAGATGAATCTTTCCCGTAGCGTAAGCTAACTTACGCAATACTCGTTCCCTCTTCTAGAGAGAACCGAGGTTACGTTAGGTAACCGATACGTTTTTTCTAAAAGGAATCACCTTAATTTCTCTCCAGCTCTCACACTACATCACACCCTTTCCCAACCAATGCTATATCAATCAAAAGAACAAGCTACATCCAGCAGCAGTGAGGTATTCGTCAGTATATGTGTTATTGCAAATATTAAATTGATATTAAATATTAAAACTTCGCTATTCTTGCCATTTTAATGAAGGAACTCCCAATAATGAGACACATGAAATTGGCCCCAGACGTGTTCAGGGGCCACCGTGGAAGAGCTTATTTTCCTCAAAATGGAAGAGGAGGACAAGGAAATGGCCCTCCGAAATCTCATGACAGTTGGACGATTCCAAAGAGCCCTTTACATTTTGTTTTTATTTAGGGATGACATGAAGTTTTTTTTTTTTTTTTGGAAGAATGCAATTAAATAATGGGACTGAAAAGTAAACTGTTCTTTTCCAGAGTGTTAAGTTGATAAAATGTCATATTTATTATTATTATTATTATATATTACAATTATACATGTGTACAATTAAACATGTTTTTAAATTATAAGTTTGTTCTATTATTTGTTGAAATGTCTTGGTAATAAGGTTTCATTTATTTACGTTAGTTAATGCATTAACTAACATGAATTAACGAACAATATATTTTATTAGCCTTTGTTAATGAAAATGTTTTTGCAGTTCAGTGTATTACTATTAACTAATGTTAATAAATACAAAATTTGATCTTATAATGTATTAGTAAATGTTGAGATTAACTAAGATTAATAAATGCTATTGCTCATTGTTAGTTCATGTTTGTAACGATGTGGTTGAATAGGAGGAAGCAGGATCCACAAGCAGCACACTTTATTAACTAAACTCAAAACTAGACAAACTCAGGCTATGGAAACAGGACACGGGAACCGAACAACAACCAACATACAATAACAAGAACTCACAAAACTCACAAACACTGAACTAGACACAGGGCTTAATACAAAGACAAACAAGCTAAACAAGATAAGGGGGCGTGGCTAATAATAAACTGGGGAGACTACAAGAAAAACTACAAAGGACTAAACATGGCACAGAACAGGAACAAAAGTCCAACACAAGACAATTAAGGGTCTGGTCGCTCGGTTCGATCCGGACTCGCGCTGACGGCCTGTGCAGTCCTGTTGAAAAATGCTGCTTGTTTTGATCGATTTGACAGAGTGCGTTCATATGTATACCAGTGAGTTATCTTTGTTCATTTCTTGATTACTTCTTACGAGTTGTATTTCAAGTATTACTATTTTGATGTTAAAGGGGTCATATAATGGTACATGCACTTTTACAAGCTGATTGTACTGAAATGTGTGTTGGCAGTGCCTGTGCTGTACACAACCATCATATAATGATAAAAATCCATCCAGTGTTTTTGTTTTAATCTCCTTAATATGTTTTCCCCTGCCTAAAATATAGACAGTAAAAGGGCCTCAAATTGAGCCGTTCGATATTGTGACGTCACTCTATCGGACGCCCCTCCCAGGCTCCCACGATTGATAATTGACAGCAGCGTTTCATTTTCAACACAGACCTGCCCTGAGCGAGCTGTCATCGTAGTCCGCCGTTGTTGATACGCTGGAGCAGAGTGGTGTTCTGTTCTTGGGTGTAATAACGAACACAGCAGTCATTTTAATGTTCCTAAATAGGCTACTGTTTACATCCTGCAAATGCAATACTCCATGTGCGTTGTGTCAAAACGCCCCACAGAACAGAGGGGCGGAGTGAGCAAAGCTCATTATCATGTAGCCTAAAGGCACTGAAACGGCGTGCTGAAAACAGAGCTGTTTTTGACCATGTAAAATGTGTTTTCTTACAATACTAATGAGAATTTTTAATTAAAGGATATTACAAACTTTTCATTTAGACCCTAAAGAATCATATTAACTTGTGCAAAAATGGCATTATATGACCCTAATTTGATATCTTTTGATGTGACACATGCATTTGTTTATTGCATTGTTGAGATGTAAATACTAAAAAGAGAGTTCAATATCTATCTGTGATGAGATCATATAATCTCAATTTCTAAAGTTGATGTATATAGGATTATGATAGAATAAGGATATAAATATGATGATTATTTAATCTCTGTACGATCGCTTCGATTGAGATTACGTGTCAGAGAACGTGACACCACATATCTGTGTGCTTTGCCTCTGTCTTTATGTTACGCGATTTATATTTGTATACCAGGTTCCATTTTTATAACGCAAGGAGAACGTTCCGGGAACGTTCCCCTAACCTTAAGGGAAAGTTCTAGGAACATTCTGGGAACCAAAAACTAACGTTCCCAGAACCTAAATTTGTTTGCTGGGAGGTCTGCCAAATTGTTTACATCTAGCTACCACAATTCCTTGCGCTCAGGTAGTTTGGCGTGACTGACCTGGAACGCTACAAAGTCGTGAGTCGTGGTTTGAAGTTGTGATTTACGTGCTCAAAAACCTGCCTGGAACGCGGCATGAGAACGGGTTGTTCTGAAAAAAGTTGACAGAAGAGAAAAAAGTTGTTCTGCGAGACAGTGCTTATGATTGCTGATTTAAAAAAAAAAAAGCACTGCAATGTGTGGATTTTTATCATTATAGGGTGGTTGTGTACACACTGTGTACACACTGCCAACACACATTTATGTTCAAACCATATGGTTCAAACACCATGTAGAAAGTGCATTTTGCATAAGGTGCCCTTTAAATAAAAACTTTTCCTTTCATAATTTTTCAACAAATAATTTGATTATTTATAAAGTTTTAATTAAAATTATGAAAGGAAACGTTTTTATTCAAACGCCTATCTAACGCCCCATTAAAGATAGGGTAGGCAGGATTTTTCACCCAAAAAAAAAAATTCCCAAATTTGTTTAAACTGTCTTTATATACCAATACATAATTTAAATGTAAGTACTTTGAAAAAGAAAGTATACAAATCGAGTGTATGTAGTCCTGTCAGGGCTGCAATATTATATAGACAGTTTAAACAAATTTGGGATTTTTTTTTTGTGAAAAATCTGGCCTACCCTACCTTTAACGTACGGAGCTCTGAAACACTGCCAACACTGCCACATTAAACGGGAAGTGTCTGACCAAGCTCACAACAGGTTTTGCGTGGGAACGCAAAGTTTCTCGGGGGAACGCAAAAGTTTTGCGAGGGAACGCAAAAGATTAAAAAAATAAATAAAAAAAACTCCCATCCTAAAAAAAAATTCCACCACCACATCCTTAGGGGCTCCGTAGGAAAGTGCCCAGGGTCAGCATTCCCGGGAGAAATAACAAACCGGGAGGGGTCCGGGAGATAGGGCTAAAAACCGTGCGAAACCCATGAGTTTTGACAGGTCTGGTCAGAAGAGTTGACCCAATGTCAGAATGACGCCTAGGTGTCACCAAAGTCTTAATCCACTACTGGATAGGCAGACATTCAAAATCTGTTATTTGCTATTTAAATTGTTAGTTTTTGTAACAGCGATGTTTCATGTCATGTCAAATGACCAAACGGTCCTCGAGCAACAGCCTTCCCATGCGACGCTGCAGGACCAGAACGTTCCGCAGGGCGGCGCACGAGCATTAGCTTCCCTTCAGCGCCTCCTCCCTTCCTCCAGACTGCTAGAGGTCGCTATTCGCCAGGAGCAAGAGTGATACTGTGTGCCGTTGGAGTTGCGTGCGAGAGGCGCTCAGAGAGACTCACAACAGTGAGGCGGATCTGGGAATGTATCAGCTACTGAAGCCGTACTGAACTCAGTAACGTTACCTCCACACACTCGCCTACAAGAGCAGGAAATTCCCCGGCAGATAAAGCCCAGGAGGAGCGTCGCGCGCGTCCGTCCTAAAGCTAACCATCTACATGAGGAGGATAGAGAGGTTTGTGACGAATCACTCTGGACTCGATAACGTTACTAGGACAGGCAGCAGAGGAGCACAAAGCCGGTGGAGAGTCTCTGGAGCGGGTGAGATCAAGCCCAGCCCCCCCTCATACGCACACACACAGACCGGCCTGCTGCTCTTAGCCTGTTGCTGCTGTGTATGTGATCTCATCATAACAGTCCCTCTTATATCTCAAATATCTCAGAGACACACTCATCTGTAAGTAGTTTGGAGTTGTTTTGTTTTTGTTTAGATGCTGGCTGGTGTATTTTGTAGAAGTATAGCGTTCTGCAGCTGGCTAATCAGTTAGCTGTAACGTTAGCATATCGTCTTGTGTACAGCAGCCTCACGGACATAATGTAGTTTGATTATTAGATCTCTTTTTTATTAATACAAGACAAACCATGCCTGATAAAAGGGCACGTGACATTAACCAACGAGTTTGGAATATTTAAACCCCGCTTCTTATACATGTTAACGGCTAAGTGGCGTCACTTGTTCCGTGCGGACACAATCTCGTTTAATTCAGCGAGGAGATTTTTATGCTGCAAAACTGTAATTTACAACATAAAATGTGAGTGTGTAGTTGTCTTCACTCGGCTTAAATTGAACCAAACTGTGAATTTGTTGAGTAACTCGTCTTGTGTATGATGAAATAAGCTCTTTATGAAGAGCTAACTCTCATTAACTCTTGACTGGACTAATCATCTGGATGTCCCCTACCATCATTGGAGTCAGTGGACATTTGCTGGAGAAACGTTCACGCAGGGGCTTTTATTTGACTGCTTTTGGTGGATAAGTCCAGGGAGAGACACGCGGCAGCACCAGCCTGTATCCTCATCATTTGGCTGCTTAAGTGAGTCCCCGATGCGGAGGGGCTGAGTGCGCCCGGGACATGCTGAAGTGTATCCCGCTGTGGCGGTGCAACCGTCACGTTGAGTCTGTGGATAAGCGGCACTGCTCGCTCACTGCGGTGCCCGATGAGATCTACCGCTACAACCGCAGTCTGGAGGAGCTGCTCCTGGACGCCAACCAGTTGAGAGAGCTGCCTAAGGTAAGACTGCCATGATGACCCAGCACTTTACATCTCATGTATGCCTTCGTGCACGTCTCTCTACTTGCCAACCTCAACTATACATTATGCATAGACTTGTAGCTGTTTTGACACACATGGATGTGACTGGTTAAACCGTGGCTCTCTTTTCAAGGGTTCCACTGTCACAGCAAGCTTGAAAAATCAGGACATTTTAATATACGAATTGTATTCTTAAGGTGATGATACACAGGGCAACTTTTTGAGCAATGTTGCTGGGCAATCTTACCGAGCGATTGTTGCTTGGCCACTTTCTCATTGAAAATGGGCAATACATTTCTTTCTGGATAATTTAGATCGGTCGTGGGCCCTGTGTCTCATCTGGTTGCCCATTGACGGCAACATTGCTCAAAAAGTTGCCCTGTGTATCATCACCTTTAAGTTGTACTTTCATTTCATGAGCTAGAATTTAGTCTTTGTGGGTGCAGTCTTTATAAAGTGATTTAAGGCAAGACATCAGAGGTAAATGGGGTTAAAAAAATTTAACTAAAAGATATCACCTTACTTTCCCAGTTGATGAATCGCAGCACATTACATATGTTTTGTATTACACATTTTCTAAAATTGTATAGTAAACATGCAAATTAGGTACTGTCTAAACAAATATGCACTCATTTGCAATGATGAGAAAATACTGTCAACTGTCAGAAAAAAATAACATTTCCCCATGTTTTATGAATAACTTTATATGAATTGGATGAATGATAAATGAACAAACTCCACTGTAAAAGCCTTCAGAATATAAATAGGAATAAAACTAGAAAGTTTGCCTTAAGTGCAGCTGAAGTGGACATTTCTGGTATGAGGGGAAAAAACTCGGCCTTTAAAGATGTAGGCTATTGTTATTTAAATCTTCAGTCGCAAATAGATAGTGTAATAAAATAAACACTTAAATGTGTATTTTATGTTTTCTTTTCAATGGTCTCAAAGAAGACATTGTTATGAAAGAAAAATATCTCAAACTTGACAAGTGCATAAAAAAACAATGGTTTTTGCCTGTGGTGTCTTGCCTTCAAAAGTCCTTACCCTGCAAGTTGAGCCTTCGAGAAGTAATTGGAAGAGTTCATTGGTCAAAAGTTGAAGGAATTATTCTAAGGGTGAAATAAATAACTGTCTCGTATAGCATGTATCCATAGACAAATGGGGAAAGATCAATTTTTACACCCTATTTTGATTCTTTGTGTGCAGGTCTTATTAGATTTTTCATGCAAGCATGTGGTCTATCCCATACTTTAAAAAACGTAAGAAATGGCAAAGAAAGGCTGTTGTCTAAATTTGACAGTCTAGCCTCCCTTGGGAACACTGTAGCTTGTTACACATCTGTCTCACTAACTTCACTAAAAGCACTTTGCTTTGTCCTTTTAATTTGGATTTCCTCTGTGTTTTCTTAAAGGTGGGGTATGTGATTTGCAAAACGGCCGGCAGATTTTGAAAATACACAACTCAAATGGTCCTACCTTCTTTCCTCCAACGCTGTCTCTGATTCGCTCGAGGGGGGAAGGGGGGTATGGTACGACCGTTTGATTGACGAACTTGCTGTCCAATGATTCTAGGATGTCTTGGAAATGATTGGCTGGAGTTTTTCGAGTCCTGCCCGTTCCACAGATGATTAAATTGTTTAATTTTTATTTCAGTGCTTCTAACTCAGTGACTGTAAGTGGGTTAGGAACAGGATTTCAAGTTAGTTTGAAAAAATTGACAAAAAAGAGAATCACATACCCCACCTTTAATGTGCGTACATGTGAGCAATCCTGCTGAATTGGCTTTGAATCAAGTCCAGTAGCGTCTACATACAGTAAAACACACAAGGGTTTTTTGTTTTGTTTTGTTTTGTTTTTTACCTTGAGCATTTGCTCATGAGAGACTGTTAGTGTGTTGCCAGAGCTAGCGATCCCTAAAGTACATTGATATAAAAAAACAAACATGCTTTATTCAACATTTAAAAACTACTGTAAGCTGTTGTCAACTCCAGCCCAGTCCCTTTAGAGCTCTTATGTAGGCTGTATAATGCTAGTACTGTTGGCATTGCCTCATTGGCAAAAGACTGAAGCTTTGTTAGCCTATCTACAGTCAGCATTGCTAACAGGGTCAGACAAAACAGCACAGGACCATGATGTGGAACAGCTGATCTGAGCGGACATGTCAGGCCTTGAGCTTGAAGATCTGTGTATGTGTGTAAATTGTGTGCAGACAGTTGGCATATGGCTTCCCCTTGGCCCTGTGTCAGAGAGAGAGTGAAAGAGAAACAAAAATTCAGTCAGTTCATGTCTAGAAAAGAGTTCTGAGGTATCTGAAGTGGTCGACCGATATGGCTAAGGGTTTAGTGAACAGGGTAGCCAATGTCTGATATATGCTTAAAGGGATGGTTCACCCAAAAATGTAAATTATCCCATGATTTACTCACCCTCAAGCCATCCTAGATATGACAAGATATGACTATCTTCTTTCAGACATATCATTTGGAGTTATTTTAAAAAAATATCCTGGCTCTTTATCTAACTGCCAGCTTTTTAATGGCAGTGAATGGCGTTCCTGATTTTGAAGTCCAAAAAAGTGCATTCATCATAAAATGAATCCATGAGACTTCCGGAGGTTAAAAAAGACCTTCTGAAGTAAAGCAATGGGCTTTTGTAAGAAAAATATCCATATTTAAAACTTTATCAACTTAAATAACTAGCTTCCGGCAGACGGCCTACGCAAGTCGACTTACGCCAAAGAGTAACACTTGACGCGATGTAGGAGAAGTGTAAGATTTGGTGCTGTTAAATGATTAATCACGATTAATCGCATACAAAATAAAGGTTTGTGTTTACATAATAAATGTGTTTGTACTGTGTAAAATTATTTTGTATATATAAGTACACACACGTGCATTTATATATTTAAGAAAAATGTGTTATTTATTTATAAAATATTTATATATAATATAAATGATATATAAATCTATATATAGTATATACATGCAAATATTTCTTAAATATATACAAGCATGTGTATGTATTTATATTTTTATATATATATATATAAAATAATTATACACAGTACACACACATTTATTATGTAAAAACAAACTTTTATTTTGGATGCGATTAATCGTTTAACAGCCCTAGTAAGATTTGACCCCCTCTCACGGTTCAAACAATTAGGGCTGGTGCTCCTACTCATCAAAATCCGCCAACATTTCTCTTTAAAAATTCTCGTTTTAGACTTCTGGTGGCCGTAAATCGATGCATACAGCCGTTTGTCAGAAGCTAGTTATTTAGTTTAAAGTTATAAATATGGATTTTTTTCTTGCACAAATGCATCGCTTCGCTTCATAAGGCCTTTATTAATCCCCGGAAGTCGTATGGATTACTTCTATGATGGATGAATGCACTTTTTGGGCTTCAAAATCAGGACCTTCATTCACTGCCATTATAAAGCTTGGAAGAGCAATGGTATTTTTTAATATAACTCCGATTGTATTCGTCTGAAAGAAGAATGGCATATGCACGTAGAATGGCTTGAGGGCGAGTACATCGTGGGGTGATTTTCATTTTTGAGTGAACTATCCATTTAATGCTGAGGTATTTTAAATTTATTTTTAATGATAGTAAGTTAGTTGCTCACATAATTTGCTAAGTTTAAATGAACACATTTGAACAATTGATTGAAACACTTAATATTGCACAGTTATACTTTTTTTTTTTTGCATTAAATAGTTGCAAAAATATTCGAAAACAGAAAAATTGTTCTATCCACTTTTAATTTATTGGTATCAGTAGATATTAGACATAAATTGGGCAGCTATTCATTTACATTCCAAAGTTTGGGGTCAGTAAGATTTTTAAAAATAAATAAATAAATACTTCTGTTCAGCAATAAATATTTTAAAGGTGACAATAATTTGAAACAATGTGAATGTTACTATTTCAAATAAATGCTCTGTATGTTTTGAACTCTATTTAATCAAGGAATCCTGAAAAAAGGCATCACCGTTTCCACAAATACGTTTTAACGGTGATAAAAATAATAAATTTTTCTTGAGCAGAAAATTAGCATTTTTAAATGATTTCTGATATCTTTGCCATCACAGGAATAAATTTGAAAAGAAATTGAAATAGAAAACATGCTCATTTCCCTTTTTTACGTTAAGAATTTTTTTTCTGTCGTCTAATACTAACGTCAAGTTAATTTTTAACATTGTTATTAAATTATCTATACCAAATCTTGAAATTAAACAATTTTGTGTGTACATTAGAATGTTGTGACTACTGTGTTCACTTGTATCATTTAAAATTGGTTGATTTTTAGTTAACATTTGCCTATATTGTTTTTAATTCATTAATTAGTTCCAGGTTTGCTCAGCAGTGCTCTTTTCATCTGAGTAGTGCTCATTATACGTTGATTGTAACGCTTAGATGGATGGTCTCAGCAGGCCTGAGCCTGTTCTCTTGAGAAGGCCATATGGTGACTCTGTGTGTCGCCGCTCCACCATGTGCTGAGATTTAAGCTGCTTACAGTTTCTTCTCCCCCAGACTCTCTCTGAACACTCTGCTGCCCTTGTTCCTACTTGTGATACTTCTTCAGTATAACGACAGATGTGTCTTTCCTATTTTTCTTAGAGACTGCTTTTATCAGCATGGATGATGTCCACATGTTTAGCTCCTAGTATACATGGTCATAGTGCAGGTTTTGCAGGATTAGCGCTTTAATATGACTCATGTTAATGCTTCTCAGGTCATGACCCTCTGCCATTGGGTGTGAGCTGATTTCAAGTGTTTCAGTATGTTTAAGGGCTGACTGTAAGATAGTTGCATGCTTGCATAGACAGGGTCATATGTGTCAACTGGCACAGTATTTTAGGCTGAACAAATGTAGGTTTATTTGCTCTTGTTCAATACAGGTCTCTGAATGCCCTACCTGAACGGATTATGTTCACCTTAATGCTAGGATATGTATAGTTCAGAGAACCACCTTATAGCAAGTCCAAAAATAGAGATGTTTCAGTTTAATGCAGGGCACAAAGCAGGATGAAGTGTGGGAAATTACCTCAGACAAAACGAGTGTTATGTGCAGCAAATGACTTTGGATCAAGTGTTCTGCCAGCTCACATTTTAATATGAGCACCTGGGTGGCTAACAAAGTGCCTTGCAAACTTTTCCGGGAGTTGGTTTACATGGGAAAACATGTTGCTGAACAGTCTGGGAACTGAAGCCCCTGTATTGCCGCTGATAAAACTGTAGGCCAAAGCCGACAGCAGTCGAGGAATTCCCCATCACACCCTCCAAAAACATCAACGTGAAGCTTCCACTGTGTTTAGTCATTACGCAATCCTTAATCCTCACTGTTTCTGTCCTATTGTGTTACAGTTGAGCATCCGCTTGTCACAGTAAATTCCTTACTTCGGAGATGTTGAGCGCTAACTGGATTAACCCAGAATGCCCTCATCCACATTCCCAAAGCACAGGAATGGCATTAGCTGTATGCCAGCACAGTTTAATCATTAACAAGTGGATCACACACCCATACGTCTGTGGTTTAGGAGGTTCCTGGGGAAGCTTTCGAAAATGTGAAGTCTTTAAGTTTTTCCTGAAGGGCTTGGGAGGGAGAAACACTCTTTGGCTTTGACAGTTGTGGAAGATCTCGTGACGGGTTACATAGTAGGCTCTTTCAGCTAATCTGACGTCTCCCACCCAGCTGCACATATTAAATGTCCAGGCTTATTATCACAGCTCTGACTGCATTGTCCTCCTTTATCAGCCTGTGACTCGAATGACGACTGTGAAGAAAGAGAAGGAAATGTTTAGTTGGAGTTGCGAGTTTCGAATGAGCAAAATACTAGTAACATGTTTTTTTTTTTAGGTCAAGGTTTCAAGCCTTGCTGTTCTTATCGGCACCCAATACAGCTTTCTGATAACAGACCATTTGGTACAACAAAGTAATTTTGCTGCCACCACCAACAGGGAACAATGTATTGAACTCTAAACTTAGAAGTAAAGTGATACCAGGAAAACCAATAACACGTTTTACCTATTGCATGTAATAGTTGTGCTTTTGATGGAACCAGAAAGTGGTTTTTCCAGCTCAAGTAAGTTTCAAGGAGTTGTTTTAATAAATGGCCTGTCTTTCATGGCAGATTTGTTCTGTTGTCTGCAGAACAGGTTTAATCTATGTGGGGCTCCTCCCTGCCCTGCCCCTACACATCTAATGTTCATTCATAGGTGCCTGTCCAGCAGGTGTTCCTCTAACCTGTGAACTCCACGTTTGTGCATTGAAAGGTGTGAAATGATACTTGACAAGACAACCTGATTCATCAGTCTGATTCATGCAGTTCAATGGAGAGAAATGATATGCATAATTGCATGACCATGTTGCATTGCATCTTTCGGCGCTTTAAAAACAAAGTCAGTTAGTTGCAAGTAATTACACATAATTTACTGTTATTACTATAATAAATATGTAACGTGTATTAAGGACACTTTAAATGTTACCGAATAAAGTGTTAACATATTTTTGACACTTATTCATACAACAGTCTTTCAGCTGCTGTGCTCTTGAAAGTTTGTTGCTGAACTTTTGCTGTGTTGCCTTTTATGTCATTTTCTTGTTGTTGGGAATTAAAAGGCAAATATAAAGATGTAAGGACGATTTTTGCTTCTCACCAGTTGTGCATTAAATTGTCAACACCTCTAAATTAGCAGAGCAGCAGTCACAAGGTCTGTGTTAGATTTCACTGTTATCTGAAAACATTTTATGTTTTAGGACTGTGTGAGCGTTTCACTCGTATTTGCAAGTGGAAATTACTCTGCGAAAGTGGAAAATTATTTGGCCACACGGGTGCCATTTGACACCTGATCAAAACTCATGAAATTTAATATCATAAACTCCCTAATCTTGGACACTTTTGTTTCACACAGTGATTGGTGGATTTTTGAGGCTTTCCATTCAAGTCAACAGAGATGGTTTGGAGGTTTTTTCACTGCTCTTTGTTGCATCTTGGCCATTTGCCTAAAAGTTTTTTTTTTTTTTTTTTACTTTGGGACACGACACATGACATTTTTGTCGTGTCACGACTGCCCTCCTTTTACAGCATCAACATTTTCATCCATCTTGTGGATGTCATGGGAACTAAGATTCACATATAGTAGGAACTGAGTTACTCTTCATTAGTAATATCTGAGAGGAGTAATATCTTTATACGGCAGTGTTGAATTTAATTTTTAGCTCCTTCCATGTAGACAACAGGTTAAATAAAAATATAAGGATTATGTGATATAGTGCGTATTTAGCAAAATGTCCCTTTCTATAGTTATTATTCTAACTGACTAACGAGTTTATGAATATTGAAGTACTTTTCTGAGGTAAATTCGATGTTACGTGACATGATTGATCTCAAGCTGTTTTATTCAAGCTCTTTCCAAGGTCAACATTTTGATTGAGCGATCTGTCAGGCCACATTAAAGAGCGCCAAAACGACATTGATTTTATATATTAAAATTGTATTTTATAATAAAATTTACTGAATTTGAAAGCTAAAAGTTTGTTAATTGTTTACTAAAATTAACAAACACATTAAAATAATCTGTTGTAGTTTATCCACGTTGTGTGCATGAAATAGACACCTTCCTGCACTTTTACAATGCTTGAATGTTCATTCATCGACATGTCTCTGTCGTTTTCTCTCTCATGCTGGCACAGCCGTCAGCATGGTTGCTCTTTGGAGATTTTTTTTGGTTTATTTTTTAAAATTTTTTTTTTTACAAAAACAATAGTATACAAAAACCAAAGTAATAGTTGCACACTATAGGGGGATTAATGTCGATCTACTTAAAGACATTGAAACATTTACAAATTTCAAAGATTTAACTGCTTTTTGCGTCATTGAAAATCGAATTGAGTTAATATAAAGCTCCATTTCTTTCTTTAATGATATAAAACAGTTTTTTTTTAAGGAATTTTGCAATTAAAAGAATAAAATGTATTGTATAGATCTGACTGCATGTTTCTTTAATTCTCCAATGTTTACAAAACAACACAAATTGGCCATCAATGTTCTTTGTGATAAAATCAAAAATATTTTGCCAAAATGGTCTTCCAAATGGGCAGTGCCAAAATAAATGAACCACCGTTTCAGGGCAAAAAAAGTGTTGCAAAACGTACAATTAAAATCAATGTCACTTTTAGATTCCACAAAGTAATGTTTAACTGGGTAAATTCTATGTACAATTTTTAATTTAACTTTGTAATTAAATATTTATTAGGTATAAGCCAAACCTTTGAAAAAGCCTCATGTTTAGTTTTGACATGCCATGCCATGCGTTTCTGACGCAGAAAGCTGATCCTCGCTGTCCCCTTGCGTATTTTGGTGCTCAAACTCAGTGAGGTTTTTTTACACTGCAATTTTGCTGCGCCTGCACCTCATCTCATTTTATTACGTCTACACAACAAAAGATGTGATGGGCTACTCATCAAAGAACATGCAGGTAAAAAGGCACAACATTTTTAATTATAACATGTACATTTTATATTGTCGCTAGTGGCGAATTGATCTCAGTTAAAGTATCACTCGCAAATTAATATTTTTGGTCGTAAATGCGACCGTTTTAGTAGCAATCTGGAACCCTGAAACAAGTTAATTCTCTAGGCTATTGGCATCTTTGATACACCGTTTGTGTTAGAGCTGATTTAAGCTGAAGGAAACAGACTATCTGAGCATATGACTGTATTTTTCCTTGATTTCTGCTGTGGTAAACAGCTCAATTTGTCATTACTGTACCCCAACCCAGCATCTCTCCTTTGTGTGGCCGCCCTAGGCCCGATTACTACTACATCTGTAAAACAACATGTTTAACCCCTTGTCCCCTTCCTCTCTGCTGCACGAGCTGCATCGTCCCACTAAGCTCGTCCCTCAGGGGTCTCTTGAGTGGATCGGCTGTCTGCAGCTGTCCTGCTCCAAGCGTACAGTCAGTGCTCACTGGGTGGATGAGATCTGTAGAGAAGTGATATGAACTACCGTCTGTCGTCCGGGCCTGTGTTTATACTGGAGTGTGCAGTTTTCCATAAAATACAGCAGCCAAAGGGTGATGCTAGCGTTTTCTTATGTCAGTGTTTTTTTTTGTTTTTTTAGCTCTTAAGCACATTTTGTAGTTTTTTGGCATCAGTTATTCTTGAAATGATCACCGTTTATTACACATCACCTTCTAATGGACTGCATTTATATAGCGCTTTCACAGACCCAATGGCCACCAAAGCGCTTTACATCTTGCCTCACATTCACCCATTCACTCACTCATTCATACACCGATGAATCATTACATTCTTACTATGTAACTGCAGCAGGTAGGGTGTTAAAATAATCTTTCTTTACTCACTAATTTCCTTAATTGGCTTATCAGGCCAAACTGTAAGCCCCATGCTCTTATTTGGCGAGCTTACCTCATACCACATGCAGAAAAATCATTAGACAAATATGTTAGCCAACAGGATTACGAAAGCATCTTGAAAATAGGCAGTAATATTTTGAGTAACTGAAAATGTGGATTTTATTTTTTAAGTGGAATTTTAAACCAGCTCCGTGATCTTTAGTATAGCGCTCTTGACTTGAATCTGGAGCTATTAAAATTCATACTGTTTTGTTGGTGATTTACACTACCATTCAAAGGTTAGGGGTTGGTAAGATAAAAAAAAGAAGTTTCTAAAAGAAGCATCTTATGCTCATCATTTATTTGATCTCAAATTTGCATTAAAAACTGTAATATTGTGAAATGTTACATTTGAAAATTTTCTTTTTGTATATATTAAAATGTCTTTCCTGTGGCATAGCTGAATTACATTTTCACCATCATTTCTCCAATCTTCAGTGTCACATGATCTTTCAGAAATCATTCTAATATGCTGATTTGGTTTTCAAGAAACATTATTATTATCAATGTTGAAATCAGTTCTGCTTAATATTTTTGTGGAAATGTTTTTTAGGACTCTTAGATGAAGTTAATAAGAACAGCATTTATTATTAGAAATATTAACAATATAAATGTTTACCTTTTCAACGTAATTGCGTATTACATGACGTCACGAACGCGCATCACAGATCAGAGCAAGGCGAGCATTTGTGCTTCTAAAACTTAAACTTTTTAATTTATTTTTTAAATTTCCGATCGTTTCGCTAGATAAGACCCTTATTCATCGTCTGGTATCGTTTAAAGCCCTTTGAAGCTGCACTGAAACTGTCATTTGGACCTTGAACCGTTTGGGTCCCGTGAAGTCCATTATATGGAGAAAAATCCTGGAATATTTTCATTATATAATCTCTTTTCGACTGAAGAAAGAAAGACATGGACATCTTGGATGACATGGGGGTGAGTAAATTATCAGCAAAAGTTTTTTTTTAAGTGAACTAATCCTTTAAATGTAACATTACAACTTGAATCTGCACTAAAGGACTCAAATGCAAGTGAATTTGAACTAAGTTACTTGCTATTGCCAGAAAGTGTTATTCCCGTAGTAGTGGATGCGCTCTTCATAACCCGTGCCGTGCTGAAACATGGCCAACTAAATCACTGTTCCCCATACTATGTTCTCAGTAATTACAATAACTGGGTATAACTTGGTACTAACCTTGAACCTAAACCTAACCTTAAACCATGTAGTTACCTTATATTAACCTGTACTTTTTTAGATTATTAATAATATATCATCAATATTTTTGAAAAATAAACATCTTAAAGGAATAGACCAATTTTCAGTTGGTAAACATAGTGACGTTTTTTGTGGGCGGAGCTTAGGTGGAGGCAGAACGATCCCTCTGGCCGCTTCACTAACGTTAGTTTGCAAGTTTTGTTAGTTCGTTTTTTAACAATGACTGGAGAAATTCAGATTTTATCTTAATGTGCAAGGTCACTCACTGTCCAGGACCGCGATTGTTATTTGCAAAAGTTAATTTTAACGGACGGACCCAGGTTGTACGCACTCACTCAATGAATTGACGATCTGACAGGAATAACATCAACTCTAAGTTACCTCCGCTTCGGTTGAGTGGCCTGACTTCTACACCTACCTGATAGAGAAACCAGGTGGAAAAAGAGAGCATATAAATCTTTAGATGCCTATAACTATGTGCTGAATGGTCATGTCCAAGACTTGTGTGGTACGATCCGCAGTTCTGCCTAGCCAGCGTCAAGAAGACGTGACATTACGGTATAATTTTAATGATGTGAATATTTTCTAGAAATACAAATTCCAGATACAGCATATTCATTTTTCATTGATTATTGCACCCAACAACACAACAAGATGACATTTAATAACAATAATAATAATTTAAGCTATTATGTATCCGAATCTGTGCTGGTTTGTGTTGGCCGCCTCCAGTTTTCCGTTCGTTTTGCCACCAGCTAACGCTGTGACGGAACTGTGACGTAGGCTCGAAATTGGTCTATATAACTGTCTCAAATAACCCAATCATAGTCATTAATGTCGGCATTGCATTTGAGCTGAAACTGAAGAGCGAATAAACACTGGTAAACCGAAGTGTATTTCTAGTGTATTAATAAACTCAATCGAATGTGTTCTATATGAGATTGATCAGATATATACAACATAGGCTATGTAATTTTACAACTTAAATTTACACAAAAGGACATAAATGCAGATGTGAACTTGATCGTGCTTAGCTGAACGTGTAACTCCCGTTGTGGATGTTCTCTTCCCGTACAACACAGGAAACACAAGCACAAAGAATTCACACCTTTACAATAGTGTTCTTAATATAATGTTATGTATTTGGCAGATTGGCACTGTACATCTAGCACTTTACTGTATTTCATGACTAATTCCAGGCATCACTGCACGCTTTCAAATTCCTAGTTTCACTTCATTTTGCTAGTCTGGACAGCATGCTGTCAACGCTAACCAGTCTTTTCTCAGATACCGCCCAAAATGCTGCAATAACCAATCAGAAAAAAAGAAGAGTTTTTTTTTTGTCACAGCGATCATCATTTTCATGATCAATCGTCGCTGTCACAGTAGCCTACCCGTGCACATCCCTAATTGGCAGCACTAAAAGGAGAAGCTCACTAGTGATTTAGGAGCTTTGTGTAGATTATTATCAAGATACCATGTTCCCCTTAACCTAATTGTTTTAGGAAACATAAAATTGCACTGAACAAAGACCAACATTGAGGCATCCATAACTCCATTATAAGTGAATCTGAGAAAGGCTCAGTAGTTAGTTTCACTGTATGCACCTCACTCTCTTGGCCAGAGCTCATTTAGTCTGGTCATTGTCTTGACTTTTCTGCCTTTGTCTTGTGAGCCAGCACATGAGATGTTAGTAAGTGAGGGCTTCCCCCTACGGCCCACAGAACTGGGCCAGCAGTCGACATAAATCACAGCTGCCATTGTGTGTGCTGCAGTAAACCTACCCCCATCGCTCTCCTCCCTTCTCGCCTCTTTTCTCGTGGTGCTCAGACTTTAGAGGACTTTGAGATCACATTGTGCTGAGCCTCTTTCACACAATCTTCTCTTTCTCTCTTCAGAATATTCTCTTTGATTTTAGTGCTGGGCAACGATACATTTTTTTTAATCGCATGATTTTCTGCAATTAATCGCATAGTTAATGCGCAAAATTCGATAATGAATTCAAAAGTAGTCTATTGTGCACTTTTAAGTACTGCTATATAAACAAAAGTGCTATAAAATTTGGCTTGCAAACACTTTAAGGTAACATTTTATAAATTTTCTTTTCTTTCTTTTTTCTGAACAGCAGAAACATTTTTCTTTTATCAGGGAGCAGTATAAACTGTCTATGTTCAATAGCAAGTGTCCCTGTTAGAGTGAGGTGAAGTGGTCAAGCACAAAAAAAGTACACAGGGATTCAGGTGAATTTTAGGTACGTTTTTAGTCCGTGAAGTCAACTTTGTAGTGGTTAAAAATAACTGGTTTCGAGATTTTTTTTTATAAAACATTGACCATTAGACGTTCACCAGGATAAAAGACTGTGTATGTTCAGTCTTTGTCCATGTACAAAATATTTTTGTTTGTAGAGCACTTGAAGACACCTTCTACATTCATTGCAATATTATGGGGGGAGGGGTGTTCTAATTTAAAGTTGTAAGTACCTAGCTCAAAGTAGCATGTACAATGGTACTGCTTAGAAAGTATATTTAGTCATATTCCTGTATAGTTACTGTTGGTGGCATTGTGCATGTGGGATGTCAACACTGACAAAAAACATTGACCATAATTAAAAGGGATTATGTCTGCTATTTTCGGCCCATTTTGTAAACGATCTACGGATGCGGAGCCGCGTGCAGTCACAAAATCTGCCGTGCACACCGCCAAGTGAAATGGGCCCTTGCGCACCTTCGCGCTTGTGCGGACACGGCGAGTATAAACCAAGCTTGAGGCGCCAGAACTGCAGCTGATAGAATGTGCGCTGTAGCCATATTTAAATCATAAATCAGCTACGTGGAGGAAAATTGCTGATGTTATCGGATGTTCAGGTGAGATTCTCAATTCATTCAGTTAACGGACACTCTGAGGTAGGCTAAAGTGTTCAGACTTCAGACTCGGAAACGATTATATTTAATTGTACAGTACAATCATAACATAGTGCAGACATTATCTTAATTTCATAATATCCTTAAACATAACGATAATGCTGGCCATAAACTGAGAATGTGCGCGTCCGGTGTGCGATATACCTTGAGTTGACCAAGAGGCGCCGCTACGCTTCTCATTCGGTGTGTAACCTACTTTAGGCCCACCCCAAATGCTCTCATTTTTTGAGATGCATGAGGACGCCCATCCTAAGCCAGTAGTGATCAACATTTTCGATTCTAAGGTCACGGTTCGATTCGATTCTCGATTTTTACATTTATTTTTTTTAAGCACAGTTTGCTATGCCATTTTTAGACTAGACTTATGTAATATAATATATGACCTTTGTTCGCAATGTACCACACTACATTGTCAAATTTAAAACATTTATTAACAAAATAATGTTACAATAACTTATATCTTCAGTCAATTAGAAACTTAAGCAAAATAACCTGCCATGTAGTTTCTCTTTTGTAACTGCAGTCTTATTCACAGAAGATGACATTCAAGTTCACAACAAAACAAACACGGTTTAACAGATACATCTATGTTTTCCTTGCTTTACCTCGGTCTTAAAGTACAAACATGACTGTGAAAAATATTAGTATTTAATGTAGAATTTAATTAAATGCATTTGATGAAATTACAAAATTTTCATGTCATGTTCATTTTGACCACGAACTGTGCGCTGTCACTTTAACTCGGCACGTGCAGCACAGCAACAATAGACTCGGTGTGGAAATGAACAACAGTCGTCTCATTCGTGGAGGTGGAGAATCAAGTTATTTGTGACATGCTAGATTTATTGTATAAAGATTCATACTGTTCTGAGTCTGCTTTTTATGTCAATTTAAAGTTTTAATTTAAAAAGTGGAAGAATATGGTACACGCACATACAGTACCAGAGCTTGCAAACTGTGGCTTTTTTGAAGCGCAAACTTTGAACGCGAATGTGAACGTTGTCAACATAACTCACTGGAAATCACAAATACTCCCACTGTCCCACACCGGCGACTTCAGTGAAAGAGGAGGTCAGAAGTCCTGTCGATGGGTCTCCTGCATCTGCAGTTGCCATGCTATCTTTTGACTGGCTGTAGCTGAGGTAGAGGACTCGCAGCACTTCAACACACGTGTTTTTTTCCGCTTTGCAAACCGACCGGACGTGACATGGGGGCGTGGCAGTATCGACGATTCCATTTTTGAATTCGATGATTGAGATTGTGACTTAATTTCGATCGATTTCGATTTAAAATCGAAATCGTGACACCCCTACTTTTCTTCATCTGGAACTGGGGCTTAGGGTTATGTGGAGGGAATCATGAATAGCTCCAAGTACCAGTGGAATTTGGAAGCTGAGAACTTTCACATTTCACCATGACAATGATCCAAAACGCATCAAAAATCAATAAAAGAATGGCTTCAACAAAGATGAATGTTTTGTAGTGACGATTATTATATAACCGTGAGACTAGGGATGGGATGGTATGAACATTCAATATCATGATTATAGTGACAAAAATTATCGTGATTATCAAAATTATCACGGTTTGGTTAAAATGAGATGAAAGTGTTCAAAAAGAGTTGAGAAATATTTGAAAATCAACAAACAAATAAAACACACAGCTCAATGCACTTTTTAAAGCAAGATTTTATTCTGTGGCATTTCCTTCCTTATAATGACCGTCATCAATAGCAATGCATTATAACACAAATCCATGTATCACAACGGACGTGCTCTCTCGTTTCATTCAAATACAACTTGCCATCTTGCGTCTCCATTTTTTATTGTATTGAAAATGAAATCAGAGTTGATTTTATTGTTTACAGAGTTTGATAATATTGTTGTGATAATCTTGTCTGAACGATTGTTTTGTACGCTGTACAAAATGAATTTATTAACAGGTAAGATTTAAAACATTAATCTCAATCCAATATGGCCCCGTAATTATGTGGTAAAAACAAAAAAAGTCAGTGTAATAAGTGTATGATGAATAAACATTATTATCCCTTAATTGTCACTCTTAATATTCTTGTTTGAACGTGTTCATTCGTCTTTGGCTCAAAGCCAACCTTTCTTCGCGGAAGCTTCACGTTTATTTCAAGTGAGTGAGAGAGAATATTTTAACTCAAAAAAACATTTTGTGCCCAATTATTTCCCAGATGTAGGTTTGGTATTGAGGTCGAAGTTAACTTGCCTTGTGTTCGCTATACAACAGTGGGTGATGGTCACACAAGACGATCGGCAGATTTAAAGTGTTTCTATTGCAGCGACTTTTTTGTGCATGTTCTGCAGACAGAGTGACCATCCTCGATTAAGTTTCCCTCAGGACTTTTTGTAAAAAACAAAATATGACCACACCTCAGATTTGGTCCTCTTAAAAGGCTGAAAAATCTCCTGAGCATGGTCACTGCCTTCCGCCATTCCTTCTCGAGTAACTTAAAC
This sequence comes from Semotilus atromaculatus, assembly GCA_031834385.1. NCBI lineage: Eukaryota > Metazoa > Chordata > Actinopteri > Cypriniformes > Leuciscidae > Semotilus > Semotilus atromaculatus. The sequence goes on along the minus strand of JAULUF010000009.1, from coordinate 13,339,067 downwards.
ACATTGCGTGCGTCAGACTGTTGCTGGCTGAACAGGGTTTATAGTGAGTTATTAAAATCGCGATTATCAAACACGGTTTTAATGATAATTAAATTTTAAACGATATTACTACCTGTCAGTACATTTTATCGTGGTTTATAGTGAAACCGGTAATTGTCCCATCCCTACGTGATACCGACGGTTATAGTTGAACACCGTCATTAAAACTCTATAACCGCCAAAACTGTGTTATTAAAATATCTTGCAGATAAGGTCATATACTAATATCAGTGTTGGGGAGTAACGGAATACATGTACCAGTGTTACGAGTTAATTATGATTAACTGTAGTCTCCACAGAACATAAAATATTCATTTTATTTTATTTTTCGTGTTCGCATTTGAGGAAAAAAACAATGTTACGGATGTGACCGCTCTGAAAGCGGCACTAAAAGATGCTTTAAAACTTTCACAGAGACATCAAACAGAAAGCACAAAACCTTTCTTTTAAAGTGAATTTCGTTTTGTATTAATTGTATCTTAATTTTAATCAATGTTTCATCAACCAATTGCCTGGATTTAATAAATAAGAAGTATATAGCAGACGACATATAATCACGAACCGGAGGTGCCGGCGTGTGAACTGGACCTCGTCTCATAAATGAACCGAAATTCAGTGTATAAGGTAGGCTAGCCTACTCTCCTCACAGACATGTCTACTTTTAAACAGAACATTTCAAAACGAAAGAAAACAGACACAGACTAGGGCTGTCACTTTTGAGAAAAATCAAATTCGAACGGTTATCGGATATCAAGCAATGTATTCGAATATATTCGAATTTCTACGAGCTCCGCCCCCCCAACCAAAAAAAAGAAAAGAAAAACACCGTAACGGAGATTCAATCACAAATTTATTAACAGTCTGACAGTCATAAACAGGACTCAGGCCTGTCAGAAAAAAAATCTTTGACAATGTTTTAAACAGCAGGTTATCAACTTAATCTATATGAAGTAGCACTATGCATAGGCAATCACAAAATTAGGCTACATGGAAAAAAAAAAACTGAATCGGAACAGCACGGCACGGCACAAACAATAACTTGACAGCTTAAACAGCAGCAGGAGTAAGGCCTAGCCTAATTCATTTCTTAATATTGTTTGCTAGAAACACCTATTTATCAACTTGATCTGGATCAAGTGCGGCTCTCTTTTTATTGGCGATGTTCCCCGCGGTGGAGAACGCGCTCGGAGCGCGCCCGCACACACAGGTATTTGCGTGTCAATGTTGAGAGAAGTGGTATCTACGGTGTAGAACCCAAAATATTTCCAGACACTACTTTTTAGATGAGTTGGGGTCGTAATTTTCCGCTCAGGCTGGCCCTTCTGTGCGTTATCTTCCATTTTCAAAACAGGGAGATTGGCAATTATTCACTTGATTTGGTCATGGGCCGACGCTACAATACATTTAGAGCGCCCGCTCCTGGATGAGATGGCAAACAATAAAATGAAAACACAAACGGTCTAATCATAGACTGTAAAAAATGCGCTAAACATGGGACTTTCAAAACCGGATAGTTTATTTATAGTTCGAATACGGATATTTCACGTCATGTTCGAATGCATATTCGAATATCGAATAAAAAGTGACAGCCCTAACACAGACTGCTCTCTGCTAATGCAATGTTCGTATGAAATGTGCATTTCTCTCTGCGCATTGACTACTGCGAAGATCGCGAGTCAGCATCGTCAACTTCATCTTTGCAGCCAACACTGACAAAGAAAACTTTTGTTTATTAATAAACAATTAAAACATCTCCTTGCTATATTTGACATATTCATAATCATTACTTTTGCCGGTTCTTTGTGACAGATTTTAGGTGCTTTATTGGGAGCGCCACCCTTACATGTTACATGAACGCGTCACCACTGCATCACTGCACCCATCAGAATAGCCCTGTTTTTTTTTTGTTTTTTTCAAGGATTTGTTTACTGTGTGTGATTCATTTAATGGAAAGCACATTCACTGCTAGTTTTCTTGCTGTTAAGTTTAAATAAACGTAGCTAATTTGTGTCTGCTCGTTCATTCAAACTAATTTGTCATATAACAGACAAACGTTGCAACGCCCCCCCAAGTCACATTTGACTCACATCATAACTGTCATCACCAATTCTGAAACCGGCACACCCCCTAATGTTTTGGAAAGGCACTGCCAGAGCCCAGACTTGAATCCTATAGGAAATCTTTGGGGGGACCTGAAGATGGCTGTGTGCAGGAGATGAGATGCCCTCACAATTTAACAGATCTGGAATGTTTTTGCAAAGAAGAGTAGGAAAATACTCCCAAGTCAAGATGTGCCAAACTGATCAGATAGACTGCTGTCCAAACAGACTAAGTGCTGTTATAAAAGCTACGTGTGTTTCAACAAAGTATTAGCTCTGGGGTGTGCACACTTATGCATTTAGTTAATTTAAGTTTTTTTTTTTTTTCTCTCTGAAATGTCCCTTGGATTTCAGTGGCTTTGCATAAGTTGTAATTTTGTACATTAAACATGCAAAAGTTCTAATATGATTTCTTTGTTTAATTTTTTACATTATTATAATGTATTCTGTTATACACTGTATAACCGTGCATAGCGTGACAGCAGGTGCACTGATGCCCATGTGTAAAATGAGTCCTTGTTGAAGAGGAAACACTGGTTGAGCTGCTAATTAAGAGCAGGAATAGGGCTGTGATGTTTTAACACGCTGGCACTGAAATCTTGCTCCGGCTGCCAGTTCCACAAGAAACAAAGCACTCTTCTCGGTTCTTGTCATCTTCTCACACTCACTTGTTTCATGAGATTATGCTCTTGATTTGGACCGGACTGCAGACTGAGAAGCCTCTACTTAAACCTGCTGAAATGTTACCCTGCATCCTTTTGTCTGAGCTTGGGAGCAGCTGGCTCACACATCCTGTCCCCGCCCCTCTCAGGGAGTTTTATTCCGGAGGAGGATTAACGCTTAGAGCCCCTCACCCTCTTAGAGTCTCTCTCTCTCGCTCTCTCTCTCTCTCTCTCTCTCTCTCTCACTCACTCACTCACTCACTCACTCACTCACTCACTCACTCACTCACTCACTCACTCACTCACTCACTCACTCACTCACTCACTCACTCACTCACTCACATTTCTATCGAATGTAGAAAGTAGACCTGGTGACAGTGTGCATATAAATGCACTATTTTTGATCAGCATCTGTTTTAATGCCTCTGTCACAGAGTTGCACCAGAAACATGAGCCAGTCACCTGTTCTTTCTGGGTAAACATGGGCGGCACCAGTGCAGCTGTGTTTACCATAGGTCGCACTGCTCAAGCTCCTCTCCTCTCCGTTCACCTCTGACCAGGAAACACACCCTACAATCATTTACAGCCTGTAGACCTAATGCTTTACTGCGTTGCTTATGTTTTCTAGGCTTTTAAACACAGAACCCTGCATTTGTGTGTGTGTACTTAAAAAAAAAAAAAAAAAAAGATTTGTACAGATTAAGATTAAGCAAACAATACAATAAAGATAAGTACATAAAGCAACATCAAAAACCAAATATAGATGTGGAAAAAGCAAGTATCAAACCAATAAACTTGTTGATGACAAACAAGAAAAATCTGTACGAAACTTTGGCTGTTTCAGTTGTTACAGTGAGCTCTTGTGACTTGACCCATAGGAGACAAACTTTACAAACATCATTTTTTTTCCAAAGAGAGAAACAGCATCATAATTAATATTACACTAAAGACAGTTTGATTAAAATGTATTTGAGACTTTAGACTATATAGATTTGACTATGTGAGAAACAATATATTTTGAATTAGGGGTGGGCAATATGGCAAAAATATATCTCAAACTTTTTTCCAATCCAGGAAAGTACATTTTATATTTTTAAATGCTCATTATTATGGTTTAGTATTTCTCCCCTGACTATTTGACTAATGGCTTAAATGAACGACTAACAGTCGACTAGCCCTACATGTAAGCTGAACTTTAAATGGTGATGGGCTCCGCCATGTTAGTTTGCACTGCAATGCTGAGAATCAAAGCTGTCGGCATTACAACACAATGTGTATCTGATGTTAAGTGAAAGTAACAAAGAAAATAAGTAATTTTAAGTTGGCTAGTAAAAGGTTAAGCAATATCTATTTAGTTGAAGTTTGCAATACATTTCACTCGAACAATATAGCTAACATTGAATTAAACCACACTTTTAAAGTATATGCTTTACTTAGAAACATCCATTTAATTAATATCATATATATTGTGTGAGACACCATGGCTGTGTCCGAAATCTCCACTCAAACCACTACTCCTTACCTCCTATGTAGGGGGTAGGGAGTAGAGCACTATATAGTGAGCTCACCAGCATAACCAGCAAATGGCGAGCTCACTATATAGTCCACTATATAGTGAGTAGTGGGAGATTTCGGACACAGCACATATCTTCAAATCATATTATGCATCATGTGAACGCAGAGACCTCAATACTTGGTAGACAATACACAATGACGGTAACATTTGATGGATCGTTTTTGTTTGAATGTGTAATTTTGAATGGGAAAATAAACTCCAAATGTCACAAAATGGCAAGTTACTAATCCTAACATCAAATGCAATGATAAAAGTGTAATAAATACCGCTGGAAAACAGTGAAAGATCAATGTCATTAATTATTCAAGGCCCAGTGCATGATGGGAACACCAGTATCAGAAAAGTTGATAATGTTGATATTTACGCTTTCCTTTCTACATGCTTGAATTGAGTACTAATATAGAACTTACTTAGTTTTTTTCATTCTTGCCTGAACTAACTTTTTCATGTAAATTACATTGTTTTTTTCAGTAGCATTCACTTACCACAAAATCATTTTTATCAGTGTGGTTTTTGCAAGTACTTGTGTTTATAGGCAAAGCATGAAAGCAGTTCATCACGTGATGTCCTGAGCAGTGTTATCATATACGTCAAAGGGTTAAAAACCCCAATTCAGAGTGCAACTCTGGTCAGGTTTGTCGCGGTGAAAATATTGTCTGTGCTTATGATAGTCTTAATCTGCAGGCAGTGCAAAAAGTCACAGCCTTTGAAGTGTTTAGTTGATCATCTGATTGTATGACAATTCTTGCCAAAGACTCATTAACTGTTATTTCCTTAAGAAAATATTTGAGAACTTCAGAAGTTTTCAAGAATTACACCCTTAGAATTACATTCTTGTAGATTTCTTGAAATTTATCGTAAGAAATGTCTAAACCTCATAAGAAGGTTTTCATGAATCTGGCCCCTGGTCACATTTTTATCCAAAACGTTTTGGTGCATCCTTAATTTTTATCCGCATCTTTTCATGCAAGTTGTGAGCCTTGACACCTGGGCCGTCTAGATTTCGAAACAGTTGCAGTTACTGTACATTCAAGACAGCACGTGCTTCACCCCCAAGCACATACTCATGATTACTGTTTACTTGTCACAATATGAATGTTTCCATGGATCTGACCCTTCCAGCAGCTCCTCCTCTATCTGCCTCAACACCTGTCGTGTAAATCTCTCTCTCTGTGTGGAGCACATTGTTTGTGTGTGCTGTAGGACAGAGTAAACACACTCCAGTACAGATGGCCCAGTCTGGCTAATATCCTCTCCAGATACTGGGATAGATGTCACTGTAGATGCCGTCTGTGCGGCACCCTGCAGTCTGAACTCTGACAGAAGGTACAGACCTTTTATTCAAGTAAGCCATTAAGGCAAAGGGTTAGGCTTATATGTCTTGTCTTTGTAAATGGCATGTTTTCCATGATAAAAGTTCAAGTTTTCACTATTAGTGATTTTGGATGCAGCATGCTGATACTATATGCGCTAGTGGTCTTTCCTCTACAGTTTGCTTGTTCTTGTTGGTGACTCATGCAACAGCTGCTGTATAGCAAATCCCCATAGACTCCCGTTTCCATGGCCACAGGATGCAAGGCGAGCCCACGTGGAAAGCACACTGCTGTTGCTACATGCGCATGTAGCATCTCTGACTCCTACGTTTTATCTTTGTTGGAACGGAAGTTAGTACAGTACAGTCAAATGCAAAATGCATCTAACTACATATGAACAACAACATTGAGGAAGGAAGGATGTAGTACCCTGCTGATCTCTCAATTGATCTGAGACCGATAGACCAATACAAACAGAAAACTTTTTGTAGTAAGTGGCCAAACTAAAAATGTATATATTTTTTTTTTTTTTGTGAAAAAATACTTATTTAAAAAAAAAAATTGGAGCATTTTTATAAAAAAAAAATTGTCACGTGAAAGTGCTTCATTAATTGACTGCAGTGAAAAGCAAAGTTACAAAGGTCTCACAGTCGAGAAAGGAAGTTATCAGCTATGCACTTTCATATTTTGTTTGATCTCATTGGTGGTCAAACACTGACTGATAACTTCAATTGTGGCTTTAAAGGTTTCATTGACCTGAACATTAGTCCAAGTCAACAGAGAAAGAGCTTTTTAAAATGGCACCTAAATAAATGATGACTATCAGCTGGCAGTAGCCAGATTTCCATCCAATAATTTTTTTGTGAACTCCCGTTAAATCACTGTTTCTCTGTAATGTTCAAAGGTGCATTAAATCTATTATTCATATTATTAAATTGTATATAACATGATTTTATTGCTGTTGGTATTTAAGACGACGTTGCCTCTCGAACATTCATCCTTATTTTTGTAATGATTCTTTTTTTGATTACACATCTTAGTTTGATGTTCCTTTTTATTTTGTAATGTTGCAAGTTAAAATGTATTCATTTTGTTCTGAAGATGAAAAAGTCAAAGCGTGTTCCGTACAATGCTCACTGCGTGAGAGCATGGTTTGGTGTGAGAGCGGCATAGTTTGACTGACATAGCAACTGGATATTGTTTGGTGATCAAGTATTGATCTAAAATTAAATAGTCTATAACTAAGTACTGAGCGAAGTGACACTGGTTAATAATGTTTTTTATATGTATAGACTACAGTTTAATAATATAATTAAAATGCATGGATGTGGAAAATATAGCACAGTGTAAATCTCTGCTGGTCGTCAAATATAAAATTGGGTCATCTGTCAAATTAAAGGTTGTATCAGTCATTTCAGGCCTAAAAAAGGCCGAAACATAAATGATCACATTCATCTAATCTTTCCTAACGATCCGCTAGCTGCCCGCCCCATAAGTATGCCGTCCAAAAACCGCGTCTCTGTATGCAGCCTAGGCTCTGAGATCTGCACACAAAAACAAATGGGTACAACCACCACTCAAAACCAAAACAAACAGTGTTTTCAACCAATCACCGACAGGGGCGGGTGTTGTGAGGTTTTGAGCTTGTGCACGGCTGGACGCGAAGTCAGAGCAACAATTTAAAATCGTAAATTGTTTTTTTTTTAAATACATGATTTTACAATAATAATAGAGTAGTGAAGCATCTTCAAAGTCACAGGAGGCTGTATGTACCTCTCAGGGGTCCCGACTGAACCTCAGAGACAGACATACTGCACAGACCTCATCACAACACTCACTCTGAAGGCATATTCACACCGTGAGCAGATATTCACTATAAATAAATCTTTAAATCGAAACCGTATTCCTGTGGGTCTGTTCTGACCAAGACAACAATTTGTCCCTCACCTGACTTCATAAACTGAACATTTAAGTCATGTTTTCTTTTTTTGTTTGCAATGGGTGGTAGACCCAATTGGCCTGAGTATATTTCTTCAATAAATGTTCATTATGCTCTTCGTGTGAATAGTTTTGCTGTTTGTTTCACGTTTGGTGAATAGGAGAAATTTGGTTTTGCGTTTAATAACAGTTCTGCATATAAATACTGAACCAACCAGGAAATCAAGCTCAATGCAGTTTAACCAAGAATGACCACATTTACCAGGTATTCTTCCGTGTTTCAGTTTCCTCCTCCAAACAAAAGTTTTTTTTTTGTTTTTTCATTTAGCACTTCACTAATGTACTTGTTTGATGGGCTCAAAAGGACTGTTTTGTGTGTGCTTGTAAATGCATGTGTCTGCCTGTCTGTGTGTGTATCTGCAGCCCGTTTTGTCAGTGTACGACTCCTTTGGTGCCTCAAGCACAGTGCCCAAAAAAAAACCAAAATGGCTCTTTGTTTACCACAGGGTGTGTGTGAGAGTGAGTGAGTGAGGACTCAGGCGCTGCTGATTTGTTGACGTGTGTGTTTGTCTTGTTGATTCCTCTGTTTTGAGAGTGCTGTGGCGGACAGGAAGTGAGAATAATGGAGAGAGCTGAGGAATGCAGTGTTTTTGTTTTGCAGAGCCTTTCTAACCGTCAAACTGCTTCCGAGACCAGAAGAACCTTCACCAGCTCAGAATACATCACTTACTCGCTCTCGTTCTCTGTCTAACTTACTGGCCCAATCAGACTATACAAGCTCTTCTGTGTAAACCTGATCTGTAGTTTTAAGCAGCCACGACAAGTGACCGGAGTTGTCAGTTTGGTGGTGTTCTTGGTAGCCCCGCCCATTGGGGAGTCTGATTGGTCAAAAATACAGCTCCTCATTAAACATGAAACCTCTTCCGAATCCTCCTGCACGCGGGCGGGTACCCGACTGGTGAACCGCTAATATTTGATGTAACAGGTGGAATAATATATATAAACGTTGTCATTTTCAGTGCGGGTTCGGAATCAATAGGGCGCAGGCGGACTTCAGGTGCAATAGCCAAGACTATTTCAACTCAATCGGTACCCACTGATAGGCAGCTGCTTTCAACATTATCGTGCTTATTTGTAGTCTGAAGACCGCCAAAGATTTCTAATTACAACACTATTTGCAGCATTGAGCATTGTATCCATTTGTGCTCGAACAGAAGTGATTGGCAGCATCAGTTATAAAGGGACCACTCTTTGCTCTCTCTCTGCATAATCTATGTACAATTTGAACAAGTTTTATTTTTCATGCTGCTAAGAGGACCAATGGCCACATACACTGCAGAGTTTCAGGAGAGACAACCACATTTAAATGCATGAGTGAATTTGCTAAAATATTCCCCATAGCATATTACATGGAGTGTCTGTATAGCCTATGGTGTGATGCACATTTTTCAAAATAGCCTGTATGGGTGGATATTTCTGTTGGCAAAAGTTTAGTATTGTCTACAGTTACACAACGAATGCACAAATGCCTAAATGTTGGTTTGATTGCTTGTTACATGAGAAAATAAATAAATTTTGTCTTCCTGGTGTAGTAGATTTAATGCTTGAGTGTTCTTTAAGTTAATGCTTTAATGATTAAGTGTGGTTCAGGTTATGGTTTTTGTCAAACAGGTCTGGTACTGAAGATATTCAAGTTTTTGATATATCCAGAAGATATATATATATATTTTTTTAATTAAGCTGATATTAGTTTTTTTGTAATATTGAAAATGGTAAGAATTTTGTAATTTCAATGGTATAAAAAATGATGGTATCATAACCTTATTTAAAGCAAATAACTAAAATAACTATATTGTGATATAAATCGTTATCGTGAAATAAAATGACTCATATCGTGGTATAAGATTTTGGTCATATCGCCCACCCTAGTAGGATCAGTTATCATGATGCTTTGATGCAGCAGATTTGGGTCCACATGTAGTGTGGAATGACAATAAGTGTACATCTCCACACTCTGAAATGTTTATGCTGTTGATTCGATTTCTCTGGAGCTTTTCTAGATACTAGAGCTGAACGACATTGGAAAAATCTATGTGCGCGTGAGTCCTATTGCGCTTGATGCCTGACTTGACTTAAAACGCATGCAAATGATAAACTTTCACTCTACGATGGTTAAACTTTGTAATTAATCTGCAAAGTCACATGCGTTCCTAACCGGGGGAGAGCTGGCTCGTATGGATCAATTATGACACTTGACATCGCACATCCTGTGATGTGACTATCGCAGATGCGCACATCGCAATATCGATGCTAAAACGATATATCGTGTAGCCCTACTAGATACTGTTTTAGATAGTCTTGCTCGTTCACAAGCTGTACGCAATAAAGAACTGAACAGTCACAGGGACATTTGAAGACATTGTTTTGTTTCATACACTCGTTTTATTTTTTTAATGTTACAGTGTGAGAAACCTATTCAATGCGTAAGTGAACTGTCAGCACAAATGTGCTGCTTTTGTAGAGCTCCCAGCGATTCTGGATAAATTGAATCTCATTTTTTATTTTATTTTTTTAAACTGAGATCACAATTCTGAACAGCCAACTAAACAAAATAACATCTAATTTGCTAGAGGTTGACAATTATTTTAAAGGTGCCCTAGAATTTGAAATTGAATTTATCTTGGCACAGTTAAATAACAAGAGTTCAGTACATGGACATGGCATACAGTGAGTCTGAAACACCATTATTTTCTCTTTCTTATTTAAATCTCGTTTTTGAAAAACACCCTGGAAAAATAGGCGAATCTCCACATAACACAGACTGTGACGCAACAGTCAAACAACACATTTACGCGCTACACAGTTTGCTGTTTTTTGTTCTTGATTCAACGTGAAAAACCTATCATTGTAAAATTATACGGTTACATTATAATAATTTACATGTTTTTACCATGTTAAAAATAAAATTGTGGCTGCTGAAAATATTATTTCAACACATTCTAGGGCACCTTTAAAAGATCGATTTGATTGAATGATTCATTGACTCACTCATAAATACTTCACTTGTGTCATTACTTGATGAACCAATGTTTTTTTTTAACGGACAAAAAAAGACATATTTTAACAGTCACTTGTCAGTCACCACGTAGTGGCGTAACAATGGATGTTATCGATACAATCGTCATTTGATGTGTTACTTTCAAAAGGTTATTCTCTATTTTGATCACTTCCATGGATCAGTGTTTATATCTGAACTGCAAACTCCCAGAAAAGAAGAAATCCCAGTTCTTCTGTGATAATGGAAATATTTGTAACACAGAAATAAGGATACTGTGTGGTTGAAACGACTGTTTGTGAAGCTGTTTCATACCAATACACGACAACTGCTCACCGGCTCAGCGGCAGTGCCGACGCAGACTTGAGTGTTGCAGTGCTATTTTGTCTGTTCTTTAAACAGCACTCATCTTGCTTCAGCTCCACTAGTATCTGTCTCAGTTGGAGGAGGAGCCCCACTCCCATCAGGCTGTTCACTAGTAACGATTCAGCAGTGATCATACAGCTTGGCTTGAGAGTCTGCTTGAGAAAGTGGATCTCAGTATGTTCATACTGCATGTTTGATGTGTCTGGTCAGTGTCCCTCATGTTTTGTTTAAGCTCACGTTACAACAACAGATTTGAGTCTTTCTGTTGGTTGAGCCTCCAGCACGTTTCAGTTAAAGCAAATCGCTGCTTGTTAAGAAATATTTAGATTTATCCCATTCTTGTTCTCAGGATTGCACTCATGTAAATCTCAATTTTAAAAATGGTTTACTAATTATAACTACTGCAACCCTCGATCTACGTCTTTAAAGGTAATATGACTGTAGGAAGTGTTGGTAACTTTGTGTGTGGGTGTGTGTACATGCAAATATATGTGTGTTGACACATTGTTTTCATTAGCTGTGGAGGCTTGTTTAAAATGTGACGGTTGAGGAAATGCAGACATGTGATTCTACTGGAGGCTGCAATGAACTCAACTATACACATTTACTATCATAAAAGTCAGTCTTTTTTCTTTTGTCATCTCACCAGAGCTTGTATTTTTATGAAAAGGAAATATGAGTTTTGGTTGAGTTGCACTAGACGTATTTGCAATATGTTATTCAGAGTTATGTTTCTTGTTGGTGTTTATTGAGATTGTCTTCAGGTATGTTATTTGTGCTACATTTTAGGTGTTGTTATGGTTAATAATGGTGTTGAACGGTATATAATTGAAAGAGTCATCTTAGGTTTGGTTTGTCCTCTTGTGGTGGTGCACACTGTCCTTTTATCATCACAAAGGTTGCTAAGAAAGAACCACTGTTAGCTTTAATGAAGGTGGTTCTGCTCTATGGTTGGACTATATCCAGTTGGAACAGTTGACATGTTTGGATCTCCTTGTAAGTTTCCCAGGAATGTACAGGGAATTTTTGGAATTTAGAATGTCCGCTTTGTTAAAAAGTGATCACTTCAAACTGCAGCGTTTCAGTGGTCGGATTGTGAGATTGTGGTCGGACTAAAGCAATACACTTAAAGGAATAGTTCACACAAAGGAAGTTGTTTTGAAGAATGTCGGTAACCAGACAGTTGATGGACCCCATTGACTTCCATAGTATTTTTTTTTTCCTACTATGGAAGTCAATGGGGTCCATCAACTGTCTGGTTATCGACATTCTTCAAAATAACTTCCTTTGTGTTCAGCAGAAGAAAGAAATTCATACAGGTTTGAAACAACGTGAGGGTGAGTAAATTGACAGAATTTTCATTTTTAAGTGAACTATACCTTTAAAGATATAGTTACAGATTTAAAAAACAGAGGCATAAATAAAGAACCCTAAACTCTAACAAAGAACCATTTTTAGTATAGAACTGTTCTTCAGGATGATATGGTTCTAAATAGAACTGTTTACTATGTGTAAATAACCTTTAAGAACCATATGTTTAGAACGTTCTTAAAGGGTAGCCTAATCATGCAAATCATGCACACTTTATTCTACATGTAATTGTTCAATCCCCCTTTTTTTAAATTAGATTTAGCCTACAGACCAAGAAATTTTTTGCCAGCATCTTTACATATTAATCGGACTTTAGTCGGCCTCTGCATTGTGCACTTGCTCCAAGAGGTGATGTACGTGTATTTAATCCTTCAAATATTTTGGGCTGTCACAATATTTTAGATTTTAAAGGGCATATTGCAGGTTAGAGGACCCAACGAGTCAATGTATAGAAAAATAATGTAGGAACTATATTTTCTTTAAAATATTCTTATAAATACACTACAGAAGCTTCTGGAGACGTTTTTGTGAGAAAGTTTTACTTCCGCGTCTGAAAATGGGCGTGGCAGCCTACTGGCAGGCGTGACGTAACGGGCGGGAGAGCGGTCGATTCAGACAACAGGAAAACAATGGATCGCAATGATATTTCGGACGCTGAGGAAATACTTACTCGTATGACGGACCACAGTCGTACAATTATGAGCCTGCTATACTGCCAAAAGAGCAGGGACAGGCCAGGATTAATGTTAGACAGAACGGTCAGTTCTGACCGTCAAATTGAGTTGTGGTGTGAGGAGAACCAGTGGAGAACAGGAGAGGTGTCTTGGTGAGAGAGACCAGGAGAGTTGTCTTGGTGTCTTGGTGAGAGAGACCAGTGTTGGCTTATTACTTAGATATCTAACGTTACACGTTCGCTAACGATATACACTGTTCTCACAATATTGTACAGATTATTACCATTTTATATCAGGACAGCAGACATGAGTATGTTTAGGGTAAATATATACTATTAAATGTATAAAAACTAGCCTATACTATGTTTGTATTGTACTAAAAACATACCCAAGTACATTTTTAATACATATTTTTCACCTGGGTTATAACATAAACAGAAAATTAAAGATTTGAATATTCAAACAACCTAGTAATTTTGTTTTTCAATTACAAGTTGCCTCTATTAAGGGTATGACTACCTATATCAGACTATTTGATGCCATTGGTACAGTATAAGACGATCAATATTCTTGCTTCGGCATCACATGTTAAACTCCATCATATCGCCGGGATGATAATCCTCCGATCTGAAGTGAACGCTACACACGACCGCGTTTTTCGAAGCCGATGCGGAAGAGAAATCCCGTCTCTTCACCTGCACAAACCGTACCAGGCACGAAAGATACCGTCCTTTTTCTTGTTATAGAAACCTGTGGACTCGATGTCCTGACAGGCCAGAGTTTTTGCAACCTCCACAAACACAATAATTTACCATGACGATGACAAATTAAAATACAAAAACTACCGAAACCACACTGACTCACGACAGCTCTTACCAGCCTACTCTGCACTGAGCCGAGGCTAGACTCCCTGTCGTGACGTAAAATGACGCGATGTTGAAAAAAAAAGCAGTTTTTTCGAGCAGTCCAAGAAACGCTCACTTTATCTACTAAATTAGTGCCCTTGTGTCGGTTTAAAACATTTTATATCCTGCATTAACTTTTCATATGGTATTTTCATACAAGGTTATATATTAATTTAGATTTTTTTTTTTACCTGCAATATGCTCTTTAACTACACTATTATCATGTTAAGATTTCACGTTAATCATACTAGTGCAAGATCTGTAGATATTTTGAATTAACATTGCTATCAGTCAAATCAATCTTTAGTTTCGCTTTACTTTGATGGTCCCTTTAACACATTCGGTTGTCTATAAGGAACATTGCACCTACACGTCTACTAACTATCATTAGAGTATTAGTAGACTGGTAGGGTTAGGGTTAGAATAAGTTGACATGTAGTTGAAAAGTTACTTATAGTCAGTAGAGTGCATCACAATAAAGAGTTAGCAGATATTAAGCAGACAGTCTACTAATACTCTAATTAGAGTTAATTGACATGTAGTTGCAAAGTTATTTAGTCAACAAAATGTTCAAAAGGGACCATCAAAATAAAGTGTTACCCAATCTTTTACTTTGCGATTTAGTGTAAAACACAAAACAATCGAAATACGAGTGTAGTTAAGCAAAGAGAGTTTATAACCTTAACTGTACAAAAAGGACTTGCTGTTGATCGGCACTTCCTGCAGACTTAACTTTTTGCGAAATCCAAAAAACTCCCACATTGTGTTATTGTCTTCTTCCTTTTTCCATTTTATGATGGGTGTCAAGCAACCAGCATTCAGGTGAAAGTAACACAGCCATTTACTATGTTGAAGTGTCAAACAGGTTGTCACTGCAACTGGATTATCTGTTATCGTTTGTGTAATTAATTAACAAATCTGTATTTAATGTTTAAATATTACGGTTATTTTCATTACAGAAAAGCATTGTCATGTAGCTTGGGTTTCCCCATGTTGCCTTGCGCGCAGCGCAATTTTATTCACGCTGCTAGGCAGCCTGGATTCCATGGACCAGATTTTCGCCTCAGCGAGGGGACCAATCACAGAACGGGGAGGGAGCAGCAAGACGATGACGACACACCTAGGGGTGTAAATCGGACAGTTCATCACGATACGATACGATATCGATTCTCTAAGCCAACGATACGATATTTGCTGATACCTCAAAAAATTCTGCGATTCGATTAAATTTTCTGATATTTATCGATATTTAGATATTATGTGCCAAGTGTACACAACCAGTTATGGTTATTAACTCACAAATGCATCCAAAAATGTATATCATGAAAGTTTAATTAAACTCTTTAAAAATTGCACACCCTCTCCCAATTGGGACATTAAGTTGTTTGTTACAAGTAAAAAAAAAAAAAAAACATGAACAAGAACGGAGTTATCTGTTGTTGCAAATGAACTTCATTTTCATATATCATGTTTTTTATTTTATTTTTTTTATTGTGCATTTGAATATCAATCAAACTGCAGCTGGGTTGTTTTGATTAAGTAATAGGCCAATAACAATTTGGCCACATTTCATGTTTCAGAGTTACACAAAGCCAAGTAATTGCTATGATAGCCTACATAATAAAACATTTGGTTAATGTAGGCTAACTAAACGTTAATCTCCTCAGCTGACATAGACGCCAGTCAAACTTTGTTGTGATTAACGTACCTGCAATACAGAGAGGTTTTCCCTCACCACTAACGTGCTGTTTTAGCAAGATTCTGTGAAAAAGTTGTAGATTTTATTTTCCTTTTACGCTTCGAAGATATCACTGTCTGGTTCATCAAGTTCGTTGAACTCCATCCTCGATCACTTTTAGTCAGCTTTGACGAAACTCCTCTCAGCTAGCGCGTCTTTTCAAAGTGACTTGCAACTTTGTCACATGACCTGAATACTGAGCACTGATTCGCTAAAACAGACTTTTTGAGTTGTGTTCACAAACAAGGGTGCTTGTCGTTTCTGCTGTAAAACATGAACTCGCGATTCCTTGACAGTGGAAAATACCGGCTTTTGTGACAAAGGGTTCAGTCAATCTTGTCAAGCGTCTATTTCAGCTGAGAAAAGTTACGTGAGGATGTGGAGAGTGTCAAAATAAAGGTACAGCATATCGATACTTGATGTGTGGCATTGATGCATCGTATCGTCAGACGTTTGATCGATGTATCGATTGTTACACCCCTAGACACACCGAAGCAATTTGTTTATATCTATGGATCCAACATGGCAGCAGACGCTTAAAGTTACTTTTCAGATGCAGCCTTAGAAATTGTTCTAAGTAGTTTAGAACGCAATTTCGATTTTAGTTTCCTCGTCTAATTTCTGTCGCTCTATATATGTTATCTGGTATAATTGAAACGATTGACTATGAGCTACGTACAGGCGCATTTGATAGACATTCGTAGAACCCAATAAACGGCTCTGGGCATTCGTAAACCATGCCTCAAATACGAGAAAATGAACATGTGGTTCCCAGACCCACGTCTCAATGAGACTAGGTCTGACGTTAGCCAGGCTAATTGTCATGTATACTTGGACAGAGATTAAGTCTGTACCTTCTCATTAGTCTCAGGTGAGTGGCATCATCTGGTCTCTTCTTATCTGTCTAACACAACTCAGAAAAATTACCTTACATACTTCATAAACATTGCTAAAAGTGTCACAGTGCCAAAAAACTGAGCTTTAATGTGTTCTTTACAGCTTTTCTGTTTCATAAACTTCCTAAGATGTATTTCAAGCTCATGATAACTTATAAATTAGTGACTTATGTTCTGACTCAGGACTGTCATTGCTAACAGTGTGATTACCCTCATATTTATCTGATGCTTATTGCGCAATTTATCTTACATTAGAATGAACTTGTACTAAAAAGAACTAATGAATGGTCAGAAAGATGCACAAACACATCTTCACCATATGGATGATGGATTAATGACTGCATGCTTTTTATGGCTCATCTGAACACTTACTGGGATAATATAAAATGGCACATGGTATTTGTGTGTCACCCTGCTGTGACCCATCACATGCTCTGGTCTCTTCTGTTTTTCTGCTGGAAAAGAAAACACAGATAGCCTGCTGCTGTATCAGTTCAGGACTCTCAGATGACTTTTTTTAAAGACATCGCATCTAGAGCTTAACTTTATTGAGTCTTTTTTGCTGTCAGAGACCAACAGCAGCTATGATTACTGTTGAAAATTATTGTACGTATAAATTAGACAATCTATAAAGCCTTTAGTGCAGCAGTGACCATTCACTTTTTTAGCCTCCTTCCGTGGTTTCCGTAAGCATTTTCCCCATTCACATTTCCCATATAGATTTTTAAAAAGTTCTTGTTATAAACCATAAATCAAAACCCCAACCCATTATGAGGTGTATTACAACATTTCTAGCTTTGATTTTAAGCAAAGTATTTGACAAAGGTATAAGCCTGTATTTAACGGCTTAATATATATAGACATTTACACTTTTTTTGTGTGTGTGCGTGTAATTCACAGTGCTTCATTGAAGTGGGTGGGCGCTGCAGAGTCCATTAAGCATGATTGGCTTGTTTCCATTCTCTGATTGGTGGAGACTTCTCTGCAGAATCATTGATAATTTACCGGAACCTGATTTATGGACTAAAGTTACTGCCTGCGTTGTCAGAGCAGTTGTGGCTTACACAGTACGTGAGTGCAAACACTTTTTATATGTTGCTATATAGCAACACAGGATTTCAGGTGCCACTGCTTTTCAAAATGTGTCAAAACAAGGAAAGTACACAGTGCATTATCAGTGTTTCCTGTGGGGCACTATAGTGAGCATTAGAATCTCTAATGTCAGTTTTCTCTTTCAGGTCCAACCCTGTCATGGCTCCAACAGTTTGAATATAATCTTGCTGAGGAAATTAAAGTTAGTTAAACTGTTGACGTTTTAGAACTAGCTACCTAAATAACACATCCATGTATAATTGCACAGTTTCTTTAAAATAACTCTGTTGCCCCCTTGAGTGCTGTCTGGTTTTATAGCGCATGTTCTTATGAACGTGAATTCTGGGAATGTTGCATGTCCTGCAGAGACTTTACCACATGATTGTTGGACAGGCATACAAACACTCGCCTTCACAATGAGACTTTGTGCTTATCTGCTTTCTAGCTGCCATTTCAGGCTGAGCTGTAGCGTGCACAGTTTGCGTTTTTTTTATTCATCACCATCCAGTAGGCTACTACTGATCATGAGAATTGAATTGGACACATGACTGAATGCCTTTCCTGTGTTGTTTCACAAATGGCAAAACATGCAAACAAAGATGTGCAGGTCCAAACACCTTTTTAGCATTTGTGAGACAAAAGTTGATGTGGAATTGTCTTTACACAACACTGTAATACTACTAATTGTCTATTTGGATAAAGTAAGCTTGCTGCGGTAGTCAGTGTTACCGGTGTTCAGCCATACACCGATTGTATGCATGCACCGGCCCCACTGTTTTTTTGCTTTTTTTTTATAGAAATACATTTTGTTAGTTCAGTTGGACAACAGACTCAATAATTATAAACTGAAAGTGTCTGTCTGCCCCATACAGCACAAACTACAGAGTGAAACAGGAGTCAGATTTGACTTATCGCATGACGATGTGAGGGATTACTGACAAGACTGTTATGGAGGATTTGGTGCACAACAGATCCTGAACAACATTGACAAATTTCTTATCTTGTAAAATGTGTGGTCAATACCACCTCTCTCTATACACAGAGTGTGTTAGCGAATTCAAAAGCAATTTCAATACCCCACATATTGATAGCGGCTCCCTGATGCCCACAAATTATACTATATCCCCCACTTGGTGTTGTTGCAAGTTTATTTACCGTGTGAAAATTTACTCCTCGTAAAATCCCTGGTGTGAAGTAGGGCTTCACGATATATCGAAATGATTCAAATATTGCAAATGTATATATTGCAATGTCCACATAGCGATATGCATATCGCAATGGCTTGCTATATCTGAATAATTTTAATAGGCTACTTCAAAAGCTGTGAGAAGTCAATGTTTTAGGTTAAAGCATATAGCAGAGAATAGACAGGGTAAGCGACTGTTACTTACAATTTGACTTGCCTGATGTTAATAGAAAATTACAATACAGAAAAAAAATACAGCAGCCGCACACTCAAACACTGTGCAAGATCAATTTATTAGCAAGCTTTCGGTCTTGCGACCTTCTTCAGGCTTGCCTGATGTTAAAAAGAGTTAAGCGCAATAAAACAACTCATTGCCATACTCACGCTGTCTAACACACCCAAAGTGCACAAACACAAATCTGCCTCTGGGACAGCATGCAATACCGAATTCAGTTCTCTATCATGGCTTATTGCACTCAAATGGTCAAATACACAGTTATGTTAAAATGTCTGTCTTGGCGAGTACCGGTAGTCTTGTAAACATACTCTGTTATGCCTTAAGCGAACGTAAACAGTTGGGAAAGATATCGGATATGAGTCAATAGGATCCGTGCATTAGCCTAGTTGGTCTTAAAGTGACAGCAGCCTAATACCGTAAACCTGCTGCTGTCTATGATAAAGAGAAAATGTTCTTGAACATCTACAGGTTTATATAACTGTATATTACCAAGTTAAGCAAAGTTTCCCTATTTTCGGGTGTTTTTGTTTACCTGGATGGTCTTGAACATCTACAGGTTTATATAACTGTATAGTACCAAGTTAAGCAAAGTTTTTTTTTTTTTTTTTAACACATTGATTTTAAGATGACATTTGTCAGATTTGTTCAGATTTTTCAGAACCTTTATTCTGTTATGTGTTTTTTTTTTTTGATTGGTGTAACTGTCTTTGTACTGTTAAGAGAAGGAGAGCTAAATGGGCGATTTTGTTTTTTTGCCCCTCTGCTCCGCCGTTTGTGTTCTTAAGAGAAAGACCCGTCTTTTCAGCTGGCCACTAAATCTCTATTTTTCTGCACTAAACTAGTGAATTTTCCCAAGATATATTCAGAGATGATAAACAAGATGTTATAGGATAATAATTTATTGAAAACCCAATTTTGACAAAAAACTGACATTCAATCTATTTTTAGACCTTACTGAAAATGTATATAATAAATATAAATAAATATATTTTTATTTTCCCTCAATATCGTGCAGCCCTAGTTTAAAGTGTCTGGAATGTCAGTGTGATCGTCCAGCCTGATGGTAATGGTTACATTTTGCAGGTTCTAATGCAGAATGGAGCTGTGGCATGCTGGAAACGGGAGGAACAAACACACACAAACACACAGAAACGCGCGCACAGCCCTAAATAAAAAATGGGATGAACAACAAAAGTGTCATCTCTTTGTACTCGAACAGACTGGCACTTTACAACACATAAACTGGGCTGTTATAATAAATACTAGCCCAAAAAATTGGCAAAGGAAATTAAAGTGATATTTTAGGTCAAATAGTTTGGATATGAGCATCTGCGTGATATTGATTACCACTTAAAAGAATTTAGGCTTACTGCACAAAATGGACAGTTATGTAAACCTGTTGAGCAAACAACATTATATTATGTGGACACAGGCTATTCTGATTATGTCAAATCTAGACTAGCACACACTTTAAAGAGGAAACGTGTCATTTCAGAAGGTTTATCAAAATACTCTTAACATATTGTGGTCCATGTTTGTTTGGACAAACAGTGATCACTGCCTCAAACACTCACCATTAGTTCAGCAAGAAGTTCTAGTTGTCTTTGTATATTAAACTGGTATAAGAGGACATATTGTAATGTTTTAAAAAAAGACACTTCACCTTTAAAATCTTCAATGGAGATTCGTCTGTACGTTCACCTGTGCTCTGCATCTCATTTGACTTTGGTTTGGAATGCAAATAAAATCGTTTGTTGTAGGTCAATCACAGTAGCCTGTGTGGATGAGACTTACTCTTAGTCTGCTGCTCCTGTCCTAACTAGTTTGGCAGTGACATATAAGTCTGCGCAGTGTATGACAATAAAAGGAGGCTGTCTGCAGCAGAATGGTCAGTACGAAGGGGTGGAAGACTGTGAGATTTGTGCTTGGATTTCACACCCGTTTCCTCTTGTTAATTGCCACCTGTATTAGCACTGTCATTTATAACAAAAGGGTAATTTCTGGCATCATATACAGGAAAACTAGTACTCTTAGTACCCTTTGTTTCAAGAAATACTTAAACGTTAATTGATTGTGGTCGTACTCCTCTAGTTCCATAGGTGCTGCAGGAAAATAGTCTTTCAGTGTGATCTTGCAATGCACTTTTTTGCTTTACTGCATGTGGCATTGAAGATACACTACCATTTAGAATAGAGGTCGACCGATTCATCGGTTTTGCCGATTAATTGGCACCGATAGTTGATTGGTAGAACTATCGTTATCGGCAAAAATCCATACCGATAGTTTTTTCCTGGTTGTGTCCGTTGCTGGAGCGGCTGAGAAGTTCGCGCTGTCATTCATTACACAGTACGAGAGAGCTGAGAAGGGTCTGCTGGCATTATGCAGTACAAGAGTGGCCTCTAGAGGTGTCATAAATACTATCACTGATGCCTCGTGTTGTTTATTTCGACACGTGACGCTGTGCGCTGCACTGAGAGCACACGCTGTGTGGAGAGCGCGGACATCAGATGCGCGTTTAAAGCACCGACAGCGAAAAGGTATTCATACAGTACATTTTGTCATATCATTATAAAGTGATTCATTTGTTGACTGGATGCTGCATTAGTAGAGAAAGAACCGCATGTTTGTTTGCCTTCAAGGCTGAGAGGACGCTAACATTAGTAGTACCTCAAGCGGTTAAACACTGACAAAAACAAACCTAAGTCCGACCCGAATGTTTAATGTCACAATTGTTACCATCTATTTGCATTAGATTTTAACGTTATACAGCTGGTCACTTTTATGCATTCATTATGCAGCGAAGTTGCATATTTAAAGCTAGACGTATAATAGTAAACTGATGTTCATACAGCCGACAGAAACATATAAACAAATCAGAAAAGCATTCGATTCGTGTTCAAAAAGAACTGATGAAAACATTTCAGTGTTTGAACTTGTTTGAACAGTGGAAAAACTTTTTAAAGCAAGATTCTGTGGCATTTCCTTCCTTATAATTACCGTTATCAATAACGCATTATAACAGCACACATCCATGTATCACAACGGACGCACGCTCTCATTTCATTCAAATACAACTTGCCGTCTTGCGTCTCCGTTTTCGATTGTATTTAACATGAAAGCAGAGTTGATTTATTGTTTACAGAGTTTGATAATATTGTTGTAATCATCTTGTATTGGATGAGTTTTGTACGCTGTACAAAATGGATGTAACGGTTAAACAGATAAATTTTGAATGTAACTGGTTTTATTTGTTAGAGTATTACTTTTTGTTTCAGTTTGAATGAATGTCTTTATTAACTTCAACATTTATTCATATTATATATTTATTTCATTTAGCATGTTTTCATGGACCATACAGTTTTAAAAAAAACGATATATATAGGCCTATATAATAAAGTTAAGCACTGTTTTACTTGGAGTGTTATGTTTAAGCAATAAGGTTCGAGAGGCTGTGCTGTATCGTGAATAATTGTTTTTATCCAGTATCAATTTAAAAAACTATCGGTTGATTAATCGGTGATCGGTAGGGGTGTAACGGTACACAAAAATCGCGGTTCGGTACGTACCTCGGTTTTAAAGTCACGGTTCGGTACGTTTTCGGTACAGCAAAAAGGAAGAAATGCCTGAGAAATTTCCTATTTATTAAAAGAAAAAATATTTTTAAGTAAGTGTGAGTTTTCCTGATCTTGAAACTTTCAGGTTTATAAATGGGGGTAATTTTTGAAGGATGTTAAAATAATGTTTTGGTCATCACATTAAAAATAACATATATATATATATATATATATATATATATTTATTTATATAATATTTATATAATATTTGAGTTTTGAAGTGCTGAAAAAAAAAATGTGTGAAGTACTTGAAAGCATTTCACTATTCCAGCCAAACTGGTTACAGTTAGTGTTACTACATTAAATCCATGGTGAATGTTGCTGATCTGTGGATTTAAAGCCTATTATTAGTTCATTCACGGCACAATGTTTTTCCTGGTTTCCGCGTCAGCGCTGTTTGATCTAATAGAGATCTACGGTTAATAACGAAGACGTGAACGCTTCTCACTAGATCTCGCAGCGATGTTATTACTTCAGTGGCGAATTCAAATGCTTTCTTTACTGGATCTCTAAGTAGGCTAGTAGGCTCAAGTAGGCTAACACTTCGCTTGATCAAGATCGGCTCGCGCTCATAGAGCTCGCGCTGCACAGATGTTGATGGTCCGAACTGATATACGGTCCGTAGCACAGTTTTGTTCCGCTTTCATTACGTTTGCCATTTGATGTTGCGCAACGTTGTGGTGATCGCGCCAGCGCGGATTTTGTCGGCAGGAAAAATGGTCCAAGGAATCGTTCGGTTTGAATGAGTACCGAACCGGAAGCCTCGAACCGAAACGGTTCAATACGAATACATGTACCGTTACACCCCTAGTGATCGGCAAGTATGGCCCAACCTAGCAATCGTTATCGGTAAAATGCACTATCGGTCAACCTCTAAATTAGAAACTTGGGGTCAGAAGTAAGGCTGAGCAATTTTTATCGATTCTGCGATATAAATCAATTTTTTTCCCCCAAGAAAGTATCGATACATAAGTACCATTCAAATCCCCCGTTTATCCCCGTTCGCTTTGCATTAAGAGCGATTTGGTCAGCCAGTCGCTAGTGGCCTGCTGTACGCCGTGTGCATCGATATTGACTCCCAGCTATATACAGTGTGCTAACCTCTAAAATCCAGCTGTATTCTAACAATAACTTAGCTCTCCTTGTTAGCTAGGCTCCTTGCATGCTGGCTAGTAACTTTTTTAAAAGCTGGGTATCCAACATAGAGAGAGAGAGCTCCGCAAATGCGCTACGGCACTCTGCAATCAAATACGATTTTAAATAGGCTTAGTAAAAATAAAGGAAAATCGATGTGGCGGTCAGTGTTGATATACAAATAAATGAATGTATGGGAAACCCTGCTTCCTACTTTATTTGTCAGGATTTGAGACCGTATTCGGTGGTGGAAAACACCGGCTTTAGGCGCATGGTGAACGCGATGGAGCCCCGCTATCCTATTCCAACCCGCAAACACCTCACCAAGGTTTGCATTCCCAGTCTGTACACTCAGACATGGGCACACGTCAAAGCCTCCCTGGCCAGCGTGGAGAGAGTTGCCCTGACGTGCGACGGCTGGACCTCGCGCACAACTGAAGCATATGTCACATGTTCAGTGTCAAGCTAAAAAAGCTGTCAAAGAAACTGTTCAGAACAGGCCACTTGCTGCTCTTTTTAACTCTCCATTGTTAATTGCAATACTGCACTTTATTTACTTTTCAAAGGCTTGTAAGCTACATTTTGCACTGTTTCAATAAATGGAACCAATTTTCTCAACACATCTTTGATTCATTTCTTCCAGCATTTGCAAGCTGTAGACTCTGTCCAGTCAGAGACATATATTGTGTAATTGTAAGTAGAGCTCGACCGATTTATCGGCAGGCCGATATTATCGGCCGATATTAGGCGTTTTCCAAACTATCGGTATCGGCGTTTATAATGGCCGATAAATGAATATAAAAAAAAAAAAAAAAAAAAAAAACGGACGAAACACCCTTCAACCATGTCATGAGTGTTGGAGTTGTATTGTTTGTCCACCAAAGGGCACTCTACACCGTCCCTGTTGGCAACACTCGTGTATAACCTATGTGTATAACGCGCCACACATCCTGCAATCTGCTGATCCAGCCAGAGTCAGGCAGAGAGAATCCGTTATCCGCGAGTGAGATCATCAGTGAAGTGTGTTCATGCCATGGTGAGTTGGTCACATACATTGCTTGAATAACAATTAAAAGAACATCCCCATCAGTTCTCTTAACTCAAATAAGCATGACAAAATTTGTGACTATCATGTCCAGTTTTGCTGCTGTTAAATAAGCCGAGAGTGAAGCGGAATTAGCTAGTAATAATTACGTTACGTTGTTACAGTGTAGTTGACTGACTGTCCTTTTAACTTTTGACAATGTGACTGAAGTATTTCTTTAATAGCGCGTGACAGTTATAGCAATGAGACGTATCATCTCTCCTTGGCCTGTTATATTGAAAATGTTTTCAGGGTTTCCCGCAGCACTTTGAAACTAAGGCGGCCGCCTATGCAACACGCCTGCCGCCTTAACTAACGTTACGTCGTCAAAATTTTTTATATGAGCGATATCCGCCGTGTTACTGTTTTGAGGACAACCAAATATAGTTGCGGTTCTATATTTTTCTCTCTCAGCACGTCATTCGGGCATTAGCACTCCGGGTGTAAAAGGAAATCCTTAACAGGCAGCCGTTCGCACAAACAGCGCAATCGGCTCGTTAACACAGACCGACTGAATGACACTTCAATTTAAGTTGAAAATCTCAAATGAAGATTGCTGAACTCCAGCTTGTCTGTGTCTTCAGATCATCCGTGCTTCTTCAGCAGTGTAGAGCGCACGCGCGCGCGGTTGCTGATATCCAGCAGTGTTTTTAATGTTGATGCAATGTTTCCCGAATATCCATCCACACGATTTCAAACGTGACATTGATTTTATACAACAGTTAAAAAGCAAAACAAAAGGGTAACATTAAGTGATTTACTACATTTAAAACGGTATACTCAGGCTTATTGCTCTATTTTGCAACGAAATCTGTGGCTTTGAACGAATCGTGAGATTCAATGAATGACTCGATAACTCACACATAAAGACAATGAGTTACCGCCACCTACTGGCGATTTTAGTATAATATTTTATACTGTTAGCAATTTATAGGTAGTATATAGTTCAAAGTTATATTTATGAAGCTTACCAAGTCTTTTAATACTGGTAACTTTGATTTGGTTGTTGTTGTTTTTGTGTTTTTGTTCAAAGGACTTTGTTTCATATCTTAAGTTTGTATTTTTATACAGTTTATTTATCAGAACTTTAATATATTTTGATGTTCCTCTGTTCTGTTGTGACAATAAAAGAAACAAATTTCCTTTAAAAATGCATTATCATATTATTTTAGTTAAAACTCATAAATAACTACAAATAACTAACGTTTGGGAAATCTGTTAATGTTTTGTTGCGCGTTTCTGGGAAAAAAAATATCGGCCGATATATCGGAATATCGGATTTTAAAACCAACAAATATTTGTATCGGTATCGGCCTTCAAAATCCTTTATCGGTCGGGCTCTAATTGTAAGTAAATGGAACACTCACAAGATGTCACAAATCCCTCTGTCCCCTTTAAATCTTTCAGAAAACGATGTAAGTGTATCGAATTATATCGAATCGCATCGTTGGCTGAATATCGTGATATATATCGTATCATGAGCCGTGTATCGTATCGTGAGATTAGTGTATCGCTACAGCCCTAAGGGTCTGGTATCCATGGCAGTCCTAAACCTGCTAAGGTACCAACATAACACACACAGCAAAATATTGTCTAATTATTGTTATCGAGAAATCCCAGATAATATTGAGATAATTTGTCTATCGCACACCCCTAGTAAATAGTTCAATTAAAATTATACAGTAAAGATACTTACATTGTTACAAAAGATTTGAATTTGAAATAAATTCTTCTGAACATTCTATTCATCAAAGAATCCTGAAAAAAAGTATCAGTGTTTCCCAGAGATTAAAGTTCTTTGGATTTCCAATTGATTGCAGAAAGGCCATGTATGAAAATTTAATGGGGGCTTGGTGCAAAAATGGCAGCAAAATTAACAATGTTCCTCAAATTCAAGATACAGGAGTAGAAATTGCCCCTGACTAATAAATCCAGTACGTCTGCAAGTGAAGTAAATAAACAATAATAAATTGTTGATTGTGGCATTAGGCTATATTTAGATCTGCTCACATTGCGTAAAAACATTATTTGTACGTGTTCTCCAATCACATGTTTCTGTTGATTTTATGAATGCAATGGCTAAACAGAAGCGTTTACATTGAAAACACTCACCGAATGAATTCTGTACTCTTGCAAATTCTCTCATAAACAACGTGCAGATGCTGTGCAAGTAAGAGGAGCATTGTGCAGTGTAGTCAGCTTCTTTGATTATAACAGGAGAATTTCAGAGTGTGCAGATCTTGTGCGCTTCAGTGATAGGGAAAATTTTTGCTTGCTCTCTGTAAATAATTTATTCACATATTGAATGACTTTATTGTTTTTCATGCTGCTAGCTAAGATAACCAATGTGTCGCACCTCATTCTCTTGCAGTCGTCAGCGCGACTCTGACTAGCCAGCCTTCGTTACATATGCAATACAAGAGTATTTGTATTTTTTATCATAGCTAAAGCGCAACAAAATAGTGCTTCACGAAAAACAAAGCGCAGACAATGAACGAATGACAAGGAAGCACAAAAAAATTAATGTACAGTACACGATAGTAATTACAAACAAGAGTTTTTGTTAGTTGCCAACAGCACAGCAACTCCAGACACACGATGACACTCAAACCCAGTGTTACTCACGTGTGGAGCGAATCGAAGCAACCACTGCATCTGTTTTCAGACCTTCCTGCTTAGCTCTCTCCAGCACTGGAAAGCTTTTCTAATATTAACGCAGATCCTAAAGCTCTTGCCCAGTCATAACCCTTCATTTTTCAGTGATTTCTTCTGAGCTTTTCTCTTTTGTATTGTCTCATCTCTATTTCTGTAGCCTGGGAAAACCCAGACAACTTCCGGCAAATTTAGATTTGCTCTGAAAGTTAGTCTGGAAAAGAGCTCATTCAAGCCCATTTCCAATCCGCCGAAATCGCGGCACCAATCAGAAACGTTGGGGCGGGCTTTACACGATGATGACAACGTCTGGATTTTGAAGCAGATTTTTGTAGCCTACACAACAAAGATGGATGCCGCCGTCGAACATCACTCGTTCGAATCAGCTATAGCGTCTGCGTCTATATAGCGTCTATAGCGATTTAAAATTTCCTTTTCATTATAACCCGAGCAAAGAACAACACTCAAAGCCTTCATGTCTAAAAAATATGTTATCGCTGTCTTACCGTCTGGATTCGGCAAAAGTCTGATATACCAGTGTGGCGAGCAGGACGATCGAGGCCGATGGACGTGAGAGAACGGCGTGAGTGAGGCCGGTCTCGCATCTCTCACGGAGGAGCGGAAGCATAAAAGGAGGAGCGACGACGGTGAAGATCGAGAGAGGACAGGCCTGAATTTTATTTGATGTTTTGTTTTATCATGTGTGGCGGCAGTCGACCGTGAGGGACTTTGTATTTGTTTTATTTTGTCATTAAAATGTGTGAATGTTCGCCGGTTTCCGCCTCCTCCTTCCCATAACAACGAGCCCCGTTGGTCAATACTAAACGAATGGTTGGGTCTTAGCCATAGACTGTCTTAGCGAGAGCCCTCTGCATACGTCATCTCCTTCATCGCTCTGATTGGTTTTAGGTCTATCCAATTGCGCCAAGAGGCATTTGAGGGACGTTCGTTGGTGACGCCCCTTTGGAAATGATTTGTCTATGGAGCTTTGCCAGACCCTAACTCAGTTTAAACTGAGAAGGGTCTGGTTTTAACCAGGCTACTATTTCTGCAGTCTTTCTTCAATTCTCCCTCTTGCTCGTTCTCTCTCCCCCACCGTCATACTAATGCTGATTGGCTACACACGTTTGTTGTTGTTTGTTTGTGTGTTGGTCCGACTAATTTCCAAACAGCATTTTTTAAATATCGCTTACCCCACCTTTAATATGAGTTCATCTTTATTTAATTTTTACTGTGAAGACTATGGAGTGTTGATTTGATTTTTCAATTTATGTACCTGAATACTACTGTCACTACCTACCACAATATATCTTTAAGCACTGTTTATTTAATTTGTATAGCCTATCTGTTCTATTGAATTTATTTGTAGTAAAAATGTTTCTTGTGCACCAAATCAGCATATGAGAATGATTTCTGAAGGATCATGTGAGACTGCAGACTGAAGTAATGATGCTGAAAATTAAGATTTGTCATCACAGGAATAAATTAAATTAGTTATTTGCAATTGTAATAATATTGCAAGATATAATAAAATAATATTTCACAATATTACTGTTTTTATTGTATTTTTTAATCAAATAAATGCAAGCTTGGTGAGCTTAAGAATCTTCAACAAAAAAAATTGACAATTGAACAGTAGTGTATGTTTGTACCCCAATACAAGTGTTCCAAGTTTTTAAATGGTTACATAGAAACTGGTCCTATAGGGCTCATTTCAAGTCTGGCTCCATCCCAAACTTTCACACACACTCTCACTCAGTAAATATTGCACAGTCCTTCACCTCCCTAAGCAAATGATTGCTTTCCCATGATCATTCAGCAGTTAGCTGTGTTGAGATAGGCCTATCGGGCGGTTTCTCTGGCAATGGTTTCTTCTATCCCTCTCACACTGTACTTCTGAGTTTTCTGTTGGCACACACACACCTGTCATTTCTAACCAACATAAATATGAATTAGGGCTGCACGATTTGAGGAAAATGTCATATTGCGATTATTGAGGTCAATATTGCGATTGCGATTTGCGATATAATAAACAAATGGTTTCATGAGTCAACTTACTTGGTTCTAAAGCAAAATGCACACACAGATTAGTGATACTTCTGTGTATTAATGTGTATTTCTCCACTCAAACTAGCAACAACAACTAAATGATTAATAACACCTTTAATGATCAATAAACCATTGATGTCTGGATAAAAATGACATTAATTATAGCCATCCAACATTACAGTGATTCTGTCATTACAAGTGAAAGCTATCCATTTTTTAGAAACATTTTAGGCTTCAAAAAATATAA
The DNA here is from genome assembly GCA_031834385.1 of Semotilus atromaculatus. Lineage (NCBI taxonomy): Eukaryota > Metazoa > Chordata > Actinopteri > Cypriniformes > Leuciscidae > Semotilus > Semotilus atromaculatus. The sequence goes on along the minus strand of JAULUF010000009.1, from coordinate 13,309,139 downwards.
CAGCTTTTAATTGAAGTAAACTTCAAACAATCCTCACATAAACCCATAATAAATGTCATATTTACCTGTGCCCTTCCTGTCTAAACAGGTAGGACATATACAGAAATTGAATAAAGTAATCAAACAGTTTGCATAAATTATATACTTGGCCCTAATCCTTATTAAAGCTACAGAAGTTATTTAATCAAGATCAGCGACCGAGTAATTTTCTCTGTCCCCTTTCACTGTTCTTTGATTAGCTTTACTGAAAGAGCATTATTGGATGCTGGCCCTTTAAGAGCAGCCGCTGTTGACAGAGACGCGGATCTCACACGCGCCTCATTCTCTCACAACTCTTTACGTCCATCATAAGACTGCTCTTATGTTATGAAGATACTCGACAAAACGATATTTTGGCATAATTGTGTGTTTTATTGTTCGTTCAAGCGCGAAAGAGAACTGTATTCTGGCGCGCGGTCTGTGCATGCGCATGACACTGGCCGTGCGCGTCTTTCTGTGTGTCACAGTCAGGACATTCACAGGCAGCGCGCTCTCTTTTGACTAGTCGGGCTCGTGCAAGAATGGTTTTCGCACGAATAAGAGCGGGATCATGTTACACTAGCCAAAGGATGACGAAAAATAACAGATGGTGCGTTAATAGCCCTAATTAGTTTATTTCATATAAAATCGCAGCATTTTGCGTCATATAATCGCATAGGCTTGACATCGCGATTACGATTGCGATATGATTAATCGTGCAGCACTAATATGAATGGAAGAGTTCCTAAGAAAATAAACTCTTTACAGTCATATTTACTCACCAATTCAGCATGTCACCAAAGCCATGCCTCAGCTTTGCCGGTGTGTGAAAATGGCAAATGTACGGTGCAAAACAAACCACAATTCTGAAAACAAATCAACAAATTTATAAACGCAATGGAAAGACTAAAAACAACTGAACAAGTTAGAAAACATAATTCCGAAAACAAAATCACAAATCAGAAAACACGACAAATCTGAAAACAAAATAAGTCAGAAAACACAACAAGTCAGACAAAACAGAAAAGGTAGGTTCTTTGTTAATGTGTGTTTGCATACCACTGCACAGCCTGTTCACGCAGACAGCATACATCATCTTCAGTGGGTTTCACGTACACTGTGCAGACAGAGCAAGAATGGCAGGCAAACAACCTAAATTTCCTTCTGAACTGACAAGTGGCATCTACATTTCAGGTTTGACAGTACAGTTTTGAAAGTCGTTGACTTTGCCCTATGCAGATACTTCAGTGAGAATCGACTGTGTTGCCGTTTTGTCCTGAAATCGTATATGAATAAAGCTGAAATTACTCCAGGTCATAAGTTGTCATAAAGGAAAGAATGCACTGTCAATTTCTGAACTGCAGTTATTTCACAATCGCATACTTATGTGTGCAAGCAAGCGCTTCAGTTTTTTCACCTCACTATTCTGTAATGTTTTCTCACTGCTGAATGACACATGATGTAATCCAATAACTTGCTTCTGGCTTGTGCGTGTTCATGTGTTTTGGAGGCGTGGATTTGGACAGCGATTTGCAGGGAGGGTGGGATCATATGCTTTTAATGCTAGCAGGCTAAAGTTAGCATTTCCCAGATCACCTATTGCACCTTTAATGCTACAAACCCTGATTTTTATTAGAGATGCACCGATTGATTGGCTGGTGACCGGAATTGGCCGATTTTCACGTGATCGGCCATGACCGGCGATCGGCCGGTCAGTCTGGCATATGCCGATTTTATGCCTGTCAAATGCACTCGGGCGCCGCATGATTAACATTGCGCAACATCAGCATCACACGTGCACACAGCCTTTCAGACCGCAAGCGCATATTTTTTTGACGGCGTGCATATTAATCAATGAGTGCATTCACACCGGGAGCGGGAGCAGCGCGTGAGCAGCAGTGAAACGAGTCTATTTGCTGCAGCTCATGCTCAATTAAAGTGAAAGCACACTTTTGATGGACAAAATAGCCTAAATATGATTTCTCACAAAAAGTGCCCAAAATGCACAGCATTTACGTGTTTTATCAAGAACTGGAGTAGGCTATGTCAGAAAAGAAAACGTAGACTCAAAAATAATTATAGAAAATGAACCCATTTAAACTTGTTTTTATAATTCAGTTTGTACAAGTGATTACAAAGTTTAGTTAGCTAAATGTATATCTAAAAAAATTATTGGATATTGGATGTGAAAAGGAAATGGTTATTCCATAACACTGCACTTTAGATGTGTGTGAATTTCCCACACCAGGGGTATTTTATATAGTTCTATTTTATAGTGATTATCTGTTCTATGCAAATTGTAAAATGTTCTATTAAAGAAAAGATAGAAAATAAATATTTGTGTGTGCTGTGAAGTGTTTAGACAAAAATTGTAATTGGTGCATCTCTAATTTTTATTCCATGCTTAGTGTGAATGTGACTTTACAATCTTTTTTTGTACAGCCAGTCAGTTCTTGTAGGGTTTCACAGGACTTTTTTCTGATTTTTTGCAGCCTAAAATGGCTGAATTTGTGTCTACTTAAAGCTGCAGTATGTAACTTTTTTGGGATGTAACTCATCTTGTAGATGAGATGAGTGGAGAGGATATCACAGTGGCATTGTGTGAGTTCAGCAAAGGAAATCAGGTATATGTAAATTTCTTATTGACCTGCGTGGATGAACGGAGTCACATGAACCTTTTCATCCGTCATCAGCCCACCTCTCTAATCCACTGCTCTTACTATCTCTTGCTCACTTTCCCTTTCCCCAATTCCTGCTCTCCATCCTTCCTGAACTCATTTCTCATCTCTTTTGTATCCCACATTCTTGCCATCTTTTATCTTCTCTTTTTTTTGGCTAGCCTGTGTCCTTTGCTTGAGGACAATAGAAAAGTCTTTCACTCTGTTGGTGCCTTTAGTGGGAGGAGCTAAGTGGTTTTAGTTTTGATTGACAGCACTGTGTGCGACTTCAGAGGCTTTGTCTCAATGCTAAGGGGAAAGAAGAGGGAGAAGAGGGCAGGGGGTTCATTCCTAGGAAGGACCCTCAGTGTAATCCTCACAGGTCATTGGATGACGAGAGAAATGTTCCCCTTTAATTTTTTCAGAATGATTTTTTGTAATGTTTTGTTCCTATCACACAAAGGTATCTAGACATTTTGATAAGGACTTATAGTGCTGGTTTCCCCATTTCAGTGTGTGTTTGTCCATATGTGCACTCACCTTTTATGTTTGTTTTTTTGTTGGAGGTGGGGGTGGGGGGGTACCGATTCGATCAACCCCACAATCCCCTGTCCTCTTTTCTTCAGAGCTGAAAAGAACCATCTAAATGCTTTGTTTGCCCACTCCTCCCCCATACTTGCCCCCCACCCGTGCCATCCTTTCGTCCAGAGGGAAGAAATGAGGCCGTGAAAGGGCCATTCTGGCCAAGTAACATTTTTAAAACTTCTGTGCTGTTTTAATTTTGCATGAGCCATTAAGATGAGCGCTGTGATTGATGACATTGGGCATGTCATTAATGTTTTAAGGTCAGGAGTTTGTGCTCTTAGTGGACTTAATGCTTGTTTGCATTGTTTTTGAATGCATTAAACATTAATACTATAAACAGTGAGGCAATTAACATGATTCCCATCAGGTAGGTGCTGTAAGAGTTTAGGGATGTAAAGGGAATTAAAAAAAGAAAAACTAAAATTTGAGCTATTTGCAAATATTTTATTTTCAAATATGCACACATTCACTTTTAAAGTCCCCCTGTAGTCAAATAATTGTATCACTTAAAACTCATCTTTGATCACCAAAAGGATATTTATAAAATCCTGATTTTTATTTATTTTATTTTTTATTCATGCCTTAAAATAGTTTGAATGTAACTACATCCTTGCTTAATTTAGTTTACACAGAGCCATGAATATGCAAATGACTGAGCCCCGTCTCCACTGGCTCATACAGGCTCGTCTACAAGTCGATGTATCAGAATGGTAATGGGCGATTCCACAGTTTTGGTCTAACTGCAAGGACAACAGCCTGCAAAATCAATCTTCATGGAGAAAGCCATTGTCCTCAGGTTAACATCCTGAGAAAACCTGGGCTACAGCTGTGTGAAAGGCAGGATAAATCTGGCAATGGTAAACTAGTAAACTTTTATCAAAGTTGAGTTGATGTAAAATTTAACGTATGTATCATTGACGGAAAAACAGTGTAAGTTCAAGCAGAAAGTGTACTTAATCTAATTCAGTTTAATAAAATTCTGATTGAATCCAAGTTCATGTTTTGCTTTGTTCCTAATTTGGTATAGTTATGAGTCATGCGTTGTGTATGGTTCACAAAACTGGTAATATGACTTCCATGCAGGCAGGGTGGCCATCTAATTTTCTCTGTTCTATAAACTTAAAGGTGCATTTTTGAGTCTGGTATGTTCATAAACTCAAAGCCAGCAAAATTACTAACAAATACCACAGGTATATTTTTCAAATTTATTTGCCAAATGTAGAAGACAAAAGAACTCCTAAGTGTGCAAAGTTATAACGTGTGTAACGTGGACGGAAAAAAATCAACAATCCTGCAAGATTGTCTCTGTAACACAAAATAATAACATTTCATGAAAACTGGCAAAGAATAAAACAAGTTCATAACACATTAAAATAACCGGTCATCATACTATCAAATTTAAAGATCATACATTGTGAATTAAATAACATTTGTAACGTGGACAGATAAAATGAGTAATTCTGCTGAATAAAGCACCAATAACTCTTTATGCAAAGTATCCCTGAATAATTGTTTTTTGGAGTTGCGGTGAATTATTATTTTTTTTTTTAAATAACCTATAAAAATCCCGCATACCGAATCTAGAGCTGCGCATGTGAGACAACAGAGCCTACTGTATGTGCGCCAAAACGTGTAGCGCGCACGGTAGAGAGGGAGAGCGAGAGAGCGAGAGACCTTGCGTGTGAGAACAATCTGTCAAAATGTATACAACCACCATTCATGCATGATCTTTCACGATGAACACGACGCCGCTTTCGGTCCGAAACCACTCGCAATCATCCGACTTGCACACTCTTTTATCCTTTCTCACCACAATGATCCAATTTAACGTTTACTTAACCAAAGTTTACCACGTTCGTAACAATTTAACGTTCGTAAACTTTTGGACAGAATCCACAAACTTACCCACATTCGTCGAAATCCATGAAATCCTGTTGAACTCTTCCTCCCACGCAGAGCGTCCGTGACATAGACGATCTTATTTCTGACATGAGAACCGTTGAGACATTAGGAGATGAAATTCAGCGTCAGAATAAAATGTACGAGCGTTATGATTTTTGGACAGAAAATCTCGGCCCCTGTTTTATCCCGATTTATTAACAATTTATCATGTAGCAACGCATATGAGAATTTAACCCACACGAGATGTTTTTATCGTTATGCTACTTATAGAATTACATGGAAAAAAATATCTCTGCTTCCTTTAGAATCATAGTTTAACGTGCGTAACTGTTTGGACAGAAAGTGTAACGAACGTTAGTAAATGTTTCCATTGCATCGTGGTAGATTTAAGGGAATTATACTTTCAGTGTTAGTAGTAGTATTTTGTAGAAGACACACCAAAATAAATGTTATGCGCCAAAATTCTGGATTTTATTAAAGCAAATTAAAGAAATGACTTAGGAAAAATCCAGATGCACTGAATGTCCCACCCTGACATCTGCAATTTCTGGGGACGGAAATAAAATAAAGTCTCATTACACGATAATGCCAAGGCTTAGTGGGATAAAAATAACTTTTATTATTTCTTACATCTATCTTTAACAAAATAGTGAACTAAAAATAAAAAAAATTACAACAACTTGGTTTTATTCAATCTATATTGTTCATTACACCCCTTGTGGACAGAAACTGTGGAATCGCCCTAATACGTTTTATGGATCGCTCTCAGTCTCTACAACATCGGACACAATAATAATTTGGACACAACTATAATTAATACGATTAGCCTTTTGCTTGACAACGTTATCAAACAGCTTATAATGTGTTGCTAATGTTACACAAACCATGTTCCCGTTCGTCACCTCAGAGTCAGACAGCTGCTTTCTAAAAATCAGCATCCTTAGAAACACTTTGAACAACTTAGAACGTCAGTGGAGAAAGCCGTATAGTTCATCATAACATTGTAATATACATCATAATTCACCTGCTATATTGTTAAATGTACCCAATTTTTTTTTACAGAAAAATATAACCTGGGATAACCTGGCTTTTCTTGAGACTTCCCTGTTAATGATATGCTAAAGCCCGCCGGCACGTTGGCGTGATTGGTTACAAGGTAGTTTGTGACGTAAGAAACACAGAGAAACAGGCATCATTTATTTTGAATTAAAAACAGGCAAAATTGTGTTACTGCATATTACTATTGGTTGTTTTTAACATTTCTGTCAGGTATTTATTACTTTCACTGTTAACCTGAGCTCCACACTGGAATTTGTGCTCCACTTCTGAACAATAAAGCCCATCTTTGATTTGATTCCCAATGTTAATAATGTAACTTGCAGCTCATCAACAATATAAAATATTGGTGGTGAGGGGTGTTGACAATTTGCCCTTTTTTTTTATTTTTTATTTTTTTTTAGACTTATGTCATGGCCATGCTGTAAAGTAATAGAGACAAGGTAGATTAAATCGAGAAAGTGAGAATTGCATCTGTTTGTCAGTGTAGTCGGGTGTTTATGTTCATCTCTTTCTGGCTCTTAAAACATTACAGTCTTGTCGTCTTCCGTGCAGTCTGTTTCAAGGATGAAATGATGTTTAGTAATGTTGCCGACGAAGGGGTTAACTGTAATGGTTTAATTGGAGAAAGTCATGGGGTAAGCAGTCACTTGACTAACACACAGCAGCCTCTGTGCTGACCTGGACACCGAGCCAACATATTCCACCCCCCATCTCACTCCTCTTTTCTCCATCTCTATATGCATGGGTGCCTTGCTCAGACAGAAAAAGGAAATGTTAGTTTATGGTTTGATTTAATTTTCAGCTGTTGTGTTCATGTCACATAAACAAGGACAGTACAGGCTGTAAAATATATTTTTTGTGCTCTGGCTGGGTGTAATCACTGTAAGTGACCTTGAGCTCACATTCTCAAGATCACATTCTCATTAGGACAATTTCCCTTGTGCTTTGAATGTGTATTTAAATGTGCAGTGTGTGATTTCTGTGCCTCTTGTGGCACCAAGAAGAATTGCAAAAATTATGGCTTTTTTCAAAAAAGTATTCTTAAACACTCCCCCCTTCTACCATTGGTCAGACAAACAGACAATCCCACCCCAAACTCACGTTATTGGTTGAGCCAATGTTGCTGTGACATACTGGTAAAAAAAGAAACTTGGAAATAGAAATGGGAAAAAATTTAAACGTATACCTTTGATATATGCAGCATGTTTTATTAATTGTTCACAATATCTTTAGTGCCTTATTGCATTTAAAAACTGTTGCTTCATTAAAATAAGGACACATTGTCATTAAAACATTTTAAGCAAATTAATTATGTGCCATCTAGGGATGGGTCGCGATCTTCGAATAGTCGAACTGCGTGCGAAATATTTCGAAAAACTTTTTCGAATATCGTTATATTTTCGGGCAATTAATGTGTTCTACATAATTGACACCGCACCTACTGTCACAGATCGCGCACTAGGGTATTTTCCTGTCGGGTGAAGTCTTGCAGACTGCAGACATATACTATTGCCCTACTGCGCGATCTAGGCTACCTGCGTTGTGTACATAAGTCTTTGCGGCTGGACTAAGGCTACATTTACACACAGCTTTGTATTTAGAAACGAATATCCCCCCTCCGTTTTTAATAATAACATCGTGTACACAACATCATTTTGTTGTAAATGAGAGGCCAAAACGCAGGGAAATATCTGCGTTTTTCCTTCGTGTAAACGAGGAATAATTGTTAATAGGTTGTGCTCGCGTCTCCTCCCAGAACATGTTGAAATGCTAATTTTTTTTGTACAAGAATGACACATGCCTAAGCGTGAGGCTGAACAGTTACATTGATTGACACTAATTAAAAAAAATAGGTTATTGCCGGTAAGGCAGGTTCGCATAAAATAATTATGACATGTAGCCTGTCCTACCGCATTTATTTTATTTTTTGATCTGGGCGATGCAGAAACAGACTGTCGTGCTTATTGTTTTTGGTTTTTTTTCTTCCAATTAGCCTACTATGTAAAAAAAAAAAAAAAAAACGACGAGAACATGTTCCTTGTTCAATTAATAAACAGCTTATTTGATGACAGACCGCTAAAGATGAAATTGGCCTCACTTTCGGTCATTGTGAGTGCGTTTGTTTTTTGTTTTTTGTTTTTCGAATGATATTCGACTTTTTCTCCTCGATTTTCGAATGGCATTTTTGGCAGATATTCACATCCCTAGTGCCATCCATCTACTTGAAGATATTGTCCCTTAGCCTACATAGTGCTAAACTAAATAGTTGTGCTCTGATTTCTCTGCAGTGATATGGTGAACAGCATGTCCTGAACACTGTATTGACCGATCAGAAGCCTTAACTCTCTGTTTTATAAACCTACAGTAGCTTTCAGGGCTCCAGACTGCGTTTACTGTAAATTGTCACATTTTGAGACATATTTTTCATTCTGACGTGACAACTTTTTCGCATCAGAACTCTTTTTAAATATGTGCTGCACTGCTATTTAGGTGTATGAGAAACATCAAGTGTCAAAACCCTCCAAAAGCAAAAAAATATAGATCTATCTTTTAGAACTGTGCCAAATTAGGTGCTGGTGTCATAGCTGTAGATTTTGGTGGCATTGGTGCCAATGCTCTCGTATGTTAGTTTGGAGGTCTGACTTTGATAAATTATAACAGTAATTATCCACTAAGCACTGTTGCTGTTGTTTTATAGACACCCTTTTTATTTTACATTTAAAGCAACACTCTGCTTTGTATCGTGAATTATCATGACTTATTTAAACCCACTGTCCCGCATGGTCAGAATACCTGTAACTGTTGTGTGTGTTTGTGTGTTTTCTGCTGTCTGAAACTAGCAGCTGCAAACAGTCAGTGCACTTGACATGAAGCGAGTTTGAATTAAATTCACACGATTCACAAATTCACATGAAGTGTGCCAGGGTGATGATGACTGACTTTTGTCCTATTTAGTGCAATTTGTGGAACAGATCGATGCTGAATGTCTTTGCATTAGTCACCTGTTGTCCATTCACATAGAAACGCAATTGTCAGAGGGACATGAGGCATGTCTGACCACCAAGTCTGTTCACACGCAGGGTACGCAGATGGATTACTGGACAGTGAAAAGAGTGTCTTTTTGAGTGTGTGAGTGTTGTAGATTGGTAACTATATGGTCTTGGGCTTGCCTGGCATCTGGCTGCAGTGATGAATGGGCTGCTTTGTGTGCGTTTATAATCAGGCCTTCACTAGAGAGCTTCCTCCCCTCCAATAGACCTCATGGCTCCCACTCAGGACGGCCTAGCAGTCGACAGTCAGGCTCCCGCTGGCCATTCTCTGCTCGTCTCCCAACGTGTTGGTAATTGAAGGAAGTTAGTGCTGGTATGTGCTGCTTTGGCCTCTGTGTGAGGGCATCTCTTTTTTTTCAGTGAGTTTTTAAGATGGTATGTATGTAGTTCAACCATGTGCCATCACACTTGTTTTAATTATTTCAGTCCTGTATGCAGCAGCTGTACTGAGTTTATTGCTTGATGCGTATGTATATTTTGGTCTCGTTTCTTACCAGGCTCACATTTCCCATCGCTTAGTCATGTGATACGCGTCACCTGCCACCATGGCTGCCCACAAAGAACCACTGAGGTAAACAATAGAAAGCTGTGTTTCCTCTCAGATAATGCTAATAATTAATCACCGATTGATTAATTGTCTATACTAATTTAATCAATACTTATTTATGGTCGATTAAGCAAGGTTATCATTAGAGTGCGTATTTTTGGGGTGCGGCACAGATCAATGTGATTCAAACCTTGCCTAATTTTAAAAGTGTGATCTAAGTTTAATGAGAGAATCATCATTCTTCAAAGAAAAAAAAGAAGTTTTAGTAGTTTTATATTATGCATGTGTAAATCATTGTTTGTCATCTTGAATTCCCTAGGAAGTCTGCTGAAGCCCCAATACCATTGTTCTCATCCCTCATTTTTATTTTGCATCCATTTTCAAAAGTTTCGATGTTTTGTTCTTTTGTACCAGTGAATGTACCAGAATTTCTGTTCAGAGACAAGCAACCACACACACACAAACACACACACACACACACACACACACACCTCGCAGTATCAGCCTTGTTCTTGGCAGTACATAGTAAGCCCTCTGTTGGTGCTGTTCAGCAGCAGAGAGGAGAGGGCATGATGGGCCGCGGCAGCAGGAATGTACTGAATGTGACCAGCTAACAACGAGCTCTTGATAGAGAAGCCTGGTGTTCAGTCACTGACATGCTCACATTTGCCTTCCCTTAAAAGATTAGTTCACTTTAAAAAAAAAAACTTTTGCTGATTATTTACTCACCCCCATGTCATCTAAGATGTCCATGTCTTTCTTTCTTCAGTCGAAAAGAAATTAAGGTTTTTGATGGATTTTTCTCCGTATAATGGACTTCACGGGACCCAAATGGTTCAAGGTCCAAATGACAGTTTCAGTGCAGCTTCAAAGGGCTTTAAACGATACCAGATGATGAATAAGGGTCTTATCTAGCGAAACGATCGGCCATTTAAAAAAAAAAAAAAAAAAGTTTAAGTTTTAGAAGCACAAATGCTCCCCTTGCTCTGTTCTGTGATGCGCGTTCGTGACATCACGTAAAACGTAATTACCTTGAAAAGGTCACGCTTTCTGTCCTGACGAAAATTTTCTTTTACACCGTGTCCTAACTACACGCGACGCGATAAAATTCCAGCGACAGCAAGTGAGTCTGTCCACACTAGACGCGACGCGACTGTGAGACGCCACACGTCAATCAAAAATCACAGCCATTCAGAACAGCGTGTGGGCGGAGTCTCTCTGTGAAAGCGCACTGCTGGCCCGCACTCGCATTGGAAATGGGTAAGGACATAATCAATCAAGAAATAACATTATTAAAAATCAAAACATATACTACATAATAACATAATACTCATTGACTAATTTTGTTATGAAGTACAGTTGTATGTTTGCATAGAATTCAGTTTGAACGCTATATTATATGCTTTCAAAACCTGAGGTAAATTATCCGTTATCTCTGTGTGGGCGGATCTGTCAGCCGCGACGTCGCAGAAATAGGAACCGTTTCTAAATTAGAAACTTCGCGTGTCGCCGTCGCGTCTGGTTAGGACAAAAACTCTGATTAACATTGAAAGGATACCTTTTATCGCGTGTCGCGGCGTCGCGTCGCGTGTAGTTAGGACACGGTGTTAGCCTTTTTAATATTAAAACACCCAGGATACACACACGAAATGGGCATTTTAAACGATAAACTGACAAAGACATTTGAACGTGTATATGGTCCACATTCCTCACATTTGTAAACACTGACTCTGTACTTCTGCCTATGTTAAGCGTGACCTTTTCAACGTAATTGCGTATTACGTGAGTCACGAACGCGCATCACAGAACAGAGCAAGGCGAGCATTTGTGCTTCTAAAACTTAAACTTTTTTATTTATTTTTTAAATGACCAATCGTTTCGCTAGATAAGACCCTTATTCATCGTCTGGTATCGTTTAAAGCCCTTTGAAGCTGCACTGAAACTGTCATTTGGACCTTGAACCGTTTGGGTTCCATCGAAGTCCATTATATGGAGAAAAATCCAGGAATGTTTTCATCAAAAACCTTAATTTCTTTTTAACTGAAGAAAAAGACATGGACATCTTGGATGACATGGGGGTGAGTAAATTATCAGCAAAAGTTTTTTAAAAAGTGAACTAATCTTTTAACCACTTAACACGATTGTTAGTTGTTTAGAGAAGTGTGTGGATATGAGCTGTTGTCAGATTGTTGAGTGGTGGTCATTACTTAAGTATGCAATATGTTACCTTTAGGTACCTTTAACTAGTTTTGCTAATTTGAATTTCATTGGTCTTCTCAATTTTTTTTTGTCAAACTGTCAATTGCAATTGAATTGAATTGGAACTGTCCCTTTTAAGGGTTTAATCTTTGCTGTAATATGTCGCCATCACTTCAAGTAAGTGTTAAATGAATATTTAAATCTTAAAATGGGAAAAACAAATAAATATCCAATATTAGCCGATAGCCAATAACTGATATGGAGTCTATATACACTCACCAGCCACTTTACTAGGTACACCTTGCTAGTACTGGATTGGACCCCGTTTTTCCTTCTGAACTGCCTTAAATCTTCATGGCATAAATTCAACAAGGTGCTGAGACACATTCTTTAGAGATTTTGGTCCATCTTGTCATGATAGCATCATCCAGTTGCTGCAGATTTGAGGGCTGCACATCCATGATGCAAATCTCCGTTCCACCACATCCCAAAGGTGCTCTATTGGACTGAGATCTGGTGACTGGAGGCTATTTGAGGATAGTGAACTCACTGTCATGTTCAAGAAATCAGTTTGAAATGATTTGAGTTTTATGTCGTCACATTATCCTGTTGGAAGTAGCCATCAGAGGATGGGTCACTGGTCATAAAGGGATGGATATGGTCAACAACAATTAGTGGTCGACCGATATATCGGCCGCTATTTGGCTTTTTTTAAATATCGGCATCTGCCGATAAGTTTTTCTGATTGGCCGATATGTTGGAAGCGGGACTTTTATTTTGACGGCGCTGCAGACTTTTATTTTGACGGGCGGCGCTGAGAACACCAGCATCTGAGAAGAAAACGTTTTGAGCCTGATCAAACAGCGCTCTCTCACATTCTCCATCTTCATTAGTTTATGATCTCTGTCAGTCATATCTAATACTTTGTTAGACAGAACTGGTGGCTACAGGACTGGTAATCAAAGAAAGTAAGTGGTATGTGAAAAAGTAATGTGTTTGCTTTTATATTATTTGTAACAGAAAAGGCAAACAATCAGGCTAAAATACTTTCTCATTTACCGTCAACATTCAGCAAATGCGCATCTACATAATTTAAACATATCTCTGAATATCTAATAAACATTTAATTTAACAAACCTTGCGGATTTAATCGAATCCAGCTGTGATATCTTGTGAAGTGTGCATTTGTAGCCGACATAAACGTGTCACTGCGAGTGACGGTCCGAAGTGAGTGAATGCGAACAGAAGATCAGCTTCACTGGAGACTCGATCGAAACACTGTAAATCCTTCATTTTAAAATATGCTGTGCTATATCCAGTTGCCCACCGTGTCATATTCATGTTGTTTTCACTGTGTGATGTAAAATTACGGGCGTTTCACACCAAGCATGAGTGGCGCGTCACTGCAGCTGCAGACGTGCGCGAGTATTCACATTGGAAGCGTTTGTACAGCGGCTCCCAGGCTACATATAAGCAAGCATTTCTGTGTGAAATCATATTAATTTTGTCCATCAAAAGTGTGCTTTCACTTTAATTGAGTGTGAGCAGTGCAGCAAACATAGACTCGCCGCCGAAACCCGCTTCACTGCTGCTCACGCGACGCTTCTGCTTGACGCGCTGCTCCTGCTCGCGGTGTGAATGAATGCACTCATTGATTAACATGCACTCTGGAAAAAATACGCGCTGCTCACGCACCGCTGACGCAGTGTTCCCTTGTCAAAAGTCAAAGTCAAAAAAAGTCTTTATTTGAAAAAATATCAGTGCGCATGAAATTACCAGATTACTGAGTGCACTGTTACAGTGTTTACTTCCTTTTTATTCACATATTCATATATTTTTAAATTATTACTTTATTTATTTGTGAAAAATACTGTAATAGGATTGCAGATTCAAGAAGTTGCCATCTAAAGTATAGGGCCTAAGAATGTTTATTTTAAAGATTTTTTTTCTAATTTATTAAATATTGATTAAAATATATATGTATGTGTGTGTGTATATATATATATATATATATATATATATATATATATATATATATATATATATATATATATATATATATAGCCTATACAGTGAAGAAAATAAGTATTTGAACACCCTGCTATTTTGCAAGTTCTCCCACTTAGAGATCATGGAGGGGTCTGAAATTGGCATCGTAGGTGCATGTCCACTGTGAGAGACAAAATCAAAAAAAAATAATCCAGAAATCACAATGTATGATTTTTTAACAATTTATTTGTAAGATACAGCTGCAAATAAGTATTTGAACACCTGAGAAAATCAATGTTAATATTTGGTACAGTAGCCTTTATTTGCAATTACAGAAGTCAAACGTTTCCTGTAGTTTTTCACCCGGTTTGCACACACTGCAGGAGGGATTTTGGCCCACTCCTCCACACAGATCTTCTCTAGATCAGTCATGTTTCTGGGCTGTCGCTGAGAAACACAGAGTTTGAGCTCCCTCCAAAGATTCTCTATTGGGTTTAGGTCTGGAGACTGGCTAGGCCACGCCAGAACCTTGATATGCTTCTTACAGAGCCACTCCATGGTTATCCTGGCTGTGTGCTTCGGGTCATTGTCATGTTGTAAGACCTAGCCTCGACCCATCTTCAATGCTCTAACTGAGGGAAGGAGGTTGTTCCCCAAAATCTCGCAATACATGGCCCCGGTCATCCTCTCCTTAATACAGTGCAGTCGCCCTGTCCCATGTGCTGAAAAACACCCCCAAAGCATGATGCTACCACCCCCATGCTTCACAGTAGGGATGGTGTTCTTGGGATGGTACTCATCATTCTTCTTCCTCCAAACACGGTTAGTGGAATTATGACCAAAAGGTTATATTTTGGTCTCATCTGACCACATGACTTTCTCCTATGACTCCTCTGGATCATCCAAATGGTCATTGGCAAACTTAAGACGGGCCTTGACATGTGCTGGTTTAAGCAGGGGAACCTTCCGTGCCATGCATGATTTCAAACCATGACGTCTTAGTGTATTACCAACAGTAACCTTGGAAACGGTGGTCCCAGCTCTTTTCAGGTCTTTGACCAGCTCCTCCCGTGTAGTTCTGGGCTGATTTCTCACCTTTCTTAGGATCATTGAGACCCCACGAGGTGAGATCTTGCATGGAGCCCCAGTCCGAGGGAGATTAACAGTCTTGTTTAGCTTCTTCCATTTTCTAATGATTGCTCCAACAGTGGACCTTTTTTCACCAAGCTGCTTGGCAATTTCCCAGTAGCCCTTTCCAGCCTTGTGGAGGTGTACAATTTTGTCTCTAGTGTCTTTGGACAGCTCTTTGGTCTTGGCCATGTTAGTAGTTGGATTCTTACTGATTGTATGGAGTGGACAGGGGTCTTTATGCAGCTAACGACCTCAAACAGGAGCATCTCTAATTTAGGATAATAAATGGAGTGAAGGTGGACATTTTAAAGGCAGACTAACAGGTCTTTGAGGGTCAGAATTCTAGCTGATAGACAGGTGTTCAAATACTTATTTGCAGCTGTATCTTACAAATAAATTGTTAAAAAATCATACATTGTGATTTCTGGATTTTTTTTTTTTAGATTATGTCTCTCACAGTGGACATGCACCTACAATGACAATTTCAGACCCCTCCATGATCTCGGCCACCCTGCTCGCTAAGATATCGGCATCGGCCATCAAAAAACCCATATCGGTCGACCACTAACAACAATAGGCTACTCAGTTTGGCTGTGGCGTTTAAACGATTTTCAATGGGTACTAAGGAGCCCAAAGTGTGCCAAGAAAATATCCCCCACATCATTACAGCACCAACCTGAACCAATGATACAAGGCAGAATGATCCATGATTTCATGTTGTTTACGCCAAATTCTGACCCTACCATCTGAATGTCGCAGTAGAAATCGAGACTCATCAGACCAGGCAAAAAAAATTTTTTTCTGATCTTCTATTGTCCAATTTTGGCGAGCCCGTGTGAATTTTGTAGCTTCAGTTTCCTGTTATTAGCTGACAGGAGTGGGACCCAGTGTGGTGATATACTGCTGCATCTGCTTCAATGTTCGACGTGTTCAGAGATGATCTTCTGCAGACCTCGGTTGTAACGAGTCCTTATTTGAATTACTGTTGTATTTCTATCAGCTTGAACCAGTTTGGCCATTCTCCTCTGATGTCTGTTATCAACCAGGCATTTCCGCCCACAGAACTGCCGCTCTTTGGATATTTTCTCTTTTTCTGACCATTCTCTGTAAACCCTAGAGATGGTTGTGCTTGTGCATGAATAATCCCAGTCGATCAGCAGTTTCTGAAATACTCAGACCAGCTGGTACCAACAACGCCACGTTCAAAGTCACTTAAATCACCTTTCTTCACAGTTCTGATGCTCAGTTTGAACTTCAGCATGTCACCCTTGATCATGTCTACATGCCTAATGCTGCATTCACACCATGTTGTAATTACCATAGTCTCAAGATGACAATACCTGGTGTTATATTCAAAGCTGTTCATGTCCTCATACTAATAATTGTGCGTTTCTATGGCACCACTATTGTGTAATTGAATTGCGGTAATTGTTGCAATTATGACATGGTGGGACTGTGAACACATCTTAACTGCATTGAGTTGCTGCAATGTAATTGGCTGATTAGACATTTAAGTTAAAAAGCTGTTGACAGGTGTGCCTAATAAAGTGACCTGTGGATGAACTAGTCTGGCCAGTAAGTGTGTGTCTAAATTGTACTCTTTCTTTCTTTTTCAGCCTTTCTTCAAACTGCACAATTTGCGAAAGTTGGGCCTCAGTGACAACGAGATTCAAAAATTGCCGCCCGAAGTTGCCAACTTCACACAGCTGGTGGAGCTGGACATCTCCAGAAATGGTAGGCAAACCCTCCTTAACCCTCTGGGGTCTAAGGGGTTTTTTAGGTCCTTGAGATGTTTTGACATGCCCTGACATTTGTGTTTTTTTCAGTTGCTTATAAACATATTAATGGCAAAGTTGTCATTGCACTCTATTTAGCACAAACAGGGCTACCATAATATGTGAGCAACATGTATGTACATGTTTGTATTTTTGAAGGAATATTGTTTATGCATGGTTATTGAAAAAACTAAAACTTAAAGCCTCTGAAATAAGGCCACAAAACACTCACTAAACATGTGTCCACAATGCTTTTGACTAATGGATGTTGTTGCCTAGAATTTTTGCTTCAAAATGATCTGAAAATCATCCTGCCTAATCATTTACACAAAACAATACATTGATTTAAACTTTTTAAGACACTTTGGCTGTGAAGGCAATGCGAGTGGGCGTGATTCTCACCTGAGTGGGCGTGATTCTCACCTAAGAGGACAATGGCTTTGCATAATGAGCCTTGCATAATAATGAGCGCATAATTAGCCTTTCACACGGGTGTGTCACTGGGTACCAAAGAATACGAGGACAAAAGAAGCTATATACACGCACAACAATATATATATATTGTCCTCACACTTTCTTGTGGTACCCTGTGGAAAAAGACAAATGTTTTTCAAGATGTTTCCAACTCTAACTTTGAACCAATTCTGAATAATATATATATTCTACAGAATTGGTTCAAAGTTAGAGTTGGAAACAACTTGAAAAACATTTGTCTTTATCCACATATTTTGTATGCATGCAAATTGTATAATATCCTAATGGGCTCTATGCACAGCTGCACTACTTCCTGAACTTCAGGCCATTACTAATGGCCATTAGTCAGGCACACCTGAACTAATCAGTTTGTCCAATAAGGGCAGACAGGAAACGAAGGACCTGCCTGAAGTTCAGGAAGTAGTGCAGCTGTGCATAGAGCCTATTGTGCAGTTAATTCTCATACTGTATTTTCAGAAAGTTTTGGAATATGTATCCTCTCCCCAAATTTGTCACTAATACAACACAACAAAAAAAAGATAACAATTTTAACAATATTTCAAGTGTAATCTTTCTTTGTAAAAAGTTTAAGTTTTTCAAGGGTAACATATGAGCAGAAATTAGCGAACAAAAGCTTATTTAATGTGACAGTAGGCTGTTTTTACAGTAAAAACTTTATAATCCATCCAAAACTAATCAATGAAATCTTGTCTAAATATTCATATTTAGTCTGTAACATATCGTGTTTATGCGAGTGTGAGATACGCGTTGTACAACTGTAAACAACAGCGCGCGTGCGTCTGTGCCTTTCATTTATCATTCACACTATCAATATCGTGATTATAAGAAAGCTCTTAAGAATAAATAACTTACTACATCAGCTTGATTCGTTGCTCCTCGTAATGAAACTACCAGCACAATAGTATTATTCCTCAGAGCGCAGCAAGACGAGGTAAAGTCCACGATTCTTGTTCAACTTGATGTGTTTTATCCAGCTGATATGGGGGCGTTAACAGTTTGCATGGCTTGCCTCAGATCATTTGCGTTTGAATAGCGCGCACTCTCTGTGGGCGTGGTCACATTAAAAGATAATTAGCTGAAACGAGAACGACTGACATTTCTCTCTTTTTATATAGATTACATAAACAGAGAATATTTGTTTTAGTTTTGAATTAGATCATTTAAAAGTACACACTTAAATGATTATAAAGATATATTGCTCATGCATGTGTGACTAGTATTCGCTGAGTTTTAAGTTTAGAGACGTGCTCCAGAAAAAAAGTTCACGGAGAGGCAGAAAGCACACCCTGTTTATTTTCTTTATTTTACAAAAGTACAAGTTTTATTTCGATTGGAAGTGGACCCATAAAAAAGTAGACATTTAACAGTTAAGTTTTTCATATTTCTTAAGTGTGTATGACAAAAAATGACTGAGTATTTTAAGTCTATTTTGCTGCTCTGTGAAAAAAATTGCGCAAAACGCACCGGGGCGTTTTCAGACCCCCAGAGGGTTAAGTGACTTGCTCCGGAAAATTAGACCTGCTCTCTCAAACTGCTCCCATCTAGAGATATTTACACACTTTCTTACACATCCTGTATGTAGCACTGGTATGTTTTCTTTGAGCCACGTCTATTTAAAAAATGTACATCAATTTTAACGCCCAATTGTCTTCTCGTGTGCCTCTCACAGCCCGGGGCACATTCACTGTTAGTCTCAGGATTGACTGTGGGAATGTTGAGCATGTTGGGCTGTATTTAGACTATGCAGTGTTATATTCTGCAACTCAGCAAATGAAGTACCTCTCGCTGGGTCCTGTATGTGTGGCTCGGATCACAGACAACTCTCACCACAGTCAAATCACCCTCTCCTCCCTTTCTTTCAGGCCATCTGGTAGCCATTATTAAGAAGCCTAAAAAAGTGCTTATTTTGTCTTGACACTCCTTCCATTATATCTTGCTGACTTTGCCCCTCTCTCTCTCTCTCTCTCTCTCTCTCTCTCTCTCTCTCTCTCTCTCTCTCTCTCTCTCTCTCTCTCTCTCCTTTCAGATATTTCTGAGATTCCTGAAAACATTAAATTATGTCAGGCCTTGGAGATTGCAGACTTCAGCGGAAACCCCTTGACCAGGTTAGTGGGTTGGAGGAACCGCCAAATCCCTCAAAGCTCTGGCTCATATCAAATGACACTTTATGGAAGGTGTAGAAAAGTTGGCAAGGAAGAATAAATATTGACATTAAAACATGATTAGACTAGACTTTGTGAAAAATAATAGTATTTAATGTAGTATTTAAATAAATGCATTTATGATGAAATTAAAAAATTTTCATGTCAAATTGTGTTCATTTTGACCATGAACTGAGCGCTGTCACTTTAAATCAGCACGTGCAGCACAGCAAAAATAGACTCGGTGTGGAAATGAACAACAGTCGTCTCATTCGTGAAGGTGGAAAATCAAGTTATTTGTGACATGCAAGATTTATTGTATAAAGATTTAAACTGTTCTGAGTCTGCTGTTTTGGTCAATTTAAAGTTTTGATTTAAAAAGTGGAAGAATATGGTACACACACATACAGTAGCAGAGCTTGCAAACTGTGGGTTTTTTGAAGCGCAAACTTTGAACGCGAATGTGAACGTTGTCAACATAACTCACTGGAAATCACAAATACTCCCACTGTCCCACACCGGCGACTTCAGTGAAAGAGGAGGGGTTCAAGTCCTGTCGATGGGTCTCCTGCGTCTGCAGTTGCCATGCTATCTTTTGACTGGCTGTAGCTGAGTTAGAGGACTCGCAGCACTTCAACACACGTGTTTTTTCCCGCTTTGCAAACCGACTGGACGTAACATGGGGGCGTGGCAGTATCGACGATTCCATTTTTGAATTCGATGATCGAGATTGTGACTTAATTTCGATCGATTTCGATTTTAAATGTGACAACCTTACAAATGATCATATGTCTTGTTAAAATGCTGTAATGTTATTTTTATAGCCATTGGAGGATGTTAACTATTCATCACACGAGTGCTTCCTTCTCCTTATTTACATTTAAGCAGGAAGACGAGTGCTACTGCTAGTGGTGACTGCTTTTACAGTTCAAGCCTTTTCCATTGTGTGTCTCATTTTCTTTTTGTGTCTCGGTCTCAGGTTGCCTGATGGCTTCACACAGCTCAGAGGACTGGCTCACCTATCACTCAATGATGTGTCGCTGCAATCTCTACCCAATGACATAGGAAAGTAAGTCAATATGAACATGCTCTGTTTCAGGTGGTCTGCCAGTTATTGTGTCCCTTCCACAGTAAAATGTATCAAGTTAAATTTAAATGTATTTGACACTGCAAAGTCATTAAAGTCAGGATAAATCAGAAGTAGCGACAGATATTTTCTTCTGTATTGTCGTACATTCAAAAGTAACAGATTATGAGATACAAAATAGAGGACAGGGACTTTGTTCTGTCCATTGGCTCTAGATTGCCTTTTGGTAATATGGGTGTTTCACTCCAAAATGAATGTAAGCTTGCAGTTGATTGTGGAGGGATGGGGTTTTAAGCGAACTTTGGAGAAGACCATCAATTTCACCAGATGATCGGGTTGACATTTAGATTAAATATTATGAGGTAAAAATTTCAATTAACCTGTACGTGAATGAATCATTCACAATAAGATTTATAACATGCTTTTAGAAAATAGACAGGGAATTTTTATTTCATGCTGACTTTAAAATCATTATAGATATTATGATGCCTGCTCTGTACATGTATCAGTTATGTATGTCATACATTTATATGGTACTGAATGCTTTTATGCAATATTCAACATAAGGTATGGATAAAAGGAATCTAAGAGGAATACATGTGCATGTTATTTTAGAATATTTAAAATGTCTTATTATAATTACGAAAGGCAGTGAGAATTATAAAATAAAGCAGGCATCCTATCCACATACAGACACAATCTCTCATCTCGCACATGTACACACACGGTTTTGACCACCGTTGATGTACAGATGGAAGAGCCCATTTCAAATCAAGTGACATACCACTAGGGGTGGAACGGTACATGTATTCGTATTGAACCGAAACGGTACGGGGGTCACGGTTCGGTGCACGAATTTACACGCAGAATACACGGTATAAAAAAAAAACTCGCGTGCAAATTAATTAATGTAATGCGGAACTACTGTTAGATACGCGGGTTCTTTAGGGACACATAATCTGTACCCTCGGCTTAGCTCTGAACGCGCGTTCACTTCAAACGTTGGCTTTATACGCGCGTCCTATTCGCTTTGGAGTAGCGTCGAACTAGACGCGAATTTGACGCTCTATTCGCGTTTGGTGTGACCGCATAATGAACAGGCTGCGATGTCAAGATTGCAATGCTGGAGTGTGTGTGTGCGCGCGCGAGAGAGAGAGAGAGGCGCGGGCGCGATCGAACTGTGTGTGTGTGTGTGTGAGAGAGAGAGGCGCGGGCGCGATCGAACTGTGTGTGTGTGTGTGTGTGTGTGTGTGTGTGTGTGTGTGAGTGTGTGAGAGAGAGAGAGAGAGAGAGAGAGAGGCGCGAGCGAACAATGGAAACATATAAAACATACTCCGTCATTTTGTTCATACAGATCATTAAACCTGCAAAGTGTTTACTTTGTGTACACTCGCAATAAAACACAACATTGTGCTTTTGTCACACTGTAAACTCTTGTCAAACTGTAACCTACAACTGTCACCCAACCAAAATCACACACACACACACTGTTTTAAAAGCAAAACATATTTATCCAACCCCATTTCAAAACAGTCTGTGGGTCCCATCTTTTGGACATTCATCATATTGCATTGGTTTTCATTTCTTGTCCTCGGAGCACTAATCTGTTTATTTTTAAGTTACACATTCTACATTGATTAAAAAAAGAAAATCGAATGTGTTTTTAATGGTAGTATTATTTTATACAGAAATCCATTATTTATAATTCAGATGAGAATAATGTTACATTGTTAAGTAATAATGTTAATTAAAATTAAGGAAAACAAATATAGCAAATTAATTTTAAATTATTTCAGGTACAATTACCAAACACATATCAAGGTCTTTTTATTAATTTAATTAATAAACTAATTATATAAAACTATTGTAAGTGCACTACAAATAAAATGGTTCTATGCCTTTATTAATAAAACTTATTTAAAAAATACAATGCCTTATGCATTTTTGTTTTGCTTTTCCCTCCATTGTACCGAAATCGTACCGAACCGTGATGTCTGAACCGAGGTATGAACCGAACCGTGACTTCTGTGTACCGTTCCACCCCTACATACCACTCAGTCTCGTCTTTTTCTTTCTTTCTTCTCCTCTCAGCTTGTCAAACCTGGTGACTCTAGAGCTGAGGGAGAATCTACTGAAATCTTTACCCTCGTAAGTATTTTCCCAATGAACTGCAGTCATTAGATCCACAGTTCATGCTCTGAATTTACCCCCAAAATCTTTTTAATGAATGCAAAGCAAATGACATCATATGTGAAATGTCTCTATCATCCTCTAGCTCTCTTTCCTTCCTGGTTAAACTGGAACAACTGGATCTGGGCAGCAATGTACTGGAAGTTTTGGTAAGAAACAGCCAGTTTTTGTTCCTATTTACAGAAGTCCTGAGATCAGTTTAGTTGTTTTAGCTGTTAAACACATGCATGCCATGTTTTCAAGTTTATTTAGAGCATGTTTTTTTTGTTTGCCCCAGTGGATCTCTGATTATTTCCTTTACTGAACTAACACCTGAGTACCTGCTGAGGAAAATATAATTTAAAATTATATATATTTTTTTTATTATGTGCTGCTTTTCATATAATTCCTGGTTTTTCCCATGTCCTGTTGCTTTAATCTGTTTTCTTTTTATATTTCTTCCATTCAGCCTGACACACTTGGGGCACTGCCCAATCTTCGTGAGCTATGGTTGGACAGAAACCAGCTCTCCTCACTACCTCCTGTGAGTATAGACAGCTTCTGATTGGCTGATTATCATATGGGTCATTTGCCAGCCTTTCTCAAAGTGGGTGCCGCGGCACACTGGGGTGCTCCCTGACTGTGTCAGGGGTGCCGCCAAAAAATGACGTAGGCTAAATTTTTTTTTTTTAAATCTGACATTTCATATATAAATATATTTGAATTTACATAAATATATTCGTCTTCTTTTTAAACATATGAACATATATATATATATATATATATATATATATATATATATATATATATATATATATATATAATTAACCATAAAAATCCATCTCACAAGACCGAAGCAATTAAGACACACACACAACTTGACGCAAGTGACGCAACCCATAGCAACGCGTTATAGCAACAACACCTCAGACTGACAGAAACGTAAAAATAAACGTGAATTTAGGCCACTTTAGTTTTGTACACATTGTCATGTAAATTATAAGCAAATAATTTTTTTTTATTGACCACAATATTATCATTGATATATGTTTGAGAAGGGCACTTTTGATTAATTTTGAAATAGGGCAGGGGCTCGAGCACCCAACTTTTTTTGACTTTGACTTTTGACAAGGTAACGCTAAGTTTACATACAGCACACAGTTAAAACGACATGAATATGACACAGTGGGCAACTGGATATAGCACAGCATATTTTAAAATGAAGGATTTAAAGTGTTCGATCGCGTCTCCTGTGAAGCTGATCTTCTGTTCGCATTCACTCACTTACACGGACCGTCACTCGCAGTGACACGTTTATGCAGGCTACAAATGCACACTTCACAAGATATCACAGCTGGATTCGATTAATCTGCAAGGTTTGTGAAATTAAATGTTTATTGGATATTCAGAGATGTGTTTAAATGATGTAGATGCGAATTTGCTGAATGTTGACGGTAAATGAGAAAGTATTTCTCTTTTGTTTGCCTTTCCTGTTACAAATAATATAAAAGCAAACGCATTACTTTTTCGCATACCATTAACTTTCTTCGTTTACCAGTTCTGTAGCCACCAGTTCTGTCTAACAAAGTATTAGATATGACTGACATAGATCGTAAACTAATGAAGACGGAGAATGTGAGTGAGCGCTGTGTGATTAGCATAGATGATTAGTCGCTGCTGTTCTCTTCTCAGGCGCTCGCTGCGCGCTGGTCCTCTCAGCGCCGCCCGTCAAAATAAAAGTCCGCAGCGCCGTCAAAATAAAAGTCCCGCTTTCAACACATCGGCCAATCAGAAAAAATTATCGGCCGATGCCGATATTTAAAAAAAGCCAAATATCGGCCGATATATCGGTCGACCACTAATTTACATTTGGTTTATGCAGTGTTTTTAAATTATAATTTACACTGGGGTGCCTTGAGATTTTATGCACTTTTGAAAGGTGCCCTGACTGAAAAAAGTTTGAGAAAGGCTGGTCTAGATCAGTGGTTCTCAACCGGTGGGGCGACACTCTCCCGGGGGGGGGGGGGGGGCGCGAGTAGGCTACAGGTCAGGATGGGAGGGAGGAAAAAAAAATTTTTATCACTAAACTACTGTCATGAAAAGATAAAGTTTTGTATATACATAACTCCTGAATAAAAATTAAAATGTGTTTGGACTGATTTAAAAAAAAGTTTTGAACAAATTTGATTCGTTTGTCGATAGTGAGCGCAAATGCAGGTGATAAGCGGTTTTATTAAGCGAGTCATTGAGTAGTTCATTCAAACGATTCGTTCAAACGGCCGATTCATCAAGAATGAGACAGATGTTTGTGAATGGGTCATTGAATCTTTGACTCAACCGATTCGTTCAAAACACTGAATCATTCAAAACACGATTGAGTGTTGCTGTGAGATGCGCTATGCTGTGATCTTTGTTTGGATTCATCGGATCTATTTTCGCTGCTAAAATATACCAAAACAGTCATTATTTCGTCTAAAATGTAAGTGACTTAATATTATTAACTTGTTTGTTGAACTGTCTGTCATGAAATCAGTGTCACATTTTAAATCGTGAGGTGATGGTAAATTAAGTGATGGTCAATTGTCAGCTCTCTTGGTCAGGTCGTGTGATGTATGTTGCTGATATTCATTTAACTGTAAAATTTAACTGCAATAGGCCTATGTCAATTTAGTTTATTTGTGTGTGCTGCGCTCATAGACTTTAGAAAACGGCGCTCATTTGTTTGATTTCTTCTCGAGAAGCTGCGCAAGCCTCAAAAAGTTTAAGGTCCTTGCACCCTGACTGAGTCCGAAACTGTCATATTCGTTTTTTCATATTCGTCATTTGGTGGCTCTCGTGTTAAAACTCCTCAAAATATTTGCTACAGATGCCAAAAATGCAGAACATCGAACCATCCGCATTTATTTTGATGACGGATGCAGGGCTCGACATTAAGGCAAGCGGATTTTTTTGTCAAGTGGAAGAAAAAATTATAGTTGTCCCACTGGACAAGTTAAATTTCAAACAAAATAAAATGCCATGTTACTTCACATTATGTGCCACTCATTACGTCTATTTTACAGATTTAATTTGACCGATTTGAAACGAACACATTTTTCGCGCTGCCTGTGAATGTCCTGAATGTGACTCACAGAAAGACGCGCGCCCTATGCGCATGCACAGACCGCGCGCCAGAATACAGTTCTCTTTCGCGCTTGAACGAACAATTATGCCAAAATGTCGTTTGTCGAGTATCTTCATAACATAAGAGCAGTCTTATGAGGGACATAAAGAGTTGTGACTCGTGAGATCTGCGTCTCTCAGCAGTGGCTGGTCTTAAAGGGCCAGCTGCCAATAAAGCGTTCTGTCAGTACAGTTAATCAAAGAACAAAGGGAACAGAGAAAATTACTCACTGCTCTTGAACTTGTGTAGCTTTAATAAGGATTAGTCTATATATAATTTATGCAGCGCAGACTTTTTGATAACTTTATTCAATTTCTGTATATTATGTCCTACCACACAGTTATTTTTTATCCAGACATCAATGGTTTATTGTTCATTATAGGTGTTATCAATCATTTAGTTGTTATTGCTAATTTCAGAATTATTTGAGGCTATGTTGATCAAACATTGAGCCAAGAATTGAGGATCTTTGCAAGGCAAAGCAGGCTCAGGTCTCATATTAACATCACCTACCTGCAAGCTTCTGTAAAAAATGCAGATGATGCCTAGGCCTAGTAATAATAACAATAATAAACCATAAATTAATATCAGAGGTTTGGTGCCAATTCCCAATTATAGCAATAGTCTAGTAATGATAATAGGCCTACTACTACTCATAATAATAATAATAATAATAATAATAATAATGCCTGCAAGCTCACATTAGAAGTCTGGTGCTACTGCCAATTATAACAAAAGCCTAGTAATGATAATAGGCCTACCTACCGCTACTGATGATAATAATAATAATAATAATAATAATAATAAGGGCCTAAAAATAATAGCATATGGCTATCTATCTATCTATCAATGCAAGGTGGTGTGGGGGGGCGGTATGGAGCGGGGGGCACTGGGGCCCCAACTGCAATGAATCAGCTTTGGGGGGGCCCAGCTTGCAAAAGGTTGAGAACCCCTGGTCTAGATGATGTTACACATCTAGTTTAAATTCATGCAGATGTTGTCCTTTTCAGACATTGTTTACCTTCGGTGCAGTTGATTGCATTTGGCATGTGCCTGTTCTGCTGATAACTGGAGTGGAAAGTAAAGTGCCTTAATTCATTTTCGGCTGACTGAAAGATGACCTCTGTGTTTAACAGGAGCTGGGAAACCTGCGGCAGCTGGTTTGCTTGGACGTGTCAGAAAACCGTCTTTCAGAGCTTCCCACAGAGATCAGCGGCCTTATTGCCCTCACAGACCTGCTGCTCTCCGAGAACGTTCTCCAAGTCTTGCCGGACAGCATTGGTGAAACACTATATCCCTCTTACAAACATCAATACTAGATTGTGCTTGCTTTTGTATAGAGACATAGCTGCGTGACAATAAACACATTGTCCTGCCTCTTATTCATCTTACTGAAAACAATGTGCTGTCCAGTCTAAATGAAATCAGCACCTATATGGTGACAACCTCATCTTTACTCAAAATTATCGCTTTTGATTTCAATCTGCTATATTATATGCACACTGGATTTTGACATTTAACTTATTAACTTATGAATGTTGTGATTAGCCTGGTGAACATTTTTGAAAAATGCTAGTTTGTCAATCTTCCCTTGAGGAGACAATGAAAATGATCAAATGTTTGGTTTCTTTCAGGATAATAAGGCACAATTCTAGTACTGCAAATAGGCAAATTAGATCTTTTTTAAAACCATTATGGTCTTAGTTGATTTTTTAAATTGTTTCTCTTTGCTCTATTCTACTGAGAAACATGTTTCTGTTGATTTGAGAATCACAGCACTGCCCTCTAGTGTCAGCAGAATTATTTCATGTTACATGTTTAGAGATCATATTTTGTTCAACTATCAGTTATGTATACTGTTCAGTTTTTTCCATAGTGATGTTTTTGCCCTCAGTGTTCATCTTGAAACTGTTTTGATTTGATTACAGCTCATATACAGAGTATATATTGTCTTTGTAGTTATCTCAAAGCATAGTGAAATCTTTATATCCAGAATGTTTTTCCTAACAGGCTCACTTAAGAAGTTGTCGATTCTGAAAGTGAACCAGAACCGCTTGGTGCATCTCACAGACTCTCTTGGCGAGTGTGAGAACCTGACAGAGCTCATGCTGACTGAGAACCTTCTCCAGGTACACAACCCCACGCCTCCTGATCTCTGTACTGTCTGATTTCATTTTACTTACTGCATTTTCTAATTCTGTGAAACTGGTTTTGGAGCCTTACATTATATTTTCTGTATCACTTCTATATTATTATACTGTCACAGGGCTTTTTTTTCCCCCTTAATGGTACCATTGTGGGAATTATGTGTCAAGAGATTGAGAGAACAAGATAACTTTTCATTGGAATCCATTTACATTACATTTACATCTGTTTGTTTTAGGGGTTTAAACTTCGATCCAAAATAAGTGGTTTAATAATTTGGGTGTTTGTGTAGATCTGATTTTTTTAAATTGGGGGTGGAGTATTATTTTTATTATAATACATTTCTTTATTGCTTTAATTTTTTAATGGATTAAAAACATTTAGATAATTATTGTTAAAAGGATATTTATTTTTTTATTATTGTATAGTCATATTGAATGGGTTCCATAAAAACAACCACATGGATGTGGCCTGAAACAACTGAAGATTTAGATTTTTTATTAACTAAATGGGGTCTAGGGTGAGTTCCCTCCCCCTAACTGTACCAAATGTAAAGACACATTTTTTACTGATATAAAAATAAAAATCTTCCCAGAGGGCATGACCCCCGACCCCCTAGAGTTTGCATCCCTGTGTTTAGGGGATGCTTTCATTTAAAATTGCAAATGAGTAATCACAATTGATCCTAAAGGAGTCGTCAATATCAGCAGTACCAAATTTCAAGAGGACAGCTGACCGGTCACAAACGTGCCCATTGTGTAAACTTCCTTGTGCTGTTTTCACTTTCAGTTCCTCCCTCGCTCACTCGGGAAGCTGAAGAAGTTGACCAACTTGAATGTGGACCGAAACCGCTTGAGCAGCGTCCCAGTAGAGCTGGGAGGATGCGTCAGCTTGAACGTACTCTCCCTCAGAGATAACCGCTTGGGAAAACTACCCGCTGAGCTCGCCAACGCCACAGAATTACACGTGCTGGATGTGGCAGGCAACAGGTGAAAAATACATTCTGTAAACAAAACTATGTCAGTCTCATTATAACAGGTTTTGGATGTGAGATGTTCAGTGACCTTAAGAGTTTCTTCTGACTGTGTGTTTCATGCACTGAAGTTTCTCTATTTATTGCTCTCTATCGCAGGTTGCAGAATTTACCGTTCGCATTGGCCAATCTGAACCTGAAGGCCATGTGGCTGGCAGAGAACCAGTCTCAGCCCATGCTGAAATTCCAGACAGAGGATGATGAGCAGACTGGGGAAAAGGTTCTCACCTGCTACTTGCTGCCCCAGCAACCCTCATCAAGCCTCGGTAAAAGACACCACCATTCTCATGTATGGAGCTGTCATGCAGGTTATAGTCAACACCAGTGGCGGCTGCTGGTCTTTCAAAGAGGGGAAGCTTTGTTTTTTTTAAACTCGACTGTCAGGTGGGGGGGGTGGTGAAAGAATCGAGGCCTCAGGTGCAGAGTTGATGGGCTTTATTTTAATAATAAAATAAAACAAAATACAAACAAAAACAAGACTGACTTGACAGCAGGGAAACAAACTGTGTACATACAATATACAAATGCCAACGAACCAGCACAGGACTGCAAACACAAGGAGAATAAATAGGGAGCAAACAAGGCAGGTAACGAGGGAGGACAGGTGGAAAATGAACCAATAATCAGGAAACAAGATAGGAATGACAGGAGAGCACATGGCACAAGGAAACGCATCACAAGCCATGTGCTCACACCAAACATGACAAAAAACACAAGCACATGGCCAGTAAAACAAATCACAAGCCATGTGCTCACACAAAAGGAGACATGAAGAACAATGAGAACACTCATAAGTCACGTGTTCACACAGATCATGACAACATGAAAGCACACAGCTAATGTAAAACACAAGCTGTGTACTACACAGCACAAGACAAAACATGACATGAAACACAAACCGATGTAAACACAAACTGTGCTACTCAAAACACAACACACTTGGACAGAAGAGCGCATGGCCTGAGCAAACTCCAAACTGCACGCTCACACGACAAGACAGAACGCACGAGAACGAGCGTAAGCTCTTCCTGTGCGCTCACTACAGAAAACAAACACTCGGAGCATGAATGTCCAAATCCCGACACAAAACCAAAACCAAACTAGACAGATGTGCTGGGATCCAAACACCACGCCCCGCACATGTAACAAGGCACCTGACATCGAAGGAGGAAATCTGGGAATTAGGTTAAACTGTGAAATGTATGATAAATTGGCTAGCAATATCGCCAAGCAAATACCAAGAAAAATGTTACAGCAGTTCGTCTTTCAAGTAAACTTGCAAAATCCGCGATGGGACTGGGATCAAATAGCTTCAGCGTCAGCGACTTTTTATTGCACAAAATCGCTGTCAATCAAGTCTTTTGACAGACCCTCCAATCATCACGCAGGAGCCCAGAGTCCAGGCCAGCCCACTCCTCCATTCACCCCAGAAACGCTGAGCGTCCGTGGGCGGGACATAATTGCAGCATTTATCCAATGGCCGTCTAGTTTTGTGTTTTAACGCATTTTTAGTCAATAAAATGTTACCACAATAGTACAAATTTGACCATTAATTTTTTGACATAATAGGGGAAGCCGAGCTTCCCTTGCATTCTTAAAGAAATCGCCACTGGTCAACACCCATAGTAGCTTCACACAGTCAGATCTTTGACTAAACAGCATGACTAAAGTGCCTAGCCCACATTACACCTTATTCTAGCCAAGAACCGCTCGCATAGACAGGAGCAGAGCATTTGACTGAAAAAATAATTTAATGGCATGTTAATCTCTAAGAACAGTTATATAAGATTGTTCTCAGATAATAAATAGATTGTTTCATACCTGTCAGATTCCAGGCATTTTTAATGGACACTACAGTAATCAGATTAGAGCAGGAAGTACTTGTTTGAAAAAGTGCATTGAATGTCAGTAAAAAGGACTTTGGGTGTCCATGGCCATGCTGTCTGAAGCTGAGATTACATACATAGTGAATCCATGACACACATCATATAATAATTTTTTTGTAATATTCTTTGCAGAGAATCTGTTGGACAGGAGCGTTGATGAAACCTGGCCCACAGACACTAATTTGAACAGGGTATCAGTCATTCAGTTCCGGGATGACTCCAAACACGAAGAGGAAGATGAGGAGACAGCGGCAGAGAGGAGGGTGAGTGTGGAAATTTGTACAGGATGTTTATAATTTCTGAACAGCTGTTTACATGAAATTGTGTGCATGTGCTAATTCTCTTCCTGTATATATGAACCAGCAGGGTCTTCAGAGGAGAGCCACACCACATCCTAGTGAGTTAAAGGTGATGAAGAATGTCATTGAAGCCAGAAGAAATGAGGCTTATACAGCCAAACCAGATGAGGATCTGGAGTCCCCGGACTCTGAGGTAAAAGCAAAAAAAAAGGCACAATTATTTAGTTTTATTTTACTTAATTTTATTAGGGGTTCAAATGTGCTTTTATTAGTTTCCATCACTTTGCATAGAACTAATTATAGCACACTGTCAATATATTGTATTTTCCGGAATGAAAATTGTTTTCTACCATCAGAGATGAGTCGTGACTTTAACCAGTGAGGAAAATAAGTATTTGAACACCCTGCTATTTTGCAAGTTCTCCCACTTAGAAATCTTGGAGGGGTCTGAAATTGTCATCGTAGGTGTATGTCCACTGTGAGAGACATAATCTAAAAACAAAAATCCAGAAATCACAATGTATGATTTTTTAACTATTTATTTGTATGATACAGCTCCAAATAAGTATTTGAACACCTGAGAAAATCAATGTTAATATTTGGTACAGTAGCCTTTGTTTGCAATTACAGAGGTCAAACGTTTGTTGTAGTTTTTCACCAGGTTTGCACACACTGCAGGAGGGATTTTAGCCCACTCCTCCACACAGATCTTCTCTAGATCAGTCAGGTTTCTGGGCTGTCGCTGAGAAACATGGAGTTTGAGCTCCCTCCAAAGATTCTCTATTGGGTTTAGGTCTGGAGACTGGCTAGGCCACGCCAAAACCTTGATATGCTTCTTACAGAGCCACTCCTTGGTTATCCTGGCTGTGTGCTTCGGGTCATTGTCATGTTGGAAGACCCAGCCTCGACCCATCTTCAATGCTCTAACTGAGGGAAGGAGGTTGTTCCCCAAAATCTCGCAATACATGGTCCCGGTCATCCTCTCCTTAATACAGTGCAGTCGCCCTGTCCCATGTGCAGAAAAACACCCCCAAAGCATTATGCTACCACTCCCATGCTTCACAGTAGGGATGGTGTTCTTGGGATGGTACTCATCATTTTTCTTCCTCCAAACACAGTTAGTGGAATTATGACCAAAAAGTTCTATTTTGGTCTCATCTGACCACATGACTTTCTCCCATGACTCCTCTGGATCATCCAAATGGTCACTGGCAAACTTAAGACGGGCCTTGACATGTGCTGGTTTAAGCAGGGGAACCTTCCGTGCCATGCATGATTTCAAACCATGACGTCTTAGTGTATTACCAACAGTAACCTTGGAAACGGTGGTCCCAGCTCTTTTCAGGTCATTGACCAGCTCCTCCCGTGTAGTTCTGGGCTGATTTCTCACCTTTCTTAGGATCATTGAGACCCCACGAGGTGAGATCTTGCATGGAGCCCCAGTCCGAGGGAGATTAACAGTCTTGTTTAGCTTCTTCCATTTTCTAATGATTGCTCCAACAGTGGACCTTTTTTCACCAAGCTGCTTGGCAATTTCCCCGTAGCCCTTTCCAGCCTTGTGGAGGTGTACAATTTTGTCTCTAGTGTCTTTGGACAGCTCTTTGGTCTTGGCCATGTTAGTAGTTGGATTCTTACTGATTGTATGGAGTGGACAGGGGTCTTTATGCAGCTAACGACCTCAAACAGGAGCATCTCTAATTTAGGATAATAAATGGAGTGAAGGTGGACATTTTAAAGGCAGACTAACAGGTCTTTGAGGGTCAGAATTCTAGCTGATAGACAGGTGTTCAAATACTTATTTGCAGCTGTATCTTACAAATAAATAGTTAAAAAAGCATACATTGTGATTTCTGGGTGTTTTTTTTTTTAGATTATGTCTCACAGTGGACATGCACCTACGATGACAATTTCAGACCCCTCCATGATTTCTAAGTGGGAGAACTTGCAAAATAGCAGGGTGTTCAAATACTTATTTTCCTCACTGTATAATGCTATTAACGTCACACATACATGGATTCTCTTATTACTCTTCCCTCACGTTTTATCCTGGGGTTTTTTCGGGGTAATAATAGTTTACCAAGAATCAGTCAAGATGCCAGACATGAAAATATATTGCTATTCACATACTGTTGTGCTTGAATGATTGTGAACCCTTTAAAATGTTCTATATTTATTATTTCTATATTTCTTCATAAATATGTCCCAAAACACAAGCCCTAAAAGAAGACAGAGAACCCAATCAAACAAATGAGACAATTTTATTGATTTATTTATTGGGGAAAACTATCCAGTATTACATATCTGTTGGTGAACTCTAGCATTCAGTATCTGGTGTGACCCCCTTATGTAGCAATAACTGCAGCTAAACGTTTCTGGTAACTGCTGATCAGTCCTGCACAATACTTTTGTTGAACGACTTGTGTGCTTGGGGTTGTTGTCTTTGTAGCGTGTCCCAATTTCTCTGGAGATTCAGGTCACGGACAGATTTCCTGACATTTTCCTTTAGAATTGACTGGTACAAATCAGAATTCATTGTTCCACCAATGATGGCAAATCGTTGTTCGATGTTTGGTCAGTGTTCTCCTAATGTTGGACTCATGAGCATTAACATCAGCCAATGTGAAATGGGTCTTGAGTTGCTTAGAAGTTACCCTTGGGTATTTTGTGACTTTGCAGACTACTACACATCTTGCTTTCGGAGTGTTCTTTGTTGGTCGACCACTCCTGGGGAGGGTAGCGATTGTCTTGAATTTTCCCCGTCTTTCTGACTGTGGATTTGTTGAGTCCAAACTTTTTTAAAGATGGCTTTCAACCTTTTTCAGCCTAATGAACAACAACTCTCTTAAGTCCTCAGAAGTCTCCTTTGTCCGTGTCATGATACTCTTCCACAAACACATGTTGTGAAGTTCAGACTTTAATAGATCCTTTAAAGAAAACAGGGCACACAATAACACCTGATTTTCATCCCATTGATTGGAAACATCTCAGAACAGGTGGAGACTAATTTCACCTTCAAATTAACTGCTAATCCTAAAGCCACTGCCACTCACAGATATGTAATATTGGATCATGTTCCTGAATAAATAAATGATCAAGTATAATATTTTGTGAAAATCTGATGATGTTTTGGATCATATTTATGCAGAAATATAGACAATTTTAAAAGGTTCACAAACTTTCAAGTAAAATCAAATGACAACTGTGGGATGGACTAAGACTAACCTTGCTGTAAAAAAAAACAACATATTTTTGTCACCTAATTGTTCACATGAGCCATTGGTGCTTGGACCCTTTATGATTGTCGCTTATGGCTTTTTTATTATTATTATTATTAAATGTATTGTTTAAAATATTTGTAATTTAAATACATTTCATATTACATGCAAACTGTTGACTAATTATTATTATTTAAATATTATATATAAACTGCCAGTTATTCCTATTGATGTTTGATGGTTTTTCACAGGAGAAACGGTTGAGTGGGCTGTCCAATCAAAGTCATGATTCTCAGGCATCCAGTAGCACCGCCTCGGCCACTTCTCAGGATGTGAAGCGGGGTATAAACAGTACAGGGACGGAGCTTAATGATGGACCGTGTCGAGAGGAGGAGGAGCTGGACGAGATGGAGGTGGAGTATTCTGAGGTGAGCTGCTCCATTATTGTTTATTTATGCAGGGTTTAGTATGTTATCTCTGATCTCTGTTGTACATGCAAACTACTGTATTATTTATGGTTAGGTTTGTGTAAATACACTGCAGTTAATTCCTTCTGTAAAATATTTAGTTTTTTTCCTTGATGGTGAGCAATAATAATCCACTGCACTGGCAAGCCATTTTCACAGTACAGTTTTTTTTATTCACAGCCTACTGTGCACTTTGCTGAAGAGCCCATCATTCGTGGTGGTGATGATGAGGAAGATGAGAATGAAGATGATGATGCTGAAAGAAGCTTTGAGGACTCCCGAACGCCACCTTTACCTGCTGAGAAACAGCGGCTTATACGTAAAGACACACCACACTACAAAAAGCACTTCAAGATCACCAAGTTGCCAAAACCCGAGACTGTCGCCGCCCTGCTGCAAGGCTTCAGTCATGATGGCCTGTCACCTACTGCTCACACCCCTGAGGATGAAAGGGATGATGATGTGGAGGAGGAAGATGAAGAGGACGAGGGAGGAGTAATAGTCAATACTCCATTCCAGCATAGACTAGAAACCGCTGAGCTAGAAGACAGCAGGCTGAGTCAGATGAACTCATCCCTGCAGCCAGTGAAGGTAAGAAGGGCTCACTTCTAGAGTCGTCGGTGGGGGAAAGCTTGGTTACCTCATTGAAAGTATATAGACATGTTGCTGGTGAAATCAATTTATATTGTCTTAAGGTTTATGCAGTTGAGGTGTTTAATAATCACATTCTCACACATCTCAGTGCTGAGGCAGAATTGTTTCAGCTCAAGATGTACAAAATACAGTGCTAAAAGCCCGAGACCACTAGTGTAAATGTGTCCCTTTTACATTTTTTTAATTTCATACAGTATATTCAAATTATATTATCAGCAGAACAATTTGAGTTACACTACCAGTCAAACCTTTAAGGTCAGTAAGATTTTGTAATGTTTTTGAAAGTATTTTATGCTTAACAAGGCTGTAAATACAGTAAACGGTAATATTGTAAATCATTGTTACAATTTAAAATGTTATAAAATATTTTAAACCAAATTATTCCTGTGATGGCAAAGCTGCATTTTCAGCAGCCATTACTCAAACCTTTTACATGGTAGTGTACAATGAAAAATTATCAGAACATTTCAAAGAGAATGTCTTTGGTTTGTGTCCTTTTTGCTTTAATGACAGCAGCACTCGAGTCTTAATCACAGATTTTCATTTGTAGTCTCACGCTTTTGGACCCCACTGTATAAATATATATTTTTTTCATATGCAGCAATTTCATCCATTTTATCTGTATTAGAGTCATCATGACATTGGAATGGACATTGGCAGCATGCAAAAAGTATGCCAGGAATATCTTATACTGTTTTGCCTGAATGTTAAATGCTTGTTTTATGTTTTGATGACCTCTGCTCCTGGTCTGATTGAAAGGACAAAACCTCAAATGAAAAAGCTTCTCCTTGTTTTGCCCCACCCTTTGTCTATGTTTAGCTCCTCCTCCACAGCTTGACTCCACCCTATTGAGCACTGCTCTTGCTTCTTATCATAATTTGCTGTCGCTGCTGCCTGCGGGAATCAGTGCACACTGCCTCCTTTGCCCACCCTTCCCAGACTTTCTATGTGCTGATCATTTTAAATTACACCTGAGCTTCACTTCAATGGAATACATTTTTGTGTTATTATTATTATTATTATTATTATTATTATTATAGTTATCATTCAACCTTCAAAGATTGTTTTGAGCCCGTTAAGAGGTAAAAACAACGAGAGACTTATTTCCTACATGCATTTCATTCAAACATGCTACAGAATATGTTGCAATCATTCATTAGCCAGGTTTCCATCCAAGGTTTTTTTTTTTGGCTAAAAAATGTTAAGCGCATCAAAATGTTTACTGATTTACCTGATGGAAATGCCAATTATCGATAATAACTTTTATTAACTTTTATTAAAATGAATTGAATTAACAATTAATGAATTCATGAATTACTTTAGCACATAAATTCTAGGTCGATACTTCAAATGTTGCGACAAACTAATTTGGAAACTTTTTGTTGTGAAAACTAAAGGGCTTTAATGCAAATAAATGTGCTCTCACATTACATAACTAGCCTCTACAGGGTCCAAGTTTGTGCCGTTACTCCTGTTAAAGCACCATTTCTCTGTAGTTCAAAGGTGCATTAAATCTATTTATATATATATATATATATATATATATATATATTATATTTAGTATTATTTAGTATATATTTAGATTTTTTATATTTTTTATAGTGTATACATTCGGAATGGGCAGTAGTTGCTCCCATTTTATAAATAAGCCTATTAGCAAGCATTTTTTTCAATCTACAATCTATCAAAAGTTAATCAGAAAAATAATACAACTGCACCCGTTTCTGAATATTGCTTGATGATCAAGTCTAAATAGTCTTTATAATGAATTACAAAAAAAAATGTTAATAAAAATTGTTAAAGGAGCTGTATGTAAGATTGTGGCCAAAACTGGTACTGCAATCACTTTCAAATTACTGTAGAGCGGTGTATCCCCTCCCCCTCCCCCCTGACTCGAGGTTGCCAGATAGGCTGCAGGATCCAGCTGGAACGTAGGCTGCTACAACGAGCTGCAGCTGTGGTAACTAGAGCAGAGCTGGCAACCCGGATGCCGCAACACTACTGACTTCGTGATTGGTAGATCGGTGGAGGGTGGAGCATCAGACCAATACACAACATGACATCAACAACATCAGTTGAGGGCTGCAACCTCACTTTTTAAATGACAATATCCTGGCCAGACTACTGTTGTCAGTGATATAAGTATTTGAAATGAACATGATTTCTTAATGTCTAGTGACATATCAGGGCCATTTTATGATTAATTGAAATAAATTTCTTACATACAGCTCCTTTAATAAAAATAATTTATTTATACAATTTATGTAATAAAGTTTTGTTACAAATGGATGAGGAAAATATAGTGCCTTGAAAATCTCTGCAGCTCTTTAAAATTAAAAATGCGACGTCTGTCAAACAAAAGAAGGCTGTTGGAGTTTCCAAAGCTGACAAAAATAAAGGTAAAATATACCTGTTACTTCTGTTTCTGAATAAATAAAAATGAATGTCATAAAATCACGATTTATGGTCTGAAGCTGGCTACTTGACAAATGAAATTCACGACATGACGCTTGTTAATAATACTATTTTATAAATACAATTTATTAATATGCAATATCATTTTAAATCAGAAGAATTTTAGAATTCAGAAGTAGGGCTGTCACTTTACGTTTGAAAATCGATTGCACAATCGATCAGACCAACCAACGCATGTTTCGAAAACGAAAATAGGGAATCGTTTTTAACATCCTTTTTTCTTTTATTCGCGCCGTTATTTGTTGCTTAGTGCCGTGTGTGTTCAAGGAAGCCAGAAATGCTGTACTTAATTTATCAAGAGGATTCACGAGTTGCGTATTTGCGCTAAATCCGTGCGGATTTGGCTACAGGAACTTCCCCAGCAAAGTGGGTAAACCTAGTAACACGCCAAATTGGCTCGTGATTTGACAGCGTTACCTGCCAAAGTTTATTTTTACCCGCATTTGGCGTGTTGGCGGGTGTTAATTTCAATCCCTGAATGTTGCACTCCTGTTTGTCATTGTGCACAAAACTTCACGCCAATAAATCATCAGAAATATTGCTGACTTGTGCGCGTCTCAAGTGCCCTCTTTACGCTCGTCCTAACGCCTGTTAGTTGTCCGTGGATTTTCCTATATTTGGTGTTGAAAATGGAAACGTCTTTAGACATGGAAAATCTATTTTACAATCGATTCAATGAACACTCGTGTCTCAAAAATCAAACAGGATTTTTTCACAGAAGTGATAGCCCTATTAAGAAGGCATCAGTTAAGCAATAGACAATAAAAAAAATGTAAATATAGGCCTATGCAAATAAAAGCTGCATCTATCTGAAAAAATCAGCAGCAATATGAATTTTTTGATCGATTTGATGTTACTGAATTTTGAAACCAGAACGAATAACTTTTTTGGTTTGAATGATCTGAATATAGGCGTTCTCGGTCACGTCATGTTCAAGGCTTACGTTCAAGATTGTTGTTATGACTAAAAATTTCACTGTACCAATCTTTTTTATGGAT